>CM017479.2:202601-828434 GCA_007827005.2 Populus simonii | reverse complement strand
ATATAGGATATGTTATTGGTTAATTAAATTTTAAATTTTTTTTAGTATTTTTAGATCATTTTGATATACTGATGTCAAAAATAAATTAAAAAAATATTATTTTAATGTATTTACAAGCAAAAAATACTTTGAAAAATAATATCTGTGACATTCTCAAAAACCCAATAAATATGCTGTCCATCCATACTTCATTCATTTTTCATTTTCAGTGATATAGATATAATCATATCATACACAACATGATCATGATGGCTTAATACCAAATCTGAATATATTGTAGAAACCTCCTTGATATTGTAGTGGGCAAGGGATAATTCCTTGACATGAACATTATGGATTCTATGCAGGTGGGAGAAGAGGTGGTGTCTCTAGCCAAGATAGCATGCCCTATAATAATGACAACTCTGCTTATTTTCTCAAGGTCTATTATATCTATGCTCTTCTTGGGTCATCTTGGGAAAAATGAATTAGCAGGAGGGTCACTAGCACTTGGGTTTGCAAACATCACTGGCCTCTCGGTGCTGAAAGGCTTAGCCATGGGAATGGATCCTATCTGTGGACAAGCGTATGGGGCCAAGAGATGGTCAGTTCTTGGCCAAACCTACCAGAAAACTCTCTGTCTTCTGATTCTTGTTTGTATTCCCATCTCCTTGTTATGGCTAAATGTGGAACCAGTCTTTATACGCCTAGGTCAGGATCCAGATATCACTCATGTTGCGAAAATTTATCTGTCCTCCTGCATTCCTGAATTAATAGGTCAAGCTGTTCTTCACCCTATGAGATCCTTCCTTAGAACTCAAGGTTTGACAGCTCCTCTTACTGTAGCTGCAGTAGTTGCATTGATCCTCCACGCTCCAATCAACTACTTTTTGGTAATATACTTGAAGATGGGGGTAAAAGGGGTTGGGTTAGCCCTTTCTTGTAACACGTTAAATTTAAACTTAGGCTTGCTGATTTATGTCACAGTTTCCAAAACACCATTGAAACCTTGGCATGGGGTTACAGCTCTCTCAATCTTCCACAGCTGGTGGCCATTGCTATCACTAGCATTACCTAGTGTCATCTCTGTATGCTTGGAGTGGTGGTGGTATGAGATCATGCTGTTTCTTTGTGGCTTACTCCGCAACCCGAAAGCAAGTGTGGCAGCTACAGGCATCCTCATTCAAACAGCGGGTATAATCTACTCGTTTCCATTTTCCCTGAGCATCGGTGTATCTACGCGAGTTGGCCATGCATTGGGCGCTGGACAACCGTCTCGTGCGCAATGGACAACAATAATCGGTATCTGTCTCGCGTTTACATTCGGCCTATCTGCATCTGTTATCACAGCAGCCCTGAGATCAGTGTGGGGGAAGCTGTACACCGACGAGCCACAGATTCTTGACTTGATCTCAACCGGACTTCCACTACTCGGGTTATGTGAGCTTGCCAACTCTCCTCAAACAGCTGCCTGCGGAGTTCTAACAGGCACTGCCCGTCCTAAAGATGGCGCACGAATAAACTTATATTCCTTCTACTTGGTCGGATTGCCGGCTGCAATTCTCCTAACTTTCAAATGTAAAATTGGTTTTCCGGGGCTATGGTTTGGGCTACTAGCAGCACAGATTTGCTGTCTATGCATGATGCTGTATACTGTGGTTCAAACAGATTGGAGGCACCAGGCTAAAAGGGCTGAGGAGCTAACTGCAGCTATGGAAGATAATGATGATGATGACGACGACGAGATGGGGGATGATTTGGAAACAGGATTGCTTGCAACTGTTAATTGATTCCCCAAAATCAAGTTGGTGAACAGGCAACATCTAACAAAGAGAGTCAGGCTAGATTATAACATACAAAATGAGCTAAAAACATATTATTGTGTTCAGAAACTACTGCAGGGTGATCCATGTTTTTGATACTGGAGAAAAGCAAAGAACTTCTCTGTTAAAATTGATTGAATGATATATTGAATCATGTCTTAGAAACAGGAACATCATTTACTTCTTAACTGATACATTTGTACATGTAAAAGCAGAAACCTACAGCTGCTAGATTCCACGAATTACCTATCGTATGTCACATTCATGGTCCAAACGAACAAGGGAAAAAGCCTCGAGGTTTTGAAAACAAAAATAGAAAACAGAACGGTGAATGATACCCAAAACTCCTTTAATTGCTCCAAAACCATTTTGTTAAATGTAAAGAAGAAGGTGCAAATTTTAGTATTAAAATCCTCAATCAAGTCTATTGACTATGTTAACATACATTGGCTGATTATAAGTTCAAATCTAGGAAATTACGAGAAAGCAGATATAATTAGCGTGAAATTGACTACCTTGGATCTGTACTAGTCTTCGAACTCCTACCGTTTATAGTGGCAGTGTCCCGAACTTCCAGTCCTTTTTTAGGAGACAGATCGTTTGTATGTGGGAACGCCGGTCACTTTCCTTTAACTAACGACACGTCATAGCGCGACATCTTATTTGGACCACATCGACCTACGGCCTACATCGAGGGGCTCAGATTTTAGTTTGCTTATGGTTTTAAGGTTAATGTAGTTTTGAGTTATGTTCCGTATTCTGGACCAAAAGCTAACACAAAAATATACATATTTATGTGGTTCCTCAAATTGAGTACATTAAATCGACCTACGACCTACATCTACGGGTCCAAATTTTAATATGCTTATGTTTTTATGTTTAATGTAGTATTGAGTTATGTTATTCAAAAGCTAACATAAAAAACACACAAATAAGTATATTTATATGGTTCCTCAAATTGAGTACGTTAATAGAGAACAGCAAATTATATATTATAAGAGAAATAGTAAAAATACTTAACTCAACCCCAGTACAATCTTAAAAACTCAGTGTTTCACTCTTACATTTAGTTTTTCTCTTAAATCTCTCTCTCTCTCTCTCTCTCTCTCTCTCTCTCTCTCTCTCTCTCTCTCTCTCTCTCTCTCTCTCTCTCTCTCTCAGTTCATTGCACACTTTCTTTACATTGTGTGCTCTTTTCCTCTCTTTTATCTATATAACAATGGAGAGAGCTTATTTATATGAACCATTATGATAATGGTTGAAAGTTCGGAGATGAAAAGTTAAAGCTGTGGTTGTAAGTTGGAGGTTGGAGGTTGGTATAATTATAGAGACATAATTATAGGAAAAATCTGGACAAACTCCCACAAATCTCTACCATGGATAAATTTATCCATCTAATCCTAGTGGTCATTAATGTTGCCTTTAATGAGCTATACTCCCCGAGGGTGTTTAACACTGAGAGATGTTGATCAAGTCCAAACAGTATTGGAACTTGATCCATGAGACAACTTTTGTGAGCATGTCGGTGGGATTATTTGCAGTGTCAATCTTTAGCAGCAAAATATTCCTTTTTTTTATAATTTCTCGAACAAAATGAAATCAAACATTGATGTGCTTGGTATGGAAATGATGAACTTGGTTCTTTACAAGAAAAATAACATTTTGACTATCACAATGGACATCCATGTGCTCTTGAACAATTCTTAAGTCTTCAGTTAACCCATATAATCAAATAGCTTCTTTAAAGACTTCCATTACTGCTATGTATTTTGTATTAGTTGTTGATAAAGCTACCATTGACTGTAACCTTGACCTTCAGCTTACAAGCCCTTTAACAAGTATAAATATATAGCCTGTTATGGAACAATGTTTGTCTTAGTCACCAATATAATCTGAGTCCACATAACTAACTAAATTCTGCTCGAGCTTATCATCTCTCTTAAACTTCAAATCAATGTTAGTTGTGTCATGAATGTGTTGTAGAATCCACTTTACTGTCTATCAGTGACCCTTTCCTGGATCATGCATATACTTACTCACCATGCTAACATGTTAAAGTTTAAAATATTAATGCACCAACTGCATTTTCATAAGGAGTTTGAGTCATATGTTTGTGTTCATCCCCTGTGCACAAAGACATTGAAGCACTTAGCTTAAAATGAATAGCTAAAAGTGTGCTGACAAGTTTAGTCTTACCATCTACCCTGAATCTTTGTAGAATTTTCTTCAAATATTGACTTTGTGTTAAGCAGACTCTGTCTTTCCTTTTATCTTTCTAAATTTCCATACCAAGAATCTTATTAGCTACTCCAGGACCTTTATTTCAAACTCACTCCTCAATTAAGCTTTTAGTTTATCAATCTTCATCTTCCTCTTAGATGCAATCAATATATAAGAGCAAATAGATGAAATAACCATCAAGAAGATTGCGAAAATATACACAATGATCAAATTCACTTCGTGTGTATCCATGTTCTTCCATGAACTTATCAAATTGTTTGTACCACTAGCGCGAAGACTGTTTTAATCTATACAATTACTTCTTCAATTTACAAGCCCAATTCTCTTTCCCAATGACTTTGAAACCATCTAGATGGAACATATAAATTTCTTCTTTCAAATCTGCATGTAAGAATGCAGTTTTCACATCAAGTTGGGCTAACTTAAAATCAAACTATGCAACCAAGGTTAACAAAATACGAATTGATGAATGCTTGATAACTGGAGAGAATACCTTATTATAATATATCCTCTCCTTCTGAGCATAGCATTTTACTACTAATTTTTCCTTGAATTGGATATTGTCTTTTCCAGGATTGCCTTCCTTCTTGGCATAGACCCACTTGTAACCAATTATCTTTTTTTTTAGGAAGTTGTCCCAAGTCTGATTTTTGTAAAAACAAATTCATCTTTTCATCCATTTCCTTTTTTTATTATGCATTTTCTACACTCTGTACTGCTTCTTTATAAGTGCAGGGGATTCTATCATCAATCACTAGAAATGCATAGGCCACCATGTTATAATATTGAGCAGGTTTCTTAATAGCCTTTTTCAGTTTACTTGTTGCAATAGGTTCTTGTTTTTGTGTGATTGTTTGATTTATAATTTTCTCTTCATTTGAACTTTCATTTAAATCTCTTTTAGTAGGGATTGTCTTAACAATCTTTTTATAAGAATGGTTGAAGTCTCAAACTCCATTTATTGTGCATCACTTGGTTGTTTTTTCTTATCCTGTGATTTCTTTTGGTGTAGCATGCCAAACTCGTCAAAACTGGCATCTCTACTCAAAATCATTTTTTTTATTCAAAACACCAGAGTCTGTATCCCTTTACTCCTTCACTAAAGCCTAAAAATACAGCTTTTTTAGCTTTAGGATCTAGTTTAGACTAACTAACATGATAATATGATGAGCATTCAAATACACGCATGGAGTCATGATCATTTGTAGGAGAGTCTGACCATACCTCCAAAAGGGTTCTCTCCATTTAATGTTGTTAAAGGCAACCGATCAATAATATGACGAGCATAGCTTAATGCCTCGCCTCAAAATGCTTCGTTTAGTCTCCAATGTGATAGCATACATTGGATTTTCTCCACCATTGTTTGGTTCATGCGTTCTACTAATCCATTATGTTATGGTGTTTTGCGAACAATAAAATCTCATTTAATCCTTTTATTCTGACAAACTTCAAAAAAAAAATATTATTTGTTCGCAAAACACCACAACATAATGGATTTTTATTGTTCGCCTTAAATGTACTCATCATTATTATC
The DNA here is from genome assembly GCA_007827005.2 of Populus simonii. Classification (NCBI taxonomy): domain Eukaryota; kingdom Viridiplantae; phylum Streptophyta; class Magnoliopsida; order Malpighiales; family Salicaceae; genus Populus; species Populus simonii. The sequence continues at coordinate 822,857 of CM017479.2, read as the reverse complement.
TAATCAAAGAGTTTTAATTCTCCTTCCAGTTTAAGTCTCCGCCATTTTTTTCCATTTCAAAAAGATATCAAGGACCTCATCATTGTGTTTCATCATATACACCAATACTCGTCTTGAGAAATCATAATTGCGTCCCAGTCTTGGTGCCTTTTAATAGACCTTGCTTATAAAGCCTTTTTCACTAACATGCTCTAAACATATGTGTTAAAATCTGGAATTATTTGCATAATCATCTTATAAGCTCTTGGAGACGGCTTCTCTACCAGTAACTATAGACCCATCTAGAAAATATAAGTTTATTTCCTCGTGCCTCTTAAAGCAATTAATACACCAACGATTGCTCTTACAATTCCACCATGTATGATAATCTTATAACCATTGGATTCTAAAACTCTAAGTGAAAAGAGATTTTTCTTTTAAGTCAGGTACATACATACCTCTATAAGTGTTTTGACTACCCCACTATGCATTTTAAGATAGAAAATCTTGTCACACCCGGACATCGCGGCGACCTTAACAATATTATCTTGGAAAGAACAGATTTCTGGCATCCTGTTCTGTAATGAGGAATGGTCTTGTTTAAGGAGTTGACACCTAGTATTATGGTCACTAGGAACCCTGATTGGTCAGTAGAGATTCTATGGTACGAGACTGGTTACGCAAAAGGAAAGATATTATCATCCCTTAAACGTCCTGCCAAAGGCAGACTGCATTGCTAATTCTGTCATAAATTGCTAATGTTTTGTTGTTTATGCTATGATGGTTTGCATGTGATATTCGTGACTCTAGCGCCAGTGAATATTCAACTACGGATACTTCCAACTCTGGCATTGGTAAATATTACATAGTTATAAAACAAATTTAGATCAATATTTTTATTCCTAACTCTAGCATCAGTGAATAAACAAATAAAATAAATTTATTTTTACGCATACACATATTTTTTATTTTTCTAGCTAAATAAAAATAAAATACATTGAATAATATAAATTTAAACCGGTATTTTTATTCCTGACTCTAGCGTCAGTGAATAAACCAATAAATTTATATTATTTTTATTCATGCATACACATTTTATTTTTTTACTTTTTACTTTTCTATTTTTTTATTTTTTAGGCTGGGCTGGACCCAGCTAGGCCGGCCCGGACCCAGCTAGGTCGGCCCAGTCACTGGCCCAAGCCAATGACCCGATTGGGCAAGGGCACGCACAACGCGTGCGTGCTCGGTGAAAAGATAATTAAATTTACGACAATAGTGTCCAATGAATTAAATTGCAGAATGGGAAAGGATGAACTTACCTGGTCTGGTGTGCTTGACAACGAAGACGAAACTGCAGGTGATTAGTGCACTGGTTAGGCAACGCCTCGTTCCTTCCTTCTGCCTTCCTTTGCTTTTTCTCCTGGTTCTGGAAACGTCGAGGGCAGTAGCAACGGTCTCGATGACTTTCCTTTACTTGTGTTCTTTTTTGTTGTATTTCGTCTGTATTTTTTTCTCTGTTTTTCTCCCCAACTGCTGAGGCCTTTCTCTGACCCTCCTTCTTCATCTCCCCTCTATTTTCTGGGTTTTTCCTCTGGGTTATGAGTGCATTTTTTCTCCCTCTGGTTTTCGGTCCAATACCCCCTGTTTTCTTCTCAGGTTCCTGGCCTCCCCCCCTCTTTTCACCGAGGCCTTTCTCTGGCTTTTATAATGCTAGAGAAGGTCTTTTGTCTCTACCTCTAGAAACGGCGGGCATCGTGGGTATAGTGGCTGTGATTGCTGGATTTTCCCTGTTAAACCGGCTTCATCAACGCACAACATAAGAGACGATGAACAATGCTTCCAAAACAGCGTCGTTGTGTCCTTGGGCATGACTGTTTTTCAATTTGGTCCCTAAACAGTTTAAACTTAACAATTGGGGTCCTAATCAATAATAATTGATTTCTAATGGTGCCCTTGGATTAAACTCAATTGAATCCCTGAGTTATAGCACCATTTACACAATAGTCCTGGGTTTCTATGCTATTCAATTTGGTCCTTTGACTTTAATTTTCTAGCAATTTTTCTTGAATAAGCTCCAAACTTTGGTGTTTCTTCAATTAAACCCCTGATTCCTTTAATTAATTAAATCAAAGTTTAATTATGTCCTCAAACTCATTAATTCTTTAATTAAGCTCCTGATTTTATTAATTAAACTAATCCAAATTTTAATTAAAGTCTCCAACTTATTAATTCTTCAATTATTACATGAATTTCAAATTTTTTGTTGTCTTAACCCCATTGTCAACTATATTCAATTATTATTATTTGTTCAAAAATTGGGTTATAACAAGTCTCAATACCTTTTATCTCACAAACATCATCATTACCCATCAATTCCTCCATCGAACTCCTCGAGTCTCGAGAACAAGTGTTTGTTAGGGCATATGTGATAAGAACATTCAGAATAAATAACCTATTCACTAAATGATTTTTTATTGATGAGATCATGAATGAAAAGTCTTATTCATCTTCACCTCATGCAACTTTCATAGTTGGTTCATCCTTGTTCTTGTTGCCCTTGTTTAGACAATCTTTCTTCAAGTGTTTTTTTATATATATATAAAACCCACTCATCTTTTATAAGATATCTTATATTTGATGATTCTCCCCTTGATTTTGAGCAGATTTCCCTTGTCCTCTAAACCTCTAGGTGTTTATCTTGCCTTTAAATATTAATGCTTCTAATATTGACTACTTGTGAACAATTTGGTCATTCTTTCAATACTCATTGTTCATCAAAGCATTAGACACATCAATGAATTTAATATTTTCTTTAACATATAATAAAATGGCAACAAGATGTCAATATATGTCAGGCAGAAATTCAATAATAGCAAGGCTTTATCTTCATCATCGATTTCCACAACCAAATTTTTCAAATCAGCTATCATTTTATTAAAATCATTAAGATGCTTATTCATGAAAGTATCATTCTTATGTTGGAAATTAAAGATCTTCTTCTTCAATTAGAGATGATTCTTTATATTATTCTTTATAAACTTATCCTCTAGTGCTTGCTATAATTCCTTTGTGGAGTTTCATTCTAAAAATGTGTGCTTTCAATCCCTTACCAGATGAAGTTGGATGGAACTGCAGGCCAACTAATTTATCATTTCCCATCTTTTCTCATCCAGATCCTTCGGTTTTATCTTCTACAGTGAGATTAAAAATCATTTGGACACACATATTCATAACTTTACATTTTCATATACCAAAATTGCCTATTCCATCAAACTTCTCCACCTCAAATTTAGTATTCGATACCGAGATATATTGTGGAGGGATACTAGCATTTCCCTCTACCTTTTCTTCTAGAATATCAACAATTAGAATGTCTTTGAATTATAAATGGACTCCAGAAATTGTTAAACACGCACGTTAATGCTTAAAAGAGCCAAAATAGTAACTTTGATGCGCTATTTTACAAAATAAACACCACATTTATGTCCGAAATGATTGAAAGTTCTAGGAACGAGTTTGACTCGACCAAGAACGAGCTAAAAAAATCATTTATTTGGCCAAATCTAACTAAGTAGACTCAAGAAAAGAATATTATATCTTTGTAAAGGGAATATTCTGTTAACTTCTTAAAGAATATTCCACACTATTAAATGACATGGATGCTGATGTGGCATTATAGGACCTCTTTGTTGATGATGTGGGAGATGACTCAGTGCCAACATGTCTATTTACATTTCAACATCTTTTGAGGCTAGAATTTCAGCACTGACTAGTTTTTCCAGTAAGTTTTTCGGTGAAACTTCGGCGAGCTTTATAAGGCTCATTTTAAATTCAATTTCGATGAATTTTATATTGTCGAAATTGTATCAATGAGAAGAGTATGTTGGCGTGAACAAAATTCAGATATGAGGACTATGAAAATTCTACAACTTTGAACCAAGAGCTAAAAAAACATGTTTTTCCAGTGTTCTAACTTATTTGATGCTCTGGTGCCAATTTATTGTGTATACTAGACCAAAAGCTAACACACAAAAAATAAAAACAAGCAGATTTACGTGGTTCCCTAAATCAGGTACATCCACGAAGGCAACATGTTATATATTATTAGAGGAATGATACAAACATTCAACTCAACCATAATAAAATCCTAAAAACCCAATGTTTCATTTTTACACTCAGTACTTCTCTCAAATTTGTTTTTTTTTTCCCTCACTCTCAACTCATTTGCACTCAGTACACATTTTCTTTACACTATGTGCTCCTTTCCTCTCTTTTATCTATACAACAATGGAGGGAGCCTCCTTATATATAAATGAATCCATTATGATGGTGAATGAAGATTGGAAGTTAGAGAGATAAAGCGGAGGTTGTAAGTAGGTAGTTGAAGATTGGCATAATTATAAAGACATAATTATAGGAAGAATCTAGACAAACTCCCATAAATCTCCACCATGGCGAGATTTAATTATATATGATAAGTAAATTATAAAATATGTAAATAAATAATAGCAATGTCAAAATCTAGTTAGATATCAACTTAATTATCCATAAAGAGTATTTTTGAACTAATTTAATTAAGGTTGCATTTGACATTGTAATGTGGCATGGTTAGAGATGCTTTCAAGCTAACCACAACTTCAAAAATTATTTAATTTGCATTGCTTAAACATGTTCTTTATCCTAAATTGTAGTAAAACTTGGTTTTGAGAAAATCTATAATTTATAGTTTTTCTTGAACTTGCTTTTTGAAACCATGACCATAAAAGCTACCACAATACTAAGTTTAGGAGTGCGTTAGCTTCTAATTTTAAATGTGTTTTAAGAGTGTGTTTCACTTTAAAAGCATCAAATTGATGTTTCTTAGTACTTTTCAATAATTTTGATGTGTTAATGTCAAAACAAATATGAAAAAAATATTTTAATATATTTTCAAATGAGAAGTACTTTTGAACACCTTACACTATAATAACAAACACACTAAACTTTACTAAGGGTCGCTCTCTTATCTACATTAATCTAGCATCTTTAAGTAATTAATTTTTTTTAGCTATTGATCTTGATATTTAAATTTAATTATAGAGTAAAATTCTTTCATCATTGAGCCAATCCTTTTTATATATATAGAAAGTGGAAGCTCAACATAGATAGGAAACATGATCCATAAAAAAAGTAGATTACCAAGAATACTTGAGGATCAAGTCAATGACAAGTGCTTTTTTTAATGTGAGTTTTACGAATAAAATATTTTTATTAGGTACAATGATATGTAAGAAGGTTCAGATCCTTATTCCTACTTTAGGCTTGTGTTATCACTTCAACCATTTGTTATTCTCTATGCTTGTTTTTATGTACTAGCCTTGGTGCCCGTGTTTCGTTGTGAGGTCAGGTTATTTATTTATTTTGCCAAAAATAATGTTCATGTGTCGAAATGAGGTAAAAATGATATAAAAAAACCGGTAATGATAAATTTGTAACCTTGATAATCAGAGCCAGATCAACCCATGATATTCCGTCAAACTCGAGGCCTAAATCGTGAGTTTCAAATAAACCTTGTAAAAAAATAAAAAGGATTATAAAGCCCTTTAAAAAAAAATCATGCTAACTTTTTAAACTCATGACTCGAGTCATTAGACCTAAAGCATCTAATCTTGAAAAATCATGAAGTCCAATTCTCAATCAATCAAATGTTAAATGATGAAATTAAAAATAATTAATTATACAAAAGGATTTTAAAAAATAGCAATTGAAAATATAAGAATGAAAATTAAAATACAAAATAAATGTTATATTTAATTGAAGGGTGAAATTGAAAAAAAATCAATTTAGTAAAATGAAAAAAATAAAAATAGTAAGGATCAAAATTGACATAAAAAATAATGTTATAATTAAAGGGTGAAATTGAAAATAATGAGGACTAAATTGAAAAACATAATATCATCAATTTGAATTAAATGATAAAATTGAAAATCACTAAAACTCTTACAATATAGCCAAGGAAAAAAATAAAAAAAATCCAAAGAATAAGGACCACATAAGAGAATATAATATTTTATAAATCGGGATTGAATGATAAAATTAAAAATAAATAAAAATTATACAAAAAAGCCAAGACCAAAAATTAGAAATCAAAAAAATAAGAACTAAAATTGAAATGTCAACAACTAAGAAGGCCAAGCTATGATTCTTAGGGGAGGAGAGAGAGAAGAAACAAAAACAAAGCCTATCGGCACCAAACCGAACCACCAACAACGATACACACCACACCAATAGAAAAGGAACATGGAGGTGCTTCCAACAAAAATATGGAAGGGCATTTTTAGATGTTGGAAGACATTGCATGCACCACCTAATGGCGAGGGTGCCTCCCATACCTCTTAGGTGTTGTCCACGTGAGTCAACTTTTTTTTAACCAAATAAAGAATTGCACTCGAAATGATTTTGAAATTACAAAAAAAAAAAAAAACTTTATGAAAAGTCGAAAATGTCCCTTGACCTCAGGCTTAAATGCTTTTTATATTAAGAGTATTTTTAGTTTTACCATGCATTATAATTATTTATTATATTTGTGCAAATATCAAAGTTCTCTTCAGCTTAAATTATAATAGCCAAAAAAACCATTATGAAAATACAAAAACACCCCTTGATGCTAGGTTTAATTTTTTTGCTTTCAAGAATATTTAGGTCATTTCATCATACAATCAAGATGAAAAAATAATTATTTATTCCTGATTTATTTAATAATAACAAATGGCATAAAAGACATCAGTACCCTTAAAAGCTTGTTTTAAGTTGTATGGATTAAAGGGCAAAAATATTACAACTGTTCATTTAATCATAAAAAAAAAACTACAGCACTTTCCCAAAAAGTTATAGTTTTGTTTAATGTTGCCATGCATTTTTTATTTTTTTACTTTTTGCCTGAGCTTCTATTCATTTCCTTGTTAAGAGAATCCTTATCATCATAATTAGTAAGGTTTATTTTTTTACTCTTTGCCTGAATTACTTCGATTTGATCTTTTAATATACCAAATTTTTAATTAATTGAACAAACTAAATTTGTACAAAATCTTTAAATTTGATTATCGTTATGAACAATTAAAAACTCGATTTTTCATTATAAAAAAAAACTCATTATTTAACTAAATTAATGCTAATCACATGGTTTGTTAATAATTAATTGCAGACTGAAGTTGTTGATGCTCAATCCTACGTCGATTAAGAAATTAAGGGATATTACACTTATAACAGAAAAATCTCAAATATCCCCCAAATTATAGGATAGTGTCGATTTACCTTCAAACTAATTTTCTTTTTATCGATTTCCCCCTTTATTATTTTGATATATCAATTACAAAATAACTTAATGAAAAAATGTTGATTTTCTTATGAAATAATATTGTTTTTTTACTAAAAAAGAAAAGTACAATTCAGATAGAAATACGAATGAAAATCTTAGGAATTAGATGAAAGTTTTTAATTGAAGATTCCTGTAAGTTTAAGGATGAATAGTATAAAACAAAATAATTTAGAGCCAAAATCGAGATCATCTATAAAAATTATTAAAATAATATGTTAAATGTGAAAAAGTTATGAAAAAACCTTCCATAGAAGGCAGACGAAATTTAAGATTTTTTATTTAATCAACTTCTTATTTTCCACCTTCCTAAGCTTTAATATAGCAAATGGATAAATAATGAGGATTGTAGCTTAACTAATAAAATCTTGAATTTGTTCTCTAGAGATTATTAGTTCGAGTCTTATAAAATTTAGGTCCACTAAAGATTTACATGGTTGTTAACTTCAGGACCTATAAGATTACTCGAGGTGCACACAAACTGGCATATATATATATATATATATATAGAGAGAGAGAGAGAGAGAGAAAGAGAGCAAGTGGATATCTATTGAGAAGTAATTTCAACTAAATCAAATTGTCTAATTACAATAAAGTTACAAATGAATATATAAAATGATTTAAATATAATATAATTTATCAATTTTATGCAAATAAAAATTATTAAAATGGGATTTTCAAAAGTTAAAGAAACAAAATGGAATATGAGTTGTTGATAACTTATTTGTTTTTGTGTTTTAAAAGTATTTTTTAAAAAAATTAAATTTTTTTATTTTAAATTAATATTTTTAATATTTTCATATTATTTTAATGCACTGATATTAAAAATATTTTTTAAAAAATAAAAAAATATTATTTTAATATATTTTTAAATAAAAAATGTTATAAAAAACAACTACAAGTATAATCCTAAAAACTAAGATGTTAACAACAAAAACAAATTAATCTTCAAACCCTACAATTAATGCTCCCCAAATTCTGTCCTTTTCTTCCCATTAATCTCCAAGACCAGAATTCCTCGAGGGAAACAAGTTGGATCGAAGCACGTGAAACCCGGGTAGGTGACTTTCATCCCCATAGTTTGTAGCATAGGTAGTTTTATAGCCATTGACCATGGCTTCCCATCACTGTCCTCGAACGTCTATGATTTTCTTGGACCCATTGCAACTTGATGTTTTATTGACCATGTCACAAAAAAGAAAGAAAGGGATGACTACAAATCAATACTCAATTGTATGCTCACCAAGATTTCAGCCCTCAAAATCCAAGATCTTGCTCAACTCTCTCTGTACTTTATTTGATCTAACAAGCTCACCCCCATCATTTTTCTTATCGTATAGTTGATTCATGGAGATTTTCTATCTTCAAGTATATGGGCAAGAAAATTTATAAATTGAGAATCACAACTGTATGATATAGTAGTTCTATTTTGATTTGTTGTAATTAATTAACATGAAATGCTCTCGTAGCGAAAATAAAATCTTAAATTTCAAAAGATTTATTCCTATTACAACTCTCCATTGTCAAGTAAAAGTAAATAATTGAAGGGATAAGCTAAGGTAAGGTAATTAACAAGATTTCGAAGGTTGAGGACTGATCTATTAACATTTATATAGGTTGGGGACTGATTTGGATGTATCCATAGAAAAGATTAAAGAATTGTTCACGTTTTTCTCCGCTGATAGCTGATGAAATTGTCACGTCTTGGGGTTAGGTATACAGTAGCAGTCAAGAGTATTTTAATACTATATAAATAATTCTCCTGCAAAAAATAATACACGAACAGTAAGTAAAAGGAAGGAAAGGAGCATGGCTGCCGACATGGCGTCCACTCGAAGAGACCCCAACACAACACAAACCCCCCAAAGTCTCTTGTCTTTGGTCAGTTTGGAAGATACCAGAAAATAACTACCTTATCCCATCTCCAGCTCCCACCACCAGTAGTCCATCAAAGGGTTTGTCTGTAGAGAGACATGAAACATCGTCATCTATGCATTATTGAAGCAACTAGAAGATATCATCAATGGAGTCGAGCCATTTTATAGGGGTGATGATGGGGGCCATCAATGATTTATGAAAGGAATCATTACTTTGATGGGTTCCACGTAACAAGATTAAATAAACAAAATGCTAGAAGATTAATTATAATAATATTTTTTGGCATATGGTTTTTGACAACTTAATTCTTATATATTGTGAGATCGATGGAGTGGGAAAGAGGAAGGCCGAAAAAGCTAATGTTTTTTCGTCTTGTTTTTCTCTCTTTCTAGTTTATTTATCCTTGTTCAAATTCTAAAATCTTAAATTATTTCTTATAAAAAATAATATACAAAAACTTAAACAGAGAAGACTTGGAACAACATTTTCTAGATTTAATTTCGGTATAATCAAGATCTTCATATAGAACCGGCCGATCCATATATATATATATATATTATGCCATTTCATATCTTTCAAGTAATATTGTTTTGATACGTGGGGCTTGTAATGAATTTGATCATAGATATGCCTTGATCTCTTACGTACTCCAAAATTGATACTATTGTGCTTTAGATGATTGCAGTTTAATTAAAATAACAGAGATGAATACTTGTAGATTATTGGATAATGGGATAAAAAGCAGTGAAAATTTTCATGAGGTATTTTCTGTTTCAGTGTTTTGAAAATGTTTTTGAAAAAAATTAATTTTGTTTTATTTTAAATTAATATTTTTTTGTGTTCCAAATCATTTTAATATATTGATATCAAAAATATTTTTTAAAAAATAAAAAAAATATTTTTATATAATTTTGAATGAAAAATACTTTTAAAAACAACTACAACATCACTTTAACCATACTTTTTATAAAGCACCTAGCTAGCTTGCAGGATTAATATTTAACTTGGATATTTTTCATCTAATCCAATTCCAAATTTTGTACCATAATCATGTTTGGGTTAAAAATATTTTAAAAAAACTTCTACTTGTTCGATGCTTCAATTTATCCAGAGTTTGAGTTTTGGTTGGTCTGAATTAAAAAAAATAAAAAAATCAAATTGATTTAACTAAAACTTGGTTATTAATTTGTTGATTTTAAAAAATAAATTTTATTAAAAAAAATTTATTTTATTTTTTTAAAAATAAATTAGTGTTGATCGGCGTAAACTCTTATGAACATGACCCGGACATCATAATGTATAAGATTTTAAAACTATGGCGAAAAGTCAATATTCATGGAGCAAGGCATTGACGTTGCTTAATTGTTTTTTTTTTCCTTTTCTTTTTATGGGGTTGGTATAATAAAGCCCACGGACATGAGAGCTACATGAAAAATATGGCCTCTCTACTTGCTTAGGCAATCGTATATTTCTTTCATGATTTTGTCTGTTGACCAATACAAGAAGGATTTAAGTTCTTTACCTAGAAAACTTTCTTAGAGGAGCTACCTCATCATTGTAAAGTGTATACTTACTTCAATACTGATTTTTTCACAAGCCGTAGAAAATTAACCATGCAGAATGTAAATCGCATGAGATTAAAGGGTTTGTTTTTGATATAATATCAAATTTAAATTTAATAATTGCTAATATGATGGTAATTAAAAGCTTATATGATCATTAATTTTAGAATTTATGAGATTAGTCGAGGTACGTGCAAGCTGACCCGGACATCCATGTTAATAAAAAAAAATTATGGATAATTCAAGGCTCAAAATATATAATTAAAACAAAATATAAATTGCACCACATGAGCAACGATGATTTTTTCCTTAATAACAGAACACATATGGGATAGGAAGCAGGGTGTATTAGTTTTTTTCTATGTATTTGCACAGTTAAATGGCTAGTATTCTCTATGGATTAAAAGATAATTAACTGCAGGAAGGGACACTTTCTACTCTTTATATTTTAAATGCACAACAAAATTATCAAAATACTCTTATATTAAAATTGTTTTTGCTTTTGTTCAAGAATTTATTTTTTTGTCTTTTTTGCTTTTATTTTTTATTTTTATGTAATCACTGGATACTTTTAGTGTATATATATATATATAAAATCAGTTGCACGTGATAGTTAAGTGGGCATGCATAGGTGCTCCTATGTTGTTCAGACAGCGAGTACAAAATTGTTTGATAGTCAAACTCAGCTTCTATGATAGTGTTTTAATTCTCATGGTGTCTCCACCATTACTAGACATTGTTTGTGAAAAAAAAAAAAAAATCGGATTTTTCTTAATTTTAGAGTCTTTCTCTACACATTTTCAAAGTTTTTTTTTAGATTTCATCCATATTCTTTGTTATTATTATTTTTTAATTTTAAATAATCCATAAAATTTGAAATCTTTTTTTTATTTAGCCCTCATTTGATTTTTTTATCTTTCACATTTGGTTCTTATTCTTATAATTATTAAGTTTTAATTTAATTATTCTCTTAATTAAATTATCCTTTCAATTACATCCCTTAATATCTTATATCATCCTCTTAATTGATTTATTTTTTTAATTTTATCTCTCGATATTTTTGTTTTTTTTTTCAAATTTAACTTTAATTTTTTTAAAAGTTATTTATTTTGTTTTTAGTCTTTTTTTATTAGAACTTTCTTTCTCGATTTCTTCCTTCAACATTTTATACATCAAGATTTTATTAACCTTTTTCAAGTCACGAGTTTAAAAGATTGAACTGAATTTGCTTAAATTTTTTTTTATAATTTCATCATTCTATGAGATTATCTCAATATCAAGTGTCAGGCTACATGTTTCACATGTTAAACAAGCTTAACCTGATTTAATATTTTTTGTTGTTGTTTATTTTTATTATATTATTAAATTAATCAAAGTTTTACCCAACTTTCAGGTTTCTCTTATTTTTTAAAAAACACTAAGAAAAAAATTGAAAAGTTTGTGTGTGTATATATATATATTAAATACTATTTTACGTACAGCAAAACGAGAGTAAAATAACTAGTTGGATTGAATGGTAATTACAGAGCCAAGTACCCATTGGGTAACAAACTCTAGCTTGGACACTTGCAATTCATAGCATCACTCCAAAGAAATCCTGAGCAACAGACAGTTCTGCTGCTATCATCAATTTATCCTGTTGCTTTCTTTTTTAACTTGTTTTCGAATTCGAAGACGTGGTTGACAACTCAACTCCTCTGCAATTCCTCCATGACTGACTCCTCACTGCCCAACAGTCCATCAAAATAAAGAAATCATGCTCCACACAACAAAGCATTTAATGAAAGAAAGCCTGAGCCTGAGCCTGAGGAGGAGGTACCGTTCGTACCCGAGAGTTTCCCAATTCGCTATAACGACACAACATGGGTCTTTGCAATAAGAGTTTACGTGGAGGATTTTTTCTTTTTTTTTTGGGTTACATAAGTATTTTTTTTTAAAATAAATTTTTTTATAAGTTAATTTTAAAAGATAATTTCAATATATTTTTAAATAAAAATTTGAAAAACAATCCGTACTAGAAAATCAGGCCAATAAAGCTGAGGAAATCATGAGGGCTAGTAGGCACACCCACCAAAGTGATAACCATTAACTTCCAACTTTTTTGCTTCTCTCTTTTATGTCAGAAAGTTTTTAAACTTGTCCATCTTTCAAAAATTCCAAGGCAAATGGATTAGCGTGGAATGCCAGTTTGCCTTTATTTTATTTTGAAAACCTTTCCTCTTCGTTAGTCTAAGCACCGTGCCTGCTTTTAATTTTTATGGGTCAATTCGAAAACTTCTAGGCTTAGTTAATTATCTTTTTAAATAACATTATTTTTTATAAAAAATAAAAAAAAATCAATAATATTTATCAATTTATTAACCAATGAATTGACTAGGGGTGATCAAAAAACCTAAAAAACCGAACCGAATCAAAAATGATCATTCTTAGTATTGACCCTCCTAAGGGTGTTTGAGAGTGTTGTTGTGATTGCTTTTTAAAGTATTTTTTACTCGGAAATGCATTAAAATAATATTTTTTAATTTTTTAAAAATTATTTTTGACATCAGCACATTAATTTGAAGAAAAAAAAAATAAAAAAATTTAATTTTTTTTTAAAATATTTTTATAATAGAAAAACAAACAGAATAATACGTAGAACAAGCTTTGGTCATGAGCTTGAATCTTTTAACTATGGTTATGGCTTTAATAAGCACCGAGAACAAGTCTATAATTACCCTTATAAATGGGCACGTCTTTGCCTTTTATGATACTGCACCAAATTGTAATAAACTTACGCGGAAAGGGTTGGTGGCTTGGTGCTGCCTTCATCAAGGAAAGAGTGGAGGAGGAGTTCAAGGGCTTTGTGAGTCGTGACAGTTTTCCATGTGATAGCGAAAAGGAAGGACAGGGAAACTTTAGGGCATTAAAAATAGTTAATATCCTATATATATATATATATATATATATATATATATATATATATATATATATATCAAATTCACAATAGAAATATTAATTATCAAAATATCATAAATTAAATACCAAATAAAATCTAGCTCCTAATAAACAACAAATTAGCAGCCCTAGACAATCCCTCCAAGAAGATCAAAATAAAAGTATAGAACAAGAGAAACAAAAACAAAACTAAAATGCAAGGCAGCTTTCTGGGCCTGCTGTGTGTATTTTTGAGCTTCACCGTCGTCTCCTGTGTAGAAGGTGACGGGAAACACACAGGGCCACGAGGACACCACCATTGAATGGTTAATGGAAATCATAGATCATTAGAACTGAGATTGATGGAGACTCTCTGGTCCCAAATCCACTTGTCTCCCATACTTTCTGCATTATAATTTATCCCCTAGCAGAAAAGCAAGTGATTTATTTATTTATTTATTCACTTAAATCACTTTGCTTTTATTTTCCCCTTCTCCTCTCGCAATTAACGAATAAAAAGGCAACAGTTTCCTCTTTTCTTTAATTTTAATTCTTCAGCTCCACTACAGTATCTCATCCTTGTATAAAAACACTTATGGCTAAATATTTAACGTACCCAGAATAACATATTTTAATTATTTATAATAATTAATCTTTGGAAACTTATCGCTAAATGTCTCTTCTATTACGAAAACCGCTTACTCATGAGATGTTTTTTTTGAAAAGAGAGATTCTAAATCAAGTTATTTTGTTAGGTGAAGAAAGTTTGACTGCTTTATTAATAGTTAAGATCCAATTAATTAATTAATTAATTAATTATACAAGGATGAAGGGACGGAGGTACTAAATATAAACTTAATAAATAAAACAGGATTAACATAAAAAATCACTAAAAATAAAGAGGCTAAATTATAAATTAATTTTGTAGTTTTAACTTTTATATCAGCACGAGACAAATGTGGAAAAGAAAGAGACTCGACTGGCTGATGCAGCGAGCCAAGCCAAGTTAGGAAGTAAGCCGAGCTGAATAGGCCTGGTTTTGTCACTACGAGTACGTGACTGCGACCATATCTGAGCGGCTGCTGGACCAACAACGTCCGAATTGCTGCTGTGCTGACCTACCTCAAAGGCGCCTGATTTCTTTGCTCTCCACGTGCTCTCCTTTCAGTGGTTCTTCACATTTCTCTCAAGAATACCTCCCCCCTCCCCCTCCTCTCTCGCTGCTTTTTCCCCTCTTTCTCTCCCTCCTCTCTCACCTTCCACTTTCAAAAACTTTAGTAAGCAAGCAAACAAACCCTCCTCATCGCCTCGGAAAATCACCATCTCCGTCGGAAAATATCGCCGGAGCTCAACTCTTCTTCGTCACTCCATCTCACGACGCTTCTTCTCTTCTCCTTCTTATTTTTTTTGTGAAAAAGATTTCAAGTTGTTCTTTTACTTCTCTCCGAAGCTAAAAAGAGAGAAAAATTAATTAATTTTAACCCAATCTTGCCGTGTAGAAATACCTGGATGTATAATTTGGTAAAGGTGAAATCAGAAAATACATATATGGAAAAACAGAGAGATATTTTGTTCAAGAAATGAGGAATTCAGGGATAGTTTGACAATTTTGGAAGCTTTTGAGCAACATGAGTTGCGAGAGAAGGAGAGGAGGAGTGGAAATTTACGAGCAGAGAACTTCCGTTGAGGAAAACGGCTCTATTGATCAGAATCTGCTAATTGACCCTAAATTGTTGTTTATCGGAAATAAAATCGGCGAAGGAGCCCATGGTGAAGTTTATAAAGGAAGGTTAGTGTTGCTGATGACAGCTGAAACTTGATTTTTCTTTTTTAAATTTTTATAAAAGATTGTGTAGGTTCCTATTTTATTGAGAAAAAAATATGTTGTTGTTACTGAATAGAGAGTAGTTTCTATTTCTAGTTATTGTTAGTTACGTAGTAGGTGATTGCTGAAAATGTTTGTTTGTGTGTTTCTAGGTACGGTGATCTGATTGTGGCCATTAAGGTTCTTCATCCAGGGACCACGTCGGAGGAAAGAGCTGCGCTTGAGGATCGGTTTGCAAGAGAGGTTAATATGATGTCTCGAGTTAAACATGAGAATCTTGTCAAGGTAAAGTATGTGATTATGATTAATTTTTGGGTAATGTAATTTAATTTTTTTGTATGTATCAGTCAGGACAGTGCTTTTGTTTGTTGATTTTGCAGTTTATTGGGGCTTGTAAGGATCCATTTATGGTGATTGTTACAGAGTTGTTACCAGGGATGTCACTCCGGAAGTACTTGGTCAGTATTCGTCCGAAACAGTTAGACCTCTATGTGGCCATAAATTTTGCTCTTGATGTTGCGCGAGCTATGGATTGTTTGCATGCTAATGGGATTATACACAGAGATCTTAAGCCAGGTATTGTAAGAATATGTTCAAGGATTTACTCTTTTACGTTAATGTTGGTGTCAAAATTTAGAGTTCAAAGTTCATTTATGGTTAGCATTATAATGTGGATACATTTGAATATTACTATGATCAGGCCTTGCACTAGCCTTTTATCAAAAAGAGCATGTATTTGGAATCATGCAACCTTTATTTATCACCTCTATGATTCTGCTATTGGGAAAGTGACGTTCTACTAAGGTCTGTGATTTTAAATTTTTGGGATAATGTCATGTTGATTGCTGTTTTTTAGTCTTATGACTTTGTTCTGCCTGTAATTCAATTAGGCCATTGGCACGGCATGATATTCGAGTCCAGTTCCTTTTTAGGTCTTCTAGATTGTTCTGTAATTGACCTTTGCATCTTGAGTCAGGGTTAATGATGCTTGTGACTTTCATGTTGTTTGTGCTGTCAAAAAAGAATGTTGTTTTCCTGGACCACATTGCACACCTCAAGTAATTTATAATCACTGTCTATCCCTTTCACCAAAATGATTGGAAAGCCTTTTTCCTGATGCAGACAATTTGTTGCTTACGGCAAATCAGAAGTCTGTGAAGCTCGCAGATTTTGGTCTTGCAAGAGAAGAAACTGTGACTGAGATGATGACTGCAGAAACTGGAACATACCGTTGGATGGCCCCTGAGGTTTGTGCCTTCTTGCTAACATAGTTTGATTTTGGTTTAATATCACCTGATATTAGCAGGCATAAGAAGCCCCGCAGTGCGTCAATATTCTTCTGTTAAAACAGAGGTGATGGTTACGCATCAGTCATGTAACTGTTGGAAAACAACAGAAAGCAATATTGATAGTTGGGAACGTGTCTTTTATATCAAGAGTCTTGTCCTCTTCCATTTTTTGCCATTCGTTCATCATTTTGTAGATTTTCATCAAGAGTGACATGTGGAGAAACTACATAGAAGATCTTATTCTGAATTTCACCACCCTTCAACAATGAATGTACTGTATGCTTTAGTGCTATTTTTGATTCATTTTGTTTCATCAATTTTATTTGTTTGTTGCTCCAGATGGATCACATAAACACAGTTTTTGGCATTTGCTTGACAAATAGAAGCATGAGGTTTTCATAAGCAGTGTGGTTCTTTACTCTGTAGTTTTAGTTGATATCTGGTGTTGAATGGCTAGGTTGCATTCATCATATGTTATCAGCATTCCGCTTCAGAATATTATATTGATTTGCTTGTAGAATACAAATCCTTTTCAGTTTTCCATCTGTTTTACTAACAGCTCTTTTGCAGTTGTACAGCACCGTGACACTGCGTCAGGGAGAAAAGAAGCATTACAATAACAAAGTTGATGTCTACAGCTTTGGAATTGTGTTATGGGAGTTGTTGACCAACCGCATGCCATTTGAAGGCATGTCAAATTTGCAAGCTGCCTATGCTGCTGCTTTTAAGGTGAAGAATTGATTGCAAACAAGTCTCTCTGTGTGTGTTATATTAATATTGGATTGCAACTTCAAGTGGCAATCCAAATGCAGTCTGCTGTTTTGTCCTTGTGCACTTCTGATTTGTGCCACTTTAGGACCATCTTTGCAGATGTTATTCTGCATTATTGCTATCAAATCTTCTAACCTGGTATTTAGTTGTTTTCGGAGACAACTAACCTGGTTTTTAATGGATACAGCAAGAGAGGCCTGCTCTTCCAGAAGATGTATCCCCTGACCTCGCATTTGTCATGCAGTCATGTTGGGTTGAAGACCCCAACTTGAGGCCTAGCTTCAACCAGATCATCCGGATGCTCAATGCATTTCTCTTCACACTCTCACCACCTTCACCTACACCATCCTTACCAGAATCTGACACCAATGAGGCAGCATCATCAAGTAATGGCACCATAACCGAGTTTTCTTCTCGCACTAGAGGAAAGTTTGCTTTCCTTCGCCAACTATTCACAGCTAAAAAGACCAGGAACACTCATTGACTGGCTAAATTTTTCAAAATTTTTCCTTTTGAACCAGCTCACAGAAACCTGTCCTGTCATAGAAGAATTTTATTAACTGCTTAGATGATGGTGATTAGTGTAGGATTGAAACAAATGCTGAACAGAAATGACTTAATGAGGAAACTTGGTCGGAAAATAAAACGACGATTAGACTGTTTAGATGGTCTGTGGACCTTTTTGTAAAGGAAATACATGGGTTTAGCAATTATGTCCATATCGTTTTTTCTTTTTCGAATATGGTTTCCATACTTCAATCTGGCTTCACAGTTTTGGTAATTACAGTCGGAGGTGAAACCACTATGGTATTTACAATGCTTCTCTGCAAAGATTAATAGTAGCTAACGAGTTAAATGATCACGGTTCATTATTTACTTGTAGATTTTATGATGGCATGCATTTTACCAAGTTCTTGTGGTATGCCAAAATGCTTACTGGAGAATAGCTTTGAATTTATAAGATCTTTTTGACTCCGGCAATAGCCGCAGTCACCGATGGTTCATCTGGCCTCTAATTGCAGTTAGTTCCCACAGATGCAATTCACAGAGAAGGGGGAGGGGATCTTTTCACTAATCCAGTTGCTAAGAACTATTTTTAGATTAAGCTGGATCGATTCTAGATGGTGGCTTCTTCATTCTTTGCTGCTGGCATGGTAAAACAGACAGGATTTGTGTATGGTGTATGTGATATGGAGCACTGGTTGCTAAGACCTGCAGATTTCCTCAATGCAGGTTGTTAGCATGCTTATGCAAACTGTCTTGTAGCTTTTGCCTGCATGATTATTGATTGAACCATGTTTCTAAAGAATTTTGATTTTTTTTTTGTTTTAAATTAATTTTTTTTTAATATTTTTAGATTGATAATGTAATTTGAATATTATCTCCATCTTAGCTATTATAGCCAACCGATTCGTTATAAAACTGAACATGTAGAACACGTCAACCAAATCTCAATTGATCTAAAAATCAAATAAAAAATTATGCATGTTTTAATGAGAAAACTTGTTTGGCTTATCTATATATTTTTATGGTGAAAAAATATTTTTTTATTTTAAAATATTTTGACTTTTTTATATATCAATATAAAAAATAAAATAAATATTATTCTAATATTTTTTTAAAAAAAAAAACACTTTAAAAATCATTAAATTATCATGGCAGAATCTCCTGTACTAGCACTTGTTGACAGGCGTTCCGCATCACACGAAGACCCACTGCTATCCATTATTTCTGTCAATAATGTACATCTTTTCTTTACTGACAAAGTTACTGACGAAACAACTATATAGAGGTTGATTGTGATAGGGAAAAATTATAAAGTCGGGGCTGTCTTTTAGCTGGTGAAGCATCAGCCATGGACCATGTCGCCTGGACTCCCAGACAAATAAATGGACCTGCCATTCTCTACATGGTGCCTTCATCTATTTAGCCTGTAATGCAACTGTGCGCACCCAGAACGAGCACGCTGGCTAGACTGCTGTGCGAGGGCTGGTGCCATTTTTGAGAGGTGGGGAGGATAACGATGAAGGTCAGCAATGCACTCACTGTCCTGTGAAAGGTCACTGTTTCATCATGGTCCGAATAGGAGATGCCATTGTTCTGCTCAAGTGGCCATGACTTGGCTGGCAATATGGAAAGAATCCATTATGTTCTTCCTGTTCTGAACAGATACATGCCCATTCCTTTGCCAGGCAGCTCAAGAATTATTTCAGTAAGATTGATCTCTTGCGACATCCCCTCCTTTTGTACAAGTCCATGATCCATCATCCCCCCCTTCCTTGTGTTTTGTTGGATTCCATGAGATGCAATCAGCTGAATAGTTCTTCGTGATTTTGTCGATATCAAAAGTAAAACCATGTCCCACTGCATTTGCTACAGCATTTGACATGTGGATGGCAGCAGGCGAGGGCGGAGAACAAATCCCAACCACCACACAACAAAACGAGCCAAAGGGGTTTGAAATTGAATCACAACAACATCCATCCAATTCATGTAAATATCATTTGATTATTCTTCTTTCTGGTTTCTCGAAAAATCAAGGCTAAGGCTTTCGGATTCCAAACCTTATTTTTAAATTTGTTTTTACCTTTCAAA
Organism: Populus simonii; assembly: GCA_007827005.2. Classification (NCBI taxonomy): domain Eukaryota; kingdom Viridiplantae; phylum Streptophyta; class Magnoliopsida; order Malpighiales; family Salicaceae; genus Populus; species Populus simonii. The sequence continues at coordinate 802,688 of CM017479.2, read as the reverse complement.
ACACCCTAAAAGTCTTTATAAACTCATTCTTAAACTTTGACTTCAGAACATCTAAAATATTGTAAATTCTCGAGGAAATAATTTCAAAAAAGCAATCTTTTCATGCAATTAGCATAAATATGTGGACGATAGTCGTTAGACATTGATGATGACAATTGCAAAATGCATTGATGGTGTGTCTCCTACCCGATCAAATTGGTTAAAATCATCATTTAAATCTCTAGACGTGAAATCAACCGTGTAGGATGTGCTAATCGGAATTTTCTTTCTAGGATAATTAAAGTGATAATTGAAAATTCAATAACTTGGAATTCAAGTCTATATCTAATAATCAACGAATCTAAACAAGACGGCATGGATTCTATCACTCTCACGTGGCAGCTAGAAAATATCAAGGCAAAGTCAACAAAAAAAAAAAAAAGCGAAAAATCCATTCCCCTAATGTGTATGTAATCCTTTCATCATTATTGGATTTGCATCACACATTATTAATTTGGATTTAAATATAAAAATAAAATAAAATCTTCTTCAATAACATAATTTAAACAAAATAATTCTCTAAAAAATGCATGAGTTTATAATTTAAACAATTTAGAATCAAGATTTGAAATAGAGTACTGTATAAAAAATAGATAAATTAAAAAAGGTCGTAAATCATTGTCTTATAATCATTTAGAAGAAATCAAGTGTTTTATTTATAAATTCAGCAAGATAAAATAAAATCAAAATCAATTTAGTAACAAAAAAAACTATTTTTATTTTTATTTTTCGTTTTTTCAATTTTCCAACAATTAATTACCACTTACATGTCAGAATGAAAAGAATTTTTAACAGTCAATTTCTTAGGCAAACCAACACGCTAGCTAACATTGAAAACATTTCCGTAAAAATTAAAGACTTGAAGTCAATGCTTTCTTCTCTTACATGACAGGATAACACAGCAGAAAGTAGAAAAACTAGGAACAAGAAAATAGATTTTTTACCAATACCGAGAGAGATAAAGAAAGAAAGTTGAGTACTAGCTAGTGGATGCATTCAAGATTAGATTTTTAGTCTGGTTTCTTTGGATTGATTCAAGATCTAGAGGAAGATACCGATCAATGAGATTTCTTTGAAGACTTCATCTTTGTCAATTGAAGAAGCAAGAAATGGAGGAAAAATCTGTTTTTATGAGTTTTTGAGATAGGAGTTTGATCTTTCAGGTTTTTTTGGAAAACCCATCAAGGGAATGGAGGAAAAGATTAGTTTTTTAGGGTCTAAATGATTGTCAAAGAATTGGGTATTTAGCTAAAATGGTAGAGAGAGGAAGCGTTAATGCTGCAGCAATGCACACAGCCATGAACGCTGTGCAAGCTCTTGGGAGAGGATTTGATGTGAACTATGATAAAAGGTTGTTGTATTGTAAAGGAGTTGCTGGGTCTAAAGTGGTGGAGATTGATGGTGAACATACTAGAGATCTTTTGTTAGCTGGTGGGATTCTATTGCCTAATGTTTCCAGGGACATCAGGAGCTCTTTGGACCCAATTGGCCGCCAGAGTTCAGGTGTTTGCACCTTTCATGAGGTGGGTTTTTGAATTTTTGTTGTTTTGATTTTGAAGTGATGTTGTTTTCCTGTGTTGTAAGAATCCATGCTTTGAGGACTAGGTTATAGTGGGTGGTATTGAAGATAGCTTGAATTGATATTGATCAATTTAGTTGCTTAAGACGCCGATTAGGATTGGATTGGTTTGGTTTGGTTTTGCCACCAGTACCAAGTGGGTGGAGAATTTAACTTGTCTCTTGCATTACTTCTGCATTTTATTGTCACTGGGTTGTTGCATGTGTCTCAAGCCTAGTTATTTGATACTTTCTTGGATTTTTTTTCTTATAGTGTTTAATTATTGTGCTTGAGAGCATGGGTCAAGACCCATGTTTGAACTTTTGGGTTGTATCTTGCCAGAGGACTTTAATCATCTTTGAGTGTTTGAGTGTGAGCAGTGAATGATGTCCAGAGTTTCAAAATGCAAACTGCAAGTTAACACATTAGCTCTGCTGCTCGACTAGGATTTTTTGTTTTTAATCTTAAAATTGATTGAGATGAAATAGCACTAGCCAAAATTCCTTGGTGTTAAGAACTGACTGCTAAACTAGCATTTTTTATATTTTCCCTTCTTGAAATACTGATACAAGCTGTTTTAATGAACGAGATTGCTGTAGTTGTTCTAATGCACTTCTCACAACAAATAATGCAGATGGCGGAGTACTTTAATCAAAAGGCTAATCTATCAGGAGGTCTTCCTCTTGGTAGCTTCAATTCTGCATTTAGTTTTACCGGTTCAAAACATATTGATGCTGCAGCTACAAAGACCCTCTCGATGGATGGATATTATATCCCACTTGCCAAGGTCCAACTTAAGAGATCCCCCTTAGCGCTGCATGAAAATGTTATAAGGGCTGTGCCAACTTTCTGGGATCCTCCATCCTTGGCAAGGTGTGAATTTTTAATTCTCTGAAGGAATATATTGGCATCAAAGCTTTAAATAGTCCATAACAACTGCATCCTTTTTTTGACAGCTTCATTGAAAATTTTGGGACGCATGTTATCACTTCTGTAACTATTGGTGGTAAGGATGTGATATATGTTAAACAACACCAGTCATCGCCTTTGTCAACCATGGAGATTAAACACTACGTGCAGGATATTGGAAATCAGAGGTTCTCTGACACAGAGGGCCATATGAGCTCAGGTCCAATGAAACTCAAGGATAAGGCTAGTCTTATGATTTCTCCTTATTTCTTTGTTCACCTTCATTAACATGCCCTTACTTCTTGATCACCTGTGACTTATACCAGATTATTCTTGATTTAGCAGGGTGGTGATTCAGGTATATTTAACAGCCAAGGGATATACCCTCAGCCAACTAGTGCGCCATATCTTACTGGGAAAGAAGTATGTAGAAGCCAATCCTTTTCTTTTCTTAGAATTGCCCTTTTATCTCACTGAAATTTTGATGTTAAATGTTCTCTTTGTTGAACTGTTTTATGATGCCTTTTGTTGTCATTTTAATGAATTCAAGATTTCTTTATATGACGATGCACAGTATCTACATCCAAACATAATTTCCCTGAACATGTTAACCAAATGCAACAACTGAGCATTCGAGGTTTTACTCCATCTTTTGGTCTTGTAGCTCCCAGTCCAGTTCCTTCTTTAAATTTGCTGTGTATTGTAACTATGTGTTCTATTATTGATTAGTTGAAATTGGAATAAATTTCATGTTGTCGTCATTTTTCTTTGAAAAGTTTTGCTTGCCAATATGTCTTGTATTTTCCATATTTGTTCCTTGTTTGGATTTTGCCTTTTCATAGCAATCCCATTGCAACGATGTTTTCCTGTATGCATCAGTTGGATCTGGAATGAATTAACAATGGGTTTTGATGTTTTTGTCAAAAATGTTTTCTTGCTATTGTTGTCATGATTTTATCAGGAAAAAAAGGATCACTCGTATTCTATCTCAGTTTATTGCATTTAAGAAGTTGCCACGGGTGGCTAACTCTTGTATTTGCATGAATGCAGTCTGCATTCTCTTTTTGTCAATAGATTATTTACATACAGTTAAATAATGTGTAAGGCTTATGTTCTAGAACTTGCTCCGATAAATTTATCGGAAGGTCTAAAAATTTGTTCTGTTATTCTTCTATATGCAGGATGTTACCGTCATTTTCCGCAGGAGGGGAGGAGATGATCTGGAGCAAAATCATATCCGATGGGCAAGAACTGTAGAGTCATCTCCAGATGTCATTGAGATGACTTTTGTTCCTATCGCAGATCTCCTTGTTGGGGTGCCTGGAAAGGAGCATCTGAGTCGTGCAATTGCTCTATATCTTGAATGTAAGACAAGTAGATGACTGTCTAGTTAGAATCCTTTCCCTCCTATGTGCTCTTTTTCTAGTAGGTAGTGCTACTCTTAACTGTGAAACTTATTTTTTTAACAATTGTGCCCAGACAAACCTCAGATTGAAGAGCTGAGATATTTTTTGGAGTTCCAGATTCCTCGAATTTGGGCTCCTGTACAGGACAATATTCCAGGTCACCAAAGAAAGGAACCTGTTTTCCCTTCTTTGCAGTTCAGCATGATGGGGCAAAAGCTTTATGTGAGTCAGGAGCAGGTATACAATCTTACCTTACTATACTTTTCATCCCAAGTGAAAGATGGCTCAACTATTAACATTTTTTTGGGGGAAACAGGATTAAAGAGTTTAATGCTGGTGTTGTATCTCATAAAATACATGTAGCAACCTGAGATTTGTAGAGAGTGTTCTACCACCAAACAACTTATTACTGTTAATTGGATTCTCTGTAAAGCAGTCATGATTCTTCAGTTGTAACTATCTAATTGAACCTAAAGACAATTTGACTGGCTAATGCAAAGGGTTAACCTTGACAAAACTTGGTTTTTTATTTTTGCTTAAAATTGGCTGCAGATATCAGTAGGGCGCAAGCCCGTCACAGGCTTGCGATTATGTTTGGAAGGAGCCAAACAGAATTGCCTGCGTATCCATCTTCAACACTTGGCATCTCTTCCGAAAATCCTTTTGCCATACTGGGACACCCATGTTGCAATTGGTGCTCCCAAGTGGCTTGGACCTGAGGAGCAGGATAGTCGATGGTTTGAACCAGTGAAATGGAAGAATTTCTCTCATGTGAGCTCTGCTCCAGTTGAGAACCCTGAAACCTTTATTGGTGACCAATCTTGTGTCTACATTGTCACTGGGGCTCAGCTTGGAGTGTGGGATTTCGGTTCAAGAAATGTCTTATACATGAAACTTTTGTATTCTAGGCTACCGGGCTGCACGATACGAAGATCCTTGTGGGACCACATGCCAAATGATAAGTCAAAGAAAGTCCCCACTGTAAATAATACTAACTCTGGTGACTCAAGTTCAGCCTCAAGAGAAAATGTTGCAGGGAACAAGCTGGCAAAGTTTGTTGATATGTCTGAGATGAGCAAAGGGCCACAAGATCCCCCAGGACATTGGCTAGTTACAGGCGGAAAGCTTGGTGTAGAGAAAGGCAGAATAGTTTTGAGAGTGAAATACTCCTTGCTGAATTATTGAGCTTAGAATTACGGTGTATATGCTGATGCACTATAGAGGCGGTGTTTTTTCATGCAGAAGAACTAGTGTTCATCAAGTGTGTAAACTCCTGAAACATGATGAGCTGAGTTGAATGGTTTTTGGTTAGGGTTTCTTCCCAATGTCAAAGGTCAAGTCTGTTTTCTCGTTAAGCTGTGAATTTTGTAGAGAAGCTAAGTTGTCATTTATAAATGATATGAAGAGATGTAGGAGTGGCCTCTAAATGTGATTGTTCATATGCCTGCAGTATAATAGTACTCCGAATTCTTTTGCTTGCCGAGTCTTCTATCTTTTAATCTTCTGAACCAGTGTGCTGGGTTGCCCCTGTGATTCATCACGATGCCTGCAATATTTAAGGTCTGTTTGGCATCGCCGTGTTTAGGAGCGAAAACACTCTTTTAGCTAGAGGAGGCATGAAAGATAGCATGCATCTTTCATATTTTTCCAGAGATAACGTTAGGTTTTTCAAAAGCAATTTCTTTATCAAACACTTCTGTTTTTAAACTAGACAAAAAGATATAAAGGGTAGAAAAGGTGCTCTTATTCCATCCCATGCCATTTGTTGTTGACAAAGTTGGGAACTAAACAAACATACTAGCACTTGAAAGCCTCGGTGCCTAGGGCGGCTACCTCAGCATAACCGGCCACACACACATATATATAACAACAGATTTTTCAACTTGAAACAAATCTCCAGGGACATTAATTTAGTTGTACTAGAGTTGCCCTCCTGCAAAAGTTTGTCCAAATTGCCAATTTGCAGGCACAACATTGTACCAGGTAACTGTCTTGCCATCGCTGGTTGTGACTCTGAAGGAGAGTCTTTGGCCATTGAGATATGAGTTGCTCTGCCAATTTTGGCCCCAATTTCTTGACATGGTTTGCCAACCAGTCCTAGATCCTTTGATAGACACAGCATGAACATCCCCTGCACCTGCAACATTGGTTATCATGACCAAGTTGAAGTAAGAATGACCATTAATGGTGAACCTTATGCCTCCTTTCTTCACACATGGGACCCTGTAAAAAAACACAAACAAACTAAAATGATGCTGTTCCAGCTAGTCAAGCATTAAGTAATTACAGTAGTAGAGCTTCTGGGTGGTCTAGACTAAGGTACAGTCATGGCTGATACCATGACCATGTCACCAAGGACGTTTTGAAATTACCTTCTGAAGAGTACAGGAACAATTCCAGCTCGATATTGTGCAATTTGCAAGAAAGCAGGCTGTGCCAAATCAAAATGTTTGAGAGGGGGATTGCACCAGCCACCATTGTCATTAGACAACGCATAATTAGGAGGGCAAAAGTTGGTGGCTGTCACAGTAATGGTACCGGAATGGCACCATTTAGGATCATTGTTGCAGCGTATCTGGAAGCATGCACCACAGCTCAAGCCATTATTGAAAAGGGCAGTGCTTAGAGCTGCAGTGCTTGTCCCATACCCTTGGCTATACAGGTTTCCATATCCACAAGCACCCCCTGCAACCATCGCCACATCTTGTAAGAAACACTAGACCTAAAGCATTCAAGACTTTATACTTGTCATACACGTACAACTGAAATTACACGATAACAACACTCTATTGTTTTTAGCTTACCCATTGTGCCAGACGCGTCGCTACCGCCGTAGAATGTGGCATGACCAACCTGCCATCCACCATAATCTCCATAAATGCCATGGAGAAGAAAGCTCAATACAAGATACAGCTGAACAAATACAAAATCTTGCATTGCTTTAATTGCCATTACGTTCTTGTGTCGTTACTAAGAAACAAGTAGTAGAAGATATCGGGGTAGCTGGCCTGATCAGAGCAAAAGGCTTGAGTGTTAGTAGGAGAAATCGTGTTGGCTATTTATACCAGAGGGGATTTAGCTAGTGACCCAATTAGCAGCCCAGAGAGGAGGCTTCGTTTATTATTACAACCTGCAAGTTAGAGGCAATCACGTTAGAACTATAATTAGAACCGACCTACCTGCCAAAGATGCTGGGACATTTAGCATGCACACATGCCTTTGAATTCAACAATTTTTGTCCTCTTCTCCAATAACGTACATGGCCCTTCGGCTCATCTCATGCATTCTCTTAATTATCCTCACATTTAGCTCATTGTTAGCCCCACATGAATATGTTGTTTAATTATTTTTTTATGTTACGGTTTCAAGTTTTTTTCGATTAATTTATATACCAATCAATCAAATCAAGATTAAGCCTCTTTTTTTTTCCCAAATAGTTTTAAGACTGCATCTTTACTTCTGCCTGCAAATATATTTAAGAAAATAAATTATGTTTTGTTCCAAAATTTAAACTTAAAAAACTAGAATTCAAGAGAGAATGTGTGTGTGTGTGTGTCACTTAGGATTAATTATAATGTTAATTATCTTGATATTTTTTATTTATTATATTTGCATTGTATTTGCTACTGCATTTCAAAATATTTTTAAAACTATTTTACATCTGAAAAAACATAAAAAAAAACTATTTTAATATATTTTTAATTAAAAATTATTTTATATAAACATCATGCATCATACTAACACACAAATACACCATCTAACTTTCTAAAATGAATAGTACGGATGTGTCAACTACAACGTGTGCACCATCTCAAATGTCAACCTTCTAATTAAGTACAGCTTTTGGCATTTCGATTTCTTCTTCTTCTTTTTTTCTTTTTTTTTCTTTTTTTATAGTAGCTGTGGTTGTCAACTCTGCATGCAGATCAAATGAATTGTGAGTTTGTCTGTAAGTCTCTTTTAGATGAAGTTCGATCTTTGATGAATTCCATGGGACTGTCGTCAAAGGGCAAAGCCTTTCTGGGGGATGCTTGTACTTACACACATCATCCCTTCTCTCATAACAAATTTCAGAATATTAACAATGGCTGCCTAGCTTGTTGAAAGTTTCTTTGTTAAAGAAACACAGAATTAACCCCCAAGGATTAGTAAGAATTTGGATTTCAATCCTATAAATAAAAACTTAATCTTTACTGACCATGATACATGGAGTTCCATTTAAAAAAAACTATTAGAAAATAATATAAATTGTATCTTGAAACTTTACCTAATAGTTTAAGTTTTTAGGTTAAATTAGTTTATTAACATGGTATTAAAGCTTGGTTAACCAATTAGTCATGAATTCAAATCTCATCCTTCTTATTTATTTAATAAAAATTAAGTATAAAATAATGTGGATCTGGATCTGTATGTGTTTTAAGTTCGAAGAGTTTTCAGTTAAAAAAATATTAAAACATAATATAAGTTATATCTTAAAACCTCATTTAATAATTTAAATTTTTTAATTGAATTAATTTTTTAATAAAAAAATCAATCGTAACATAAACCGCAAGAAAGAGAAAAAAACCAATAAATACCCCAATGTTTGTCATGTAAAAGAAACTTAAAATAATTGTTTAAAGTTTATTAAGAACGCCCCTCACTTGACCACAACTGGGTTTAATGGAATTTCTTTTAATCTTTTTTTTTTCTTTTGTTTTTTTTAATATACAAAATCATTGAATTCAAAATTAATCCATTAAAAAAAAGAGTTGGAGTTGTAACAATTTAATGCAGATGCGAAGAGATTTCCTTAAATATGTCCACGTATATTACCTATAGCATAGGATAACATGCATGCTTTCTTTTTTGCACCAAGAAAAAAAAATCAAAGAACAACTCATTGACAACCAAGGGAAGGTTAGATTGTGAGCAAAAGGCAACCAAATGATCCTAACGCAGTCATGGTAGATCAGGTGTTTAGTAGAGTCACGGGGACGGCGGCCTGAATCAACCTAAGGCAAGTGTATCCGGTCCAGAAGAAGAAGAAGAAGAAGAAGAAGAAGAGAAGATCAGGTTGACACGTCAACTAGTTGTTGGAGGGCTGGCCACGTGCGATCAATCTGGTTGACATGTCAACTGGTTGTTGGGATTAGGTTGACATGCTGGCCGATTGAATAAGTGACATGTCAATGCTGGGCTGTATTAATTAGATTTTGTCTTAAATAATTGAAGTTTTTTTCTTTGAAAAAATAGCACAATGATATATTTTTTATAAAATAGCATAATTACTTCGTCAAGTTATACATGACCTTTAAATTTATGAAAAATAATTTAAAAGACAAGCACAATTTTTATGAAAAATCAAAGGTTGTGCATGTAACATTTCCATAATTTTAATATATTTTTAAATATATTAACCTGACTTGTAATATATTTTTAAATATATTAACTTAACTCATGATCTAGACTTTGCACTCGGTTAAACCCGGATAAGATTTAATAATTATAATTTGAAATATTACAGTGTCAATTTTTTTCTCTTCTAGCTTAAATTTCATGAGGCATAAAGAGGACTTAGCTAGATAAAAAAAATCTTGGATTAACCTATGATTTGGTCTACTTAGTTAAAACCTAGTGATTTTTTAATATATATATTAAATAATATTATTTTAAATAAATTGACTTGACTTGTAATTTAGACTTTGCACTCGATCAAACTCGGCTAAGGTTTAATAATTATGATTTCAAATAGTATAATGTCAAATTTTTTTCTCTCTTTATGCTTTTTTTTGTTTAATCTATAAATATATTCACATGTGAATGGAAGGGCTCGAGCTTAAACATGAATACATATGATCTACTAGAAACCTTTTTGAGAAAGATACTGCCTAGTCAAAAGTTTGAAGAACCATCTAAATTAATTTGGTCCTAAAAACTACTTGAATGTTTTTTTTTTTTTTAAAAAAAAAAGAAAAACAAGCAGACTCATTTGAATGAGTCCTTTTGGGATCTAAACTACAAGTACATGTGAAAAAAAGGGTACAAATTGAAGACGATTCTCTAGAAAACCTTTCGAGAACGATAATATCTAGTCAAAAGTTTGAATGACAATCTACTAATTGATTTGGTCCCAAAACCCGTTTGAATGGTTTTTTCCTTTTGTTTTTTTTTTCCTTCTGTTTTACAATGTAACTCTTTTGGGTGAAGCCTTTTGGTGTTGGGACCCAGACACTAACTTCTGGCTCCATAGGCCACTGACCAGCGGGGTGAATCCATGTGTTATGCACCCAAGCCCCCACTAGATGATACGAAACTTGACTTTCCAAATTTCATACCACAAATGTTAAACCAAAAATTTTTAATATCTTAATTTTATAAATGATTATACCTAAGGATATCAAGTTTTAAAGCGATAAAAATTTATTTAAAAAAAAAACACTAAAAATCTTATTACAAGTCCTTAAAACCACTACTAATAAATATATAATAACAAATCAAAAGAAATCATTCATTAAATAAAATTCCTTCAGCTTAACTAACAACTTAAATTAAGAACATAAACTTCGCAGCTTAAAACCCACTAACACCTCTACTTTAATCATTTATCTATCAAGTGAGGGAAAAGAAAAGAGGTAAGTTAACCACAACTTTGCAAGTAAAGTTTCACACACTACCAGACCAAACACAAGTCTCTCTCTCTCTCTCTCACACACGCACTGCATTGACAATAATAAAACATCATCTTAAAATAATTTAAAAATAAGTTAATAATTCATAGTTCATAAAACATGTTAGAAAACAAGTCATCAATACATTCTTCTACTTCACATTCAATTCCATAAACATTATCTTACTCTCAGATCAAATTGCTACGGTCACATTATACTCGTAGCTAGGTTATTAGTAAACTATTCCTGAAGAACTATTGTAACCCGTTGGCAATGATCATTGTCAATTACTATAACCCATTGGAGAGCTATTAGAACTAGTTCTAGGATCGACAACCCCACTTGCCAGAGGTAATTACTTCATTTGTAGTCATCTGAGAGCCATTATGCAACCATTTGAATATAGCAAATTATTAATCTTTTTTTAAAGATGTAATGCATATAGTAGAGGAAAGATACATAATTAAAAAAAAATATTTATTATGTTTAAAAATAATAGAGCATGTGAAGATTTACTTACCTCCCTTACTTAAATAATCAAAGTTCAAAATCTTAGCTCAAACAAATTGTTCAAAAGCAGATAACTCGTTAAAGTCTTTAAAACATCAATTACAATAATTTGTTAATTGTACACTACCCAATAAACTAACCATAACTCCTAAAAAATTCAAATTTCATTCTGCTTTTTCGATTGTAAACTAGCTTCAATTATCTTTTCATTTATATATGATTCACCTAGTAATTATTTTTTCATAATTTATATATAAAAAAAAAGCCTTGAAATTATTCTTGGGCACTGCTGTTAGATAACATGTGTTTCCTTTACTATTTTCACCATAACTATCTCTACAAAAATTATATTAATGCACTGTTTATGGTATAAGAAACTAGAAATAATAAGCTTTTTCTAAATATAAAATTTGGGTCAAAAACTATATCAATTCAATACATTTTTGGGTCAAACAAAAGCTTTTGATAAATACTTAAACTTGCAACATCACAGTTCTATATCTAATTGTTAACCTAACACTTTCAGACTTTTAAACAGGCATTAAACACTCTAAATCCATCTTACAATATCATAGAATATATCATATTCATTATAATCATTCATACAATTAACATTTAAATTCCTTAATTTTATCCATCTTTTTTTATAGAGAAAAACTTTAATCAATCCAAAACCTTTATAAATAAAAAAGATTCATATTTCTTACCTTGAAATCAAGTAAAATAAAATGCAAATGGTAAATTCACTTCACTCCTTTTCTCTGCACCTATAAAAGAACAATTGCCTCTCATGATTTTTTCTCTCTAAACTATCGTGAAGTTTGTAAAACTAGTGTTAATAAACTTTATGGTTCCATCTTTTCTTTTATATAGATATAGGACTATATGGACCTCCTTTTTTTCTACTTAATCCTAAATAAAATTATATATAAATTTGATCTTTATAATACTCTAGCCTAAAATATTTGGGTTGGGATATTACATTCTCCCCTCCTATAAACATTTCATCCTCGAAACTTGACACACCTTTATTCTCAAATAGATAAGGATACTTTGCTCATATATCTTCCTTTTTTTTTTTTTTTCTAAATTGCCTTTTTGATGAATGATTAGTTCATTGCACTTTCACAAATGAAATAATTTGGTGCCTTAATACTAGGTCCTTTCAGTTTATAATATGAATGGATAAGTTTTTATAAATTAGATGCAATGGGTTGTACTTCACCATATGACTTAGATCAGAAACATAATTCCTCAATAAGGATACATAAAACATGTTATGCATATTGTATAACTTTGATGATAAGGAAATTATATAAATTTAATGCTTAAAATTATATAACTTTAATGGTCATACCTATACTCATAAAATAATATGCACTATAAATTTACATTATGCAATCTAATGTAGTCATATCATTGTTACCTAATCTATCATAGTCTACACATGTTCCTAGAACTTTGCCTTAACTTTAGTAACAAGTTTAAACTTTAATAACTAGCCTAAAATTTAATAACCTTTAGTTTAATGACTAATCCAAATGGTACTAACCATTGCTTTGATATCACTATGTCATGCCTTCAAAATTGAGCATAGATATGCCCGTATCTTCTACATTCAATCGGTGATAATACAAAGGCTAACTTTATAAAGTTCACCAAAAACCATAAATGCTAAACCAATTTTGACACAAGTCAAGCTTCAAGTTAAACCAATTTTGACATTGACTCTACCAAACTTGATTGACTTGTGACTCGATTGACCCAACCAAATGTGATCCAAAGCATAGTTTTAAAACCCAATCCGGTGCGGCGGGTCGACCTGGGACCCGGTCGACCCGGGGCTTGAACCCGACAGGTTGAAGAAAAAACAGGGGAAGAAAAAACCCGATGTGAGCCGGCGACCTAGTCAAAAACCCAGTTGCAACCTGTTGACTTTTGTTTTTTTTACTAAAACCATGTTATTTTGATTTTTTTTAAAAAAATTAAACCGGGCGACCCGGTCACCCGGTTAAAACCTGGAACCCGGGCCTTGGACCGGGCCAGGTCTAAAAACTATGGTCCAAAGTTGGTTGAGTCAAACACTAATGATTTTTTAAAATAAAAAAGATAACATTTTGAACAAAAATGATAGACTCAAGTTCACCTGACAACTTAGTAACCCTAGCTTTTTTTAGGTCAAACTAGGAAAGTTATTTATTTTTTCCCTTTCTCTTGTTGAGATAAGACTAGTGAGTATTTTTTAAAGACTTAGTAACCCTAGTATATTTTAAAGTCTATGTATTAGGTTATCTATCAAGAATTGGGTCTTGGGTTGCTGAACTAGGTTAATATATATTTTAAAATTGTTTTATAATATATTTGTTTTGTAGCTCAGTTGGTTAGCACGGGAGTTTGAGCTTAAAGGTAAAGGGTTGAAGTGATGCTAGGAACCCTATTATCTTTGAAACGCTAAATGACCTATCGTATATTGTTTTTTTCCTTCAAAAAAAGAAAGGGCAGATGACAGGTCATTCTCCCATTATATTAAAAAAAAAAGTAAATTGGCCTAGGCACGTGGGCCTAAATCAGGCCCAAAATCCTTGGCTTTTTTGTAATAGTCCCAGCTGTGTTGGGCCACTCAAGCCCACATATTTGTACTTTTTTTTATTGGTCTTTTAGGTTTTTTTGCCCCATATTTTTATCTTTTTCTCTCGAATTCCTTCATGTAATGTTGGGTTTTTTTTTATACTGAATTTAATCCTTCAGTATTGGATTAATTATAAATTAATTCAACCTAGTAAAGTTCATAACTCAAGATACAAGTTTAATAGGTTAACTAGAGTTACTTTTACATGATTTAATTTAAAATACAATCTAATATGAGAGTCAGAGATTAATAGTTTTCATATTTGAATTATTATACCATATTTAATGAAAATACTGAAAAAGTTTCGATGTTCTAAATATTATTTTATATTAAAAAAAGTTTTGATACAGCAATAGCACGGGGAATAACCAGTGCATGAACTAAAGATGGTCAGTAAAGGTTGATTGGCCTACTTGATAATTCTTTCACATGATTTAAAGGCTTCTTGTCGAGATGACGGCAATATGTTTTTTGCTTAGAACTTTCAAAAGCTTCACACGATAAAGGCTTTAGAATGCTATAGGAATTGGAGATCCCTTTGGGCCTAAACACAGTTACTCTGTAATGGTTAGTCTTCTTATTATATGACACTATCTAGGCTTTGTTCCGCCCAAATAGACACGACGGACGCCCTCTATTGCCATTCCCATGACCCTCAGCTGTACTATCTAATCAGTAACATCAACATAGAAAATCTGCAATACATTATGAATATAATGATTGAATACAAATATAAAATCAGTTTTGCAAAATTTGATGTTGCAGTTGTATCGCTGTTATTTTTATTTTTTTAATTACTTTTTTTATATTTTCAGACATATTAATATTAAAAATAAATTTTAAAAAATAAAAAAAATATTATTTTAATATACTTTTAGATAAAAAAAACACTTAAAGCTGCGGAAGGAAGTAGAAGGAGAAGGCCATGACAAGCCGAGATTTTGTATGGCATATTCGTTTCCACTCCAATCTTTTAATTAGTTGTGAGATTTTCAAAGTTGTCGGTATCAAATCAGATTATATAAAACTAAAAAGAGAGAAATAAAAACTGGAATTTCTATTCAAAGTCTTCTTCATGGGGCCTCGTTACTTTTAATCCAATGATGTTCATGGCAGTCCTTTTCTGGGCCTAGGAGAGATGATCAAACAACAATATCTTCGAAGAGAGAAACCCACCCTTTGTATGAGAAATAAAAATTGGAATTTCTCATAAAATCATCATTGAATCTGAGTTAATGAGAAGTTTGTGTGTCCATTACGTGTTCATCATCTCCTAACCATGCGCTAGAAAAAATAAAATGGTCTAATGCGATGCTGAATATGGCCTAAGATCTCCATTCTTTGATTATGTTCCGCGGCTTTATCTTCCATGAAAATTCTTCTAGCCAGTTTTATTCTGCGTTTATTTTTTTAGCTAGCTTTCATTTTAGCGGTGAAATAAACATAGCAACATGTTTGATATACCCACTAAAAAATTAAGTTTAAAATATAAATTTTGTACAGCAGGTTTTCACATATTTTTTAATTAAGTTTCTTAATTACATCAGCCTGAAAGATATTAACAAAAAAAAATAATCACAGCACATTTACTTTGCGTACACTATAACCCTGTGGCCCTAGCAGTAGTACGAGGGTCTAGGAGCACTACTCTGGGGAGGGAGGTTTTATGGCAGAAAAGCCTGAAGACTCAGTTAAGGACGAGACTAGAAGAGATGACCACGTACTGATCTGATCTCCCTCTTGCTGCATGTGAATGATGCAATAAATTCTTGAAACGTATCAGGTTGATGTTACGTGTGCCCATTTCCTTTACTCCTTCTGGCCTCGGAGCCGATGCCGTGCATCTTCTTCCTTCATCTCTCGCAATTATGTGTTGGAAATCGTGTTGAAGAAAAGCTTGGCCCTTCCATGGATGAGACAGCAGCCTAGCTATTCCTTGGACACGAATTTCTTTGTCTATTTCTTCGATGTTGTTAGTGGAATGGTAGGCCGGTGACTGGTGGTGTGATTGAGACTCGAGAGTGTCGTCGTTAATTATCTTTTGTGTTTGTGGTGTAAAAAACACAATTAAATATTTAATAATATATTAAATTATGTTTTATACTGTAGATTACATTAAAAAATTGAGTTTATAATCGATTTTTATAAAACAGTTTTTACGTATTTTCTAAATTGAATTTCATTAAATTTTGTTTGTTTTTGTATTTTAAAAGTATTTTTTAATTTAAAAAATTTTATTTTTTTATTTTAAATTAATTTTTTAGTATTTTCAGATCATTTTGATGCGCTAATATAAAAATATTTTAAAAACAAAATTATTTTGATGCGTTTTGAAGTAAAAAACACTTTTGAAAAGTAATCACAATCAAATATTTTATACATGTTTTTTGCTGCATATAAACTTCAATCATAATTTTTACTAAACATATATTTAAATCAAACTAACCACACCTAATTATATTTTTTTAAAACTTATTTTTTAAAAAATTATAACCACGAAAACAAACATACTCTTCGGGTTATTTTATTTTAACAACCTTCTTTCTTCTTTTTTTTGTTTTTTTAATTAACAAAGTGATTTCTGTTTATGTAATTTAATTACAGAAAGTGAAATAATTGTAATTAAAGTAATAGTCACTTCAGGTTGTGGAAGAAGAAACCAAAAAGGTCACGGCACCGAAGGATAATGTAATTATAATGGGATCAGTATCTAGTTTTATTTTATTTGATTGTTCTTGTAAGTTTTATATTATACCTCTTTTAGTTCACCTTTTAAAAATAAAAAAAGTTTAATAAATAGTTTATTGAAGAAAAACGATGATAAGAGAACGTTCCAAACATGTATTTATTTAGTGTGTATTTGAAAATATGATGTAGTGTGTTTTTTTAAATTTAAAACTCATCAAAATAATTTTTTTATATAATTACGTTATAATAAAAAAATCTTAAAAATATATTATTTTGATGTTTTTTTTTAAAAAAATAATTTAAATAACAAGTTAAATCACATTATCTAAAACACTTTTAGCTAAGTTATCAATAAGCCGGAGATAATTTCCTTGGTATATTCATGTCCATTTATATAATAAAACTATATAATGTGCAAATCCATTTGTTACATTAGCCAACTTGTAATACAATTACTTTTAGTAAGTGTTTGGTTTTATAGTAGTTTTTATTGTCGTGATTTGAAAAAAATAAGTTTAGAAAAATTATTTTTAGTTGTGATTGGTTTAATTAAAATATTTATTTTATTAAAACTGTGATTGAAATTAATATTGATAATAAAATGACAAAAAAAACATATAATAATTTTTTATTTTACAATTATATTTATGTGCATTTGATTATTAATACTTTATAAAAACAACTATGCAAATTACAATGTTGGTTTTATTATCTCATTAAACTTGCTGTAATTTTATCACGAATGAACTTGTTGATTATTACTTAACTACAAAAACAAGAACAATTAAATTCATATATTTGTTTCATTTTACTTTATCATTCAATAAATTAATATTAATATGAAAATCATCAATATAATTGTTTAAAAAACAGTGATTATCAAAGAGTAAATTCACGCCTTTCTTGTTCGTGAATCAAGAATCATGGGTTAAATAAAACAAAACCCATAAATTTTTTAAGTTGATAAACAAGTTTGAAGCTGAAAAGAAAATGGTTTTACATAGTTGTAATCTAAACTTTGTGATCTATATCTGGAAATTCATTAAAACTTGCCAAAAAAAATTGATCTTCTGCAGTTGACATCAAGCACGCTTAATGTAGATACGTGCAAATACAGACTCTCCAAACTCTTAAAGACAATTTGTAGCTCTTTTATTCTTACAGTTGTTTCTTGAATTAAGGAAAATTTCGAAGGTTGTTTTGGTCTATGATTTTTTTGAATAATAATAAAAAAAGTATGTGAAAAAAAATAGAGGATAAGTGGTTCACTAGAAACATGCAAAAGTTGCTTCATCAAGAATTAAAGTCAAATCTTATTTATTAACGAGTCTCATGAACCAAATCATAAGTTTATTTTGTAACCCAACACCACATAATTAAGGTTGGGTAAAATATCAATAGTTGTCGCAAAAACAACCAGTTACTAGCTATATAAACAAAACTTCTTATCATAATCATATTTAAAATGTCTTTAAATAAAAAAATTCTAGTATACAACTAAATTTATTTATCTAAAAAGTCATTATTGTTTGATTATTAAAATTATAGTACCATGTAAAAAAAACCATTTTTACCTGGAAATTTAAGTTTATAAGAATGTTTTTTTTTATATTAATTATCTAACAATTATAGTTGTAAGTATTGATAACTACGCTATATCAATTTATATTAACACTCTACATTAATATAAGAGAGTGTTGATCGTGATATGACAAAAGCTTCAATATCTCAAAAATATAAAAATTAAAATGGAAATTAAAAAAAAGGGAGAAGGTCTCGCAAAAGTTTTAAAAAATAATTAATTGTTTCCTACACGCCTTTTGCTATGTTTACTCTATGACTCATCCTTTTCATTGATCTAACACATTCAAATAAATTTAAAAAATTCTCTTACATGTTGACTTTAAGATTGAATAAAAAAAAACAACACATTTTTAACTGATTTCTTTGGTAATCATAAACATTTAGCCATATATTTTAGCCATTAATGGCGTGAAGAATACATCTAATTTCTTTGGTAATCATAAACATTTTCTTGATTTTAAATGATTGATATAATAATTGAAACATTTCCACTTTTTCAAAGGCTTGTTGGCTTGTCCACCGCACCGATTAGGGTTGGTGGTTTGTCCTCTCTCTCTCTTGCTAGCTCAATAAATAGGAACCAAAACCTTCCAAGTTTGTGCATGCATGATGTAAAGGTAGGAAAAAGAGTGAATATTCATAGCTGCTGATTGTGTGTTAAAGATGGAGACAGAGTTCTTGTGATATTTAATACTCATGAAAACATCAGAGAGAGGATAAGCTCCAAGCTATCCTAATTAATACAGTCGTGCTCTCTTACATACGCATGGTCAGATTAATCACAATACGATCATCGAATTCTGGCCAAAATTACTGTTCCTTAGTATCCAAAATAACATCAATTCTTCATAATTAAGACCCTTTTTTTAATGGAAAAACGATTATCATATATATATATATATATATATATATATATATATTAAGGCCAGTTATTAGGTACATTGGCTGGGGAAAAAAAATACAGTAGCTTCCATACGGAACCTTGAAAGAGAATTACATAAAACTAGCACTTGTCTCTAAATTAACATCCTTAATGCAATATTCCAGATTTCACCAGTATTGCGACAGATCGAAGCAGCATTGAGTTTTCCCAGCAACAGTAATTAATCCCTAGCTCGTTGCTGTAAGAAATTTGCTAATTAACCTGTTTTGGACCGCAAGCCAAGTGAGAAATTCCACCTTTGGAGTTGGAGAGGCTATTGGTTTCCAAACATTAGGTACGTACTGCATGCCCTTGAATCAAAAGCTTAGTTCCAGGGCTTAATTACAGTGTACAACCTATTTCTTTCATGTAACCATATAAACCTGTCTTATTGATGCGGGACTCGCATGAAAACTTAAGTTAAAGGATCAGTCTCGATGAGATAAATTACCAAATTTTAGGTTGATTTTGAATTTAATTTTATAATTTTTATAAGCTTGTGACGGTCTTATTATTAAGGTTAAGTGTCTTGTGGATTAGTTAGGTTTGATTTGGATTATTTTTTAATTCAATTTTTTTTTTAATTTCGTCATTTAATATGTCGATTGAAAATTGAATTTTATAATTTTTTTATTTCCTAACTATGAAGTTATCTCGGTCTCCTGTTTTAGATTTGATAGGTTAACCAGGGTTGACCTGAATTATTTTTTTATTTTTTTATTTGATTTTTTTTTCAATTTAATTCTTAAACTTTGAATTGATTAAAAATAAATTTTTTAATTTTTTTAATGTAGATTTATCACAATATTATGATCAAGATCATGGACTAGGCTGGTTGACTTAGTATTATCATGTTCAAGTTGGTTTTTGTCACAGTATTAATAAAGATTCATGGAATGTACTGTTACTATAACATTATGGTGAGATATATAATCTTACAGCAGTTAGTCTCTTGTTTTCTCTGATTCTTTCAACTTGACATATGGCTAACACACCAAATTTATACAGCAATCTCTTTTCTTCTTCTTTCTTTTTTTTTCTCAAAAAAAACTTAATTAAACTTTACTAAAAAATACTTCATAAAATAATACTAGAGACGGACTCCAACAAAAAAAAAATTATGACACACCAGATAAAACATGAGCAGCTTTCTTAGCATTTCTATAAACTTGACTGATATTAAGGTATCATTTGTTTTTTAAAAAGTAGTTTTTAGGAAATTATTTTTTAAATTTTTTTATGGTTGTTATTAAAAAAATTAATTAATAAAAAATATTTTCCGGTTAACAAAAAATATTTTTCAGTTAGAGAAAAATTTAGTTTGGTTTTTAGAAAAGTGTTTTTCTTTTATTTTGGACCAAAAATACTTTTTGAAAGTTGTGAAAACTTTAGAAATATCATATTATTTGCTGATTATATCAAATTTGAACCTCAAACTTTTGATTGCTATATATATTTTGTTTTGAATATTTATTTTTCAATTTCATCCTTTAGAATTTAATTTTTATATTAATTTTGGTTTTTATTTTTATAATTGTTATTTGATTTTCCCTTATCATTTTTTAATTGAAATTTTTTTATCTATCAAATTTGATCCTCGTTCTTTTAATTGTTACTTATTTTATTTAAAATAATTTATGAAATGTTAATTATTATTATTTTAATTTCTTCATCTTTTAATTTTTTTATTTTTTAGATTTGATCTCTATTATTTTGATTATTATTTATTTTATTTGAGATAATTTATGAAATTATATTTTTTTTCAATTTCATTCCCATTCAACTTTTTAATTTGTAAGATTTGTTCCTCATTATTTTAATAAACTTGAAAAAAATAAAACACTAATAAATTATTTTCCAGCTTATTTTTCATGACATAACAAAACACTGGAAAGTGTTTTTCAACTTATTTTTCATTACACTATCAAATATCAGAAAATAATTTATTTTTTTGAAATTTATTTTCTTATAATTTACTTTATAAAAAAATTACTTTTCACCAGAAAAACAAAACTTGAAATTTAATTCTATTTGTGACAAATTTTTGCAATTGTCACGTAGAATAGAAACTTCAAACAACAATCTTCGCATCCAATTTTATCTCTAGAGATGATTTGGACATTGTTGGAGAGAAAAAACCCGAAACCTTAATTTACCAATCCTGGCTTATTATACTTATGAGATGCAATCTTGTGTGGTTGTTTTCAATCAAAGAATTTACAGTCACTGCGATTCCCATGCGCCATAGGCTCCTGAACTTGAACCAGTTCATTTGCTTCTGCAAGAAGTCTGCAATCAATTTATTGCCCTAAGAATTTGTGAGACCTGTGAAAGAAGAAGCCAAATAGGATTTGGACTTTGTCTGGGAACGGGCCGGGGCTGCGTTTCTAAAAAATTTAATTTTTTTTTTTGTTAAAATTGAGTGTGGTTTGTATTTTTTGGATTATTTTGATATGCTAATGTCAAAAATAATTTTTAAAAAATAAAAAAATATCATTGACATGTATTTCAGCATGAAAAATTATTTAAAAAACACCCGTAACCATACTGCCAAACACAATCTTGATTGAACTTATCACTGATCAGGAGGCGGGGAGAGAGAGAGAGAGTCAGGTGCAAGATCTTCATTTGATTTCATCACCGACAAACACTCACTAGCCGACACTATTAGAATTTTTGTATTTGATTTTTAAATTTTTTTTTATCTTTGTTTATTATAATTTAAGATAAAAATAATAGAGAGGTGGATGTGTTAAAGAAAAGCATCAAGTTATATATTGAACTTTACCAGTTTACTGGGTTTTTTTTTTTTACAATTATTATTAGATTTGCTGGAGTTAATGAGAGCGCTTTTAAATTTTTTTTTGAGATTTTTTTAAGAATAGAAAAACATGAAATTAATATTTCTTAATAATTTAGATGAGATGTTGTAAATTAAAAATTAATTTATTTTAATATATTTTTAAAATAAAAAATAACTTCATCACAGAAAATGTAGAGCTACGATTGTCAAAATCGGTGCCGCCTAGTGATTAATTGCTATCAGCTGGCTAGTGCCTCCCTATCTGACTCGAGGCATTTGACCCACGCTGCCACCCATGGGACACACACGCGTACACTTTTTTTGTTGGATTACACTGTCGCATCGGCTGCCGTGTCCCATTTCTATTGGCACAGATTTCGAGGTCTCGAAGGCCATTAATAAAGACCGGTATATTTGGTAATGCCCATTATACTTCTCAAAAATAATTCTTAATTAAAATAATATATCTTTTGTATACTTCTTATTTGATATTAGCATTATTAAAAAATATTTTAAAAACATTTGAAGAGGTAGAAATATCTGAGAAAATATTAAATGTAGATAAAAAATAATTTAAAAAGAGCGGCCAGTAACACACCGACCCGCAGTTGACAAAAGGGTCCCAAACTCATGAATGAGGCACCAAGAAGCAGAGCCTGGGACCTAACTTTGCCTCCATTTTCATGGCTGTACTGTGGGCATGTCAGCTGCTTGGTGAATCGAATTTGCTTGCATTCATTGCTAGTCGCTTGAAATTATGTTTGACAATGCCATGCTCCATGTGTGAAGCAGTTGCCTGCTAGGAGTAGGTGTTCAATCCGTGAAAATAATTGCTTTTTTTTTTATTATTATTATCGTGGGGTGTCCGGGCCAGCTTGCGCGCACCACGACTATTCCCCACGGCCCACTGAACATCCTGCAAGCCCAGTGAACAGGTAAGGCACCGCAGGGGTGACAGGCGTGCACATAGAGGATCGAACTCGGGACGGGAGCGGAACAAGTCACACGGTTGACCACTGAGCTAGACCCTCAAGTGCCCGTGAAAATAATTGCTTGATATAGGGATAGGGGTATTCGCTGATTAAGATTTTTTTTAAAAGAATTTTTTATTTTAAAATATATTTAAAAAATATTTTTGATATTTTAAAAATATTAATTTAAAGAAAAAAATCAAATTTTTTTAAAATATTCTTAAAATGTAAAAAAAAAAGCACTTGATTTATCTTGCTTGCTTCTTGCTTCTGTGTTCAAATAGAAAGTGATGGCACTGCCTTCTGATTTACATCTATCACACATATATAAACTTTTGTAAGTGTCGGACATTTGAATGGTTAGCTTATAATTGTTTTGCAATTTTGGGATTTCCATGTGATCTTGTTTCTCTCCGGCCATCTAAGGATCTAGGATTTCATCTATTTATGATTGTGGTTGTGATTATTTTTTAAAATATATTTTATATTAAAATAATATTTTTTTAAAAAATTATTTTTAAAATCAGCATATTAAAACGATTCAAAACACATAAAAAATAATTTTTTTTAAAACACGATTTGCAACCGTGTTCTCAAATGTTTTGGCATCTTTTTACGGAAACTTTGCCTTATTTTTTAGTATTATCCCTTTTTTATTATTAGAAAGCAGGTTGAAAAGTATAAAAAATAATGACTTTCAATTTATTTTTTATCCAAAAACAGGTAGAAACTAAAAAGGAAAAGAACCTTTTAAAAAAAAACTTGGATTAAGATAATTTTTTCCACATAATTAAAAGAACCTAAACGCGCATGGCCAAAGTAAGCGTAAATAACTGTGGACTATAACAGTGGATTTATATTGTTACCCTTAAAAAATATCATTGAATTGACTTACAGGGATAGAATTGTATTTTTATATGATTCACTTGAAGTTCTTTACTAAATTTTTAAACCAATAAAATTACTTTGATACACTTAAAAGTAAAAACTCACTTAATTATAACTAAGGGTATTCTTGGATTTTTACTTTTTAATACACCATGTAATGATACAATCCCCCTTAAAATCAAAATTCTCAAAAGCATGTTTAAGAGATTGTCTCGTCATTTCATTATGTTTTTTCAACAATCACAATTTAGTCCTTGGATAATGTTATCTTTTGATATATAAAATAAAATAAAATAAAAATTATTGATGTGTATGTGACACGTGTCAGCTGCTACGAGTGCGACTGACTATTGGTAGAAAGGTTTGTTCTGGTGTGTTATACTCCTTCTACTTGGATGGCGTGTATATGGTGAATCTGACCGGTTTGGCACAATTCAATTTTCTTTTTTTCCTCCTTTGTTTCTCTCTTTTTTACTTCGATTTGCACACTACCCATGTAAAAATCACAGTAGCCTTTCAATTTCTTTTCTTTCAGATTTAATGCTTATTATTTGAATAGCAATTGTTTTATTTAAGAAAATCACTTCATATGGAGAATTTCTTTTAATTTTATCATCTTTCAGTTTCTTATCTCTTAAATTTGATTCTTATTGTTATTTTTTAAAAAATTTAGATGGTTTATAAATTTATTTATTTTTTGCGATTTCATCCTCATTATCCTTTTTTTTTACATGTGGCCTCCATTTTTTTTATTGCTAATTTTTTCGATTCTATCTTTTAAAATGAAATTAATTGAGAATTGAACTATTTAATTGAGTCCGCGTTTAAGATTTTATGAGTTTTAATTTTGCAAGAATAACCCTAATTTAGAGTATTTGCTTGAGTTTGGTTATATATATATATATATATATATATATATATATATATATATATATATATATTATTGCAGTTAACTAGACTTATTAAACTCAATTGATTTAATTACCTGGTCTTGAATTTTTTTTTATTTATTTAAAAATCCTAGAGTCACCTCAACTTTTATCTTTTTACAAGTGGAAAAATTTGACCCATCTCATTGCTTTGTGCAAACCATTAATATAGGTTTACTCAATTTTTTTTTTTAAATTTTTTTTTTTTGCACTTTCAGCCTTCAATATTTTTTTTAGCCGATTATTATTGGGTTTTCTATTTTGTTTCAATATGGGTTTCATGGTTTTATTACAATCTCGGACTTTCATTATGAGTTTTACAAGATAACCATAGTTAGACCGAGTCAATCAAGGGTGCCACCATCTTAATATTTGTTTTTAAAAAAATATATTATGCAATATATTACTCTTTAAGTATTTAAAAAGTTTTTCTTGGCTTGGATGAATAAAAAATTTGAGTTTCTAGCATCTTTATATTTCTTACAGGTTAAAAATAATAAGAATAACACCCAGTAGCGCGAGGCAAAAAACTTAGCCAGTTCCATTTAATGTTCATTAATGGGTGTTATTTGGTCACCCGTTAGCTTTATCATCTACAATCCCCATCCCAAATACCACAATTATTTATTTTTTAGGGTGTTGCTAATAAATATTTTTGAACACATGTAAATGAGCATAAAACTCAATATAACCTCACTAAAACACTTTTTACATAAAATTAATTGATTTATTTAATGATTGTATTTCACGATTAACTAAACAATCACTATTTTTTAAAAAAAATTTAAGTTAGAGTTTGATTATTAAGACAAAAAAGATAAAGATAATAAAAATAAAAGGGGATAGAATAAGAAATGAGACTGAAATAAAATTGTATTTGGTAATGATATACAAGATAAAATAATTGTCTTTGTATCTTCTTTGGTTACGGTGAAAAAAAATATTTTACCCTTAATATGTTATCTAACTTACATATTAATTTTTTTTTTGATATTTTAATTTTTTACTTTAGTTTATATATAGTGTTGAAATTAATAATATTATAATAATATTTGTTATGAAACAAGGACTGACTTGACGGGTTGATTTGGGACCTAAATTGGTTCAAGTTTAAGAAACAATTGAGGAAGGATTGACTCAACCTGACCCAATAAAAAACTCAAGTCAACTTGGGATAAAACATAAATAAAAAACCAGTTGAATTTTTGAAAAACAAATCTTGAGTCAACTGAGTTGACCCTCCCAATCCATGATCTGAATCTTATCTCTGATCGATTTTCGAGTCAAGTTTTAAAAATATTAAAATAACCACACATTGACTCGTGTCCACTAGCGTTGACCCTCTCGACTTATGACCTGAACCTTGTTCTGGGTCAACGTCTGAGTCGGGTTTTAAAGCTATGATAAGAACTACTTTTATCATTACATTGACATGGATCAACCCGGGTTGACCCTCCTGATTTGTGTCTAGGATCTTGCCTCGGATTGACCTCCAAATCAAGTTTTAAAACTATTATAATAACCACTTTTATTTTATATTGACCTAGGTCGACTCAAGTTGATTTTCCTCACTCGTGACCCGAACTTTGCCCTAACTTGACCCTCAAGTTAGGTTTTAAATCTACGATGGTAATAATATTTTTCTTTATATTGATCCATGTCAATGATCAACCCTACAAGTGATCCAAACTTTGCCCTGAATCAATCATCGAGTTGGATTTTAAAATTATAATAATAATTATTTTTATTTTTATATATCTTAGTTTGATAATTTTATAATTGAGAATTTTTTACAAGAATATGTTAGGAATAAAAAAAAATTATTGTCTTTGTAGATATATTATCTTTGCACGTCCTGTTTTGAAAATACATAAACTCACTCAATACTTTTTGTAGACATAATTTTTTTATATATATTTTTATGTTTATCTGTATCTCTATCTTTTTTATTTAACATATTTCTATCTTCACTTTATCTGTTATTTCTATCATTCTTTCCTATCATAAAACAATAACCACACCATACCAAACATACATTATTAATAACAATTAGTTAAAGAAACCTTTGACTTCTCAATTAATTTTAAGTGTCATGGCATGTTTGTCTCTCTCTCTCTCTAAAACTTCTTCTTTTCCTATCCCTCATTTAAGTTCTTAATTAATTAATTTCAATATACAAGTCATTAAATGAGGCCAACAACTAACCAACTCGAATTCATTTTCCTAGTTTATTCTAACTTCTTCTATATAAACAGCACTCCTGCTGGCCTGCTACCATCACATTCACTCGAGAACTTCCTCTTCACTCTCAAATACTCAAGAAAAAAAACTTCTTTTAGCCTTCCCCAACCTATCAAACATGGCTAGTGCTAAGTCTGTCTGTGTTCTCTTGCTGTGCATGGTGCTCTCCGCCCCCATGTTGAACGTTGAAGCCTTGTCATGCGGTGTTGTGGCCAGTAACTTGGCACAGTGCCTTGGCTACCTCAGAAATGGCGGGGCAGTTCCCCCCGCTTGCTGCAAAGGAGTTGGGGCTCTCAACAATGCTGCTAAAACCACTCAAGATCGCCGAGATGCTTGTAATTGCATTAAAACAACCGCCGCTCAACTTGGAGGGGTTAATGCTAACTACGCAGCTGCTCTCCCTGGTCTCTGCCATGTTAATATTCCGTACAAGATCAGCACCTCCACTAACTGCGCCAGGTTTGCACTTTACAACTTCCTTCTATCTCATTCTTCGTTTCATGTATTTAATCTTGTATATCTAACAAAAAAGTTGTTATAAATTAATGCCCAAAGAATTTGCAAATTACTTTTCCGGCTTTGAGAGTATTCTTTAACGTCCTTTTCTTCTGACGCAGCATTAAGTGAGGCGAGCAAGATCGAGCATCATCCATCGGGTTGCACCATGATCGTAATAAAATTGCCTAAATAGGTGTTCGCCTCTATTGATGGGTCTCCACTAGGGCGAGTCCCCCATTCTGTCTGTGTCGTTGTCTTTTTTTTTTTTAATGAGTAGCATGTGTCGTTATCTATGTATCCTTCGGCGGTATGAAATATTTTATGAAAATAAAATTCTACTATTTTGTTGATGTTATTTTCATGGTTATCTAATGTTTCTTACCTTTTTTATTTTTTTTCTAATAAACCGTATTATTCAGATTTCCATATGGCTGTTGTGGAGATTAATATGCTGAATTGAAATTGAAAGCATTGAATGGAAGAATATGCATTCCTTGCGACGATAATAATAACTAAATGTAGCTTAAAATCCAAATTAATTAGCGAAGTATCACAATACGTACGGTGTCCCTGATTCATTGATAATTCTATTTAAAATATTCAAATGATTAATAATTGAAGAAATATCTAAAATATTTAATCTCTATTCATAAGTTATTTTTGCCAAGAAACCTTTACCACCCTTTAAATAGGAGAACTAAAGAACGCTAATAATTTCGTTGTAAACTTATTTATACATTACATCAAACTTTAAATAATATGAAATAAAATTACTTAAATTTCATCACCAAAAGCCAATAATTAAAATTTTAAAGAAATAAATTAATATCAAGATTTATCAAATTATTGAATTGAATTATTGTAGGGCCCCTCGCTCTTAATTATCTAATTAGAAAAGAATATCAACACCTTAGACTTTATGTACAATTCCTGGACAGGCAACGAGCCCCATGAGGAGCAGCAGCCAGCCATATCGGGTCATCGTATAGATTATAGAGAACAAGCAAGTTGTCATTGGCATTTCAAATTTCAAGCTCTTTATCACCACTGAGAAAAGTATCAGAGAAATTTTCTAGTTATGAATTCGGTATTAAAATCAATGAGCGGTGCTTGGTTACAATTTTGAATTCATTATTATATGTTTACTTTAGTTTTTGTTGTTTTTTATGTTTAAATGCCTTTTATTTATCCATGGACAATGAGTTTCCATGTATTAGAAGTATTCATATTTATAAAAGCTGTAATTTTCATGTTGGTTTGGTTCATGCATATATTGGTACATTTAAATTAACAAACACGAAGCATTGTGGCCAAAATACTATAGCATGTTTCTTGTTCATCCTCTCCCAAATAACTCCAGTTTGAAATAGTTAAATTTTTAAAAATTTTCAATTTTATCCTCATTTGTTTTTGCACAATTGAGCGAACCTAAATTTTCAAAAAGTTTTTGTCCCTTATATTTTTTATTTTTTAGTTTATAGGTGATTAGCCCTTTAATTTTTAAGTTTATTTCCTTTATTTCCAATCATTTTTCATTAGAGAAGAGAGCACTTTTGTATTGTAGTTCAGAGAAAGAAAATTATCGTTTACACCTATTCTAACCACCAAAATAGTTAAAATTAGTGTCAATTAGTTTCATTCGGTGAGGAGTCTTATAGTGGTTGTTTTGAGTCTTAATATTGCTTAAAAAAATAAATTTAGGTCGAGGATAAGAAAATCTTTTCAGTTTGATTTTGTGATTTGAACTGCGTTTTGAGTTTATTAAACTGCTAAATTGGTCTCTACATGTTCTAGAACTAATTTCTACCTTAGCAAGTGAAGCATCATCTCTATATTTTTTTTTAAAAGTAGCTGACGATTGTCTGCCCCATTAAATGAGAAAAAAACAAGTCCAGGCGTGCGAGCCTCAGCTTTAAGGCCCAAGCGCCTGGGTTGTTCCTTCCAAAGGCCTAGTGTGCTAGGCCATAAACCTACGATGTTAGGCTATATTTTGGGCTTTTTTTTAGATACATATTTATGAAAAAAAATAACTATGTTAGTTTTATGATCTAGATTACAAGTTCGACGAATTAAACTATAACATCCAATCTATTGTTTTTTTAATGCGTCTTTCATCCCTTGATTTTTTTTTTTTAAAAAAGCAATTTTATATGTTGTTATTAATGATCTATTTTTTTATTTAACTTAAAATTTTCAAAAATACAGTTTCACCATTTGTTATCAACGATTTGCTTCTGCTATCTCAGTACATGCTTGTCATGATTTTTTTCTTTTAAAAAAACCTTTGATTAAAAAAATTGCATACGCTTTATTGTCATATAAATCTATTAAATGAAAAATAATATATATTAAATTTGATGACGTGTATAACTTGCATTGAGAGTTTGGTTGGTTGACTCAATTTCATATGTTTTGTTTTTTTTTATAAAAAATAGGTTTTTATATTATTTTTTTCTTCAACATTGAATTAATTCGAGATTTAAGTTTTCAATTTATTGTTTTCAAGATTATCTTCACAACTTGCGCATGTCAATCATGAATAACTTAGGTTAATCCAATATGTTTCATTTTTAATATTAGATAAAAAAAAATTTGTCTAATATTAATTTTAAATCCATTAATAAAATAATTTTTTTTAAAAAAATATATTTTAGCAATACTTAGATTTTTCTTTTTTTTTTTTGAAAACTTTTACTCTAACCCGTGATTTAATGTGGGACAATAAACTAGTATAACTTTAAAAAAATGTTGCTTGTATCATTGTTGGCCGAACTCTTATTCTCAAACTCTGTATTTGTCTCTGCAAATCTGTTTTTTCTATAAGTACTTTTTTTTCCCTCTGATGTGAGATTAGCTTGTTCTTGAATCTTGGCTTTTAATGTCATAAGTAACAGGAATTCGCAAGGGAAGATGGAAACGACCATAGTTTTTCACATTTTAAGTTATTGAATAATTAATTCCTTAAAACGAAATTAATAATATTTTTCTAATAATATTTCAAATATATTAATAATTTCTTTCATTATTTTCAACAATGTAAATTGCAATAACTTTGCTATGATATTATAGAATTACAATCAACGCTCAAAGATATCATATATTTTTCCAATACTTAGTATAAAAACATATAAATAAATAAATATTATTTTTTTATTTTGGCCATGCTTCAATTATAATAAAGTCACACATAACCAAATACCAGTCTTTAGCTTATTAATCACAATTTTTACCTTAGAAGATTTTATACCCTTTCATCTCCCTATTAATTGTTAGTAGGTGGCAAGTATGTCTTTTTCTCTACCACTTAAGCCAGAAAGTTGTACGTACAAATGATAAGTTAATAACTTTCATTAAATAATATCTTTTTCATCCTGATTTAAATTTAAAATTTAAACTATATCTTAATTAACTAATATGTATTTATAGTCTCGAGAGTATTTATTTATAGAAATTTATCTGTCCATTCAGAGAGCATGGAAGACACTTTTTCTTTGATGATTACAAAGTTTGATCGGCAGCCGTCTCCCTTTTTATTGGCTGCATTTTTTTCGTGTTTATTTGAGAATGTAGCTGTAATTATTTTTTAAATTATTTTTTATTTATAAATATATTAAAATAATATTTTTTATTTTTTAAAAATTATTTTTAATATCAGCGTATTAAAATAATCTAAAAATATTAATTTAAAATAAAAAAATAATTTTTTTTAATTTTTTTTAAAATATAAAAAAAATAAAGCTGACAGCGGCCCTTGCCGGGGTCACCGATTTGGATTTTTTTTTTTGATTTACTTGGGGTGTCCGGGCCAGCTTGCGCGCACCACGACTATTCCTCACGGCCCACTGGACATCCTGCAAGCCCAGGAGCAGGTAAGGCACCGCGGGGGTGACAGGCGTGCACATAGAAGGTCGAACCCAAAACGAGAGCGGAACAAGTCACACGGTTGACCACAACAACTAGATCCTCATTTGCCACCGAGTTGGATTCTTGATATGTCCTCTCTCTGTCTCAATTATGAACCACAGCGGTGGTCCAAATTCGTGCACGATCAACGGAGCAGGTTTTTTTAGCCAAAACCTAATTTTGCCTCCAATTTCATGGTAATGCGACACGTGAAGCCTAAAAAAACATGAGTTGGCTACTCACCAAGAAAAACTCTATTGCCCCACAAATGTTATCAACTAAACAGTAATTAAATTAAAGCTGAATATTCACCCACTTGCCTTTTCTAGAATACAAGTTGCCTCATTGTCCAAAAAATAATTAATAGCCACGATTCTGATTGAATGTGACACTTGACTTTTATTTTCTTGCTTGGACGAAAAAGAATATGCCAATGTCACTTACATTTACCATGTACGTATACTAAGTCACCTAATTAAAATCAATTATATTGTTTAAAAATACATAAAAAATAAATAAATTAATCATCTAAACTCCTTTTTACCTTTAATTTAGAAATATTTTTGTTAAAAAACATATCCTCGAGTGGAGTTAACGAGACATGCCGGTATATACAGTCGAGGCTCGTGTACAAGCATTGCAAATTGATTGAAAGGCTTTAATTGTGAGACAGCCCTTGACATTTACAGGGACATGTAAGGAGCCAGGACATTAGGTTTGGGATGTAAAATTAAAAAAGAAGAAGATTAAAAGTTAAAATTTACTAATCTTAGGGCTAGGATTTATGATTATTCAAGGGGAAGAGGGGAGGGTGAATTTGCAGGGGCCGGGGCTGTGATGGGTATTATCTGTGATGGTCCATCTGCCATTCTTGAAGAAACAAAAGATAGAAGGTTCATATGGGTGTTATCTGTGATGCAAGAAGTAATTATGAATCTGTTCTTGAGCATTACGTTGTAGCAAGCATGGCCATGGAAGAAAATGGCGAGGACATAGATGTGGCTTCAGTTGATTGCAACATTGGAAATGCATATTTATCTTTGGCATGCTATGATGAAGCCATTTTCACTTATCAGAAAGCGCTTCCTATCATTAACTCAAGTGAAGGAGAGCATCATCCAGCAGAGAGGATCCGGCCTTCAAAAGGAATTATTGCCAATGGTTTTCCAGAGGAAAAAAAGAGGCATACAAGGGTTACGAAGTAAAAATAGAGCTTGCGTTAATATATGAGTATTTTTAAAATATTATTTTCAATGTTAATTTAAAGTGAGATTACCATAGCAAATTAGAGGGTCTTTCATTTAATTTGACTCTAAATTGAATTTAATTTATAGGTTCCAAACACTTTGTAAGCTACAATGTACGTTGCTAGGCCAATTAATTAATATTCTAAAATGTGTGGGGAAAGTAATGTCCCCACAAGTTTTTTTTTTTGGATTTTTTTTTGTTTTTTCATTTTGTTTGTTTTTTCTGTGTTTTGTCTTTTTTTTTTTTTTTTTTTGTCTTTCCCCATTTTTTTTTCTTCGTTTTCTTTTGGGTTTTACATGTTTTTTTTTCTTTTCTTTTTTTTCCAAGATTGTTTTTTGTTTTTTTATAAATTATCTTTATCGATTTTTTTTTTAATATTGAACTGGTTGAAAATTTAGTTCTATAGTTTTTTTCTTTAAAACATTATGTATTACTACAATGTTTCCCTACATGGTTTTTTTTTTATGAATTTTTTTCTCCTTTTTCTTTTCTTCAAAATGGTTTTTGTCTATTTTATTTTTTTCATATTGAGCTGATTGAGAATTTTACTTCGTAGTTTTTTTTTTTAAATATTGTGGATTGTTACAATGTTTTCCACATGATTTTTGTTTTGCTACAGTATTTCCCCATTTTTTTTTCAAAATTATCTTTGTCAATTTTTTTTTAATATTGAGCTGATTGAGAATTTAGCTTTAACTTTCCTGACATGTTTTTTTTTCCATTTTTTTTCCAAAATTGTTTTTTTTTCATTTTTTTGTGTTTTTTTTTTTAGAATTATTTTTGTTGATTTTATTTTTTTAATATGGAGTTGGTTGAGAATTTAGCTGTAAAACCTCTGGGCGAAAAATCATAAATTGACTAGTTTCATGTAAAATAAAAAAATTCATAACTCTTGATCGGGTTATCAGAAAATTGTGAACATTTGCGTGGAGCCTTCTAATATGATGCCTTAGCTTGAGTTAAAATTTTAGAATTTTTAGAGAAATTCAGAAATTTGACCAAAAATCAAGGAAGCTCTGCCGAAATTTTCAAAAACAAAATTCCTATAATCTTAGACATATTATTCAATACTTGACATTAGTAAAGAAATGTTTGAGATTTCATGACATTATAATTTGAGGATGTTACATTAGCTTTGTAGTTTTTTTTTCTTTAAAACACTGTAGATTGCTACAGTGTTTCCCCACATGGTTTTGTTTTTCCTTTTTTTATGATTTTTTTTTTCAGAATTTTCTCTGTCGATTTTTTTTTCATATCGAGCTGGTTGAGAATTTAGCTTAATAGTTATTTTCTTTAAAACACTATGGATTGCTACAATGTTCCCACACATGATTTTTTTTTTATGATTTTTTTCACAATTATCTTTGTTGATTTTATTATTTTTAATATTGAGCTAGTTAAGAATTACAACTGTAGATTTTCTCATGAAACACTATAGATTGCTACAGTGTTTCCTACATAGTTTTTTTTTCCTTTTGTTATTTTTTTGTTATGATTTTTTTCCAAAATTTTCTTTGTTAATTTTATTTTTTTAATATCAAGTTGATTAAGAATTTAGCTTTGTAGCTTTTTCCTTGAAAACATTATGGATTGCAACAGTTTTTCTCCATATAATATTTTTTCCCACAAACCCACGACAACGCACAAGCATGCCACAAGCCCGCGGCATCGCGCGGGCATGACATCTAGTTTAACATCTATTTATTGAAACTTTACGCCTAGGGCTAAACAAATAAATAAAAAGGTGGACCATGTTATACTATCCAAAGAAATAAAGAGAAATGCAAAAATAAAATGGAGGAATTTAGGGTTTTATTGATACTGTCTAATGTAATCAAATAATAAAACAGAATTAGTCTAATCTAAATACAAAGAGACTATATATAGGCTAAACAAATAAAACTGAAAAAAAATAAAAAGACTATTATACTTATAATAAAAATAACCTTATATTTCATAACATCTCCCTTCAAACTCAAGATGCAACAACTACAAGTATTGAGAGTTTGCCAACTAGAAAATAAAAGCGGGAAATAGAACACGACTTGATAAAGAAATCTACAAACTGCAAAAAAGATGAAATAAAGGGCAAAATAACGATGCCATGCTTGAGACAATGACGAGTAAGATGACAATCAATCTAAATGTGCTTAGTTTGTTCATGAAAAACTGAGTTGTGAGCAATCTGAATAGAACTTTAGTTGTCACAATACGTAAGAGTTGGATGAGAATGAGGAACTCCTATATTTGCAAGTAACCAATGTAACCAAACAATCTCTTTGGCAATAGATGCCACAACACAATATTCTGCTTTGGTTGAAGATTGAGAAACAATGGATTTTCTCTTGCTCTTCCAAGAAACCATGTCGATCGAGATAAAAAAAAAGAATTTCAGGCCATTTTAGGTCAAAACTATCATTTTTGGTGAAAACCGGTCCCACCAAGCAATACAGATCAAACCACGTCGATCAGGGTAAAAAAATGAGTTTCAGGTTGTTTTGGATCAAAACCGTCATTTACGGTCAAAACCATGTCCACCGGGTCAATACGAGTCAAATCGTGTCAACCAAGATAAAAAATGAGTTTAGGGCAATTAAGGTAAAACTGTCATTTTCGATGAAAATTGATCCCACAAGGCAATACGGGTCAAACCATGTTGACCGGGGTAAAAAATGAATTTCAAGTCGTTTTGGGTCAAAATTATCATTTTCGTTCAAAACCGTGTCCATCGGGTCAAATGAGTCAAACCATGTCAAAACCGTGTCCACCAAGTTGAAACTAGTTGAAAAATATTTTTTGGTAATCAAAATTGTTTTTTAGTGGTTGAAATTAGCCTTTTCTATTACTGATTTGATATTTTAGTTTTACCCGTGTGTGTGTATATATATAATAAAACAAAAATTAATAATGTATATTTTGTTTTCAATGGAACAGTTGGTTAATGAGAAAACTTTCTTCAAGATGACTCCGTGTCTATTGTCGTTTTTTCTGGACATAAATGGCGTGCCTCTTTAAGTGGTAACAAGTGAAAAGTTTGTTAAAAAAAAAGGGGACAAAGAAGATGAAATGTTAATAACTCAAATTATACTTTAAATATTTTTTTTGTAGTTTTTCTTCTAGTAAGATATTGATTTTTATATAAAAAAAAACAGTTCAAAAAATACAAAAAATATCCTAATAGTTAGATCTAATTGTATTACTTCTGAACCCTTGATTGGATCTGATCTAGTACGGCATGCCATACTAGATTAAAACCCAAATCCATCTCAACGCTTAAAAAATATGTTTTTTGATCGTATCTTGTCATGTCACCCGGCGTCGCACGTGTGCGGCGTCGCAGCGATATTCCACTTCATGTAAGTATCTGGAAATCAAGAAATATGGGGATACAAAAATTTCTTATTTTTTATCAGTGAAAAGATGGAATAAAAGTCACCACCTATTATTTTGGTCACTAGGAACGCTAACTGGTATCAGAGATTGGGTACGGGAACTGGTTGTGTAAAGAAAATGTATTAGCACCTTAGATACGCCATACCTAAAGAAAGTTGCATTTGTTTGATTGTCTAATAAAATCTATGGCCTTGCTGTATTTTCTAATTGTTGGTTTGTCAATGTTTTAAGAAAAGTCCTCATCTTATCGGGTAAAAACCTAACCGTTCTAAAGTCTATAAAAGAAACTTCTTTTTTAATATCAGGAATATATTTTACGTATAAATTTGTAATCATAGATATTAAAAGAAAATAAAATATTTTTTTTGGAATTTTTGAAATATTGGCCTAGTTCTCGTGACTTTAATAAACTGGTTATTAAAGCCAAAATGCATGTTAACACATATTTTTGAATTTTTGTTGAATGAAAATACGATATGATTTTTTTTGAAGGAGACTTGGCCGTATTCTAGAAAACAAACCATCCTTTTTGTTTTTTTGTAATTTTTGCAATGTTTCAACGAAAATCGGGTATTTTAATACAAGACTTGTATCTTTATAGTATAAAAACACAAAACAATATTAAGCGAAATTGATAAAAACAATATGTTGGAAAACCACAAAATTTTCCGAAAGGATTGTTTTTGAAAATTTTTGGACTGGGCCAGACCCGAACCATGAATTTTGGTCTGCGCCGGCGCTGCTCGACCTAGTGAATAGTGGAGATGCTCTCCACTGTTCACATGCAACATGAACAGTGGAGAGGGAATTAATTCACTCTCCACTGTTCACTTGAAGAACAGTAGAGGCATTGAATAAGAAGAAGAAGAAGAAGGAAGCTGACCTGGCGGCGTTGGTGGTGCTGGCGACTCACGGTGATGCTAGTGGCGGTTCTCGGTGGTGTTGTTGTGGTTGCAGACGGTGGTTGCTGCCGGTTTCTGTTTTTTTCTTCTTCCTTACTGCTTTCGGTTTTCTCGGCCTTTTCACTCTATTTTTTGTTCTTCTCCTTTGGTTCTCTAGCGGTGGCGGTGCTGACTGTTCACGGTGAAGCTAATGGCAGTTCTCGGTGGTGTTGTTGTGTTGGCAGCTGATGGTGAAGGTTTTGCCATCTGAAGGCCGCGGTGGAGAAAGAAAGAGAGAGGATAAAGGTTCGGCTAGCAGCATAAATGAGGGGGGAGGCTGGTTTTTTTTTTTTTTTAATCAATTTTGGACGCAATTCTCTACACCCCTGGACCATGAAAATCAAATCTATTTATAGGCGATGGAAGATTGAAGAGGGACACTTTGTCTCTTTTGGTGCCAAATATCGATCATAGGATCGACCTGAAAGCATCCCAACCTTTGTTTCAAAGTAGCAATGATGAATTGTCAGTTTTGTGCAGGAAAATGACTGGTGGGATTGGCCACTTTAGGGCGGTGCCACCACCCCTGCAGCCTTCATTAGACCTAACAGCTTTCACTGTCGTGTGGTCAACTGTCAGGGGATCATTTGCGTGTGGGTTTCGTTTAATTTGGGGAAGCAACATGGTGTCAAATGCCTTGGGAAGGAGGCCCCTAGGGCGGCCTCACTGCAGAAGAACATGAATAGTCATCTTCAAAATGTCATCGTTTTGGATACTTAGGCTTTAGTCTTTTGATTTGTGATATCTTTCTAATTACACCCCTGATTGGCATAAAACTTTCCATTGTGTTCAATTTCACCCCTGACGAACTTCAACTCAAACCCCAGATTTCAGCGCCATTTTCTCTTTGGTCCATGGTTCTGAATTTATTTAATTAAGTCCCTAATTAGCCGTCAAACTTCAATATTTATGCAATTTAACCCATTTATTTGACCAAATCAACTCTCAACAATTCTAAATTTACCCCAGTACTTTAACTTCTTTCAATTAGAACTTCAAATTGACTTAAAAATCAATTTTTCTTGCAATCAAACCCTTCATAAATTCAATAAAATTTAATTGAGTCCATAAACATCTGATTTTGGACATTTCTTTCTCAAATTGAATTTTTCTTTGTCAACAAGGCTCTCATCAGTCAACGATATACTGTCAAATTTCAATCTTTGTATTTTGAACCTGCCCAACCAATTTTTAGCCATTTTTCTAGGTGCTATAGCCTCCTCTTCTCACTGCTATTATTTTTTTGGATTTTTTGTTTTTAGTTCGAATATTTTTTTTTAAGAGAAAAAATGAATTTGGGGAATAACCCAAAAAAAATATTATGTCACTTGGTGTCCTAAGCATCCAATGCATCTTATCATACCAAAACAAATATTTGTCAATCAGGACTGTCAGATCAATTTTTAGATCAAGCAAATATTTGTCAATCAGGATCATCAGATCAATTTTTAGATCAAGCAAATCGTAGCTGAAGGATCAATTCAGAAGTGATCCAACGATCCACAAGCTCCGGGTGCACCGTCTTACCATGCTCGCATCCTCACCATAGAAAACATCAGAGACTCTCTCTTCTCGTCGGATATTCTCTGTCTTTAGATCCCACAACTTGGGCCACATCAAGCCACTAGACCACCACAGAAAGACTCATCTCCTCCTTGCAAGCAAACCCAGGTGTTTTTCATCAATTTCGCCTCCTACAATGTCTGAGAAAAGGACGCAACATCTTCAGCCACCTAAAGTTTCAAACGATCGATTCTCTCTCACCAATCATCAACGACCACCACCACCATGATTATCAGAATCCTCTCACCGAGATATACCATAATTTGCCCTTTTTGGCCAGGGATCTTGCCGAAAAAGTTCCCCCTGCATGAGCTACACGTGCCACAAGGTTTTTTTTTTTTATCATTTCCAGGGAATTTTAAGGGTATTTCTATTTTTTTTCTATACAGTGACACTCAGGTAATTTTATGGACTTTTAAGGGTATTTTGTTTGAATTTTTATACATTTATCTTTATTTTTGTTTTGTATTTTTTGAAAATACCCCAAATAAATATAAAGAAGAATGACAACACGAGTCCAACACCTAGTTTATCCCGTCATTGCACACGGGTTCAAAGCTCAATTCTTAAATATAGGTTATGCTTATGACCTTTTCTTAGCGATTCCAACATAATCTTCCTTTTCAGGAATGAATGTTATTAGTTGATGTCGCACGTCAGAAAACCCACGCGGCGTCTCGTCCGGCCCTTGCGATTTCTCTCTGTTATTGGAATTGATTTTGTTGGGAGTCGCCACCTAATATTTAATTAAGAGTTACTAGGAAACCCAGGTTGACTAGTCTTGTCAGAGATTTGCAGGTAAGGAACTAATTGTTGTTAGGAAAGGTATTAGTACCCCTAACGCACCCTACCTGAGATAAGCTACTTCATGACTATGATGTGTTAAAGTAGTTTTAAAAATTTTATCTTTTCATCGAATTTTAAAAATACAACTTTCATACAAGTTTGTACTTCTACACCATAATTCGATCAAAATATTAAATACTTCTTTATGCTTTGCAATCTCATCATAACAAAATATATATCCAAAAAAAAAAATACATTCAAACACACACATGTTTTTTACTATATTTTTTCTTTTCTTTTTTCTTTTCTTTTTTCTTTTTTTTTACATCCACAATACAAATTATAACAATTCAAAACTAAATAAAATTTACATCAAATAATCCAAAATTTACAAAACAGTCCTCAAAACTCTGGGAATTGCAAAGGAACCACTTCTGGAATCACAGCAACAGTGCTGGAACAGTGGGGGCGCATGGAGCAACGCGCCACCGTCACTGATGATGCCCGGAAATGGGCGGATCTGCCCTGCTTTCTCCTTCTCTTCCCTTCCCTGCCGGCTGTGAGGAACACCAATACCTGCAAAACACAAAAAACGCAAGCAACAGTCTCTTTTGGTTTTATTTTTCTTAGATCCGGTTCCTTCGGGTCTGTCACGGTTGGATCTGCTTCACTGCAGATCCGGTTTCTTCTTCTTCAAGTGGCCGGTCGCTGGACCATGAAGCTGCTGGTCTGTGGGCGCTGGTTGAAGGAGACGGCGAGGTGGCTTGCTGCCGCCGTTCGGTGGCTGTGGAGGAGACCGAAGGAGAAGAGGATCCGTTGAAATGGGGGGAGCTGGGTCTCGGCTGTTCAGCCGACTGCTCTGGTGAGAGAGAGGGAAGATCGGCTGAGAAGGAAAAGAGATCGGCTGCTGGCGGTGGAATCCGTTCGTTGCAGGCTGAGGGGGAAGCCCGGCGCCGAAGGAGAGGATGGAGGGCGGATCGGCGCTGCTGCTGGTGTTCGGCCGCCGCTGCGACCGACAGTGAAGAATGTGGGTCTGTGGCCGCTGAAGCTCCGGTGGAGGCAAGGGGAGAGATCGGTTGGCTGAGGAGAGATGGGGCTGTTGTGTTGTTGCTGCCGATGGAGGCTGTTCGGCCGACTGTTCTGGTGAAGGAAAATGGCGTTGGGTGAAGGCTGGAGTGGGAGCAGCCAAGGAGATAGTGAGGAAATGCAGAGATGAAGGGAAAAGGGAGAAGATCGGCTGCGGGTTGAGAGGAAAATGCTGGCCCTGTCTTGGTAAAGAAGATGGAGAGGCAGCCAGCAAAAATCATTATTTTTCAATATGATGAGTCAATCATCTCTCATCCTTTTTTTTCTTTTCTTTACAACACTTATTATCTAAAGTCTCTTACGACACTTTTATCATAAGTCTTATAAAAAAGGGGGCAACTATTATAATTCAATTCTGGGTTATTCTTCAAAATAATTTTTTTTTTCAAAATAAAAACAAAAAATAATAATAAAGGCTGGCAACATGGAGAAAGCAGGCAGAGAAATCAAGTTGCAATTTTTAGAGGAAATTTAAGACCTAATTGTGCGTCATTATGCCCAAAAATGGAGAAAAAATGCAAATTCAAGGTTAAATTAAATGATTATTGGATGAATTTGCATAAAAATTAAGTCTAATGACATGATTAAATTTTTAATAGGCCAATTTGATTTAATCATGGGCCAAATTAAATTTTAATTATGTTTAAGAATTAATTTGGGTCCAATTGAAGGATTTAATTAAGTGCAAGGACTTAATTATACTTTAAATGGGTCAAATTAATTTTATTTGGGGCTTAATTGGTGAAAATTAAGTTTGGGAGCCTAATTTGGACTTAATTGAGAAGATTGGAATTTTAAGAGACCAAATTTAATTTTTACCAAGTGAATTGATTGAAATTAGGGGTCAAATTGCAAGAAAATTGAAGTTTTGGGGTCAATTAGGGGTTAAATGGACAAAATTCAAAGCCAATGACCAATCTGCAACAGGCGCTGAAATTGGGGGGCTTAATTGACAAAATCCGGGGGTCAAATTAAAGAAATTGAAAGTTTAATGGTCAATTAGGGACGAAATTGCATAAATCCGAGACCAAGGACCATATTGCAAAAGGCGCGTAAATCCGGGGCTGAAGTTGAAGTTACGCCAGGACCAAATTGCATTAAATCAGAAGTTGAGGGTCAATTAGGGATTCTATTGGAAGCAATTGAAAGCTGGAGGACTTAATTGAAAATCGGTGAAAATCCCTAATTTTAACCCAAAACGGCGTCGTTTTGGCGTTAAAAAAAAAAAGAAAAAAAAGAGAGAGAGAGACCAGGCGACGCGTCGCCTGGTCACTGTTCATCGTCTTCCCCGTGAAGCTGTCAGGGTAGCAGTTTTGCAGCCGCATTTAATGCCTCGTTTGGCCCCCAAAATTGACAACTCATACACCAAAATGGCCACCTGAAACCCCTCTACCCCCGAGCATTATCCGTTCAGGCCTATAAACATCAAAACTGCTCCGATGACTGGCCTAAAGTGGCCACCTCGGGCAGCCTTGGACTGTCAAATTTGGCAGTTCGAGGTGCACACTTTGAACGGACGGTCTGGATTCTTCCATTCAAATCAAGGGCTGAAATTTTTTCCCTCGTGAAGACAAGATTGCCCTCTTCCACCGCCTATAAATAGGAGCAGATTTCATGTTCGGAGCAAGAAGAAAATCGAGTGCAAAGTTGACAAAAAAATCAGCCTTTCTCCCTTGTTTTTTTATCATTTTCTGCTTTCTCCTTCTCAGCCACACCTTCGGCTGCCACTAATCTCGCCACCGTCCTTTCCGCTACAACCTACATCACATTCAAACACCCAGCAACCTTGCGCGGTGGCTGCACCACCTCTCTCTCTCTCTCTCTATCTCTCTCTCTCTCCTTTTCTTTCTCTCTTCCTTGTGAAACACTTTTCCCCCTTTACCACCGCGACTCCAGCAACAGTAGCAACCACTATTTCCAGCGGTTTCCACCCTTACCAACAGCAGCAGAGGCGGCGACTCTCTCCTCATCCGCTCCAACCGCTAGCGACCGCAGCATCGACCGTGATAGCAGCAGCACTTGCAACTCGAGCAGCAGCAACCCCAGCGGCTCAACTCTCCACCGCTGCCACCGCTTACACCACGTCGTCCTCCTCGGTCGGACCACCCTCACTCCAGGTAACTTTCCTCTTCCTCTTCCCCTCCCTCCTCTTCTTCTTCACGCTGTTCACTGCGTGAACAGTAGACGTGAATTATAATTCACGTCCTACTGTTCACATGAACAGTGGGCATGAATTATAATTCACGCCCACTGCTCATGTAGTGGATGTTGGGCCGGGCCGTATCTGGCCCAGCCCAAATTTCTGGGCTGGGTTCGGCCCGGCCCTAAAGAAATAAATAAAAAGTGTTGGGCCGAGTTCGGCCCCACCATTTCGGGCCGAAATCGACCCAACCTTTTCTATGGTTGAGCCTGGCCTAGTTAGCTGGGCCGACCCAGCCCATGTAGATTTTTATTTTATTTTATTTATTTTTGTTTATTTATAATAATATATTATAATATTAAAATATTAAAAAAAAACAAAAAATTCCAAAAAAAATTCAAAAATCCTTTGAAAAAAATTGTGATTTTCTCAAATATTTTTCTACCAATTTTGCATAATATCGGATTGTATATTTACACTGTAAAATACAAACCCGGTATTAAAATACCTGTTTTTCTCCGAAATATTTTTTTTAAAAAAACAAAACAAAACAAAAATAAAAACAAAAACAAAAACAAAAACATATTTTGTTTTCATGCATACGGCCAAATCCTAAAAATTTTCCAAGCATATTTTCATTAAAAGATTGCATCTTTCTCATGTTTTAAAAATCCAAAAAATGGATATCATAACTAGTTTATGGTCATCCATTAGGGTTTGGCCAAAATATCAAAAACCTTTTTCAATCTTTTTTTTCTAGGATCCAGATGTAGACTTTAATATTTGACGGGTGTAAAATTACATGATAAAGTACACCCTCAAGTATTAAAGATACAAGGTATAAATAAAATACGATGCTAAAATTTAGACTTTAGAACGGTTAGGATTTAATCTAATAAGGTAGAGACTTTCTCATGAAGAGAGATCTACCTTGAACCCTAGAAAAGACCAACAAATAGAAACTCGACTTATAAAACAATCAAATAACAATGCAGTCTACCTTAGGTAGGGTGCACTGGGGGTGACGCGTCTTCCCCTTGCACAACCAGTCCCTTACCCAGACTCTCGCAGACCATAGGTTCCTAGTTACCATAATACTAGGTGGCGACTCCTAAAGAACCAAACAAATGAACTAGAATATCGCCAGCCGACGCCGCGCATTGACGTACGACAGAATGACGACTCCACTAGGGAACGCCTTGTTTGGTTGGACTAAGCTTTGTTTGTTTGATTGTCTGTTTTGGTCTGTTTAACTTTACTGTTTCAACACTTTTATTTCCTGTTCATACATAAATACATCAAGATTAATGCATTCATGCATTTTTAATTTTGCAAGAATACTCAATTCTAGGATAGGTGGGGAGTAGCGGTCTGCCTCATAACTTTTAGTCGGGGTTTAGATTCGTGAAACATCCAAATATGAGCTGAGTGTTTACTTGGTGATGGCAGTCACATAGTGCCCCAACCATCCCTTGTAAATCCCCATATTGCCTTCACGAAAGGTAGTCACTGGGCAGTTCATAGACCTTTTGAGACCAGTTAGAAAACATATCCCTCATATAATAACCTAGAATTTGTCTGAACTTTCCAAGATTTTTGAGCTAAGACCATGACTTCCCTTAACTTTTCAGAATATGGGGAAAGATCTGAGATGATGCAATTAGTCGAAGGGGATTGCCCAAGAACCAAGGTTGAAGAGTTACCACACATAACCAAAGTGCACTGTTCCGTAGACAGCATAAAGAAGTTGGCCCCTATTCTGGGATATATTGATGAGAATCTGTTTGAGAAGAAGTATGGAAGAATTGCTCATCTAATAAGAATGCCTGTTCAGATTTCAGCAGTCAAAGCCTTGATGCATTTCTGGGATCCAAGCTACAGATGTTTCACCTTCGGGGATATTGATATGACTCCTACTCTTGAAGAGTATGCTCAGATCCTGAGTTTTCTAAATGACCCTTACAAAGTATAGTTCAGACAAAGAATTGAGAGTACACCTGCAGCAGTTGCCAAACTTCTACATTTGGATCAAGTTGATCGGTACAGGACATCCAATGGAGGGTTCAAGTGGAAAATGATTGAGAATAAATTGAAGACAGATAAGGAAAAAGGGAAGTTGGGTGAAGAAAGATATCAGATAATTGCTTTCGCCATCTTTGGGTTGGTTCTGTTTCCTTCAGAAGCCGCTGGAATTATTAGCATTGAAGCTGCTAACGCCTTCCTTGAATTTGAAGAGACAAAGAATAACCCTACTTCAGTTATCTTAGC
Source organism: Populus simonii (assembly GCA_007827005.2). Lineage (NCBI taxonomy): Eukaryota > Viridiplantae > Streptophyta > Magnoliopsida > Malpighiales > Salicaceae > Populus > Populus simonii. The sequence continues at coordinate 758,135 of CM017479.2, read as the reverse complement.
TGAAACCTTCCTATCTCTAAATCATTGCAGATTGCATGGAAAAGGGGCGATGCGATGCTGTATTCCTCTCTTATTCATGTGGATAGTAAGCCATTTGGAAGCGTCAAAAGAAGTCTTCAATAATTTCTGGTGGTTTAGTATGAGGCCTCTTGAGCTGGTACTAACTGAAGAGTGGAATGATTTGGATGAAAAGGCATGGGTAGAGAAATACCGAGAACTTCCCCAAAGTAATTTCAGATGGAAAGCTCCTTAGGTAAGTGGTTCATCTTACCTCATGAGTTGTGGCGACAAAGCATGGGTCCCATTAATTGGCTTGACTGGTTATATCAACTACTCACCATCATTGGTGGCTAGACAGTTTAGAGGAGTACAATACGTACCAAGAACTTGGGGATTAGCCGAATATACCGGTCCGTTTAAAGAAGCTAGTTCTTTGGATAAGTTAGACGCAATCAGAAATGACTGGAAGCAGCCTATTTTGGTCCACAAAGAGGAGCTTCAAAAAGAGCTCTCAGTTAGCCCCAATTATTCAATATGGAGGAGTGGCAATTCATTAAAAATACTTCAAGAGGCAACGGAGCTAGGGGTAACCCAAGATAAGTCATCCGTGACATTGGAGCTTAAAAGAAAAAGGGTCAACAACGAGGAAGATCTCCAAGAAGAACTGGATAAGCTGAGGATTGAGCTTAGCAAGAGCAAAAATCATCAGAAATTCCTTGAAAACCAACTCTTGAAAGAAGAGGAGATGAAGGCCTCTCTAGATCAGCAATTGAAGGAAAAAGATGAGCAAATTGTTAAGTTGAGAAAGAACCAGCATGAAGCAAATAAGCAACTGGAAGAAGGGAAGGTCAAGTATGATGAGTTGGTGAATAAACATGTAATGATGGAGCAAGAATTTCTGACTTTAAAAAGGGCCTCAGAAAATAGAAAGTCTGTTGACAAAGAAACAATAGCTTCTCTGAAGAAAGAAAGGGACCAATATAAATTAAAATGGGAGGCTGAAAAAGAGAAGAACAGATTGGCAGAACTCACCATTGAAGAAGAAAGGAGCTTAAGAACTCGATATCAGGTCCAAGCTGATGATGAGAGAGAAGCAAGGAGGATAGCTGAGTTGGATATGAAGGAATACCTGGACAGAATAAATGGTATGAGAAACCGAGTTTCTGTGATACAAGCCGAGCTTGAGTCCCGAGAGGAAGAAGCAAAGAAGATGCAAGAGCAGTTTGAGGAATGGCAAGACTATATCAGCAGCCTTGACGTACAACTAAACACTAAGGTGGCAGAGCTTGATATAGAGAAGGAAGAATCACAAAGAGCTAGAAAGCAGATTCAGCAGTTGGAAAAGATGGTTCAAATTTTGGAGACAAACAATGAATCATTAGCCGCCAGTAATGGAACACTGCTTCAAGATAACACCCTATTCCATTACAAGATTGAACAAACTGATAGGCTAATTGACATGGTGGCTAGAAAGGCAAATGAGCTACGAGTGAAGGCTGCCAGGATTGCCAACAACCGTCATAGATATGAGGAGTATTTGAATGAAGTTTCCTCTTTCATCAGGAATGTAGCTAATAGAGGAATTTCATTTGAATGAAGACACTTTGTATGAACCATCTGTATTATGTCTACTTTTGAACTTTTGTAATGTATGTAATTTAATCAATCAAAGGAATTGGGTAAAACCTCTTTGTGTATATCAGACTTCGGATGCTACCTGTATTTGACAAAGGAAGTCACGGATTAGCTCTTTAATCCATATACATGCATTTCTCATTTGCATCCATATTCATACATTCATTCATTATAACACACATGCATACGCCAGGTCAAAATATAGGTCCCCAAAGTGTCTACAACACCCGACTTCGAGCAAGGAGCATGGAAGACGAAGAGCGTGCTTACCGTGAAGCTCATTTCCAAGAAGAGTTGGATTCTCTAAAGGATAGTGTGGCTCGCCTCACCAGCTTACTCGAGCAAGCACTAAGGAATACCTCTGGTGAAGGCCCTTCAGCTAGACCTACCACTCTCCCAGCAAACCAACTTGAAGAAATAATAGGAGAACATACACAGGAGCCCCGACACAATCCAGCATTTGTGTAATCAACAACACCAGTGCCAACACCTACAGTGGCAGATGCATTCGTTAATGAATCCCACAAAACCAAGCCATCTGATGATATTGATCAAGACAAGATGGCAGCACTAGAGGTCAGGATCAGGGCTATTGAGGGAGTAGACTTATATGACCCTGTGCGAGCCGCAGAAATGTGTCTAGTCCCTAATGTGGTGGTACCAAAGAAATTTCGAGTTCCTGAATTTATCAAATATACCGGAACTCAATGCCCTGTTACCCATCTCAAATCCTATTGCAATAAAATGGCAGAAGTAGTGCACGATGAGAAGCTACTAATGCATTTCTTCCAAGACAGTTTGAGTGGAGCGGCGTTGAGCTGGTATATGAGGTTAGATAATACCAGGATCCATACATGGAAGGACCTCGTAGATGCTGTTGCTACCCAATTTTTGACCCATATTTTGATAAATTTTCAAATAAAAAATAAAATAAATAATAATAATAATAATAAGGGTTTACATGTGGCGATAACATAGAGCATTAGGGTTAAGGAAGCAAATATGTCAAGAAGATAATTACTGAATCATATATAATTACTGCAATATAAAATACCATAGATATATGATTTGATTCGTGCTAGTTAGGGAAAATAATCACTGCAATAAAAAAAATACCATATATATAGGATTTGTTGGTGCTAGTTATAGAAGATAATCTCTGCAATAATTATTGCAATATTTCCTTAAATAACACGTGTAGAGATTTTTTATATAAGTGAACCTTCAGCCATATGCAAAGGGGAAGAAACATATTCACAAGGGGCCAATGTTTTAGAAAAAGAGGAGCCAAACACAAAAAAAACCTAAAAATAAAAAAACCTAAACCCGTTTCTCTTCCTTAGCCGCAGCCCCCCCTCCTCTCTTAAAAAATAAAAAAAACAGCCGCCGCCCATAGCCCCACCTTCTTCTCCTCTCACAGCCTCCAACAGCCGTCCCCAACTCTTCCCCATCTTCCTCCTATGGTCGCTCCCTCCCTTTTAAAAAATAAAAACAGAGCCGCCCTCCCTGCTTTTGATTTTTGCTCCCGTGAACCAGCACAAGCCTTCCTCTTCTCCATCCAATAGCCCACAAACACCGTCCCTTCCTCACGCTAGCCGCCCACCCTTTGGGCAAACCAGCAGCCTCCAGCGACACCCATTTTCAAGTCCCACGTCTCTCCCCATCTGTTGCGGCCTTCTCCCACAAACCCATGGTTCCCCATTTCCTCTGTTTCTCTCCCAAACCAGCAGCCGTCCCCACCTCCTTCCCCACAGCAGCCGGCCACTAAACCTCTCTCAGCCTCCCAGCACACCACAGAGACCGTCCACTGCACTTCCTCATCTCCCTTTCCCGATCTCGCAGCAGTCGATCTCCTTCACCGCCAATCAGCCAGCTCACCTAGACCAAATTTCAGCCTCCAATAAGCAGCAGCCAAAGAAATAGCCCGAATCCAGCACCGTCGTCGCCCAATCGCAGGAGCTGCCACCGAGAGAAGAAGAAAGAAGACAGAAGTTAACAGATCTAAAAAGGAAAAAATACAAGAACAATCTGGACAGAAATGGATTAAAATCAACTGCCTGCGTTTTCTTTTTTTCTTGTTGCAGGTCACCGCCGGTGAGGAAGGGAAGAAGGGGTGAAGCCAAGTCAGATCCACCCTGTCCCTTGCTTTTTTTCTTGCGGCGGCGCGTGGAGGAGACGCGCCGCCATTGTTCCTGCAGTCCAGATGGCCTCCCCTGCAATTCCTGGATTTTTGAGGGTCTGTTTTTTGTAATTTTTACATGCTGGAATATGGATTTAAATTACTGTTAGTGGTTTTGTTTAATTTCTGTATTTGTTTAACATGTAATTATATATAGGTGTATGAGAAAAAATATAATAAAAAGGGATGTATGTGTGTTTGTCCCTTTTTTTATGTTATTAAATTAAAAAATAAAAAAAGGATAAAAAAATTTATTTAATGTTTTAATTTGTATATTGTCAAGTATCTGAAGGACAAATAAAATTATGTTGTATTTTCCGTGAAAATGTAAGAACATGTTTCTACATATATTCTGGGATTTAATAGCTGATTTATTAAAGCCTTAAGAATTTGACTAATATGTTTAATTGCGATTAACTGTGATGTGTGTTTTACAAAGAAAATAAAAAAATGTTTTCTTGCGTGTTGCATACGGCCAATACCCTAACATGTTTTGAATGTTTTTTTTTTATATATAAAAAACTATATTAGAAGTTTTGAAAATGTGTTTTTGCATGGATTTCTTAAACACAAAAATTATTTTCTTGCATTTCTGGATTTTACAACATGTTTGTAAAACTCCAAAGGGTGTTGGTCAATATTTCAAAAAATATAAAAATCTTATTTTGTGGAGAAATCATCTAGTACGTATTCACCATTAATGTTTGGATAAAGAAATCCTAAAGGAATGAATATCCAAAATATTTAATGGGAATAACTTGTTATTACTCACTGTTAATATTTGGATAAAGAAACCCTGAGTGGTAAATATCCAAAATAATTTTCTGGGAGTAATAAATCCGCACACATCCTTGAAAGAAGCCTTGATTTTAATCGAGGACATTTCAATTTTTTTACTCCACGGTTTACGAGCCGTGAGAGTATAAAACACTAAGACAAAAAAAAAAGGTTTTAAAGCACCCTAGATTTATCAATTTTGGACCTCCTCCTTGCGATTTACGAGTCGCAAACTCTTGAAAAACTAAGGGGAAAATGAGCTTTTAAAGCACATGGAACTTCCTTGGATTTCTATCTTAATAAATTTAGTTTGAATCAAACCTAGAAAAACTGATGGGATTAGAAAACACCAACACCATAGCAGATTATAAAGCAAACCAAACACCAAGCAGCTTACCTTAGATAGGGCGTACTAGGGGTGCTAATACCTTCCCTTTACGCAACCAGTCCCTTACCTTAGAATCTCTGAAAGACCAGTTAGGTTTCCTAGTGACCATAATACTAGGTGGCGACTCCTTTACAAACAAAACAAAGACCCTGAAACCAATCGAGGATCGCCGCGACGCCGCTCCCCGCCGCGAGGGTGCGACAGATGCTTTCATCAAGCAATACAAATACAACATGGATATTGCTCCCGATAGAACCAGTCTGTCTAATCTAGAGAAAGGAGATAAAGAAAGCATAAGGGAGTATGCCCAGAGATGGAGAGATTTGGCCGCACAAGTACACCCCCCTCTCTTAGAAAAGGAAATGGTTGCTTTGTTTGCTAACACGCTTAAAGCACCATACTATGAACACGTGATGGGTAGTTCGGCTCAACAATTCACTGATGCCGTGACAGTAGCAGAACGAATAGAGCAAGGAGTAAAGAGTGGGAGAATCTCTGCACCCATGGAGAAAAAAGGTTTTGGGGTAAAAAAAAGAGAGATTGATCATATTGAAAGTAGTTATAAAAGCAAAAAAGGCCAATTCCAAAGATATAACACTCAATCCTCTTCATCCCAAGTTGCCAACACCAGTTTCAACTTCCCGATCCCAGCTAGAAAACTTGAACCCCAAAACCACCAAGTAAAAAACCAAGCTGAGAGTTTCCCCAAAAAGAACTACCAAAGAACTCAAGAACAATTGCCTCCATTGCCGTTACCCCTAAATGAAATGTACCAAAAGCTACTAAGTATTGGACAAGTAGCCCTCGTGCCTTTGACACCCTTACAACCACCTTACCCCAGCTGGTATAAGCCGGATCTCACTTGCGAATACCATTCCGGTGTAGCTGGACATAGCATCCATACTTGCAACGCCTTCAAGGAAAAGTTTCTGCAACTGATCAAAGCAGGATGTATAACATTTGAAGATGCCCCTAATGTGAATACGAACCCTCTACCCAATCATGCTTCAGGTAGTGGGTCTGTAAACATGTTAGAAGTAGAACACTCAAAAATCTTAAAGGTGTCAATGGATAGGATCTACCAAATGATGGTAGATGCAAGGTACATAGAGGGTAGCGAGAAGTGTTGTGAACATCATAATATAGAAGGCCATGTGATCAGTCATTACGAGGGCTTTCACAAAAAAATGATGCAAATGATGAGTCGTGGTTTGCTACGAATTGAGAAAGCAACAAGTGAAGAGGTGTTCATGATGGAGGCACCAAATAAAGAGGTGTGTCGAGTAGAATTCACTACGGGAAGGCCACCCAAATTGGTCCTGTCCAAACTAGTAGTGGAACATAAAGGGAATTATAGTGCTTTACCTCATGATTATGGATATTCTTTCAAAAGCACTCAGCAACCGCCTATTTTTCAAGCAGAAATTGGGGGATTGACCCGTAGTGGCAGATGTTTCACTCCAGAAGAGCTGGAAAAACAAAGAAAAGCTAAGGCTAAAGAGGGGGTTGACGTGACTGAAGAAATAAACAAACCTGTCACGGAAGAGGAAACCAATGAATTCTTAAAGCTGATGAAACACAGTGAATATAGTTTTGTTGAACAGCTCAAGAAAACTCCAGCAAGAATATCGTTATTGTCTCTGATTCTAAGCTCTGAGCCATATAGGAAGGCTCTACAAAAGGTATTGAATGAAGCATATGTTCCTCAAGACATCAATCAAGAAGCCATGGAACATTTAGTGGGAAGAATCCAGGCCTCGAATTATGTATACTTCATTGAAGATGAATTGAGTCCTGATGGTACTGGGCACAACAAGCCACTATACATTACAGTGCGTTGTAAGGACATTCTGATCGGAAAGGTACTCATCGATAATGGCTCCGCATTGAATGTCCTACCAATGCATATGTTGAAAGAAATGCCCGTCGATGAGTCACACATGAAACCTAGCACCTTGATGGCTAGAGCATATGATGGTTCGCCAAGACAGATAATTGGGACCCTAGAAGTGGAGCTATACGTGGGGCCACAGATGTTTTTGGTAACATTACAAGTAATGGACATTCACCCATCTTACAGTATATTATTAGGAAGGCCATGGATTCATGCAGCTGGAGCAGTGGCTTCTTCGTTGCACCAGTGTTTAAAGTATATCATGAACGGAATGCTGATAACTGTCAAAGCTGAAGAGACAGTTTCCATGATAAAAAATGTGGCCATACCCTTCATTGAAGCAGAAGATTGTAGAGATGGGAATATCCATGCTTTTGAAATTGTGAACGCAGAATGGGTTCCTGAAGGTGCAGTGCTTAGAAAGCTTAGAATCCCAGAAACGGCAAAGATGGCTGCTAAATGCTTTTTAAAGAATGGGGCTCCTTTTCAATGTAATCCTGAGACTGGAATGCTTGGGCTGATCAAGCTAAAGTGTACAAATCAAAGATTTGGGCTTGGATATAAGCCCAAGAAAGATGATTACAAGTGGGTCGCTCAGATTAAAAGATAGGCAAGAATGGCGAGGATTGAAGGAAGAGAGCCAGAAGAAGAGGAACTTGTCATCCCACCGCTCCAAGTATCTTTCCCAAGGGCTACGGAAGTGATTAGATCCGGCGTAATGGATCTCCACATCAATACCCTGGAGAGCCAAGAAGAAAAATGGATAAAGGAAGCGGATTTGGAAATGAAGGATGAAGTTCTGCCACAGCTTTCCATTCACACCATTGATGAACCTCCTGCCAGATTTTTCGTGCGAAGATTGGCTGAAGGGGAGGTGTATCAGAACTGGAAGATGGAGCCTGCTCCTATTGTGTTTAAAAAGTAATTGTTCTTGTTTGATCATGCTCGGACTTGTTTGTGTCTTGTTTTGACTTGTGCTGATCTTGTCGGTATTTTAGCTCATGATACCGCAAGATTTTCTATGTTAACCGAGCACTTTTGTTTTAATAAGATCATGCATTTTCTTGTGTCTAATATGTTCCTGCATCTTTTTATCTTTTCACGAATCACACTTACACGAGCACGCCTTGCACTTTCAGGAATTCTGAAAGTTCCATCGATTCACAAAACCATTGCACTAAGAATAATTGGCCAAACTTTGATAATATGATTGCAATGGATGATGAAGAATGGGAAGAGGAAGATATAAGAGAGTTTACTAAGCTGGTAGAAAATTCCGAAAAAGCCTGGGAACCTGCTAGTGAGAAACTAGAAGTCATTAACTTGGGAAACAAGCAAGAAAAGAAGGAATTAAAGATTGGCACTCTTGTTACAACTGAAGAAAGAAATAGACTGGTCTCTCTATTACATGAGTATGCAGATGTTTTTGCCTGGACTTATGCAGATGTGCCTGGTCTAGATACTGGCATAGTAGTACATAAGATTCCTTTAATAGAAGGAAGCAAACCAGTTAAGCAGAAAACCAGGCGAATGCGCCCGGACATGTTACTCAAGGTAAAGTCCGAGATACAAAAATAGTGGGATGTAGGGTTTCTAGATGTAGTCCAATATCCTCAATGGGTAGCTAATGTGGTTGTAGTCCCAAAAAAAGATGGGAAGATTCGGGTGTGCGTGGACTATAGAGATTTGAACAAGGCGAGCCCAAAAGATGATTTTCCTTTACCCCATATAGATATTCTCGTTGATAATGCCGCAAGAAATGCTACGTATTCTTTTATGGATGGATTCTCTGGTTATAATCAAATTAGAATGGCAGAAGAAGATAAAGAGAAGACCACTTTTGTCACACCTTGGAGGACGTTTTGCTATAAAGTAATGCCATTCGGGTTGAAGAATGCTGGAGCCACGTATCAAAGAGCAATGGTTACCCTGTTCCATGATATGATGCACCGAGAAGTGGAAGTTTATGTGGATGACATACTTGCAAAATCAAAGGAGGAGGAAGATCATGTGTAAGTGTTAAGGAGACTATTTGAAAGGCTGCGAAAATACCAGCTAAAATTGAATCCTGCAAAATGCTCATTCGGGGTGAAAACAGGAAAACTATTGGGCTTCATAGCAAGTGGCTGAGGAATAGAAGTTGATCCTGATAAAGCTAAAGCTATTCAGGAGATGCCTGCCTCTAAGACAGAAAAGGAAGTAAGAAGTTTCCTTGGGTGCCTGAATTACATAGCTCGGTTTATATCCCAGTTGATAGTGACTTGTGAACCAATTTTTCATTTGCTCAGGAAGAAAAATCCTGGAGTATGGGACAATGATTGTTAGGAAGCCTTTGATAAAATAAAGAGGTACTTGCAAAACCCACCATTATTAGTACCTCCAACACCGGGGAGGCCTTTGATCCTATACTTGACAGTAACAGAAACAGCTATGGGCTGTGTGCTGGGACAACATGATGAGTCAGGAAGGAAAGAGCAAGCTATTTACTACTTGAGTAAAAAATTCAATGATTGTGAGTCGAGATACACAATAATTAAAAGGTTGTGTTGTGCCTTGGTTTGGAGTGCGAAAAGACTCAGGCAGTATATGCTATACTACACAACCTGGTTGATTTTAAAATTAGACCCGCTTAAGTATATCTGTGAAAAACCTTATCTGTCAAGTAGAATAGCAAGGTGGCAAGTGTTGTTGGCAGAATATGACATTGTCTTTATGACAAGAAAAGCTGTAAAAGGAAGCATAATTGCCGATCATCTTGCAGATCATGCCATGAAAAACTACGAGCCTCTAAACTTTGACCTCCCAGATGAAGATGTGATAGTAATCGAGAATGAAGGTGGGGAAAGTGATCAGTGGACCCTTTACTTTGATGGTGCAGTAAATGTATCCGGAAATGGGGCAGGAGCTATAGTAATTTCCCCAGAAAATAAGCAGTATCATGTTTCAATAAGGTTACTGTTTGAATGTACCAATAATACTGCCGAGTATGAAGCCTGCATCATTGGCCTGGAAGCTGCTTTAGAACTTAAAGCCAAGAAGCTTGAGGTCTTTGGGGATTCCTTACTAATTATCTGTCAAGTCAAAGGTGAGTGGCAAACCAAGGATGAGAAATTGAAGTTGTATCAAAATTATCTTTTGAGGTTAGCCAATGAATTTGAAGAAATCAAATTCACCCATATAAGCAGAGATAAGAATCAGTTTGCTGATGCCTTGGCAACCTTAGCTTCAATGACACAAGTTGATGCTAAAAGCAAGATCCAGCCAATAGATATCGAAGTCAGAAGCTTCCAAGCCCATTGTTGCTTAATTGAAGAATCTCCAAATGGGAAACCATGGTACAATGACATCAAGAAGTTTCTCCAGCATCGAGAATATCCTCAAGGGATTTCGAAGACAGATGAAAAGACTTTGAGGAGAATGACCATGAATGTTTACTTAGATGGATAAATTTTATATAAAAGGTCATTTGATGGGACTCTGCTCAGGTGTCTGAATGAAAATGAGATTGAACAAGCATTAAAAGAAGTCAATGAGGGGATTTGTGCTACACATGCTAATGGGCATACAATGGCAAAACAAATACAAAGGTCTGGATATTTCTGGTTGACCATGGAGAGAGATTGTATAGATTATGTTAGAAAATGCCATAAGTGTCAAATATATGGTGACAAGATAAATGCGCCTCCAATGCCTTTGTTCAATATGATCTCGCCTTGGCCTTTTGATATGTGGGGTTTGGATGTTATAAGACCCATCAACCCTAAAGCGAGTAATGGGCATAGATTCATTTTGGTGGCCATTGACTACTTCACCAAATGGGTAGAAGCCAACTCTTACGCCCATGTAACGCAGAAAGTAGTCAAGAGATTCATTGAAAAGGATTTGGTCTGTCGTTATGGTTTGCCAGCAAGGTTGGTAACTGATAACGCTCAGAATTTCAATGGGAAGGTGATTGACGAACTGTGCACCAAATGGAAGATTAAACACCTCAATTCTTCCCCTTATAGACCAAAGATGAATGGGGCAGTCGAAGCAGCCAACAAGAATCTCAAGAAGATTATCCAGAAAATGGTGGTCACCTACAAGGATTGGCATGAGATGCTCCCATACGCACTTCATGCGTACCGCACCACAGTTAGAACTTCTACAAATGCAACCCCATATTCTTTAGTATATGGAATGGAGGTGGTTATGCCCTTAGAAGTAGAAATCCCATCACTGCGGATCCTGAAGGATGCAGAACTGGACGAATCAGAATGGGCAAGGTTAAGATTTGAGCAGCTAAACTTTATCGATGAGAGAAGACTAGCAGCTATCTGCCATCATCAGTTATACCAAAGCAGGATAGCCAAAGCTTACAACAAGAAGGTCAAACCAAGGGTGTTCAAGGATGGGGATTTGGTGTTAAAGAAGATCTCAGTAGTATCAGGAGAAGATCAAAGTAAATGGACACCAAACTACGAAGGGCCATATGTGGTGAAAAAGGCTTTTTCTGGAGGGGCTTTAATTCTGACTAATATGGATGGAAAGGATCTACCAAGACCTGTAAACTCAGATGTTGTAAAAAAGTACTATGCCTGATGTATTTACCTTTATCAATCAATAAAATTGAAGTTTGGCCAAGATTTCTTTAGTGTGTTTCCCCTAAAAAATTATGCATGATCCCATGTTTTGATAAAGATTTTTGGGAATTCAAAGTTTTAGTACAAAACTAAAATCAAATTTGTGCTTGTTCTAATAAACAGGTTCTGAAAATTCAAGTGATATCCTAAAACTTAAAAAACCTGAAAGACAACCCAAACACCATAAAATAACTTCAAAGCCGAGTTTTGACTGCATGAATAATGAGGAACCATTTTTGCATATTTGTATGTGAGAAAGCAAAGCTTGTCGGTTCTAACTGCATGCGTTTGAAATGAAGAAAGGCCATCTTTGATCATCCTTTCACAAAATCTAAAAAAAAAAATCCCTTGCAGTCCCTTTTTGAGCCTAATGCATTTTTCTTGAAAAAATAACCTTGGCTAGGATCACACCCTACTCTGGGGGGGCAAGTGCAAAAATCTTCAATGATTAAAAGTGCCCAAACAACCCTGGGGGGCATGAAAAAGCCCTCAACGATAAAAGTACCCAAACAACATTGGGGGTATGAAAGAAAATCTTCAATGATCAAAAGTGCCCAAACAAAGCAGGGGGGCATGAAAGAGTCCCAAAAAGATTTGAGCGTGCCACAAAAATTACTAATATAATGATGCTCAAAATCAAAAGAAGAAAAATCCCAACACTGGGGGGCACCATGACCCATTTTGCAAATTAATTCCAAGGCCTAAAAATTCATGAAAAAGAAAAAAAAAGAGAAAAGAAGAAAAGAGAAGAGTTTGGGAAATAAGCACTAGTGATCCTTAGTCATAAAGTCCTTTAAACACCTTTTGAGCCTATATATATCCTTTTTTTTTCATAACCAAGAGCCTAACCCTACATTACGTGCCCAATCAAGCCCTTTCTGATCAAAGGCAAGCAATCTAGATAGATGGGCAATGCTTTCCCACGCGAAACAAGTTATTATTCATGCATTCAAAATGAAAACTTTGAAGACTGATTCTTTGAAACCCTCATATTGGATCTTGGACCCTTTTCAACCAACAAAGCATCACTTCACATTTTCACCAAAAACAACACTTATGCAAGCCTATCCATAAGAATCGCTTGAATTTTTAGAACAAGTTTGTTTTAAACAAACATCAAAATGATTTTTGTTCGGAATAGCTTTGAAATTCCAAAAGTTCTTTGTGAAAACAATTCCTCGTAAATAACCAAATTTTCTTTCAAAGTCTTGCCCACAAAGAAAACCCCAAACAAATACTTGCGGGCATGATCAAGCTGAGAGGCGATCCAGCAAAACACATAGGGTTGGCTCCATAATTCCCTTTCTAAGAAAACAAGAGATATGGTGCAAAGGTGACTATCCTTCAGATAAAGGTTTGTGGATAAAAAGGTATGTTGATGTCATATCCTTCACAGGGGTTAAGATCACAAGATGCGACTCGAGTAAGCAAGAGTGAGAAAGCTATCAAAGCTCATTATCAGAGAATCAATCTTTTAGGAAAATGAAAACTCCATAAAGAACAAGTCCACAAAGTACGACTCGAGTAAGCAAGAGTGGAAAGAACCATCAAAGCTTGCTATTAGAGACTCGAACTTTTGAGAAAATGAAAACTCCATGAAGAAAAGGGGACCTATATTTGTCAGGTAAGTATACATGCATATTGATTATGATGTATTACTCTCATTGTCACCCCTTTTTGAGTGAGTTATTGAGGCTTTAACCGTCTCAGCTAATGCATTGTATGGCCCTACCCTTTTCCCTTTGAGTGCGCCTTCGAGCCCTCCACCATCTTAGGTTTTGTGCTTTACAGCCTACCTTTGAGTGCGCCTTTGAGCCCTCATCTCTCGGGTAGTGCATTTTTTAACCCTACCTCCTTTCAAGTGCGCTTTTCAGTCCTCGTCCCCCTTTGGGTCCCATCTCTTTTTGAATGCTCCTTTGAGCTCTCATCTCTTGAATAGTGCGCCTTTGAGCCCTATCATGTCTTCTCTTAAGACATTTTATTTTATTTCACATGGGTAGGTCACCTATCATAATCAGACCTCTTTGAAAACTCTTTTCATCTTCCATTTGGGCTGGTTGCCCATTACAATAAAACCATTTTGAGAAATCTTCGCATTTCTCACAACCTTCAAAATTTTCTATCTGGCCGGTTACCCATTACAATAAAACCATTTTGAGAAATCTTCGCATTTCTCACCACTTTGAAAAAATCTTCGCATTTCTCATCACTTTGAAAAATCTCTGCATTTTTCACCACTGTAAAAAAAATTCTTCGCTGGGTAGGTCACCCATGACAATTCGACCATTTTAAAATCTCTGAATTTTCAAAAAAAAATCTTCCAGTTTTTACTCTGAGTGCGCTTTCTAGCCCTCAAAAGGATTCATTATTTCTCAATATGATGAGTCAATCATCTCTCATCCTTCTTTTTCTTCTTTACAACGCTTACTATCTAAAGTCTCTTACGAGACTTTCTATCGTAAGCCTTGTAAAGAGGGGGGCAACTGTCATAACCCAATTCTGGGTTATTCCCCCAAATAAATTTCTTTTTCAAAATAAAGACAAAAAATAATAATAAAGGCTGGCAACGTGGAGAAAGCAGGCAGGGAAATCAAGTTGTAATTTTTAGAGGAAATTCAAGACCTAATTGTGCCCCATTATGCCCAAAAATGGAGAAAAAATGCAAATTCAAGGTTAAATTAAATGATTATTGGATGAATTTGCATAAAAATTAAGTCCAATGACATGATTAAATTTTTAATAGGCCAATTTGATTTAATCATGGGCCAAATTAAATTTTAATTATGTTTAAGAATTAATTTGGGTCCAATTGAAGGATTTAATTAAGTGCAAGGACTTAATTATACTTTAAATGGGTCAAATTAATTTTATTTGGGGCTTAATTGGTGAAAAATTAAGTTTGGGAGCCTAATTTGGGCTTAATTGAGAAGATTGGAATTTTAAGAGACCAAATTTAATTTTTACCAAGTGAATTGATTGAAATTAGGGGCCAAATTGCAAGAAAATTGAAGTTTTGGGGTCATTAGGGGTTAAATTGACAAAATTCAAAGCCAAGGACCAATCTGTAACAGGCGCTGAAATTGGGGGGCTTAATTGACAAAATCCGGGGGTCAAATTGAAGAAATTGAAAGTTTAATGGTCAATTAGGGATGGAATTGCATAAATCCGAGACCAAGGACCATATTACAAAAGGCGCGTAAATCCAGGGCTGAAGTTGAAGTTACGCCAGGACCAAATTGCATTAAATCAGAAGTTGAGGGTCAATTAGGGATTCTATTGGAAGCAATTGAAAGCTGGAGGACTTAATTGAAAATCAGTGAAAATCCCTAATTTTAACCCAAAACGGCGTTGTTTTGGCGTTAAAAAAAAAAGAAAAAAAAAAGAGAGACACCAGGCGACGCGTCGCCTGGTCACTGTTCATCGTCTTCCCCGTGAAGCTGTCAGGGTAACAGTTTTGCAGCCGCATTTAATGCCTCGTTTGGCCCCCAAAATTGACAACTCATACACCAAAATGGCCACCTGAAACCCCTCTACCCCCGAGCATTATCCGTTCAGGCCTATAAACATCAAAACTGCTCCGATGACTGGCCTAAAGTGGCCACCTCGGGCAGCCTTGGACTGTCAAATTTGGCAGTTCGAGGTGCACACTTTGAACGGACGGTCTGGATTCTTCCATTCAAATCAAGGGCTGAAAATTTTTCCCTCGTGAAGACAAGATTGCCCTCTTCCACCACCTATAAATAGGAGCAGATTTCATGTTCGGAGCAAGAAGAAAATCAAGTGCAAAGTTGACAAAAAATCAGCCTTTCTCCCTTGTTTTTTTTTATCATTTTCTGCTTTCTCCTTCTCAGCCACACCTTCGGCTGCCACTAATCTCGCCACCGTCCTTTCCACTACAACCTACATCACATTCAAACACCCAGCAAACACTTTTCCCCCTTTACCACCGCGACTCCAGCAGCAGTAGCAACCACTATTTCCAGCGGTTTCCACCCTTACCAACAGCAGCAGAGGCGGCGACTCTCTCCTCATCCGCTCCAACCGCTAGCGACCGCAGCATCGACCGTGATAGCAGCAGCACTTGCAACTCGAGCAGCAGCAACCCCGGCGGCTCAACTCTCCACCGCTGCCACCGCTTACACCACGTCGTCCTCCTCGGTCGGACCACCCTCACTCCAGGTAACTTTCCTCTTCCTCTTCCCCTCCCTCCTCTTCTTCTTCACGCTGTTCACTGCGTGAACAGTAGGCGTGAATTATAATTGACGTCCTACTGTTCACATGAATAGTGGGCATGAATTATAATTCACGCCCACTGCTCATGCAGTGGACGTTGGGCCGGGCCGTATCTGGCCCACCCAAATTTCTGGGCTGGGTTCGGCCCGGCCCTAAAGAAATAAATAAAAAGTGTTGGGCCGAGTTCGGCCCCACCATTTCGGGCAGAAATTGACCCAACCTTTTCTATGGCTGAGCCTGGCCCAGTTAGCTGGGCCGACCCAGCCCATGTAGATTTTTATTTTATTTTATTTATTTTTATTTATTTATAATAATATATTATAATATTAAAATATTAAAAAAAAACAAAAAATTCCAAAAAAAAATTCAAAAATCCTTTGAAAAAAATTGTGATTTTCTCAAATATTTTTCTATCAATTTTGCATAATATCGGATTGTATATTACACTGTAAAATACAAACCCGGTATTAAAATACCTGTTTTTCTCCAAAATATTTTTTAAAAAAACAAAACAAAACAAAAACAAAAACAAACAAAAACAAAAATATATTTTGTTTTCATGCATACGGCCAAATCCTAAAAATTTTCCAAGCATATTTTCATTAAAAGATTGCATCTTTCTCATGTTTTAAAAATCCAAAAAATGGATATCATAACTAGTTTATGGTCATCCATTAGGGTTTGGCCAAAATATCAAAAACCTTTTTCAATCTTTTTTTTCTAGGATCCAGATGTAGACTTTAATATTTGACGGGTGTAAAATTACATGATAAAGTACACCCTCAAGTATTAAAGATATAAGGTATAAATAAAATACGATGCTAAAATTTAGACTTTAGAACGGTTAGGATTTAATCTAATAAGGTAGAGACTTTCTCATGAAGAGAGATCTACATTGAACCCTAGAAAAGACCAACAAATAGAAACTCGACTTAGAAAACAATCAAATAACAATGCAGTCTACCTTAGGTAGGGTGCACTGGGGGTGATGCGTCTTCCCCTTGCACAACCAGTCCCTTACCCAGACTCTCGCAGACCATAGGTTCCTAGTTACCATAATACTAGGTGACGACTCCTAAAGAACCAAACAAATGAACTAGAATATCGCCAGCCGATGCCGCGCGTTGACGTGCGACAGGTGACACGTCTTTTTTTTTTTAATTAAAAAAGGACTGATGTCAAAAGTTTAGAAACAAATATGGATTATGTCCATTGTTTCTTTTTGTAACTTGGACGTAACTCTCGTTTTTATGGTTAAACATAAACATTTCGACGAGTCTCCTAATTTTAGGGATTCATGTCATTTTTTGACGTGTCTCCTATTTTTAAGGATCAATGTTAACCCTAAAAAAAATTACAAATAAGCTCATAATATTATAGCTTTTTAATAAAATAAAATAAAAACACAAGGGTAACCTTTCACTTGAAATGATGATTTAAAGGTGATATCTTACTTCCCTTAATCATAACTAACCAAGTACTTGAATATATAAGACCAGTGTCTAATTTGAGATTTCTAGTTCCCTCAAATTACTAGATGGTGATTCCATTAAAATCTTCATTAATCCGATTATTTTTTTAATAAAACAAATTAGAGCCATCGAGCGACGTTGTGTATCGACATAAGAGAATCACCCAAAAAGATACAGAAACCAGTAACAGGCTTGCGATCTGTGGGATCACTATCATGATCAACATCAGAATATGCACGCAGCTCCAAGAAAAAGATGGATGAAAGTAAAAGACTTGAAAAGATTGTACCTCAAAGATATCGCAAAATATAAAAAAACAATTGCCTAATGAACATAGTAGGAGAAACAACAAACTGGCTATAACATGAACAACATATGCAATATCTGGATTAATAATAGTGAGATATACTAAACTTCAAACAATAGTGCGATATAAAGTAGGATCTTATAAAAGTAAATCATCAGAAGACAAACATAAATAAGACAAATCAACACTAAGAGCAACAACAACAACTGACACTTTTAATTCATTCAAAATATATAGTCCCCCTCTCCTACGGCTTGTCTCAATTAGTTTTTAAAACTGCAGATCCTGCATACAAAAAAAAGAGAGAGGAAAAGATGACTAAATAATTCCCTTAATCACAGAACTGACCAACCAAAGCAAGATTCAATGCAAGTTTTGAAATAAGATAAACATTAAGTAGAGACAAGTGAGGTGTGATAACAGAACCAACATTTACCAAAGGCATATGAGTGTCATTACCAGTCATGACAGGAATAGAAAGGAGATAAAAAAACAAAAGATGAAGAATCAGGAGACATATGATATGAAACACCGAAATTCATAATCCATTTAGAATGTGACATACCTGAAAAACTATGAGGCAACTGGCCTATGAAAAAAAAAAGACATAGCATATGGTTGTAAGGGGAGAAACTTGTAAAGTTGCTCAGTCAGAGTACTATGATCAATGATAGGACCTGAAGAAACTACTATTATAGTATTAGACTGTGGTGGTTTGTAATCTTGAGGTGGTCTGCGAGCATTAGATTGTAACTGGTTGCCAGGCTTCCAAGCTTGAGATTGTTGTTGTGATTGATTGTGTTGTCTCAACTTAGGACACTAAGCCTTTCAATGATTTTTATGCTTACAAACACTGTACTCGTCAAAGGCAACCTTTATGTAATGCTTATTCTGATTATTAGAAAGTGACTTAGAAGGTACTGCTAGCATATAAGGATTAGAAGTAGAAATAATTTTCTTTTTTAGAATAAGACTAAAGATGTATTTCTTCAGCTAATGACTCACTGACAACTGAGTCAATAGAAGAAAGCGGAGAATGATGCAAAATTAAACTTTTAACTCCTTCAAAATCCTCGAGGCCTACATCAAGATTAAGGACCAAGATGAGAAACACGTTGGATTTAAGGAGCGCTTTTGAAACTTGGCAGGGATAAAATTGAATTGATTCTGAGAATTAAAATTCAATTAGGGGTCTCATTTCAGGAAAAAAACATAAAAATATGTTTTCTTATAACTTCATTTAATATCAGACTATAGACTTACACTGCAAGATACAAGTCCGATATTAAAAATACCTGGTTTTCTCTAAAATATAAAAAAATAAAAAAATAATTTAAAAAAATTCCTCATTTCAAAAACACAAAAAATATGTTTTTTTTTTCATGTATACGACCAAACTCTAAAGGCTTTTCATACATATTTTCTAAAATACAAAATCATATTTTATCATGCAAAGTGGATATGACAACCAGTTTATAATTATCTATTAGGATTTGATAAAAATACCAAAAATCCTATAAAAATTAATTTGTTTTAATTATATTCAGAGTATTAGGATTTAATTGTAGACTTTAATATTTGGTATAAAAGGAGATCTTTCTTGAACCATAAATGAGACGAACAAATATAAACATACCTTAGATTAACAATCTATCAACGATGTAGCGTACCATAGGTAAAGTGCACTGGAAGTGATGCATCTTCCTCTTACACAACTAGTCCCATTACTCAGACTCTTGCACATCATTTGGTTTTTTAGTGACCATTATATTAGGTGGCGACTCCTAAATCCTATAATTATAAGTTTATGATCAAAACTCAAAACCCTTTGATTCCATAAGACCGATCCACCATTCGACACCGTGAACATTATGACAAGATGGTGACTCCACTAGGAACTTGTCTGGTTAGACTGAGCTTTATTTGTTTGTTTATTAGCTTGTTTATTTTTGTTGGTCTATACAATATAATTTTTGCATGTATTTTTACATATTGCTCATGCATTGTTTTTCTTTTTTCCATACTGCTCATGCATACGTACATTGGGTATGGATTAATGCTTTCATGCTTTTTAATTTTCAAATAAACCCAATTCTATGTTAGGTGGGAAGTAGTGATCTGCCTCATGATTTTCAGTCGGGGTTCAGATTCGTGAAACATTCAACTATGAGTTAAGCGTTTACTCAGTAATGGTGGTTAACCTGTGTCATAACCATTCATTATAAACCCCCATACTGTATTCATGAAAGATGGTTACTAAGTAGATCATAAACTCTTTTAAGACTAAGTAGTAAGCCTACCTTTTATATATTGGCTTAGAACTTGTCCATAGGATATGAACTCCTTAATAATTCATTTTGCATCAAGGCAAACCTTATGAAATCCTAAACTTTACAAGATTCTCTTAGATAAGACCATGAATTTAATGACTTTTTCCGAGTATGAGCAAAACTCTAAGATGATGCAATTAATTGAAGGGGATTGCCTAAAGACCAAAGTTGGGGAATTACTCCACATGACCAAAGTAAATTGCTCTATGGATAATATAGAGAAGCTTGTGTTACTCTTGAGTAATGTGAATGAGACCCTGTTCGGGAGAAGATATGAGAGAATTGCCTTTCTGGTAAGGCTCCTAATACACATTTCTATAGTCAAGGCTTTGATGCATTTCTAGGATCCGGGTTACAAATGTTTCACCTTTAGGGATGTTAACATGACCCCCACCATTGAGGAATATGCTCAGATCTTGAACTTCATAAACGAGTGTCATAAGGTGTACTTCAGACAAAGGATCAAAGACACAACTGTTGATGTTGCTAAACTGTTGCACCTAAGCCAGGTCGATCAATATAGGACAACCAACAGGGGGTTCAATTGGAAACTCATTGAGATTAAGCTAAAGGAAAATAAAGATAAGGGAAAGCTGAGAGAAGAGAGATATTAGACAGTTGCTTTTGCTATCTTTGGGTTTGTTTGGTTTCCTTCGGAAGTTGTTAGTATCATTAGTGTCGAAGCCACCAATGCCTTTGTTGAATATGAACGAACATGAAATAACCCCTTTTCAACTATTTTGGCTGAAAATTCTTGTTGTTAAATCTTTGTTGGATGCATGGAAAGGGAGCAATGCAGTGTTGTATTCCTCTATTATTCATATGGATAGTCAATCATTTGGAAACCCCGAAAGAGGTTTTCAATAATTTCTAGTGGTTCAACATAAGGTACATGAAGTTGATTTTGAGTGAAGATTGGAAAAGCCTAGATGAGAAGGTATGGGTGGAAAAATATCAAGCACTCCCTTAAAGTAACTTCAGGTGGAAAGCTCCTTAGGTAGATAATTCATCTTATCTTATATGCTATGAAGATAAAACATAGGTCTCACTGATTAGTTTAACTGGTTACATCAGTTACTTAACTTACTAGTTGTTAGGCAGTTGAGAGGCATTTAACATGTGCTGAGGACTTAAAGTTTAGCCGAGTATACCAGATTGTTTAAGGATTCTCATTCTTTAACCGAGTTAGAAGCCATCATACATGATTGAGGGCAACTTGTATTAGTCCACAAAAACAAACGAGAAGGGAAACCTCAGTCAACCCTAATTACTTAGTATGAAGAAGTGGTGGATTATCTGAGATACTTGAAAGCACGAGAATGCAAGGTCAAATAGTAGTTAGCAAAACAAGATCTATTTTTACCGGAGAACCTAAGAGAAAAATGGTCAACAATGAACAAGAGCTACAAGATGAGTTCGATAAGTTGAGTATTGAGTTAAGTAAGAGCAGGAGTCCAAAGAAATTCTTAGAAAACTAGCTATTTGAATAAGAAAAGATGAATTAATTAAGGCCTTCCTAAACCTTCATAAAGCTGATTGAATTTGTACATGTTTTCCATGCACCAACTCCAAAACATCCCATTGATCACTTTGATGGTGTAGCTGCGATTAATGCAATGCTTTTTCCCCCCTGAATTCTAATTTAATTAAATATTTATTATTAGTGGTCTCAATTCTCCGTCATTAATTCAGGCAGACAACTTGTCTTCATTCTCACAAGTACTTCTTCTAAATAAATCGCACTTCTCCTTCTCTCTCAACTAAAGCATACTTCTGGAAAATCAAGGCATGGCTAATGCTAAGCTGATCTGTGCTCTCTTGCTATGCATACTGGTCACTGCCCCCATGTTGAACATTGAAGCCTCGATACGATGTCATACTGTGAAAGGTAACTTGGAAACGTGCCTTGGCTACTTTATTAATGGGGGGAGTGTTCTTTCCAGTTGCTGCAGAGGAGTTCAGAATGTCAACAACGCTGCTAGAACCACCAAGGAACGCCGAGACACTTGTAGTTGCTTGAAAACAACTGCCAAACAGTATCCTAAAGTCAATTTCGGGTTCGCAGCCGATCTCCCTCGCATCTGCAAAGTTAAAATTCCTTACCCTATTAACGCCTCCATTGACTGCTCCAGGTTTGCATTTTTCACAACCTCGATCTTGTCTTCGCTATCGTGTGTGTAATCGATTTACATATATAGTATTTTTTTCCTACTCCTTGAGAAGAGAGTAGAGTTTTCTTACTAATATTTCCTTCAATTTTTATGAAGCAGGATTAAGTGAAGTGACAGCTAGAGCTGCAAACTCCCGGTTTCCACTTGAGCGAGCCTCTCCTATGTTGTTGCTATCTTGTACGTCTTTGAAATTTTAGTTGATCATTATTATTATCTTCTGTCTTAATATTCGAAATAAAAAAAAAATCGACCTACAAGTTTGGCAGGTTGTTAAGATTATTACTAATCTCGTCGTCCATGGTTTATATGTAATATGTAATCTAAAAAATCGTGTGTTTATTGTTTGCCAAGGAGTTTATGGGACGTTAAACTTTATGGTAATGGAATTTAAGTTTGTTTGGTTTTATTTATATGAATTATTTAATTTAGGGGATAATTTCTCTCATCATTACCCCATGTTTTCGAAAATTAAATTATATTCTCCAAGCACTAAATATAAAATTCAACCTCCAAGAAATATCATCATTTTAATTTCTCTTCTTATTTTATTGACAAAATAAACATAACACACTCTTTTATTTATCTTTACCGATAATTTACTATTCTATTCATTTGCACATCAAATACCTCATTATAAATTTCACTTACAATAATTTCCCATGTAATAATTCCATCCTATTCCTGAATCTTGTACTTAACATCATTCTTCCTTTCAGAATGATTTTCCAACAATATATTTTTGCGTGGCGAGAAAAACTAAGAAAAAACAACTAGAAGCCGAGTGGCTAAGTGTGGAACTAGAAATTTCTGAGGGGAGGCTAATGTAAGAAGTAGTAATGGTAACTTGAAAATAAATTAAGCCAAAGGGGTATAGAGAAAATAAATTACTTTTTTTGATGACGCCAAACGGAGAACAATGATGAGATAAACTTTAAATATAAGGGTTAAATTGATAAAATGCAAAGTTGGCGTGCCATCATGCACACCTCTATGGGACATGTAGCATTTACTTCATCAGCTATTAGATGTACTACTGTCGCGTAGGTGGGCCCAGTTTAATGAGTGAGTACCGTGGAAATTACATTTGCAATTTCCCACGTCGGTCATTCACTGGATATAGTATTTTTATTTTTACATTGCAAAAAGAATAGTTAATTTTAAAAGATATGTTTACCTTTGGCTCTTTTCATTACATATCTAAAAATTCCAAGTTTTGAATTTATAATTATCAAATATGCAACTCTTAATATAAAAAAGATGATATAATTTAGGTCTATTTAGAAAAGTTGTGGTCATCACTTTTAGATTTCTTTTGGGAATACAATGCAAATCACGTTCTTTAAAAATTTAATTTTTTTAATTAAAAATTAATTTTTTGTGTGTATTTCGGATCGTTTTAGTACGCTGATCTTAAAAATAATTTTTAAAAATAAAAAAATTATTATTTTGATGTATTTCAACACGAAAACACTTTGATAAACAACCATAACCACACTTCTAAACAAGTAAGCAACATGTTGTTGACAAGCAAAAGAAAAAAAAATATTATTACTTTGAGAAAATTACATAAAATCTTCCCAATTAAAAAAATTTGAATATTTTAGTTTCATTAATGTTCATGAAAAAAAAATGTACATATTAGGTTCGTATATAATTATTCATAAAGTAAAGTAATTGACAACATTACTATTAAAAACTTCAAATCCTACTTGAAATGTTTGGTATCATTATGTAATTTTTAAAATATGATTTTAATTTTTTATATAAAATGTCATAACCCAATTCTACGTTATTCCCCAAAATTCACTTTTTTTCTTAAAAAAACAAAAACAAAAAATAAAGGTTGGGAATGTGGAGAAAGGAGGCCGAGGAATATAACTGCAATTTTGGAGGAAATTTTAAGGCCTAATTGTAGCCCATTATGCCCAAAATACAAGAAAATGCAAATTCAAGGTCAATTTAAATGATTATTGGACGAATTTGCATAAAAATTAAGTCCAAGAACATAATTAAATTTTTAATAGGCCAATTTGATGTAATCATGAGCCAAATTAAATTTTAATTATGTTTAAGAATTAATTTGGGTCCAATTGAAGGATATAATTAAGTGCAAGGACTTAATTATACTTTAAAAGGGTCAAATTAATTTTATTTGGGGCTTAATTAGTGAAAAATTAAGTTTGAGAGCTTAATTTGGGCTTAATTGAGAAGATTGGAATTTTAAGAGACTAAATTTATTTTTACCAAGTTAATTGATTGAAATCAGAAACAAAATTGTAAGAAAATTGAAGTGTTTGGCTCAATTAGGGGTTAAATGGATAAAATTTACAGCCAAGGACCACTCTGCAACAGGCGGCAAACTATGAGGGCTCAATTGACAAAAACCGAGGGTGAAATTAAAGGATTTGAAAGTTTGACGGTTAATTAAAGGTTCAATTGCATAAATCCAAGGCCAAGGATCATTTTGCAAAAGGAGCATAAATACGGGGCTGAAGTTGAAGTTTGACAGGGGCCTAATTGCATTAAATTAAAAGTTGAAGGTCAATTAGGGGTTCAATTGAAACAAATTGAAAGCTGGACGACTAAATTGAAAATCAGTAAAAATTCCTAATTCAATCCAAAACAGCGCTGTTTTGAATATATATATATATAAAGAGAGGACCAGACGACACGTCGTCTGGTCACTGTTCATTGTCTTTCCAGTTTTTGCCCGAGAATGCTGCCGGAATGGCTACTTTTAAGGTGCATTTGATGCTTCATTTCTCCATCAAATTTAACAAAACGTGCACGCAAATGATCCCTTGCAGTTTCTCTACAACCCCAAGTGAACATTTCAATATGAATGGCAACGAGACGACGCTAGCGCCGGCCTAAACAGGCCAACTCATACAGCTTTTTTCTACAGATTTGACAACTCATGATGCACACTTTGAGCCAACGGTTGGGATCCTTTGCAACCAAATCAAGGGTTCAAAATTTTTCCCTGTGCATACAAGATTACCCTCTTCGATCCCCTATAAATAGGGGTGGATTTCATGCCCTAGGGAGGAGAAAATCGAACACAAAGTTGGCTGAAAACCAACATTCCTTGCTTAGTTTTCCTACAACCGGTCCTTTCTTTTCTTTCTCTCTTTTTCATGGCCTTCAGCCACCACCACCCTCATCACCAACCTTCCCACCATCATCTCCACCACAAGAAACCATCAAACCATCTCACGTGGTGGTTACACCACTTCTCTCTCTCTCTCTCTCTCTCTCTCTCTCATGCAAAACTTTTCTTCTCTACCACCGTGACCCCAGCAGCAGCAACCACCTCATCCAGAAAATTATTTGCATAAAAAGTAAGCAACAACATGTTGTTGACAAGCAAAAGATTTTTTTTTTCAAAAACTTTTTCTTAGAATTTTTTCTAAACGTTTCTCCAGTTAAATCTCCCTTCTTTGTTATGTATTTATTTTCTTGTCAAAACATATATTTTTATATTCATAGCATTGAATATTAATAAAAACTTATTATAATTTGAAAAGAAAATTTTAATAAAAAAAATATGCCTTGATGATTTTTATGCAACTATCTGCAAAAAAAAAGAAAGTATTATTACTTTGAGAAAATTACATAAAATCTTCACTGTCGCACGTGTGCGGCGTCGCGGCGATCGCCCACCATCTCAGGAAAATGGAAATGGGTCTTGGTCTGGAAAATATGCAGAGACAAGGAATTCTTGTCTCTTATCAGTGAAAAAATAGAATGGGAGTCGTCACCTAGTATTCTGGTTACTAGGAACCCTAACTGGTCTCAAAGATCGGGTACGGAGACTGGTTGCGTAAATGGAAGGTATTAGCACCCCAAATACGCCCTCCCTAAGGTAGGCTGCATTGTTTTATCTGATAAAAATCTCAAGTCGTGTTGTGGTTTCTAATTGTTGGTGCGGTCTGTCTAAGATTTAAGAAAAGCCCTCCTTTGTAAGGAGGTTCTTATCTTAATGGGTAAAACCTAACTGTTCTATGTTGTCAAAGAAATATCTTTTTAATACCAAGAATAAGTTTTACGTATAAATTCATAATCCCTAATATTAAAACAAAACAAAATAAAATTTTTGTTATTTTTGATATTTTGGCCAATGTTCTCTTGATTTTAATAAACTGGTTATTAAAGTCAAAATGCATGCTAAAACATTGTTTTTTGGTGTATGAAAAACACAATATGAGTTTTTTAGCTTTGAGACACTTGGCCGTATGCACAAAAAACTTTTTTTAAAAAAAAAATTTTGGAAGTTTTGACGACAACTGGGTATTTTAATATCAGATTTGTATTTTTACCATGTAAAATACTGCCCAATATTAATCAAAATAACATAAAAATTACACGGAAAAATTATAAAATGCTGAAACAAATATTTTTAATTTTTTTTCTCTTGAAATGGGACGGATCAGGCCCAAAATACATGGGCTAGGCCAAACAGCCCAACTACATGGGCTGGGCTCGGCCCAGCCCACATTAGCTGGTTACTGTGCATGAGCACAGTAACCAGTTTCTCCCCGCCTGCAGACGTGCACTGTGCACGTCTTGCATGGCGAGGGAAGAAGTGAAGGCAAAATAAAAAGGGTGGAGGGCTTACCTGGAGTGGCAGCGACGCTGGCAGCTGCTGGCGGCGGAGGCACGGTGGCCGGCGGTTTCGCCTCCTTCTTCCTCTGTGTTTTTTTTCCTTCGCTGTCTGTTTTTCTTTCTTTTCCTTTCCTTTTCCTCTCGTCTTTTCTCTTCTCTTCTCTCTTCCCTCTTCTCTGTTCTCTCTCTCTCTCGGTCTCTTTCTTCCCTCTCTTCTTCTTCCCCTTCCCCTGTTTTTATAGGCAAAAACAGGGGAGGGAGACGTGGCTGGGGCGGCCACTGTGCTGCTGCCCCGAACCGCCCAAGGGGTACTTCCCCTTCCTTCTTCCACCACGTGGCAAGCAAGTGGGTTGTCGGCGTCTTTTTGAGAGAGAGCTGGCGGTGGAACAGAAGAAAAAATCTTCTTCTTCTTCCCCTGCTTCGCGTGTCCAGGGGAAGAAGAAGACATGGGTGCCGTTCAAAACGGCACCGTTTCCAGCCTTTCTCCTTTTTTTTTTTAATAACAGTGCATGCAACGGCGCTGTTTTTTCCAAAACGCGCCGTTTCATTTAAATGGATTTTTGGGCGCCAAAACGTGTCAGATTCAAAATCAGGCCTTCAATTTGAGCGCGTTTTGCATTTTGGTCCTTGGTATCAGATTTCTTCAATTAAGACCCTAATTGGCCATCAAACTTCAATATTTATGCAATTAAGCCCCTGATTTGACCAAATTAACTCTCAAAAATTTTATTTTGATCCCAGAACTTGAATTTCTTCCAATTAAAGCCCAAATTAACTCCAAAATCAATTTTGCTTGCAATCAAAACCTCCATAAATTCAATTAAACCTCCAATAAAATTTAATTGAGTCCATAAACACATGATTTTGGACTTTTCTTCCTCAAATTGAATTTTCTTTGTCAACACGGCTCTCATTAGTCAACAAAATATTGTCAAATTTTAATTTTTTTTATTTTTAAACCTCCTCAACCAATTTTTGACCATTTTCTGAACATTCTGACATCCTTTTTTTCACTGTACTATTTTTTTGCTCATATTTTCTTGATTTTTTTGTATTTGATTATTTTTCATGCGGGGGCCCAAAAATGGGTTATGACATTCAGAATAAAAAAATGTGGATATTTTAGTTTCATTAATGTTCATGAAAATAAAAAAAAATGTACATAATAGGTTCATATATAATTATTCATAAAGTAAAGTAATTGACAACAATTACTATTTAAAACATCTAATCCTACATGAAAAGTATGGTATCATTATGTAATTTTTAAAATATTATTTTAATTTTTTATATAAAATGTCATAACCCAATTCCGGGTTATTCCCCAAAATTTATTTTTTTCTTCAAAATGAAAACAAAAAAATAAAATAAAGGTTGGGAACGTGGAGAAAGCAAGTCAGGGAATACAACTGCAACTTTGGAGGAACTTTTAACGCCTAATTGTACCCCAATATGCCCCAAAATAGAGAGAAAATGCAAATCCAAGGTCAATTTAAATGATTATTGGAAGAATTTGCATAAACATTAAGTCTAAGGACATAATTAAATTTTTAATTGGTCAATTTGATGTAATCATAAGCCAAATTAAATTTTAATTATGTTTAAGAATTAATTTAGGTCCAATTGAAGTATATAATTAAGTCCACATATTTTGTAATATATTAATATAATAATATATTATATATTATTATTATATTAAAAAAAAACAAAAAAACCCAAAACAATTACAAAAAATCATTTAAAAAAAATTGTGATTTTTTAAAATATTTTTCTACCAATTTTGCATAATATCAAGTTGTATATTTACACTGTAAAATACAAATCCGGTATTAAAATACCCAGTTTTCTCCGAAATATTTCAATAAAAAAGTTCGAAACATTTAAAAACAAAATCTCAAAAAAAATTGAATTAATTTCCCTTTTCAAAAACAAAAATAAAAAATTTTGTTTTCATGCATACGGCTAAATCCTAAAATTTTTCCAAGCATATCTTCATAAAAACAAAAATTGCATCTTTTTCACGTTTTAAAATGCAAAATGGATATCATAACCAGTTTATGATTATCTATTAAGATTTGATCAAACTATCAAAAACCTTTTTCCAACCTTTTTTTAGGATCCAGATGTAGATTTTAATATTTGTGGGGTATAAAATTATACGATAAAGTACACCCTCAGGTATTAAAAATACAAGGTGTAAATAAATGCGATGCTAAAATTCAGACTTTAGAACAGTTAGGATTTAACCCAATAAGGTAGAGACTTTCTTATGAAGAGAGATCTGCCTTTAACCTTAAAAAAGACCAATGAATAGAAACTCGACTTTGAAAAAAAAATCAAACAACACTGCAGCTTACCTTAGGTAGGATGCATTGGGGGTGATGCGTCTTCCCCTTGCACAATCAGTTCCTTACCCAGACTCTTGCAAACCATAGGTTCCTAATGACCATAATACTGGTGGTGACTCCTAAAAATTAATCATAATTTTATGATTAAATCCATAAACCTTTCCCAACACACAACACCTCACATAGGAGGCACAACAAAAGCCTCCGTCGTCGCCAAACGATGTCGCGACGCTCGCACCCCCACGACATAAAAGAATTTTATTTTAAAATGTTAAAAAAACAAAAATAATTTAGGGGAGGACTATAAGAGTTAAACCGTTGATGCTTGAAAAGATGACCTGAATGAGTTTAGGCATGCAAAGCCAGACCTGTTTGCACTTTTTTTTATTTTAAAAAAAGTGTTCATCTAAGCAGGTGATGTGTCCACTGCAACAAATTCAGGTCATCTCTAGTGATTATAAAATCAAGGTCCGAGTTTTGGGATCTTCAAAACCAAAATTTTATTTTCACATAAAAACACATATAGATAAACATATTAAAAACCTCAACAACCCCATTTCCAACCCTATAACACATTCTAATTAGTCTGAAAACTTTAAAGTACACTGAATCAAAATTAACTTTCTAGATTCTGATATATTTTTTCACCATGATTAAATGACCAAGCCCTTTCAATTGAACTCACCTCTTTTAGATGAACCTATTAACTCCAAGGTTGATGTTTTTTAATGATTAGAATGTGACCAATTCAGACCTTTTCTCTCATCTCTAAACTTTCAGGGACTAAATCATGTTTTGTATAAAAAAAATATAATAATAAAATAAAAATACATGACATGATCTAGCATGTTTTTTAATATCAAAATTAAAAAAATTCTTTTTGCATGCATTTTTGAATTTAATAACAAGTTTATTTAATCTATGAAAACTTGGCCTGTATTTCAAAAACATATAAAAAAAATGCAATCTAATTATTTTAATTTCAAGGATTACGAACTTATACGTAAGAAGCATTTCCAATATTAAAAGCAATAAATACAAAAATATATTTGGGTGGACCAGTTTTTAACCAATAGATAGAACAACAATTAGAAAAACACAATAATGACTAAGGGATCAAACAAATAAACAATACAGCTTACCTTTGGTAAGATGTACTATGGGTGATATTATCCTTTCTATACACAATCAATCTCTTTTTCCAGACTCTGAAGACCAATTAGGGTTTATAGTGACTAAAATACTTGGTAGCGACTTCAAACAATTATGGTGGATGATTGCTCCACATTGGGCTATGTGGCATGCGTGTCCAACCCCTTGTTGGGTCAGAGACGCAACCACGCCCAACTTCATGTTGGGCTACGGCGCATCCGTCCTTAACCATTTTTTGGTATAGTCACAAGTTGAACCCAACTCCTTCTGGGCTCAGTGTGTGAGTTGAACCCAACATCACTTAGGTTCAGTGCATAGCTGAAAGGTAACTCCATACTAAGCCTCCTATACTCTACCCCTCCTACGTTGTACGAAGCAGGTTAAGTCAGATAATATAAAAGATGGCAGGTTGCGCACGTGTGCGGCTTCGCGGCGAAAACATCCACCCTCAATATTCGTAGTATCTAAAAATGTGGCAAATGTGGGGAGACAAGGAATTCTTGTCTTTTATCAGTAAAAAAAATTGGAATGGGAGTTGCCACCTAGTATTTTGGTCACTAGAAACCCTAACTGGTCTCAGAGATCGGGTACGGAGACTGGTTGCATGAAGGGAAGTATTAGCACCCCAAATATGCCCTATCTAAGGTAGGCTGCATTGTTTTATTGTCTGATAAAATCTAAGGTCTTGTCGTGTTTTCTAGTTGTTGGTCCGTCTATGGTTTAAGAAAAGTCTTCTTTAGTAAAGAGATCCTTATCTTATCGGCTAAAACCTAACTGTTCTAACGTCAACAAAAGAATTTTAATATTCGGAATACATCTTACGTATAAGATCGTAACCCTAAATATTAAAAGAAAAAAATAAAAAAAGATCATAATTAAATTACCTTCGCACTACTCATCATCTTGCTTACCATGCGAGAAACAGAAAAAAAGAGAGAAAAAACAGAGTGTTGCAGCATTGGTTTCTTTACGTTTTCTTTTCTTCTTTTATATACTAACAAGCATCATCTTATTATGCAGAAGTGAGATGGACATAGAACGTACCTGGTTTTGAGAAGATAAAGATGATAGTGGCGCTGTGTTATCTGCTTCACAGTGTCATCTGCTCCCATTTGGTTTGCTTCCTCTGCTCTCCTTTTTGCTTTTTTAATATTTCTCTGCTCTCTTTTTTTTCTTACGTTTTTCTAATATGTTTTCCTCTTGCTTTCTCCTCACTGTAACCTCTCCTCCTCTCTCTCTCTCTCTCCTCTCTCTCTCTCTCTCTCTCTCTCTCCTCTCTCTCTCTCTCTCTCTCTTCTGTCGGTTCTTCTTCTGGCTTTTATAGCCAGAGGACGCGAGTGTTTTTGGGAAGCCAGCGTGCATCACGGTGGCGAGGGTTGTCAGCCGCGATACACTCCCTTCTTGATTTGGAAACGGCTCCATTATCGTTTCCAACGTCTCCTTCCTTTATTATCACAGAATACCAGCTGTTGCAGACGGTGAAATGGTGGAAACAGCGCCGCTTGGGTTTCTTTCGATTCGGCCTTTGAATGTTTTGCAATTTTGCAATCAAATCCCCGATAAAATTGTAATTGGATCCCTTAATGTTAGCGCCTTTGCTAGTTTGGTCCTTGGTCTCGGATTGTTTCAATTAAGTCCCTAATTGACTGTCAAACTTTAATAATTATGTAATTAAACCCCTGATTTGACCAAATCAACTCTTTCAAAATTATAATTGGACCCTAGAACTTTAATTTCTTCCAATAAAAGCCTATATTGACTTTAACTCAAACCCAGATTTCAGCGCCATTTTCTCTTTGGTCCATGGTTTTGAATTTATTCAATTTAGTCCCTAATTGACTATCAAACTTCAATATTTATGCAATTTAACCCATTTATTTGACCAAATCAACTCTCAACAATTCTAAATTTACCCCAGAACTTTAACTTCTTTTAATTAGAACTCCAAATTAACTTAAAAATTAATTTTTCTTGCAATCAAACCCTCCATAAATTCAATTAAACCTCCAATAAAATCTAATTGAGTCCATAAACATCTGATTTTGGACATTTCTTTCTCAAATTGAATTTTTTTTTTGTCAACAAGGCTCTCATCAGTCAACGATATACTGTCAAATTTCAATCTTTGTATTTTGAACCTCCACAACCAATTTTTAGCCATTTTTCTAGGTGCTCTAGCCTCCTCTTCCCACTGCTATTATTTTTTTGGATTTTTTGTTTTTAGTTCGAATATTTTTTTGGAAGAGAATAAATGAATTTGGGGAATAACCCAAAAAAATATTATGACATTTGGTGTATTAAGCATCCAATGCATCTTATCATACCAAAACAAATATTTGTCAATCAGGACCATCAGATCAAATTTGAGATCAAGTAAATATTTGTCAATCAGGATCATCAGATCAATTTTTAGATCAAGCAAATCGTAGCTGGAGGATCAATTCAGAAGTGATTCAACGGTCCACAAGCTCCCGGTGCACCGTCTTACCATACTCGCATCCTCACCATAGAAAACATCAGAGACTCTCTCTCCTATCGTCGGTGATTCTCTCTATCTTTAGATCCCACAACTTCAACCACATCAAGCCACTAGAGCACCACAGAAAGACTCATCTCCTCCTTGTAAGCAAACCCAGGTGGTTTTCATCGCTTTCGCATCCTAAAATGTCTGGGAAAAGGATGCAACATCTTCAGCCACCTAAAGCTTCAAACGATCGATTCTTCTTCATCAACCATCAACGACCACCAACCCCATCATTATCAAAATCCTCTCACCGAGATATACCAAAATTTATCCTTTTTGGCTTGGGATCTTGCTGAAAAAGTTCCCCCGACGTGAGCTACACATGCCACACGGGTTTTTTTTTATCATTTCCAGTGAATTTCAAGGGTATTTCTGTTTTGTTTTCTATACAGTGACACTCAGGTAATTTTATGGATTTTTAAGGGTATTTTGTTTGAATTTTTATACATTTATCTTTATTTTGTTTTGTATTTTTTGGAAATACCCCAAATAAACATCCCATTGATCACTTTGATGGTGTAGCTGCGATTAATGCAATGCTTTCCCCCCCCCTGAATTCTAATTTAATTAAATATTTATTATTAGTGGTCTCAATTCTCCGTCATTAATTCAGGCAGACAACTTGTCTTCATTCTCACAAGTACTTCTTCTAAATAAATCGCACTTCTCCTTTTCTCTCAACTAAAGCATACCTCTGGAAAATCAAGGCATGGCTAATGCTAAGCTGATCTGTGCTCTCTTGCTATGCATACTGGTCACTGCCCCCATGTTGAACATTGTAGCCTCGATACCATGTCTTACTGTGAAAGTTGACTTGGCAACGTGCCTGAACTACACTAAGAAGGGTGGGAGTGTTCCTTCCACTTGCTGCAGAGGAGTTCAGAATGTCAACAACGCTGCTAGAACCACCAAGGAACGCCGAGACACTTGTAGTTGCTTGAAAACAACTGCCAAACAGTATGGTATAGTCAATTTCAAGTTCGCAGCTGCTCTCCCTCGCATCTGCAAAGTTAACATTCGTTCCCCTATTAGCGCCTCCATTGACTGCTCCAGGTTTGCATTTTTCACAACCTCGATCTTGTCTTCGCTATCGTGTGTGCAATCGGTTTATATATATAGTATTTTTTTTCCCTACTACTTGAGAAGAGAGTAGACTTTTCTTATTAATATTTCCTTCAATTTTTACGAAGCAGGATTAAGTGAAGTGACAGCTAGAGCTGCAAACTCCCGGTTTCCACTTGAGCGAGTCTCTCCTATGTTGTTGCTATCTTCTACGTATTTGAAATTTTAGTTGATCATTATTATTATCTTCTGTCTTAATATTCGAAATAAAAAAAAATCGACCTCCATGTTTGTTAGGTTGTTAAGATTATTACTAATCTCGTCATCCTTGGTTTATATGTAATATGTAATCTAAAAAATCGTGTGTTTATTGTTTGCCAAGGAGTTTATGGGACGTTAAACTTTATGGTAATGGAATTTAAGTTTCTTTGTTTTATTTATATGAATTATTTAAGGGGATAATTTATCATCATTACCCCATGTTTTTGAATATTAAATTATACTCTCCAAGCACTAAATATAAAATTCAACCTCCAAGAAATATCATCATTTTAATTTCTCTTCTTATTTTATTGACAAAATAAACATAACACACTCTTTTATTTATCTTTACCGATAATTTACTATTCTATTCATTTGCACATCAAATACCTCATTATAAATTTCACTTACAATAATTTCCCATGTAATAATTCCATCCTGTTCCTGAATCTTGTACTTCACATCATTCTTCCTTTCGTGGAACTGGAAATTTCTAAGGGGAGGCTAATGCATGAAGTAGTAATTTGGTAACTTGAAAATAAATTAAGCCAAAGGGGTATAGAGAAAATAAATTACTTTTTTGATGACGCCAAATGGAGAACAATGATGAGATAAACTTTAAATGTAAGGGTTAAATTGATATAATTCAAAGTTTGGGTGCCATCTTGCACACCTGTATGGGACACGTAGCATTTAATTCATCAGCTACTAGATGTACTACTGTCGCGTAGGTGGGCCCAGTTTAATGAGCGAGTACCTTGGAAATTATTTTTGCGAAAAGGCTTCGTCCATTTGCAATTTCCCACGTCGGTCATTCACTGGATAGAGGATATATGGATGATATTAGCTTTTAAAAAATTACCAAACACTTAAAAGTCACAGTCATAGCTAAAATAGTGATTTCCAAACTGGCTCTTCGTATGTATTAGTTGAATTGTCTACCCTATGTTGCAAGTTTTCATTCTAACCAATAAATAATCCACAATCAGTTTTAATTTTTTGCATAATAAAGGCTAAATTATTTGCATAAAAAGTAAGCAACATGTTGTTGACAAGCAAAAGAAAAAAAGTATTATTACTTTGAGAAAATTACATAAAATCTTCACAATTAAAAAAATTGGATATTTTAGTTTCATTAATGTTCATGAAAATAAAATAAAAATGCACATATTAGGTTCATATATAATTATTCATAACGTAAAGTTTTCATTCTAATCAATAAATAATGCACAATCAATTTTAATTTTTAAAATTTTTTAAAAAAATGATGTATGCTCGTAAACTGTTTTACTTAATTTATATTGATTGTTAATCATAATAATAATAATAAAATGATGTATGTTCCTAAATGTAAATATTATGTTCATATATAATTATTCATAAAGTAAAGTAATTGACAACATTACTATTAAAAACTTCTAATCCTACTTGAAAAGTATGGTATCATTATGTAATTTTTAAAACATTATTTTAATTTTTTATATAAAAAAATTTTATTTTAAAATGTAAAAAAAAATCATTTAGGGAAGGACTATAAAGGTTAAACCCAAGCGGGTTGATGCTTGAAAAAAAAAATGACCCAAATGAGTTTAAGCATGCAAAGCCAGACCTGTTTGTACCTTTTATTTTATTTTAAAAAAAGTGTTCATCCAGGTAGGTGATGTGTCCACTACAACAAATTCAGGTCATCTTTAGTGATCATAAAATTAAGGTCCGAGATTTTAGATCTTCAAAACCAAAATTTTAACATGTTTTCACATAAAAACACTTGAAGAAAAACATATTAAAAACCTCAACAACTCCATTTCCAACCCCATAACATATTCTAATTAGTCTAAAAACTTCAAATTAAACTGAATTAAAATAAATTTTCTAGATTCTGACATATTTTTTCACCATGATTAAATGACCAAACCCCTTCAATTGAACTCACTTCTTTTAGATGAACCCATTAACTCCAAGGTCGATGTCTTTTAATGATCAGAATGTGACAAATTCAAACTTTTTCTCTCATCTCTAAACTTTCAGGGACCAAATCATGTTTTGTATATAAAAAAATATAATAATAAAAATAAAAATACATGGCATGATTTAGCAATTTTTTTAATACCAAAATTAAAAAAAATTCTTTTTGCATGTATTTTTGAATTTAATAACAAGTTTATTTAATCCATGAAAACTTGACCTATATTTCAAAAACATAAAAAAAAAAAATCAATCTAATTATTTTAATTTCAAGGATTACAAACTTATACGTAAGCAGTATTCCCAGTATTAAAAGAAACAAATACAAAAATATATTTGGGTGGACCAACTTTTAACCAATAGACAGAGAAACAATTAGAAAAACACAGTAATGACGTAGGGATCAAACAAATAAACAATGCAGCTTACCTTAGATAAGATGTATTAGGGGTGATATTATCCTTTCTATACACAATCAATCTCTTTTTCCAGACTTTGAAGACCAATTAAGGTTTTTAGTGATCAAAATACTTGGTGGTGATTTCAAACAATTAGGGAGGATGATTGCTCCACATTGGGCTATATGGCGTCCGTGTCCAACCCCTTGTTGGGTTAGGGACGCAACTGTGCCTAACTCCATGTTGGGCTATGACGTGTCTGTCCCTGACCATTCTTGGGTATGGTCACAAGATGAATCCAACTCCTTCTGGACTCAGTGTGTGAGTTGAACCCAACACCCCTCAGGTTCAGTGCATAGCTGAAAGATAACTCCATACTAAGCCTTTTATACTCTACCCCTCCTACGTTCTACAAAGCAGGTCAAGTAAGATAATATAAAAGAGAGCAGGAATATACAGAAAGGGGTTCGAAACCTTATACTCCAAGACATAAACACATTTTTTGCTTCTTCTTCCTTAATTTTATATCCTCTTCCCCTTCCTCTTTTCTATCTTCATAAAAACTCATTAATACCTTCATTAATGTCTTTTTACCCCACAAAAATACCTTATACTGACCTGATCTTCGGAGGGTCCCCCATCAATACCCCTAGGGGTCTTTAAGGGACTTTGTACATGTATTTATCCAAGAAGAGATTCACACCCCTGAGGAGTTCTATTAAAATCAAAGTTGATATAGTCTTAAAATGAAGATCGTAGAACACACTATGAATGATATACAAAAATCTCTAGGAATAATTCCTTCTAGAATATTCCCTGTTAGTTTTGCAACCTCATCACATCCACAATTATTTGGAATATATTGTTGTCAAGTGAAGAAAATAGTAAAGTTTAATTAATTCCTTTTTCACTTCAATTACGAGTTTTTCTTTTGCACATTTAATGGCCATTTCTTGTGTTATTAGTTACAGCAACATATAACATTGGATAAAAATTAGGGTTTTAATTTCTAATGCTATAGTCATATATTATAAGGAAATAAATAGAGAAGACACTTATAATTTTTTAAAATTTTAAAATTCAATAATTTGATTAAAAAAATAATATTTCAAATGTTTATATAGAACTCGGATCTATTGAACAATCTGATAAAATTCATTCCTAATCTAACAAATAGATATAAAGCTATAATATTTTTTTTCCCGTGAGATTGTGTGTTTAACATGTTTGAATATTTTTACAAATTTTATCTTAAACATTTTATCCATAAACTCATCCACAATACAACGATTTGATGTTATTAGTACTATTATTAACCTACACTTGCATGCCATATTCTTTTATTAACCGAAAATATTCTTTTGGCGCTCTTGATGACCATAAAAAAATATCACCAAAAATGATGTTATGGTACAATATCATTAATATCAGTACCGTGAAAGTGTTGTCTAACTCGTAAAAAAGCTAGAACACTTGTAACACAAACAATTGAAAGGAAAAGAAGAAAGTTGAGAGAGATCCTTTTGATAAAATAAACAAAGAAAAAAGGATCCTTGTATTGCTTCTGAAAACATGCTATCACACTGCCCCTCTTCACTATATTTTTTTTTTTAAACCGGAGTGTTTGAGTCAGCTTACACACATCACAACTAATTTTCGGGTCCACTGAACATCCTGCAAGTATAGTAAGCATATAAGGCATCGTGGGGATGACAGACGTGCACAATAAAACTTGAATCCTGATGCAGAAAAAGAATTTAAGAGAATAAATTCCTTCCACCGCTTGTCACAATCTCAATCTCAAGTGCACTCTTCACTATTTATGTGTACAAGAACCGGCGGGTAGAGACTGCCCGGAGAGAGTTTTTATAGCTACAAAAATAAATAGCAACAACTAACAATCCGGTTCTAGATCTCTAAAAGGAACAAGAACACATGGAAGGGAAGTGTGGTACGGTGTGTCACGATCGTTTTGCTATCAAAGACTTCATTGCAATTGACAACTTTGTTCATCTTTAATCATTCTTGAGTGCCCATGTACGAAAAATAACCTATAATACGTGGAAATAGAAAAGGAATATTAATTATGGAAGAACCCTAGACCATAAGGAATCTCACCATATTCTTGGAAAACTGCTGAAAATAACATTGGCCATGCTTACAAGTATTCTTTTAGCCCATCTTTGCATTAATATTGGAGATAATGGTTGGCATTAAAAAAAGGTTCTAAGCCACCGCCGGCTACCTTTTCTAATAAAATATCACTCAACTATAAAATTGGCAAATAATAATGAAATATTATTAATGAAAAATATTTCTCTAATATTTTTTTATGAAAATAATAATTAAATTAATATGTTTCTCCAGTATTTTTTTATGAAATTACTAATAGTGTTTTAACTAGCCAATAAAATTGTTAACTAACAATATTGATTTATCCAAAATGTTGTTGGTGCGATTAATATCCGGACGGAAATCAGCATAAAAACCCACAAAAATAGTTATATATATTCTTAATAAATATTATTATTTTAGTTATACAAGCTCTAGATCCTTTTAGAAATCCTGAACATATCATAAACTTGACTAATTAATTAAATCTTTTGTCGGTCAATTCTTTTTCTTTTCTATTCTCCTTGTATTGTCTCTTTTTTTCAACTCCATCTACTTGATAGCTACTTAATATATAATTCTCTTGTCTACTATAAAAAAAAATAGATATTATTATTGAATGTTTGTTTTTGTGTTACAAATTATTTTTTAAAGTTTTTTTATAAATTTTTTTGCTCGAAAAAATATCAAAATAATTTTTTTAGATGTTTTTAGATAGTTTTGATTTGATATAAAATAATAATAATAATAAATATTATTTGAATATATTTTAATTACAAAAACACTTAAAAAAATCATGTATAGAAGTATCAAATATATAAATTAATTAATTTGACTGCAGTTCTTGACTTGTTGTTGTTGTACCGGTCCCTCCAATTAATATCAGCTAATAATAGAGATGTCGTTCCCTCAAAGGAATAGACAAGTGAATGCAATCCAATGTCCAAATCATGACTCTATTTTACCTCTCAATCCTCACTACAATTACCTAAGAAAGAGGATGTCATGTTCAAACTTCCCAACATCTGTTCAAATAATGGCTAAGCTCAGCTCATACATAATAGGGCAGTTTTTGAGTTCGTTCTCTGTTGTGCGACTGTATTTTAAAAGAAAATTGATTTTTAAATTTTTTTTATTGATTTAATATACTAATATAAAAAATAAGTTTAAAAAATAAAATAAAATAAAAATTAATTTAATATATTTTTAAATAAAAATACTCTAAAA
Source organism: Populus simonii (assembly GCA_007827005.2). Lineage (NCBI taxonomy): Eukaryota > Viridiplantae > Streptophyta > Magnoliopsida > Malpighiales > Salicaceae > Populus > Populus simonii. The sequence goes on along the minus strand of CM017479.2, from coordinate 718,473 downwards.
AACTAACCATATCAAAATCTATTTGTCTTTACTTCGATGTATGTACGAACCTGCGGCTGGTAAGTAGAACAGTATGCTTGGAGTAGCTTCTTTCTTTAGTAGGGGTTCGATGGTTAGTCACTTGCTTAATTTACTGCAGCATTTATATTGGCAACCAAATTCCATTAACTCAACCACCAAGCATTTAATACGTTTCTCGTAAAACAAAAAATCTTCACCACTAATGCCCGCATATTTTCCCTATATAAACCCCACATCCTGGAGCCCTAAAACTCACCCTTCAGCCAATAACAAGTGAAGCTTCTAATCTGCTAGCTCCAATAGATTCATCAATCATGGCAAGTCCGAGAGCCCTTCATTTAGTTTGCTTGGTTGTGTGCATCATGGTCATGACTGCATCCACCACTAAAGCAGCGATTTCATGTAATCAGGTGATTAACACCTTAACCCCTTGCATATCCTATGTAGTCGGCAATGGGGCACTGACAGACAACTGCTGCAATGCGATCAGGGGCCTTAACAGTGCGGCCCGTACCACACCGGACCGCCAGAGCGTGTGTACGTGCTTGAAAAACACGGCTAGTCAATTCTCATACAATAGTCGTAATGTTGCTCTTGCTGCTGGACTTCCCGGCAAATGTGGTGTTAAACTTCCTTACAAGATTGACCCTTCTACGGACTGCAAAAGGTATGATTAACTAGATGCTTTATTTATTATGGTATTCGATGTTTAATTTCCATTTTATTCATTAATCCTGATCGAGATTGAATTGGTTTTTTCTTAAAATAAAATTGTGCTGTTGCAGTGTGAAGTAAAAGCTGAACATGGATTGATGCTGTTCAGTGTTTTGTCTACGGGGATCTACTGGGTTGTACGAGAATAAGTGGCTTCTACTTGATCACGAGGAAGTCTTCTGTTTAATTTCTAGCACCCTTTGTAGCTTGGACTCCTATATATGTTGTGTGACGAGAATTAAGCAGATGTGCAGGACTAAGAAACTAGTTGTGTTGTGTATGCATCTACCTACTTTTATTATGAGTAAATTACTTTGGATATTCCATGGTTTAAGTGTTCTAATGCTCTGGTTTCTATTTTTCTGAAAGTATAGCTTGCTTTTATAGTTAAATATTGTGGTTGAAATTATATTTGACTTGAAAAAAATATTAAAAAATATGCCTTTTCAAACTAAATATAAATTGAAATATTACATTACCTCTTAGACAAACAAGCACCAAACCTTAATCGAAAATCACATTTATATAATTAAATACAAATTACCATTAACATTGCGGGGGTTAATTTTTCAAAGCTTAAATTAATTGCCCTTACAGTGTCGAACCCTTCCACAACATTTAATCCTTTCGTCAAACATCAAATAAAATTCACATAGATAGACAATGAAAAGGTATTTAAGCACGTTTGTGTTTTTTTTTTTAATATATTAAAATAATATTTTTTTTTTTTGTAAAAAAAATTATTTTTTATAAAAACACGTTTCGAGATGCAATTGCAAGCCACATCCTAATCTTCAATTATCTTTCCAACTGCAACCAATTAATTGGTTTCCCTTGTCTCCACGGTCACCATGAATTAACACGAGTCCTATCTCCTCAGAAAAAAAATAAAAGATTTTTATAGAAAAACTACAGAGCGATGTGATTACTGATAGAGAGAAAAGGTCCAGTAATGAGAGAGAATGTGATGGTGACGAGAAATGGGAGGCAGATGAAAAAAGCCCCACAGGCCCACAAACCCTATGAATAATATAATTCTAGCAACAAATTCTGAATTTAATCTAGGTATTAGGATGTATTTGTTTTTATATTTTAAAAGTTGTTTTTGTATTTTAAAATGTTTTTAAAAAAATTAAATTTTTTTTGCTTCAAATTAATAATTTTTTAGTATTTTTATATTATTTTGATATACTGATATTAAAAATGCAATAATAATTTTTTAAAATAAAAAATATATTATTTTGATATATTTCTGAGTAAAAAAATATTTTAAAAAATAATTATAAAAATAGTCTCTGCAGGGGTTGACCAGCGAGGGAGATGAAAATGATATAAAAAAAAAAAAATTGCCACTTGGATCTGGTTGTTTATTTAATTTTGAATGTGGAGCTCGGGTCACCCGAAGTTTAGAGTAATTTACGGTAATGCTATTCATCGCAACTCTATAGGATCAGGATGCATGCTTGTGTTTTTTCTTCAAATAACATTTGTCAGCGTCTCCTCATTAATATTTCTTGGCCATAAGACGTCTGACTAGTATAGAGAAGACTGGGATGGATGGCCCGTGTCATACTCTGATTGATCTAAAACAAATTTCAATGTATAAAGATGTTAAGCTAACAGAAGTAGTTTTACAAAAATATATGAAATTTTGAGAGTCGAGTTATTGGTTCTATTGGGTGTAATAAGTTTGCTTAATTTAAATAAAACAAATAAAAAATACAACAATAATAAATAAACTAGAATACAATTTAATAATGAAAAAAGAAATATTCAGGCAACGCTAATATTTTTAAAGAAATAAGACAAATATGAGACCCGGATCATTGATTTGACTTTATTCGATAAGCTTTGTTAATTTAACAATATAATTGAAAAAAAACATCAATAGTGAATAAAGCAAAACAAAGAAGGAAAATAACTAATTATATAAAAAAATGAGTTGTCAGTATACTAATGAGGAGAAAAAAGAAAAGTCCGTTGAAAATTCATTATCACTCCTTTATAGACATCGACTTAACATCAAAAAGAGATCACCGAGACATTTCTAACCCTAATGTGAAAGGCTGCACAACAACACTAAAAGAGGCCTCACACATCGTAAGAGAAATAATCCAAAAACTAAATAAAATATCATAAAATGAGCATCTCATACTTATATTTAATCAATCAATTTAATTTAATTAAAATTTTCTATATATAAAAAAGCTAAATTTAACAAAGAATAACAAATAAAAAAGACTCGAAACCAGTAAAAAATCTTATAGAAAATAAAAACAAATTTGAAGGATAAAATATATATCAATTTAAAACATTTGAAAAAGTAAAAAAATAATAGCAATAAAAAAAAATAAAGATCAAGTCTAATATGAAAAAACTAAAGAATGATGAATTTGTAAAGAAAAAATTAAAAGAATTTTTAAAACAATCTCAAAGAAAACAAATAGCAATTAAAAAAATGATGATCAAATATGACAGATAAAAAAAAATTAAAGGCGGATGAAATTAAAGAAAAAATCTAATTCTATAAACTATCAAATAAATAGTAATCAAATGAATAGGAACCAATTCTAAAGAAAAAAAATTGAAGTAAAAGAATTTTTAAAACAATCTCAAAAAAAACAAATAGCAATTAAAAAAATAATGATTAAATATGACAAATAAAAAAAAATTAAAAGCGGATGAAATTAAAGAAAAAATCTAATTCTATAAACTATTTTAGAGAAAATAAATAGTAATCAAATGAATAGGAACCAATTCTAAATGAAAAAAAATTGAAGTAAAAGAATTTTTAAAACAATCTCAAAGAAAACAAATAGCAATTAAAACGATAAAGATCAAATATAATAGATAAAAAAAATTAAAGGCGGATGAAATTAAAAAAAAATCTAATTCTATAAACTATTTTAGATAAAATAAATAGTAATTAAATAAATAAGAACTAATTAAAAAAAAATGAAGAGTTATTTTGAAAATCTTAAAGTTCGGGCATGAAGAATCAGAAGAAGAGGGGAAAAAAAAAACAAAAAACAAAAGGCTATCAATACCAAATCAGAGATCCGGTGGCCAAATACGCTCCAAGAATAAAGGGACCAACAATTTAATAGCCACTGTTTGGCCTTCAAATGCATGAAATTGAATAGCAGAAACACAGCTTTCAAATGCATGGTGAGGTTCTCTCTCCTAAAACTATAACTAATGAGGAGATCATTTTAAAATCTCAAAATAATTGATAAGTAAAGAAAGTAAATAAGAATTACTGAGGAGATCATTTTAAAATCTCAAAATAATTGATAAGTAAAGAAAGTAAATAAGAATTATATAAAAATAACTTTCTTCCTTTCAACCTTATAGGCGAAATGCTCGAATATATTAACTTTCTTTCTTTCAACCTTATAGTTGCTTGGGGAGAAAATTCTCTTTTGTAGGATTAACTTCACATTAGAAACCATCACCTTTTTTTCTCTTTTTATATAACATCTTTCAATTCTCTTGCTTATTTTTTTTATTAAAAAAATATTTATTAAACAAAGTTAGTGCCTCGTTTAAGAAATTTTTTTTTCTTTTGTACAAAGGAAAGAAGAAAAACACTAAAAGCCCCCAATAGTAGATATAGTAGAGGCAGATATTAAGAGCCCGTTTAGAAACGCGAGTAACCCGTGTTTTAAAAAAAAATAATTTTTTTTTGCTAAAAATTAAAATTTTTTGTATGTTTTGGATTATTTTAATGTGCTGATCTCAAAAATAATTTTTAAAAAATAAAAAAAAATCATTTTGATGTATTTCGGCACGAAAAACACTTTAAAACGCAACTGCAACCACACTCCCAAACAAACCAAGGAAGAATTCTAGATTTGCATTACAATAATTTTTCTTCGGAAATGTATTAAAATAATATTTTTTAATTTTAAAAAATTATTTTTAACATTAGCACATCAAAATAATCTAATTAAAAACACCAAAAAATATATTAATTTGAAATAAAAAAATTAAAAAAATCAAATTTTTTTAAAAATATTTTTAAAATGTAAAAACAAAGATATCATTAAGCTCAACGTTTAAGATTATGGATTAATATCCACTTGTAAGTAAAATTTTGGCGTATTGGAATTAATTAAAGTGAACATATTTATGAGGGTTGAAAAGCCTCCCATCGGGGCCTATTTTTCATAAAAAGTTAATCGTGGTGCAATTAAAATAAAATCTTACTAAAATTAAAGGGATTGGAATGAGAATCTGATCAAAATGAGAAAAGGAAGGTTCTCAACAGCCAAAAAAACCCGCTTGAATTAATTCGATTAATTTGTTATAATTGTCAAAATCAAAGCTCACAATGCCCCTTCTCTTCTTCTTCTTTTTTTTTAAGTTTATTTTTTAATTAAGGTAAGTGATCAGAAATTTTATAGGAACCTTTTTTAAGATTAATAAATTTATTTCATGTTTTTATCTCAAATAATTAAATTTGTATATTACCATATAGTTATGCGAATACCCTATAAATATATTTTAAGTAAACTCCTCCCCATTTTTCTTATCGCACCCGACATCGCGGCGGCCCACAAATATTGATATACAAGGAAAGAATAAATTTCTGGCATCTGATTCTTTTAAGGGAAAAAGTCTTGTTTGAGGAGCCGCCACTTAGTATTATTGTCACTAGGAACCTTAACTGGTCAACATAGATTCTATGGCTCGGGATTAGTTATATAAAAGGGAAGATATTATCACCCCTTAAACGTTCTGCCTGAGGCAGACTGCATTGCTGGTTTTGTCTTAAATTGCTAAATGTTTATTAGTTTATGCTATGATGATTTGTTTATAATATTCCTAACTCTGGCGCTAGTGAATATTCGAGCTCGAATAATTCCAACTCTGGCGTTGGTAAAAATTCGTAGCTACGAAAAAAATAAATTAGATCAATATTTTTTATTCTCTACTCTAGCGCCAGTGAATAAATAAATAAAAATAAATTTATTTTTACGCATGCACATATTTTTTTATTTTTCTAGCTAAATAAAATAAAATACAACGAATAAAAATAATATAAATTTAAAGCGGTATTTTTATTCCTGACTCTGGCGTCAGTGAATAAACCAATAAATTTACATTATTTTATTCATGCATACACATTTTTTATTTTTCTGTTTTTTATTTTTTTATTTTTTTATTTTTCATTTTTTGGGGGGCTGGGCCCAGCTCAGCCCACATGGGCTGGACTAGACCCAGCCAGCCCAGCCCGGTTACTGGCTCAAGCCAGTGACCCGGCTGGGCAAAGGCACGCACCATGCGTGCGTGCAAGAGTTAATTAAATCCAAGCTGCAGTGACTTTACAACGAAAAATGGAAAAGAAGGGAACGAGGACAAACTTACCTGATCTGCAGACGTTGCTGGAGGCGATGAAGACGATGGGGATATTAATGTTGGTCTATGTGTCTCCTGCTTGCGTTTTCCTTTTGCTTCCCCTGTCTTTCTGTTTTGAACTTCTTCCTTTGCTTTTAACTTTGCTCGTCACCCCGGTTATTGAGATGGAAGGGACGAAGACGATGATAAAATGTTGTCTCCTGGGTTTGTTTTTCGTCTTTTAGCCCCTTGGTTATGTGATTCCTCTGTCTCCCCCTTTTCTCCCCAGTTTCTCTTCCTCTTTTTCCCCTGCTTGTTTTCTGGGTTTTTCGTTGTCTACAGGGACGAAAGTAATGGTAAAAGCAATACTCCTCTCTGTGTAGTCTTTATTTGGTTCGTGCTCTCTCTTGGGTTTTTGCTCTGTGTGCTGTTTTTTTTCTGTTTTTCTGGGTTTCCTTTTTTTTAGCTCACTTGGTTTTTTTCCGTTCTCCCCCCGGTTCTGTGACTCCTTGTTTTCTGCCGTTCGTGGCTCTGTTTTTTTGTCTCTCCCTCTCAACCCCTCTAACCCGCCTCCTCTTCGGTGCTGCTCGGTTTATATAGGGCTCGGCGGGTTGATAACGGGCGGTAGGCTAACGGTAGGCCACCATGAAGGTGCTCATAACTGAAGCCAACGGACGACGATTACTGCTGCAACGTTCCTCCCTCCATTACTGCAGAAACGGTCACTGGCTTAAAGGAGAAGAAGATGAACAGCGTCCCTTTCAAAACGACGCCGTTTGGAGATAAAAGTTGGCCATTATACGTTTTGACCCCTGCAGTTTCAAAAGTCTTGTAATTAAGCCCCTGGTTAAACAGTAATTTTCCCTGCATTTCGGTGCCTTTGACAAGTTAGTCCTTGGACTTTAATCTGCTGCAATCGTGTCCCTAATTAACCCTAAACTTTGCTATTTCTTCAAATTGAGTCCCTGATTTCATTAATTTAATTAAATCCAAAGTCCAATTAAGTCTAAAACTTATTAATTCTCCAATTAAGCCCCTGATTGGATTAATTAAATTAATTCCAAGCTTAATTAAGTCTCAAAACTTATCAATTCTCCAATTAAACCCTTGATTGGATGAATTAAATTCATTTCAAGCTTAATTAAGTCTAAAAATTTATCAATTCTCTAATTAAACCTTTCATTGGATTAATTAAATTAATTCCAAACTTAATTAGATTAATTTCAAAGTTTAATTAAACCCCAAAACTTTCAATTATTTTGCCCTTAACCTAAATTTTAATTCATTCTTCATTTATTTTATTTTACTTGTTTTTCCATCATTATTTTTTTCATCATCATTTTTTTTATTTTTTTTAATAAATAAAATAATAATAATAATTAAAATAAAATAGTTAAAAATTGAGTTATTACATTTCTTATTCTCATCAAAGAGATCAAATAAGTAAACTTCCATTTCTTCATTTGGCTGTCTCGGGGTGCCGACATAATTCGCCACTCGTCCTACCACATTGTCGTTGTACGCCATTGCATTAGCCACACTTGCTGCCTCGCCACCACCAGTTGCCCACCCTGTTTCTGATACAACAATCTTAATCCCTTGAAATCCTTCTCTCTCCATTGCATACACAAATGCATCAACGCTAGCATCGAAAAGATTAGCATACAAGAATCCACCATCTTGCGCTACGTTTTGGTTTCTAAACAAGGCATAATCTAATGATATATGTTCCTTATTGTTGATATAGCTTATGTAAAGATGGTTAAAAGAAACATTTCAATTTAATAATTTAAACTGTTAGTTGAGGTTTTAGGATATGATTTATAGTATTCTTTAACACACTTCCTCAAATGAAAGTTCTTTAAACTTGAAATTTACACAGACCCACATTACTTTATGTTTAATTTTTATCAAATAAATAAAGATGGTGAAATTCGAACTCGTAACCGCTTGATCATCAAGACTTTAATATCATATCAAAGAATCTTTTTTCAATCTAATAACTTAAGTTATTAGTTGAGATTTCAGGATGTGATTTATATTATTATCTAATAAAAATAAACATTAACCATGAAAGGAGATCCAGGGTCAAATGCTGTAGATGATGGAGGGTATGAAAGAGAGAGCACAGAAGCCGCTTGAGGTGATGATAACTTAGTACTTGTTACTAGATTTAGCATTTGTAGTGCTTGGTAAAGATTCATCATGGCAGGAACTACATAAGGAGTGTAGAATGGATCTTTGAGAAAGACTTCGTTTCCAACAGCAATGTATTTGACTTGGGCAGTGGGGGGGATATTTGAGAAAATATTGGATTGAAGCCATTCAAGAGAGAAGTTGAGGGTGCCAGTGGCAAGAGAAGGGAGATCTTCATTAGGAATGTCAACCATGACATTGATTCCAGTCCCGGACAAAGATTTTAACGTTGTTGCTTCAATATCAAAGATGCGAACGTTAGTGATGCCATTAGCTGTACATCTCCACGGCTTTGCCTCTTTCTTTCATGGCTTCTGGTGAACTAGCTCCTCTTTAAATTGAACTAGGCCTCAAGAACTCATTTCTCTTCTTTATGTTTCAAGAACTAGCTGGCTAGGGTGTTAAAAAGGGAGCTTAGAATTAAAGAGCTTGCTAGAGAGGGGGGAAGAGGGACAGCAGAGGGGAGGGTTGTGGTTTTTCAAGAAGCCAGGCTCGATGACATCAGAGAGTGTAAGAGAAGGATTACACACAGACGCTCCAGACGCGGGATGCGGGGAAGCAGCTCTCAGCAAACCGGTGGTGCAAACACATTTTATATGGGACTTGTGTTATTCATCACCATCACATTCCCTCTCATTACTGGAGCTTTTCTCTCTAATCAGTAATCACATCGCTCAGTGGTTTTTCTATGAAAATCTTTTATTTTTTTCTGAGGAGATAGGACTTGTGTTATTCATGGTGACGGTGGAGACAAGGGAAACCAATTAATTGAAGATTAGGATGTGGTTTGCAATTGCATCTCAAACCGTGTTTTATAAAAAATAATGTTTTAATATTAAAAATAATTTTTACAAAATAAAAAAATATTATTTTAATATATTTCAAAAAAAAAAAACACAAACGTAGAAGTCTGTTGCTTAAATGCCTTCTCAATTAAAATCTCTTTACTACGAACTTGCGATTGGATTAATTTCTGGATAGTTAGATTAAGCAATTATGATCCCATGCATGTACGTACGTCTGAATAAAACAAAAAAGGTTGGCATATTTTTATTTGATGTTCGACGAAAGGATTAAATGTTGTGGAAGGGTTCGACACTGTGGGGGCAATTAATTTAAGCTTTGAAAAATTAACCCCCACAATGTTAATGGTAATTTGTATTTAATTATATAAATGTGATTTTCGATTAAGGTTTGGTGCTTGTTAAGTCTAAGAGGTAACTGATAATTTCAAATTATATTTAGTTTGGAAAGGCATATTTTTTAATATATTTTTCAAGTCAAATATAATTTCAACCACATTTAAATATAAAAGCAAGCTATACTTTTTGAAAAATAGAAACCAGAGTACTATTAGAACGCTTAAACCATGGAATATCCAAAGTAATTTACTCATAATAATAAAAGGACGTAGATGCATACACAACACAACTAGTTTTCTTAGTCCTGCACCTCTGCTTACAACATAGTAGACCAAGCTACAAAGGGTACTAGAAATTAAACAGAAGACTTCCTCGTGATCAAGTAGAAGCCACTTATTCTCGTGGCAGATCCCCGTAGTAGACCAAACAGTACTGAACAGCATCAATCCATGATCAGCTTTTACTTCACACTGCAACAGCACAAATGTTTTTAAGAAAAAACCAATACAATCTCGATCAGGATTAATGAATGAAATGGAAATTAAACATCGAATACCATAATAAAACATCTAGTTAATCATACCTTTTGCAGTCAGTAGAGGGGTCAATCTTGTAAGGAAGTTTAACACCACATTTGCCGGGAAGTCCAGCAGCAAGAGCAACATTACGACTATTGTACGAGAATTGACTAGCCGTGTTTTTCAAGCATGTACACACGCTCTGACGGTCCGGTGTGGTACGGGCCGCACTGTTAAGGCCCCTGATCCCATTGCAGCAGTTGTCTGTCAGTGCCCCACTGCCGACTACATAGGATATGCAAGGGGTTAAGGTGTTAATCACCTGATTACATGAAATCGCTGCTTTAGTGGTGGATGCAGTCATGACCATGATGCACACAACCAAGCAAACTAAATGAAGGGCTCTCGGACTTGCCATGATTGATGAATCTATTGGAGCTAGCAGATTAGAAACTTCACTTGTTATTGCCTGAAGGGTGAGTTTTAGGGCTCCAGGATGTGGTGTTTATATAGGGAAAATGTGCAGGCATTAGTGGTGAAGATTTTTGAATGTGTTTGGCATTGTGTTTTACGAGCAACATATTAAATGCTTGGTGGTTGAGGTTAATGGAATTTGGTTGCGAACATAAATGCTGCAGTAAATTAAGCAAGTGACTAAACATCAAACCCCAACTATCACCATGGGCAGATTAAAGAAAGAAGCTACTCCAAGCATACTGTTCTACTTACCAGCCACAGGTTCGTACATACATCGAAGTAAAGGCAAATAGATTTTGATATGGTTAGTTTTTTAAGAGTATTCTTTCTTAAAAATATATTAAAATAATTTTTATTTTATTTTTTAAACTCATTTTTAGTATTGGTATATTAAAACATTAAAAAAAATTTTAAAAATCAAATTTCTTTTTAAAGTACAGTCGCACAACAGAACAAACTCAAGAACTGCCCTTTTATGTATGAGCTGAGCTTAGCCATTATGTGAAGAGATCTTGGGAAGTTAATTCGAACATGACATCCTCTTTCTAAGGTAATTGTAGTGCGGATTGAGAGGTAAAATAGAGTCATAATTTGAACATTGGATTGCATTCACTTGTCTATTCTTTAGAGGGAACTACATCTCCATTATTAGCTGATATTAATTGCAGGGGTAGCTCTGCTTTAACAACCATAATCAAAACACATTTTATATGGGCCCACATCAACAGTAAAGTGAGTTTTAGCTTTACCAAACAGTATCTTTGAGCTTATCTAATCATGCATCCTTCAAGAAATGGAAAACTTTACTCTCATATATATATTCTACATATCAACATACTCTTGGCTCAATACTGTTAATTAAGTAGGGATTAATTGGAGTGGGCTATTAATTAAAGGAAGAATACATTGCAAAATGGGATTGATAATTCCATTCATCTCATGGAATTGGATGTATGACTACCTTTCCAGTTGCTCGGTTTGTTTCAATGTAAGAGAAGGCCTCTGCGACCTGAGAAAATGTGAACGGGCCTTTAGGATCAACCACTGGCTTTATCTTTCCACTCTCCAAGTAAGGGTTTAGTGTCTTCAAAGTATTCCCATTGGAAGTGACCACAAATCTAAAACCAGGGGGTGTGACTGCACCAGTTAAGGCCACCACACTGCCCCCTTCTTTCACAACCTTCACTGCCTTGTCGCATTGTCCTGTCATTTTGGAACAAAAGATCGTTACTTTCATTAAATTAACTGTGGCAATCAAACCTACAAGTGTAACAAGGAAAGAACATGGTTTAGTTACATATGTCTAGTAATGAAATAAGTTGTAGTCTTGGAAATGAAAGCATGCTAAGTTGCCAAGCCATGCAATGAAATTACTATGAACTCATGGTGCTCAAATTTTTTTAAAAAAATAAAGGTTAAGGAGTAAGTTTAGTTTGGCCCAAATTCAGAGTAATTTTGGGTAAATACTTAGCAGGAAAAAAGAAATTATAATCCCTTTTTGAAACAATCATTTAGTGTTAAAACTTACCAATGGCATCATACACTACATCAAACTTTTCTGGCAAATCTTCAAAGTTCTCTTTAGTGTAGTCAATAGCCAAATCAGCCCCCAAACTCTTGAGCAACTCCAATTTTCCAGTGCTTGAAGTAGCTGCGATTCTTGAAGCACCAAACACATGTTTTGCTAGCTGCAAGAGAATAGAATAAATAAATAAAAAGATTGAAAAGAGAATCTCTAATAAAGGTACGTAAAACCACTAATTATATGAAAATTGTTATTGTTATTATTATTATTATTATTAAGATTTGCTCCTCGATCAGAGTTGGTATCATATAGAACTTGAATTATGTTAGCTCAATCATGTACTTAAAGTGATAAGCAGATGAAAAAAGGAGATCATTTGTTGAATGTAGATCAATTACCTAAACTGATTAGCCTGGAGGGTTTTGTGGTATGCTCAAGCCTCAAATTACAGGTTTTCACCATTGTTAATCAAACTACTTGATTGCTATTTGACAGGATGTTGTTGAGAATGGAGATAAATTAGGTTCAAATCCAACTGCAAATCAAGCTGGAAATATGATTTTTGCTTACTATAGCATACCTGAATCACAAGGCTTCCAACACCACCAGCACCATTCAAAACAAGAATAGATTTACCAGCAGAAAAGCCAGTCCTCTCCAGACCCTCATATGCGGTTTCAATTGCGAGAGGAAGACCAGCAGCTTGTATAAAATCCAGATTCTTAGGTTTCAGGGCCAATAACTTCTCTTCAACAGCAGTGTATTCTGCCAAAGAGCCGAATTGTTTTGGTCCTTCCAATGCCTTTTCGTTTATGTTTCCATATACTGCATCACCCTCCTTCAGTTCCTTTACTTGATTGCCAACTTTTACCACTACTCCGGCAACATCATATCCAGGAACAGTCTAAAAAGTGAACACCCTTTTTATTAAGAATTGATTACTGCAAATCAGTCTTGCATGGCTACAAAAATATATTCAACGTGGTGATAAAGTGCAACAAAAACCAGTGTTATTATACCAATCTCAGGGTTGACTCGTCACAAGGTTTGAGTTAAATATCAGGTGGGTTAACTCAAAAAAAACTGTTGTTAAAGGTTAAAATAATATTGTTTTGAAAAAAATAATTTAAAAAATTAACGGGTTTTTAATCAAGTTAACCGGGATGTAGATCAATCTAGATTTTTGACTAGATCAACTCCTCTTTTATTTATTGTGAAACCTGGCTCGGGCTGAGCCCTGGCTTAACTTGCCGGTCTAAAACATGTTTAATAATCTTGTATAAAATACAAAACATTTTTATATTTGGCTTCAAAGATTTCATAATTTTGTCAATTTGGCTCAATTTAGTAGAGAACAAAAATGGTACTCAGGTACCCAATTTCTCTAATTTTTGTACTCTTAATTATCTCAGTATTTCTTTCCGTTTCTTGAACATTACATTATCTATCAGCAGATCAAACATGCAAAGTCATTTCTTGATGGTCTACCTACGGTCTACACAATTTCTCAGATAATTATTAATAAATTAAGAAAACTCCACTAAACAGAAAGAAAAGATTGGAAATTTGAAGCCATGTCTTCCCTAATGAGCAATTCAAGCTAAAGCAAGGAATGAAGCTGGCAATGAAGGTAAGGTACAAGGGGCTGGAAGCCTGAGTTTGATAATGACTACTTCGGCAATAAAGAGAGGGAAAGGAGTGAAAGAAAAACAGAGTGATCAAGAGGCAAGAGATGTACCGGAAGGGGAGAATCAGTGGCCTTGAACTTGCCCTGTCTTCGCTTGGCATCAACAGGGTTGAGAGCAGCAGCAACAACTTTGATCAGAACCTGGTCTTCTTTCACTTCAGGCACTGAAACTTTATTATCAAATTTCAAAACTTCCACACCCCCATATTCTCCATATACGCACGCCTTCATTTCAGAAGGTATGGAGGACACTTTGGTGGCTTCAGCTGCTGCTTGGGATTGAGAACTTGCAGAAACTCTTAGAGGAATGTGAGAGGGTGAACAAGTGTGCTTAACAAGAGCAGTTTTCTTTGCCGGGAAAGTGAGGGAAAATCTGAGAGAAAATGAATTGGAGGAGATTCGAGGGTGAAGGGTTGTGAGTTTGGGTACAGCGGTTGTCATTGTGGTTTCCATATTCCCAACCTTATCTCTCGTCTCCTTGCAGTCTTTATATACTACTAGCTAGGCTTTTGTGTGAAAACTTTCAGGAATTTTCTCAGCCATAAGATCCTCTTACAATGTCAGCCGTCCAAAATAAAAAGATTATCGAAACAAAAAAAAAAAAATCAGTTTTGTTGCTTTGTGAGGTTGTGGCCATGGGAGGACATGTAAAGTTTCCATGATAATGTGACTCAAGCATGTGGCAGGGTCCCTTCCAAATCCACATTCAACTGCAGGTCACAGACAAGTCTAGCTCTTGCAAGTCGTCATTGAGGAAGACTAACAAGGCATTCCAATCGATGTTGTCTGTGTTCAACAATCCTCAGTTGTTTCCATTTGAAGGATTGTCAACTAAATGATCCATGCCAGTGGGATCCTGGCACACAAATACAGATAAACATGGAGAAATCGTAGCTTGAGTTTATATGGTTGTGGACTCCATCACCACCAGAGGACCATTTGAATACAAGGTAAACCAGAGGTTTGTTTCCACAGCCTCAGCAATGGCACCTTGTCAAATCTTTTTTAAATCACCAAAATCAGAAGTTTAGAACATATGTCCTGTAATATTAGAACAAGGAGAAGTAAAATATTTACCAGAATCCATGTTTTCATGTGAAGATTAAGATCAAACTGAGACTTGGAATCACAAAGACAAGAAATCTAGTGCTTTAAAATTTTTAGTAAAAAGGGCAAGTGACAATTTTCCTTGCTATTTATTGGCATTGAAGGCATTATCTTCTTCAAGAACAGGGCAATTCATAAAGAGACAAACTGACTTAATTCCTCAATCTGTAAAGTTTATTAGTGAGAACATGACCTCAAAATTAATCCAGAAATTATAAAGAAATAAATTAGATAAAATACAAAACAATTCATTTTCTAGGAATCAAAATAGATATTTCAATCAGAGAAAACAAGAATGAGAGAAGAGAGCAATTTTGTAACTTGCTTGTGATCGTAAGAGCTTGGTCTTCACACTGATATTAGGTTTTTAGCAATGATACACGGCCAAACTTATATTTTTAATTGTGTCTTTTACATTCTTGTATAATTTTATTTTTCTTATTCTGAAAATGCATATTAGCTATGCTAGTTAGAATATAATTTTGATTTTTAAAAAATATTTTTTTTTCATTTCTTAAAATCTTAATGGTTGAGTAATTTTGAGCAATCTCTTGTTATATTTTTTGTATAACTCATGAGGGGTATTAAAAAATATAATTATGTTACTTTGAATAGAAAAACTTGATAAAACAATATGCTAACAATTCAATATTTTGTAAGAAATTAATAGAAACAATTAGATAACGTAGAGAAATATTGGAGACTTGTTTGCCATACAAGGACATATGGAGCCATTTACTAGATTGATGGCACACAGCTTTGCCGCGGGCTGTTTCAATTTCTTTACAACTAAAAAAAATATGTTACATCATCGTTATTTCGGTATGATAAATATACCCGATCCATGTTACGTGGATATAAAAAACATATCTGACCTATATATACTTGAGTTTGATAAACATATCAGACTTATATTATTATGAACTTGGCTAACCATCCAAGTCCATATACTTTGAACTTGATGGTATGCAAAATTCAGGCGTTTTAGATTTGTGAAACATGTGAGACTCATGTTATGTGGACTTGGCTGCCCGCCAAGTCCAGACATCATGGGTCTAGCAAACACATAGTTTTGAAACCTGGATCGGCCCGGCGGGTTGATCCGGGACCTGGCCGACTCGGGCCTGGAACCGGTCTGGATCTAAGTAAAAACCCGTTAAGGAGTTGGCCCAACAAAACCCCAATCGACCCGGCAGGTTGACCTGAAACCTAGTTGACTCAGGTAAACCCTAAGACCCGGCTATCTTCCTTTTTTTCTTTATAGATTCAAGCGGTTTGTTGCTTTATAACTCAGCGGCTGTGCTGTTTGCTTCCTTTATTTACCTTATAACTCAGCTACAATTCTCTTAAGTTTTTATAAGAATAGATTAGAGGGGAGCGAGCAGCATGGTGGAGAGAGACCGTCGAGGATTTGTGTGTAAAAAAGCTGAGAAGTGGAGGAGAAGGGCCATGGTGGAGAGACTATCAGTTTAAAGTGGTGGCTGGTCGCTCGGGTTTTTGTGTGGATTGAGGCTACTATAGGGAGAGGATTTGGGTGGCGTGAGAAGGGCAATAGATGTTGTGATTTGGTGATAAAAGGACTGTAATAGGTAGAGAATGTAGAGTGGTTGTTGTGGGAACTGCTGCTACTGACCAGGTTTGTGGTTGTTGTGGTGCGGCAATGGTGGATTGTCAAATTCCAGCTAGGAAAGGGGTCTCTGCTGGATTTATTTGGGAGAGTGACAAATAGAGATAAGACTATGCAAGAGAGGACGATGGATTTTAGCTTTGGGTCTTTTTGTGTAAGACACGACGGAAATGGTCAGAAATGCGGACAAACGCGGACATTGCAATTTTTTTATTAATTTTTTTTTGTTGACCCGGGTCAACCCATATGACCCGTGACCCGATCATTAGACCGGGTCGACCACCGGGTTGGGTTTCAAAACTATGAGCAAATATGTTATACCCACGTTACTCTGGACTTGGTTAGCGCCAAGTCCAAGCACCTTAGGTCTGGGAAGCATGTCAAACTCAAGTTACTGTTTGCTAGACCCACGTTACTCTGGACTTGATTGGCGCCAAGTCCAAACATCTTAGGTCTAGCAAACATGTCAAATTCACGTTACTGTTTGCTAGGCTCACATTACTTTGAACTTGGTTGATGCCAAGTCCAGACACCTTAGATCTGGCAAGCATGTCAAACCCACGTTACTTGGGTCTGGCAACCATACGAGACCCATATTAGCTGATGACATGTTGTATGTGCAACTCAGAATCTGGCCACTATGGTGGCAGGAAAAACAGGGTCTTTTATTTTTTTTTTTAACCTGAAAATCTATTTTTTATTTATTTTTCATTCAAAAAAACTCATTTTCAACCATGTCAAACCCTAGAAACCTTGTCAAACCAATATCAATTCATTGACACCAAAAACCCAATTAACCACCTCAAAAACCTGAAATCCACGTGAAATAAAAAAAATTCTCGAGCTCAATTTTAGCTGTTTTTAAGGACTTGTCTGTCCCACAAAAATCATGATCGCGAATCACAATAAGGCTAGGATGAAAAATAAAAGCAAACAATAACGTCAAAAATTAAAAAAGAAAATCACAATAGTTCAAAAACTCTTGGAGACAGTTGAATATTGTAGTAACTTAGTGTTTTTGCCCCACCACAAAGAAAAAAATATTTGATCAGCTATATGATTTTTGCCTTTTATGTTGGCCTACATGTAATTATGTTTTAAACATTTATTTTGTAAATACTAAAATAAGGTTTTTTTTTATTTATGAAGACTTTTTTATTTATTTTGCATATAAAAATACATCTCACAACCATTTCAATAAAATGCATGTTTTTTTAATCACAACTATTTTTTATTTAAAAAGCCTACTTTTTTAAATAACTACCACAAAAACTACTACAATATCAAATATACACTAAGAGTGTATTTAAGATTATGGTAGAGATTGTTTTTCAAAGTATTTTTCACTTTGTAATACATCAAAATAATATTTTTTATATTTTTTATATCAGTATGTTAACACAATTTAAAAATATAAAAAATATATTAAAAAAAAAAGGTGATCCAGCTGCACAAATAAATAGCACCTAAACATGTTTTTGTGACTATAATGACGAAGGCTTTGTCCTTGTACATGTAACATGCAAAACTAGGAGTGTTCACGGTTCGGTTCGGTTCGGTTTTTATCAAAAAAAGTAACCAAACCGAATTTTTTTAAAAAAAAAAAAACCGAAACCAGTTCAAACCGACCGGTTTCGGTTCGGTTCGGTTTTTTAGAGCAAAAACCGGTTCAAACCGATTTGGCTCGGTTTTTTCGGTTTGACTCGGTTTTTTCCGGTTTGGCTCGGTTTTTTTTCCAGTTTTTTTCGGTTCGGGTTCGGTTCGGCTCGGTTCTGTTTTTTCGGTTCCAAGCTTAAAAAACCGAAACCGAACCGGTCGGTTTTTTCAAAATTTTAATCGGTTTTTTTTCACGGTTTGGTTTTTTCGGTTATTTTTTTTCCGGTTTTCTCGGTTTAATCGGTTTTTTTTGAACACCCCTATGCAAAACCAGATTCTCCACTGGAAGCTTTGCTTCAATGAACAAACATCTTCAATATTTAAAAAAAAAAACAATCATTTTATGCATTAATAAGTGTATTTGTAAGTTAATCTCACCAGATAAATTTAATGGTTGAAATTAAAAACAAAAAAACTTTCAATAAAATAACCCATCAATTCAAAAACAATTTTTTGTTCATTTTAATTTTAATAATAAATAATAAGGCATGACTTTATGTCAAGCTTACTGGAGTGCAAGCTCCATGTCCATGCAATCTAGAAAAGCAATAAAACCTTTCCATCATATGAAAATAATAATAGTAATAGGTCTCGTAAATATGTCAAACTTATCTTATTTGGGTCTAACAAACATGTTAGACTCACATTACTTTGTACTTGGCTGGCGTCAAGTCCAAGCGTCTTAAGTCTGGCAAATATAACAGACGCACATTACTTAGGTCTAACAAACATATCTGATCCATGTTATTTGGATCTGGCAAACATGTCAGACTTGAGTTATTATGGACTTGGTTGTCTTCTCAAGTCCACGCCCTTTGGACTTGACAGTTCGTCAAGTCCAGGGGTTCTGATTTATTGTGAAATCACTATTTTTCTTTTTAAAAAATTGCAATTTTTTTTTAAAAGTACAACAACCAATTACCAAACTTTATTTTTATCTATGTTATTTAATTCATTGCATACTGTAGCATGGCATTGTAAGACATCGTAGCCAAAGTATAGTATAATATAATTGATGATGTTTACAAAATCCAAGTAGCTTGGGAGTAAAATTTATATCTTGAATAATCTGTTAATCTCTTTATTCTGGTAATCTGATCCATTCTCTCAAATTAAAATGGCTGGAGGCGGGTGCCTGATACTTGGAAAAGGTTCCATTTGATGAATTTTGAGGCTATCTGATAATTAAGTTGGTGATTTTTTTAGAGAAAATGCAATAATATTACAAGAGATATTTTGAAAATAAATAAGCAGTAGATAATGAAGATTTTGAATCTTTTGTTTAAATGATTCATGTTCTATTTATAGCCCATAAGTTTTTTTTATGGAGAGAATGAGCTAAAGTGTAATATTATCCAAATAGTGTTAAAGAGAAAAAATATCTCTGATATATGTATTAATGTTAATAGGAAATATCACTAACATATGTATTAATGTTGATAGAAAATATCTCTAATATATATATTAATAATAAAAAAATATCATTGGCATATGTATTAATGTGGATGAAAATATGGTGATCTTTTAAAGGACTTTTACACACTATATTTTATATAATATTAATATCGATGGAAATATAGTGGGTTCTTTGAAAACTTTTATACATCTAATAGGTGTAGAGATAGTAAAATTTAAAATGTAGTTATACCAAAAAAAATATGGATCATTCTCTAAACTGAACCCAGGAGAGGTGAGTCCTTTCATTGATTGAGCTCAAGAGAGATGGTTGTTTTAGGACTTTTGGACCCATTAAATCTAGGCTTATCAATAATAATATCAAATAGGATTTTGATACTATTAATAAGGGAAATGTTTTAGGTAAATTATTAAAACCCTATAAAATTACATTTATCATCTAAAAATTTAAAAGAAATCATTTCATATTTAAGTAAATATTACAGAACCCATCTTTAATATCCAAAATACTCTTAATATTTTTAAAATCATTCTTATTGATATTAAGAATGTTTTGGATAAAAAAAAGAGGATATTGTAATATGTTCAAATATTTGAAGCTCATTATTTTTCATGATATCTCATGGAAATTATTTTAATTTATCCAAAAACATTTCTCCTTTATTTCATAATTTCCTAGTTTCCTTATCAAAACAGAGATCGGTTTTATTGGGCCTAAATACTTGTTCTTTCGGATGACCTGTAATATGAAGAGTTCAATTTTACTCTATACTAAAAAACTGGATATGATTAAGTGGTGTTTGGAGTATAGTAATAGTTATTTTTTAAAGTGTTTTTTATTTTAAAATATATTAAAATAATATTTTTTTATTTAAAAAAATTATTTTTGATATCAACACATTAAAATGATATAAAAATATTAAAAAATTAATTTAAAGTAAATAAAAAAATTTTAAAAAATTATTTTAAAAAAAAATAATTTTGAAACACAAAAACAAACGAGTGTCATATGAGCATTCCTTCTCTCTATCTTTTCCTTTGCTTTTTTTCCTTCTAATTTCATCATTGTTTGTATTTTTTTATTAGTTTTTCTTTTTAATTTGATTGTTCAATATTTGATTAATTTTGAATTGATCTTTATAATTTATTCCAGTCTATTTTCTATGAGGTTATTGTAGTCTTAAACAAACATCTTGATATTTGGTTTGTATTTATTTTCGGTATTGTATAATGAAATAAAAAATAGTTTAAAAAAGCAAAGTTATTAAACAAAGTAGAGTCAATGACCTGAGTCACAAGCTTGGTTGTTTAAGTCGTAGAGTTCGGGTCAATTCAATATATTATCATTTTAATATTAAAAAAATTGTGATTTGAAAAAAATTTAAAGTTAAACCATGTTTTTTTATCGATTGTCCGAGTTGTTTGTAGACCTACCAAATTGACTAAGTCACATAAGATAACTTCTACACTGTTTGATTTTAAACTAGAGTTAAACAATGAAACAGGTCAATAGATTTCAAAGTTAACCTGTTAGATAAAGTTTACTAATAATACCAAATAATTCTTTATAATCTGAATATTCTTTTAATTTAAAATAAAATGATCTTACCTCCAGCATAACAAGACTAAATAAACTAATGACCTCCAATCAATTAGAGATTTTTTTGGAAGTTTATTAGTATTTATTATTTAATAACTCTAATTTATGGAAACTAATTAATTAAACTCATGGTCTTGGAAACTATATATATAATCCTCATTTTTTTTTTTATTCATAACTTAATCCCTCCTTCAATTCTACATTCCTTTCCATTTTATTTTTTTTGTAAAAAGAATAAATAAAAAGAAATGTATGGAATTTTTTTATTAGGACATGAAGCTTTTATGTAATATAAAAAATATTAAATTAGAAATGATCAAAGATGATCAAGACATTATTTAATTATGTCCAATTCTATAAAAAAATAATTATTTAAAAACAAGCAAAAAAATTAATTTTCAATTAACTCCTGATTTTGGTTTGCAAGGTTGATTCAATTCCAAAAAAATATATATCAAAGAGTGATTTATGGCCATCACGTGATCGCCACATTTTCAATTTCATTTCGTGCATTTAGGTCCATATTTAAAATGTAGCCAACTGCCCATTTATTATGTGGATATGTGTGATAAGGTACTGCCTGGCATGCTAGATAGTATTGAAAGGATAATATTAGATAGATCTGGATAAATAATTATCTTGTTTTATGAATATTGAATTGAATTTGATAATTTATCTTATTTTATATTTAATAAACATATTATAAGATAGAACAATATATTATAATTCACCTAATAATTGTAATAAAATAAGAAATCATGTGTTGATTGCATACAAATATTGAGGATTTACAACTATAGTTATGTTCTCGAAACTAAAAGATAAATTATAATAAATAATAAAGTAAAATTCTAAAAATGATAAAAAAAAACATTAGCTTTTAAAAATAAAAAACAAATCAACCCGGCAAACCTTCTAAATTTAGTTTAATTTCTAAAACTTGCAATTCATGAAATTCTTGAACCGAGTTCAATCAATAAACTGAATTCAAATCAATTTAATTTTGAATGATTAAATTATAAAAAAAATATTAATTTAAAAGATTTTAGAGTTCAATCAAGAAAGTTTTTTTGATTAAACAATTTTTTTAATAATAAACAAATATGAAAAAGTTAGAAAAATCATTTTTAAGAAATCATTTTTTCATAAAACAAACGGGCTTAGCTAAATTGGTAGGTGGGTTAGCTATTTATATTAATATTTAGAGTTTGAAATTTAAAAAGAAATACAAGAAAAATAATTTGTTACGAATGCATTAGCAAGATTGTAAATTATCAGCTTTGAATGAAATATAATCCGAAACTATTATTATAATTAAGTAAAAAAAAAAATTAACTAATTAAGATACCAAATACCTAGTCATTTTTTGTAACTTGGTGCAAACATTTCTTCACAACACATGAAATATGATATCAGAACCTTCCTTTCCTACCCGTTGCAGGTGGGTTAGGGACCTGGCTACGTCTTCATACCATAAAGTATCATCATGTCGGTCCTCTCTTTTTTTATTAGGATTGGTTGTAAATGTAATAATAGTTATTTTTTTAAGTATTTTTTTGTTTGAAATTATATTAAAAAAATTTATTTTATTTTTAATATTAGCACATCAAAACAATTTTAAAACACCAAAAATAAATTTTAATTTAAAGTTAAAAAATAAAATAAAATAAAAAATTAATTCTTTTTAAAAATACATTTAAAATACAAAAATAAATAGTTGCTTAGTTTCATACTAGTTGCCCAAGCAAAAAAGTTTGTCCATACATTTGGTTGCTAAACAATCCACTAATAATTTAGCTTCTATACTAGATAAAATGTTATTCTTTTTTTTTCTCTTTGATTTTTTTTCAACTCATCTTTTTTTTTTCTTTCAATTTTAATTTTTTTTTTAAATTCATCATTGAATTTTTTTTTAAAAATCATTTAAGTTATCTTTAAACTGATCATATTAACTGTATTATATTGAAGTAACTCCTATATAATTTAATTTTAAACCCGAACTACATAAAAAATCAGGTAAAAGGTTTGTTTTCTCAATTTTATCCTTGTATTTTATTTATAAGTTGTTTAGGTTATCTTTGAACCGGTCAAATCGATTAGGTTAGCCAGAACAACTTCCTTGCGGTTTAGTTTTAAGATTGGACTAGATAAATAATTATATCAAAAAAATTTAAGATTAATCCATTAAACCAAGTTTAATAACACCATAAAATAATTCTCTACAACCTTAATACATTTTATTACAAACTTAATACTTAATTTGGTACTGGAAATTATATATTGGAACTGCTGTAACTACCAACTGTTTTTATTTTCGCATTACCTAACTCCACAAGCAACGAGATTAGATTTAGGGAAGTGGTTGTAATCTCTTGCATAGTTGCTATGGCCCCACTTGATGTAACTTGCATATATTTGTCCCAATCAAGAGCTCACACGCATCATCCACGAGTCTATTACTAGCAACATAACCTGAACGTCTGAACCCCACAAAATTAGACTCGTCGATCGTCAAGGACCCATCCCCTGTCCCCTTGCCACGTACTAAGGGCTGTTTGTCTTGCCTAATTTGATATTACTGGGCCACAAAACAAAGTGTGCAGACATTCTTGAATGCATGGTTCCTCCTTTCTTTGTGCCAAATCCCATTCCTCTTCCCCAGAGATGAGCGTTTTCCTCTCCTCTGTTTGGGCCAATTCCCGTTTCTTAGAGTTTTGTAGCAGAGTTGAAGCTAGGGACATTTGAGCAGTAGTTGCATCAAGTTAATCTTAAACACTTGGGAGTAGGGGTGAGAAAAAAACCGAAAAACCGATTAAACCGAGAAAACCGGAAAAAAAAAACCTGAAAAAACCGAACCGGAAAAAAAAACCGATTAAACCGATTAAAATTTTAAAAAACCGGCTGGTTCGGTTTCGATTTTATAACCAAAAAACCGAACCAAACCGAAACCGAAAAAAACCAAAAAAAACTGAGCCAAACCGAGCCAAAACAGAGCCAAACTGGAAAAACCGAGCCAAAACCAAAAAAACAGAGCAAAAACCGAGAAAACCAAGCCAAACCGGTTTGAACCAGTTTTTTCCCTAAAAAAACCAAACCGAAACCGGTCGGTTCGACCCAATTTCGGTTTTTTTTTCAAAATTTTTTTTTAATTTGGTTATTTTTTTTTGATAAAAACCGAAACAAACTGAAAATGATCACCCCTACCTACTTTAAAGAGATACACTAGGTATTATTGTTTATTATATTTTAAGAATTATGATTCTCTAAAAAAATGTTAAAAAAATACAACGTTGGGAGTTGGGACATTGGCTAGCTATATTAATTAGCTTAATTAACACATGGTTAATGATATTAATGATGGAACAAAATGCTGTGAGCTCTCAAGTACTTTGAAAAATGTTCTCTGCCTACAAAACACCTAAATCTTACCCTATCTTTTTGCTCCTGCCCTGATTCAGATCAAGTTGCTTTCAGTAACCAAAAAAAATCAAGCTGAATGTGCAAGCAAAAAGTATGGCATCATGGTAGGAAAAGGGCAAACGATATTTTGAAGGGGCGATGACGATTTCTCTCGTCTTTTTAATCCTTAATCATCGTACTTATCTACCTTTATATGATTTCAAAAGGGATATGTGATCAAATGAAATGGTGGCAGCAAACTTCCCCACTTATCATCTGGGTAAAAAGTCACATGAACAAGGAAATTATCATCTGCTGATTCCACCCAGTAATGTCCAACTGTGAAATTAAGAGGATTAGGTTTAGATTTGGTGCTTGAGTAAGCTTTAAGTTAGAGTAGTGCTTGATAATCATGATTAGGTAGGCAAAGTTGCTACAATTATAGCTTACTTTTTTCCCTTAATTTTTTTTTGTATCTTAGCATAATATCTCCTAGCGTCTTGACCCCTCCACAGACTTCCGTTTAATATAAGTTAAACCCTTCCGACACCAAGTTATATACCCTCTCTACACGCCTGGTCAAGATCATGAGCAGCAAGCATGAATTATTGTAGTAGCCAGTAGCCAATGATAAAGAAACAAGAGTCAGGTAAGGCTGATAATTTGCTGTATACAAGGGCGGAGCCAGGAATATTTTTTAACCTGGGCTACGAACAAATAAACATAAATTGTTTTTCAATATTCATTATTGAATAAACACTCTGGTTGTTTTCCATCACTTCACTACTGATGCATGGAAATTTTTGTATTATAAATCGAAGGATAAGCTAAGAAACCATACTCCATACCGATGGGAGTTAAGCAGGTGGCAAAGATATGGGAAGTGCGTTAAATATCATGAAGTTTGCTTGAGTATTTATTTATTTATTTATTTTTATTAATATTGATATCTGGATCAGCTCACATATACCTCAACTAATTCTACGGATCCTGAAGTTAAGAACCATATAAATCTTTAGTGGTTTTAAGATTTATGGGATTCGAACTAGTGATCTTTAGAGATCAAATCTAGAGCCTGACCAATTAGACTACACTCCTCATAGTTGATTGAGTATTTATTAGCTACTATAAGATGGGGCTAAAGAGTAGAGAGCATTTGGGAACGCGGTGCGCGTTCCTTTAAAATTTATCTTTTTTGCTAAAAATTAATTTTTTTGGTATGTTTTGAATCATTTAGATGCGTTGATTTCAAAAATAATTTTTTAAAAATAAAAAAAAACATCATTTTGATATATTTCAGCACGAAAAACACTTTAAAAAACAATCGCAATCACATTCTCAAACTTATTTTTTTAATTTTATTTTTTAAAATTAATTTTTTAATGTTTTTCTATGAATCAAATACATATAAATTGGGATATATAAAATGGGCTCTTTTATCCGGAATAGAAAATCCTAGAAATTTATTTAATGAGTAAGAAGATAAATTAATGGGATGCTAAAGGCTAAGAAGCCCAATGAAAAAGTACGAGGCTAATAAAAAATAATGCAGAGGAAATATTTACATATCCAGATTTGAAAAAAGATAAATAAAAAGGCTATACTTATAATTATAAGATGGGATATTACATTTTTTTTAAGATCTATTTTTCTACCTGGGCTACCGCCCACCTTAGTCTTCTATGCTCCTCCGCCCCTGGCTGTATAGTTCCGATCTCGGTCATGTCTTTTGCTTTATTGTTCGGTTTCGGTTTCAGGGAGAAATTATCTGAGCACATGTAGAAGACAGGACCATTTCTGATTAAGAAGCTGGGAATCTTGCAGTAAAAACGGTCCCCTTGATTCGGATAACAGCCACTGGTCATCTCCAACGCTTCACTTTGTTGCTTTTTCTTCTTATCTTTGACACAAAGATGATGCTCTTCGTGTGTCGTTTTCTAGTTGGAATCTTTACAACATTGCTCCAAGGAACTCTCAAAATGAACCAACCGCAGACATCCTTTCTTTTTTAGTTCAAGAAATCAACCCAAGCTTTCAGAAGTCATCTTTCTTTTCTTTTTCCTGTGAGTCATTAATTTCCTCTCCTTCAACTACCAAAACTGATCAAAGATTTCAAGCTGTTAGTGGCTGAAAAAGAGAAGGGAATTCTTCCTATCAATTGATGGTCAATATGCATCGCCGCATGCTTGATACGGTACCGCTTGATGTGGCACCGGCTAATGGGAACAGAACGCATGATTCGTACATTAACGAGACGAATTTCGACACCAACATGGTGATTATATTAGCAGCTTTGCTATGTGCACTAATCGGTGCGCTAGGATTGAATTCAATTGTGCGTTGCCTTTTGCGCTGCAGTAGCAGGTTTGGCTTGGAGACCACAGAAGAAGCCGCAGCGCGTTTAGCTGCCACAGGACTCAAGAAGCGTGATTTACGCCAGATCCCTGTGGCGATCTATGGAGCAGGAGGGAGTATCGCAGCCACAGAATGTCCAATTTGCTTAGGGGAGTTCGTCGATGGAGAGAAAGTTCGGGTGCTTCCGAAATGCAACCATGGATTCCATGTCAGGTGCATAGACACATGGCTTTTGTCACACTCGTCGTGCCCGAATTGTCGGCATTCATTGCTTGAACATACCACAGATTCAGGTGCAGCTCAGGAGGTTACCGAAGCAAGACGGCCAGGCGAAAATGATCCCGGCCGACAAGGTAATGTTAGTACAGTAGTTTAAGGGCCTGGTTGAATATTGTAGCCAGAGGATGGCCAGAACATGGTGGTTGACATTAAATCAGCTTGTATCAGTAGTTGAGAATTAATGCTTGACTTGAGTGTACAATCTGAGGCCATATTGCAAGTGCTAAAGAATTTTGCTAATTACTTTTTAGATTGTTAATCAGCAAGTTAATTAGAAAGAATGGTGGCAGCAGGGTTATAATTGCTGATGCATGTGCAGAAGGAATTCTAGATGTTACCATGATCAAGACTAATTTAAGATTTGCCCCTTTTTCATGGTTCTATATTGTCATGCGTAGCTGACATTATGACATATATAGAGATGTTTGGCATGGTAAGTATTCTATGATTGTAAGAAAATTGATCGATTGCCCTGTTTGGTCATGGAGGGTTTACTAACTTCAGAACCTTTTCCCTGCTTAGAATGGGAATAGTCAGTGTTACATGCGCATCCAGCTGACTGGCCAGGTCACTGAGAGTCGGAATATTAGAAAACCATGTTATGCCATAGTTAGGAAATTCTAGTTCAGTTTGGGGTTATGTTAACAGTTGTAATTTAAAATATTTTTTTTGTTTAGAAATATATTAAAATAATATTTTTATTTATTTTTTAAAAAATTATTTTTGAGATTAACATATCAAAACAATCTAAAAAACAAAGCTTTAATATAAGTCTCGACCCAATTCAAGAATTTACTTATTTTTATTGCGTTAACTTGGAATAATTTGAATTCTTTTTAAAAATTACAAAAAAAATTCATTTTCTTCAATAGACCGGTCTGAATTAACCTCTATGTTTATTAATGGACCTACCGGACTGGATTCAAAAAAATAATTTTGGGGTTATGCGGATATATCACTTGTTGTAAATATGTGGACCCTCTAATGTCAATTTCACCCTTTGATTGATTGATTTCTTCTATGTTGTATTCATCTTATAATTTATATTAACAATTTGTTTTTAGAATACAACCAATTGGAAAGGTAGCTCAGGGTTTTGGAAAAGCTTGGAAAATGCATGCTTATCAGGATAATAACGCAAGAAAAAACCATTTCTGTGGTTGAAAGTTGCAGCATTAAATTAATCAAGGGGCCGCCCACCTTCTTCATGAACAGACCTAGCTTGGATTAACTATTGTCTCAACTCTCATGTGAATACTGCTATTTCCCATACTTTGGTAGAATACTCATAGTTTCTAGTTTCTTAAACGTGTTTTCGGGTTTGACCCGGTCAGCTATTTTAATTATCATAGTTTCTTTAACGTGTTTTTGGGTTTGACTCAATCAAGTACTCAATTATAAATAAATCCTAGTTAACTCAGATTAATTTATTTTTATTTTATAAAAAAATAAAATAAATAAAAGAATTTTTATTGGGTTTTTTTTAGATTGGCTGAATCACAAATTAACCTAAATTTTTTTAAAGATAAATAAGTTGCGAGTCAACCTAAATTTTTTTTCAAATAACACCACACAAGATTAGTTCTCCTTGTATTTCTTGTTTCTTTCAAATTTCATGTAACTCGAGTCATGGTTGAAATTGTAAATGTTATTTATTTAAAAAAAATATTAAATTAATATTTTTTAAAATATTTTTCAATAATTTTATTGCATTGGTATAAATAAATAAATATAAATATTTTAATTTATTTTCAATTAAATTACACGTTTAAAAATTATCATAAACCACGTCACAGAAACAACTTTGTTGCTCCTACTCCATGGGTCATTCTTAATGATCTAGCTAGCTTGACAAATGCTAGTGTTTTGTGTGGATTCGAATCACATGGAATACAGTTTTACTCAATTGATACTGAGAGGGAAAGGGTTCCATTTCCACAGCACAAAACCCAATTAATCTCTCATTATGATTGGGTTTGATATTGCGGTATGTGTTATGGTTGTGATTTGAAAAAAATTGTTTTATAAAAAATATTTTTAGTTGAGGTTGGTTTGGAAAAATAGGTGTTTGGTTAAAACTGTGGTTGAAATTGAAGTTGAAAAAAAAATAGTTTAATGTGTTTGGTTAAGAATGCTTTTAAAATTGAGGTTATAAAATAATTTTAAAAATATATATTAATACTGATGATTTTCAATTTAAATATTGTGAATTTAACTATTGCTATTATATCATGAAATAAATCATACTTTATATAAAATATTTTTTATTATTCCATGAAACCATTTATAATTCCATTACGTATACATCCGACAAAAATTACAATTTTTATAATATTTTCAGCATGTAATAAAATTAGATAAAATATTATCAGGTATAAAATTCACTATAAACTAGTTTTTTTAAAAAAATGTTAAAAAAATAACACACTATGTTAGAGAATAATATAAATCATATCCTGGAACCTTACCTAACAGCTTAAGCTTTTGGGTTGAGATGGTTCTTTGACATGGTATCAGAGCCTTGATGACCAAGTGGTCTCGAGTTTGAATCTCACCATCCCTATTTATTTGATAAAAATTAGGCACAAGGTAATGTGAACCTGTGCAAGTTTCAAGCCCAAAGGGCTTTCACTTGAGGGGGTGTGTTAGAGAATAATATAAATCATATCCTGGAACCTTACCTAACAGCTTAAGCTTTTGGGTTGAGATGGTTCTTTGACACACTAAAAAAAAAAAGTCTCTTGCACTGTTCACTATTTTTTAAGTGAACAGTGTACACTATACACTGTTCATGTTAATTGCACTGTTCATTAAACAATGAAATTAACATGAACAGTGAAAAAAAAGTAAGAAATGGTTGCTTTTCTTTTCCTGTGTTTCTAACGCAGAAATTAAATGGGACCCAGTGAACAGTAAATCGATTTTTTCCTTAACCAAACAGCTGCGAACTGTGTTTTAAATAAAACGCAGCCGTAACCGTAGAGCCAAACGGGCTCTAAACCAGTAACCTTTAATCAAATCAACTATATATATGAGGCCATTTCTATCTCATTTATTTTGGTTTGGTAAGGCATATTTTTGCAGCAATTGAAACATTAATTGAGACTATGGATTACGGTTGTGGTTGTTTTTAAAATATTTTTTATTTAAAAATATATCAAAATAATATTTTTTTTAATTTTTAAAAATTAGTTTTTACATCAGCACATCAAAATGATCTTAAAACATCAAAAAATATATTAATTTGAAGTAAAGAAAAAAATTTAAAAAATTTAAATTTTTTCAAAAGCACTTTTTAAATGCAAAAACAAATAAGGATTAAAAATCTTGAAATTATATTTGAATCATTATTTAAAATTAAATATTAATAAATTTGATATTAAAGAATGAAATGTTAAGTGTGTAAAAAATAGTTGAAAGGTAAAGTATTACAAATTGAATATCCAGTAGATTTTAAATTAAAAATAGAGTTAAATAAAGTTGAAAATAATAAATATTATATAACTGTGGGGAGCAATGTTGGTTAGTTTAGAGTAAATTATAAAATTACTCCCCCTAGTTTTTCAAAATAAGCTGAATAGTTCCTCTATTTTTAAAAATAATTAATTAATCTCTTGATAATATTGACCATGCTTGAATATATTTTTTTGCTCTAAATAATATATTATTTTCTCATCAATCTTTTCGTATTGTCGTTTTTTTTCCTATTTCTTAAAAGTTAAGCAAATTAAATTGAAAACAGATATGAAAAGCGGGTGAAAAGCATCGAGTTACAAGTAGATTTAAAAACAATAGGACAAATTAATTTTTCTTAAAACTTAAGCAACTACTTAATTTGTCAAATTTAGAGGTGTATATTTTTTATTTGATTTAGTTTTTATTAAAAAATAATAATTAAATTAAATTTTTTTAAAAAAAATAATTAATTCAAATTGGTTTAACTTGATTTTTTTTAATTTTACTTGGCTTTTCAGTTTAATTTAATTTTTAATTTAAGTTCAATTCAGTTTTTTTATTTTTAAATTTATCAAATTAAAACCGAATGAAATCAATCAGTTTTTTTAAAATTTTAATCTATTTAATTATTTTTTCACAGTTCAAAATTTTTAGTTTTTTTTTTTTTAATTTTCTTGATTTAATTAGAGGAAAAAATTCTCCAGAATCCCCAACCGATATTAGGGATGACACTGTGCCCGCCTTCACTTACTCGATTAGAGGTGGGTGTGGAAGGGTTTTTGCTCTTGTGGAGGTGGGGTGGATAAAAAAAACACCAACCTTGTTCGGATGTTGACGATGCTCTAAGTTTTGAGCATGATCTTCAACCTCTTTAAGAGAACAAAAAATGGCAGTGTGATGCCCTCCCAAGTCCTGCACGCATTAAGCCCAAACACTGAACGATGGTGGCATTAGAGAGAGCAACGGCGAGCCCACTTTGATGGTTAGGTCAATACACAGACACATAGCAGATAAGATCGAGAGAGGAAGAAGGAAGGAGAAGGAGAGAAAGCTCTCTCTAAAATGTATGGGTGCATCTCACTCTTTAATCGAGAGGAAAGTACCTTATAAATATAGCAGAATATGCGCGTTTATTATCATTACTAATATTATATTAGATCAAGTGGTTATAGTGTAAAAAGCATATGCACCTAAGCTCTTTTTGAAAGTCCAGACACAAGTGCTTGGGCTCTTTTAAATAAATTTTTTATTTTATATTTAGGTATAAAATAAATTTTTAAAAAGTTATTAGACGTTCATTACTCGAGTAATTGGTTTAATGAATTAATTTATAACATCTAGGTTGTTGTATTTTTTTGTGGTTGCTTAATGTATTTTTTATCCCTCATTTAAAAAAAAATACAATTTAACCCCTTGTTATCAATGATTTTTTTTATTTAAATTAAAATAAAAAAATATAACTTCATTCTTTGTTATCATTTAGCTTTAAAAAATTAATTTTGCTTTTGTTTTCTTAGTCCCACGTGTCTATCTTAGTAAAGACTAAGATTAAAGGGTATTTTCTACAATAGATAGTAGTGTGCGTGCGTGCACACGAAAAAAATTATTATGGACGGCTATAATGTTTTTTATGTTGGTGCAAGAATAATGAGACAACAGAGGAAAAATGATGCAAGGAAAGAAAAGGTAATCAAAGCCACATTGAGAGTCTTATGCCAATGCACGGTAATAAAAGGCTAGACGAGATGATTCTAATAGCGCCAAAATATACTATTATTAGGTCACAGAGGAGGGTGCATGTGCCACCTCAACCTCGGCAGGCATCTCACACGCTGGCACGTGAAACACATGTGCTAATTATTATTTTTTTATTTTTCTCCCCCTATTCTTTTAGGTCAATTCAATTTAGTCATAGATTTGAGCCTCTTTTTTTTTTTTAATTAGTCCCTAATTTTTTTTATAACTCTTCAATTTAATTTCAAAATTCATTTAACTTGTGGCTAATTAAGTCCCAACTAAGACCTAACCAAGAAGAGAGTAAGGGATGAGAAAAGAAAGAGACATGTTGTCCAAACAACTTACTTAAATGGGATTATATCCATGATCATGGTTGTGAGTTTTGTGGATTAACTCAGGTTGACCACAATCGATACAATATCAAATATTTTTATAAATTTCATCTCTAAATCTTTTATAACTCTTCATTTTAGTTCTAGATTTAATCCAGTCTAAAGCTAATTAAGACTCATTCAAGGCCAAATAGGAGAGAGAATTAGAAAATGAAATAGAAAGAAACATGTTGTCAAATTGGGTAAACTCTTTGTGGTCGTGTAATTTACCCAAGTTGTAAAAACAATAAGTCTTTTCATTTCACTTCTTTTTTTTTAATTTATTATTTTGATAATTCATTGTTTCACATTTAAAATTATGTTAAATATATATTAAAACGATGACATATTAAAATTATTTTTTATTTTAACTAGATTACATTTGAGCGGAGCGACCAATTCGCTCTTTGCCTGTTAGGTCGAACAAACCACACCAATTTTTTTTTTTCATTTATTAATTTATAAGATGGTCAATTAATCTGCTATAATAATCTGATTGAGTTCTTAATCCTCTATTTAAATATTTCATCATATGGATTTATACGTACAAACATGTTTGGGAACGCGGCGGTGCAAACCGTATTTCTAAAAAATTTAATTTTTTTTTTTTGCTAAAATTTAATATGGTTTGTACGCTTTGGATCGTTTTGATGTGTTGATGTCAAAAATAATTTTTTAAAAATAAAAAAATATTATTGATATGTATTTTAGCATAAAAAATTATTTAAAAAGCAACCGCTACCATACTACCAAACACCCTTATAATAGTTGGCTTTTGATCAGGCTGCAGCGAATAACGGTACCAAACCTAGTTAATAATTGACTTGGTTTGATAAATATGAAATATTTTATTTATTTTATATTCCGTGTCCTTTACTTAATAAAAATTAGTCATAAACATGAACTTTCAAAAGAGATCTCTTTGATAAAGACTTCTATGAAAATGAAAGATCTGCACTCTCAACGGTCCCAATTGTTTCCATTATTTCATGATAAAAATTAGGTTAAATATTCCGCTTATATGCTAAAAACTTGAATTTTTTTAATATTTTTGTATTGTTTTAATATGTTTATATTAAAAATAAATTTTTTAAAATAAAAAATATATTATTTTTATATATTTTTAAATAAAAATTACTTTGATTACACTAACAAATCTACCTTACCAAACCGAGTGTGTTTGTTGGTACGAATTTTTATCTTTTGTGACTAGCGGAGGGCCGATTCTCCTATCTGATTTTTGCTGCTTTTGCTAACCTTTTCTGTGTAGGGCAACCCAGCGCTTCAACGGCTCTTAAAATCTTTAATAATTTGCTGGTAACCCACTGTTCCACTTTCACTCTTTTTGGCTAGTCTGCTTGTCTGCCTACAATGCAAGCAGAGAAGCAGCAAACTTGGAAAATCAAAGTACATGCTAGAGCCAAGAAATTCCATTTCAAATTCAAAGCAACAAAAACAGATCAACCCATCTGGAAGTCGCCCAAATTCTCAATCTTTCTTAGAATCCATAGATTTTTCCTCCAAGTGAATACAGAATCTCGGAATTCAATTCCTAGATGGAAAAAACCAAGAACCCTGAAATCTAAATTCCTCAGATTTTTTCAAAAGTTCAAGACTTTACCTTCAAAGAAACAGGCAATTGCAGCAGAGAAAACCCAAAATCTTCAAAACCCAGACAGTAAATTAAATGTGGATCGACAGAGAGAGTTTTCTTACAAGGTAGTATGGAATCATCATGTCACTTCACTCAATTCTCTTATTATATATGCATAATGTCTTTAAAGTCATGAATCTCTGAGTATTGATTAATGTTTGCAGAAGCCAGTTTGCATTGGATCTTTGCTGGTCGGGACACTGGCATTGCTTTCAGAATCAATCTGTGAGAGAAATCAAAAGGGAATTATCATCCATGGTTCATCTGTCTTGTTATTTCTTGCTTTCTTGTTCAAGAAATATATAACGGGAAAGGCCATGACTTTATTGGTGTTTTTAACAATGGCAACTGCAGTTTGTGCAGTTATGTTTCGTTTAGACGAGTACATGAATTATGATCAAGGTTTCGTCTCAGAATTTGTCTGGAAGGCATGGAATTATGCTGCCTCTTCTGGGTGTTTTATATGAGCTTTCTCAGGTAGTATCATCTTTTTCATTTTCTTCTAGCCCTTCTGGTTATGATTTTGCTAGATGGTTAGTTGCCTGACTAAGTTGACATTATTCAGGTAATTTTTTCAAGGTTTGCCAATCTATGGGTGTGGTGCAGTCAGAGGATTTGACATCCCAATTATCCTATGAATGGTAGCCTTAATGCTACATTGTAGATGGAATCAATTTTTCTTTGATTAGATTAGGTGATTTCTTCTTCTTTTGTCTATCTTTTACCACACACCACACATGCCTATTGTTCAAAGAAAAAACAACGTGCATTTTTCCCACGCCATTATTTTCTCAACATCTATGAAAATGATCAAGTTCAAGTTTTGATTGGGTCCAGATCACGGTTTGAGCTGTCAAATAAACCTAATTAACTCACTCGATTTAATATGAAAATTAGCTTAGATCAAGTTCTAGATCGGGTTATCGAGTTGATATCAAAACCAGATTTAATAAAGATATCTGACATCACAAGTGTGCGAGTGTAACCCTCCTAGACCCGAAGTAAAATGACAATTGGCCATAGCTCCTGTGCTATAAGAATCAATATATGATAGATGATGCTGCAAATCTGAACAGGGCTCTGCAAATACTTGGCCCAGTAATGTCTAGGCTGGAGTTTATGCCTCCATTGGAGTATTGTAAAATCTTCACCTGGTCAAAGTATAACACGAAAGTTATAGCCGAAAGCTTAAGACCAAATCCCTGAGCCCAAGAGAAAAGACGCCCTACTTTTCAAAGTCTGCTACTTTGAACATGTTCTACAAGGCTCGACTTCTCTGTCTTCGGCCCTATGCTGATAAGACAACATATTAAGGATAACTTGACCGACTCCGTAAATACCAGTTGTGCCCTCCGAAAACCCCCATTTTACCTAACCTGACGACAAGGTGAGGTAAAATTAAGAATATATAACCAAAAAAAAAAACCCATTAAGAATACTAATGATTCGTTGTACTAATAGAACCTACGAATGAATCCCACTTTAAGATCATGATCTTAGCACACTATGTTTATTTTTAGAGTTTTTTTTCTTGATGTTTAGCATTAATATTTTCTTCTCAAACCATGTTTTGCCCTTGCCAAACCCAGGTATTTAAAAAAATATTATTTTTATTTTTATTTTTATTATTAATATAGAACATAAAAGTCACTATATCTTATTACATTTATTAATTTTTTTAAATATGTGTTGGAAAAATATTATAAAGAGTAAAAACTATAATTATTATCTTATTTATTCATAGATATATCCAATCTAGATCATAAAATATCATGCTTTGATCTGACTTTATTTATAATCATAAAATTTGACTCTCTCATATAAATTCTTAAATTATTAAAAGAATCAAAATAATATTAGTTTGATAAAAATATTAAAAAAAAAGGGGTCAAAAGTGGAGTTTTGATTATATATAGATTATTAAATTATTTAAAAAAAATTAAAAAAATATTATTTTAATAAAAAATTAACATGCTGAGAATTGAATTTTGATAGACTAATAAGTTTTGATAAGTTAGCTTAATTTTTTATCCGGACCCGTCTAAGATCCGGGTCGGTCCGCTGAGAGCATGACGGGTTTGAACCCTTTTAAGACATGTAATCTGGGCTCGCAAGGTCTGGCCCATTACTAATAGGATAAGATGAACTATGATTACAGCGGGGAAAGATTTTCTTAACAGAGTCCAGAATTAATGCAGTCCTTATATTGTCTGTAATGACTTTACCATCCAGGTTAAGTCAAGTTAAGACCGCCACGCGTTTTAGAAGCAGCCAATCACACGCGCTATCAAAATGAACAGTAAAAAGCACTCGTATGGCCCCCACGATCCCCTCCTTTGGTGTCAAGCCCACGCTTACATGGCGCGTGATGGAGTCGCCGAGTCTCTATTCAGTGTGGGACCTACAGTGGCTTTCAGTGGATTCATGCTGGCCGTTGATCTCTCCGCCGCGAGCAAATCTGACGGGGAAAAATCTTCTGAGTCAAAGACCTATCTTGATGGGTCTCTTTGACCACACTGAAACATTCAAAAAATTTCAAAACTTTTTTTTTAAGAAAATAATTAAGTTTCCAAGGTTTGACTGAGCTGTCACTTCAATCGAGGTCTCTTCGTTGAAAATCGAGGTAGCTTGTGAATTTACAGTTATGGGCATCACTTTTTCCAATTTTGCATGCCCCCTGCCTCCCACAAGACCAAAACACCCTTATAAGGTAACGGGGTTGGTGATTTAATTTTTTGTGTTGAGTTTGTGTATGTTTGTAATTTTATTAGCTTTTGGGGTTATATTTGGGAATATAAATTGTAATTTTTTTTATAATTTAATTTTTTTTAATGAAATTCATGCAAAACTATAATATATATTAATTAATCAAATATTTTTAAACTTATAATTAAAATAAAATATAATTTCAACTAAACATCACCATGCTATTAAATATATCATAAATAGAAGTAAATTTAAGAGATGCATGCATGTTATTAGTTTATTGAAGGCTGATTACTAGAATATATATTTTTAATGGAATAATGTTGATTAGCTGTTAATATTTAAAAAGTTTATTGTACTTAAAAGGGTAATTAAATGAAGTGGGGAAGACATAATTTTTAAACCCAAAAAACATAAGTTTGGATCATGTTGCTATGTATAATGAGAAAGCTATTTATATTTCACCTTTAAGTATTTTTAAATCCTATGCCTATTGATGTTGCGAATGTAAATATCTATCATGTAATTAAATTACTGAAACTTAGCAGCTTGAATGTTTTATAAACAATTTAAATTTTGAAGTGAAAGAAAAAATTTGTTGTGGTGTTCATAAAATTAGATTTTTTTAATTGGTTTTGAATATTTTTAATAATTTGTAATTACTAATTAAATGATTTTGACTATAAAATTTGAAATTAAGATTTTTTTTTTATAGTTTTAACCTCACCAAATATGTTAACTTTGAATATAATATTATTTTGTAATTCTTACAAGATAAATTTAAATCAATTATGATCTTTAACTAATTAGAGAACTTATGTAAAAAATAAATAAATATTTTTTTACTTGGAAAATAGATTTTTTCCTTTCAACATAAAGTTACTCTATTTTTCACATATTTTTACTTTCAAATCTTATATATGCATCCACATTGTTAGCAATTTTTTTTTTATAAAAAAAACTCTCTTATAAACATATCATTGTGAATATGGATAGTTTGTTGATGAACCAATTTTCAAATAATAATCTAGAAATGTTTTTTTTGAAAAAAAAACAAGGATGAAAAGAAAAATACCATAGATAGCATTGCAAGCTATAAAGGACAATCAAGTAATTACTCAAAATCATACAAAGAAATGGAAAATAGCCAGCAATAAATCAACAAGAAAACATAGAGGGTAAAAATGTCTAAAAGAAATGATAAATCTAATTTTATTTATATATATAATATTTTATTTTTGCTGTAAATGTAGGTGACAATAATCACATCTTAAATGGAGTAATTAAATGCTGGGTTTTGGTAGGTTTGACCAGTGCTCTCATTGCCCCTCTCTCTCTCTCTCTCTTCTCTATTACACTAAATATACCTTAGCATCTTTTTTGTCTACCTTTTGTTAATAAAATAAAGCTCTCCCCCTTCCCCTTTTCTCATTTTGCTTTCTTTTCTTTGACTTGTTAAGGGTTTTTGTTTTACCTCATCAAAATCACACCTTTCCCATTTTTTTGTTCTCCACCCTCCCGATTTCTATTCCCTCTTCTTTCAAGTTGGAAGCTTTTCATGAGCTGGTGTTTAAAGGTTTGATTTTATTATTGATTTTAAAGGTTTAAGAATTGTGGTTGTTTTAAGTTGGAAGCTGTTGGGTTCTTTTTATTTTTGTTAAAGGATTGTAAAGTTGTGACCCTTTTTTGTTTAATGTTTGTTTGTTGCTTGATTTTTATTTTTATTTTTTATATGTTATTGTTAAAGTATTATTTGTTTGCTTGTGGGATTTTCTTGATAGGAAAATTGAAGTAGGTGATTGGATGATATGTGGAGTTTTGGGTGCTTAAAGTTTTGAAATTTTGTTGGGATGATTTTGGATCAGGGCTTTGGTAGTTTGGTTCAGTTGATGGGATGCTGATTTATGTAGCCTTTTGTCTTATTTTGAAAGTGCATTAATGGGTATGCCTTTTTTTTGTGATCCTTCAGTAATTTAATGGTGTAGGTCATTGGTGGGGAACATATTGTCTAGTTGGCATTTTAGGGGATTTAAGATACCTTGATTGTGTGTGGAGAACTCAAAGTTGGATAATTTTGTTTTGTTCTTTTGTTATTTTTTGGCAACACTGATGTATGTTGTGCAAGGTTAATTGTGATTGCAATAGCAATTTTGATGATTCGGTCCTTAAAATTTAAGGGAATTTGATCTACTTGTGATGAAGGGGTGTCCAAAATTAACCCACTGGCCAGCTTATTCCTTTATGATTTTACTTCCTTTATAGTGTTTTTGATTAATTGAGGTGTAATTCGAGCTGTCATTGATTTAAAAAGATAAAATTTATTGAAACTTTGATGGAGGTCCTTGAATGTTCCTATCATGATACCTCACTGAGTAAAGGCATGTATACTAAGCATTTTCCATAGAAAAGCACTGAAGGTTAGGAATTGATCGTTTTGGTTATCCAGTTGGATAATTACGGTCAACCATGGAAATTCTTGCAACTTGAACCCTTGAAGTTTTGGTCATATTAGGATTTGTAACCCTATTGTGAATAATTGAGAATATCTAATCTTGTAGTTTACACGTGCATTCTTTTCCAAATGTTTTGTTGCCTGGGAAGTTGGTATTGATAATTAAGCTGTTTTTTTTTTTTTTTCATTACTGAAACATAGAGGACTTCCTTGCAGGTTTCAAGAATTGAATGTAATAAGATGGGTTGTTTCACTGTTTTAAAGTGCAAAAAGAAAAGGCCTGAGCCGTCGGTTTCCATCAAGCGTGTCAGTCCTAAGGAGCAAATACCAACTACTCTACCTGAGCCACAGGTCCCAACACGTTCATTGCAGTCAGCACCCCCTAGTTTTCGGACCAGAGTGAAGCCTGTTCAACCAGAAAACAAAGTACCTAGCAACAGGGCACGGGCATTATCGGCTCCAGAAAGCCTTGATGCAGCAGAACAAGATGCTCTTGCATCAGCTGAATATGGTGAGCATGAGGAGTCAAAAAATCGTATTGGAATTTCAAAGGAACAACGGCTACCGGGTCCACAACCTCTTCCACTCCCTTCACCTCAGGGTGGTGCTATACTGAAGCCTATGAGTAGCTTTAAATCAGTGAATAGCAGTGGCTCTCTTTATGCTTCTGGTCCCTTGCCACTGCCTCGCAGTGGAACATACAGTGGAACACTCAGGAACTTTCCATATGAAGAAATTCAATCTGCTTGCTGCAATTTCTCCTCAGATCGATGTGTCTCTGAAGGCCTTTCTTCCATAATGTTCAGGGCTTCCTTTGGAGATGATACAGCAAGTTCGAAGAAGTTTGAAGCTAGTGTTATTCGCCTTAACCCATCTCCTCAGGTAATGCATGGAGTGACTGTTTATCAATGTACAGCCACAGAAGAGATTTTTCTTAGGTCTTCAGTTGATGGCAGCTGATAGTTGAGCTTTGATAATTCTTTAAACTTACAAACAGCTTTCTTATTTGTCTTGCGTTTCTAGAAATTTATTCATCTACTGGTAAACTAAGCACTTGCTATGCTTGTCTCATCCATTTGACACCCCCCCCATTTTCTTTCTCCTTCAAAATATTACGCTGAGAGTCCTTTCTCTGGCCTAAGGGATATTGGAGTACATAGGCTGTTATTTGTTTCACATGATTAGCAAAAACTCCAATTTAGTGAGCTGCCTTCTAGAAAAGCTGATGTATGTGGTTTGCCTTTGCTCCCCAAAAAAATCAGATAGGAATGTTTGCAATTGTGTAGATTGAGAGAGGAATACTGTCAATTTTCTTTCGCTAAGGATACATAATGTATTTTGCTAAAAGATGAGGTGCTAAGTGTAACCATCTCATCACTTTCTTTCACGCATGACACTATGATTTAAGTTTTAGCTTAAGAATACAATTAGAACTTAGATTGCATTATTTGCTGATAGCTTATGCTTTACTTAAAGAAGATCTATGAAGTTATTTATCATTTTCCTTTCCTATTTAAACACTTGAAGTGGCTTGATATTTTGCAATTAAACTCATTGTGTATTCATCTTCCAGGGTTTAAAAGAATTTATTAATGAGGTTAATACCCTTGCATCTTTGCAACATCCAAACTTATGCAAGTTGCTTGGTTATCATGCACGTGATGGCTCAGACCAGAGAATGCTGGTCTATGAGAGGCTTTATCATGGAAGCTTGGACCGGTTACTGTATGGAAGGTCTGATGGCCCTCCCATTGACTGGAATACCAGGATGAAAATTGCTTTATGTACTGCGCAAGGTCTTGCTTTCTTGCATGAAGAAGGGCCTTTCCAGGTAAAAAATTGCTGCTTTGATCCACATAAAGTGAACAATGAAACAATGCATGATATTATGTTTAGCTCACAATTTTAGCAGACTTCCATATGGATGATAGGTTAGCATTTTTTTCTTTTGTATTGTTAGTATTTAATTGATTAAATCT
Organism: Populus simonii; assembly: GCA_007827005.2. Classification (NCBI taxonomy): domain Eukaryota; kingdom Viridiplantae; phylum Streptophyta; class Magnoliopsida; order Malpighiales; family Salicaceae; genus Populus; species Populus simonii. Next base: position 677,059 of record CM017479.2, on the reverse strand, counting down.
GTGCAATAGATCCTGATTTGTGAATCTACGAGCCAATTGAAATAAATCCTATGTTTGTTACTTCTTTTTTTCCCTGAAGGGAAATAGGTGGGAGACTGCATAGTGTCCAAGCTTTTTAGTTTTCCATAAGTTTTATATTTGCTGATGCTATCCTTTGATTTGCAGGCAATGTACAATGAGTTTTCTACCGCCAACATACAAATTGACAAAGACTTTAGTGCAAAGCTTTCAGGATATGGTTGTGTTGGCCACATCCCTGAAACAGAGATCTCTAACAGTACAGCGGTAAGCTGATTTACCTCGCCTGCGGATATTTCTTCTTGTTTTGCATAAATCAGTAGTGGTTTGCTCTGCCTCCATACATGGAGTGGGGTGAGATGGCTTCCAATTAAATTTGCATGCTTTCATTTGTCTATGTAAAAGCATCTGTTTAGGCATTCTTTTGTTCTGTGGAGTTGACCACCTTCCATTTCTCTTCACTCACACAGGCTGCCGCAAATCTCTCTGTAGAGACAGTAGAGAGAGGGCTATTGACTCCGAAGAGCAATGTATGGAGCTTTGGAATTTTTCTTCTTGAACTGCTCACTGGCCGGAAAAATCTTGATAGTCATCATCCTAGAGAAGAGAGGAACTTGGTCAAGTGGACCCGGCCATTTCTAGCTGATGACTGTCGACTATCGTTGATTATGGATCCTCAACTAAAATGCCGTTTCCCTGCAAAAGCAGCCCGCACATTGGCAGACATTGCTCTAAGATGTCTTCAGAAGGATCCTTTAGAAAGACCAACTATGAGAACCATTGTGGAACATCTCAAAGTCATACAAGACATGAAATACTCCAGTCGCTTTCCTCTGCAAGAGCCAGCAGCAGTTGCTGGTAAACAAATGTCCAGATCTCCTAGTCTCAATGGGATCATCACCCCAGCACCAAGGTTAAGTTTCTCACCGTCTCCACCATCCAGAGCCCGGCCATCCATTTCCCCTACCAGGCCTCGAGCATTGCCTCCGTCTCTTCCTCCCCGTGCTTGTTCCTCAACTCTCTCTCTTGAGGAACTAGAACGGCAAGAAAGCAGGAAATCATCTTCGTCGGCTGTTCGAAGGCCAGGTGTTGAAGGATTTTGATTGTTAATATATGCATTTTTTCATTTTTTGAATGGCTTTTCTTTTACCCTTTTTGGTGATTCAACAGAATATATAGAAAGATAAAAATGTGGTTCTTCCACCTTCCCATCCCTCGATGTTGATTAGAGTGGATTCTAGTTTGTAGATAGAGTGCAAACCCTAGTTCGACTGGATTCAATTAGTTTCATTGTAATCAACAATGCTATTTACATGATAGTTTTCCAAGCCCATGTTTCATGCTCTTTCAAGATTTTGTCGGTTACGTATCGTTGCATGAATGCGCCTGGGCTTTGGTTGCCTGGAGATAACCATAATATACTCAAAAGGGAGAACGAAGATACTGAACGAATGTGGTGGTGAATGTAGGTCGGGTTTGATCTTTCAAGATATGATGCAAACAAGTGGAAGAGAGAAATGAAGAGATTTTATGAGATACGAATTCCAAGAGAAACACTAGGGAAAACGAAATTTCAAACAGGACTTGCATCTGTATTGCATCGATGGCCATGGCACAAGTCACCTCCAATTTTCTAAATGGACGGGAAAAGAGAAAAATTCATGTACCTTGTCACACAATATATTATAATAAAGACCCTCAAAAAGAAACAAAAATTACTGCTCATCTCACATGGAAAAAAAAAAAGCTAGGAATTTATCTTTGTGCAGAAAAAGAGAGAAAAGGGCACTTTATACAGGGTCGTTTTGGCTCTAAAGGCACTTTATAGAAGGTCAGTTTGGCTTTGGTCTGGTCCACGTTCATCATCCTCTTCGCCTCCGCTCTCCTGCTCTTGAGCAACCGAAGCAGGTTGGCAATCCTCATCAATTCTCCCTCCATTTTCCCCAGCTTGTGGTGGTACATGCGATGCAGAACTTGCTTGTTGTTCGGATAAACTTGCGAGACCATTCTGCTTCAAGTATGTCTCCAATGGAAGGCTTGCTACTTGAAGAAGACTTGTCATGCTCATTCGTGCTAACCCTGCTTGTGAGTCTTCTTCACGGCCAGGATGGCAGTTTAAATCTAGATGTCCCTTGCCTGAGTCGGCCAATTTGTTTGACAGATTATTGGTTTGGCTTTTGGATTCTAACTCATTCCCTGACCTGGCTTCATTATCTGAAGGATCCATAGGCGTCGATGCAAGCTTAGAGCTACTCTCTACGTCTGCTTCATCTTTAGGACCGGACATCTGCTGAATCCTCTGAGCAATCTCTGCTTCACGCTCTGATTGACGCTTCTTTTTGCGCATCATTAAGGTTTTGAAACGGCGTTTAACTGTCATGCAGACATTACATGTGCATGTAGGCTTGTGCTTCCCCTTCCCACTTGGGGGCTGGATACACACAATGCATGAGCAGCCAGGACGATGCCTGGGGTGTTTGGTTGTGGCTGCAACAGCAGTGGTGCTTTGCTCACCCGCGTCCCCAAGGATCGCAGCATTGGCCAGAGCATCCAGACCAGAAGATTCATGCTCCTGGGCTGGACGATGGCTGCTTGTAATTCTCCGTTTCTTGAAATCTGTATAAAAAAATTATGGCCATTGTAATATTAGTATAGTTCTTTCAAATGTAAGAACAAAAGAAAAAAGAAAAAAGCAAAGGATATCTTACCATATTTGAAAAACAAATTTAAAGCATGCAAATAGTTATGAATCGGTGGCTCATTATGCATACCATACAACAATTTCATGAGGGACACGACAGACAAACACACTCATGAACGAACTCCAGTTTATATAGCAAAACCTTCTATTTAGGGATGACTATGGGTCGGGTCGGGTTTCTTATGTCCCCACACCCAGTTGGATCAGGTCACTTTAATTATAAGATAAAGCTAGTTATTTAAATTGATTTTTTACAAGGATTGCAATCTAATATTGTAATAATCATTGAAGCGCCCGGTCAAATAGCTAATGAATATGCAAGCTTTTCTAACATTTGTTATTGCAAAAAGAAAAACCTTAATTATATATATAAAAAGCTTATACATGCATTCAATAAATCAAGAATTATCTATGCTAATAAATGAAAATAATTTTTTTTTCATAACACAAAAGAATGAATATGTGGATGTTATTGATGAGTTTTTTTGACTTCAAATAAAAAACATGATTGTGAATCAAAAGACCGATGAAAGCATAAGATAACTTAACCAAAGCCGTTCCCAAAGTTAGTAGGGAGAAGTTATAATTAAATAAAATAAAAATCATACGCGTTAATAAAAACGTGTAAGATTTTAAATTAATTTTTAACGTAGTAAAAAAATAAAACAATGTTACAATTGCTACAATGACACGCCATTTACTTTTAGTTTTGTATAATAATTTTTCAAAAATAAAATGTAAAGAAAAAAAATTTACAAAAAAATGAAGATACAAGCAAAAAGAAAAGTATAAATAGACTAAATGTAGAGTGACAAATATTCCAAGTGTAAAGAATAAAAAATAATATTTTTTCCCTAGAAAAGTGAAAAGAAAAACTAAAAAGGATATTATAAAAAAATAAAGATAAAAAAAAATAATGATAAATATATCAAGTGTAAAATGATACATATATCAAGTGTAAGAATAAAAAAACAAAAAATTACAGATTTACCACTATTACATAAAATTAAAAAAGTTTTCAATCATATCATTTCCATGTGAAAGAGGGATTCCTTTTAATATATGTATAACATTGGAAAAAAATAAATAGTAAAAATACAAGGTCGGGTGTGGGTTGGGTGAACCCTTCACCTACACCCATACCTGGCCTGTTTTGACCCAGGTCAAATTGCATAAAAACCGACCCAGCCGGGTTGGGTGATGCCAAGTATCTGGTAGATGGGATGAAATTGGCATCGCTACTTCTATTTTATATTTCAGTGACTAAATGACCATGCTTTAATGCATTTATCCAAGATTATGGATGAAATCTTCTGTGTTGAAAGTGCAAGCAGAATCCTTAAAACGACCATTGAGGTTTAAACACTAGGGGGATAGAACTTGGAGTCTCTTTAGAGATTAACTATTCTTTTTACCGACCCAAAGAGACAACAAAATTTTTCGACAGAGAAACGACAACATGAACCTTGGACAAGTGATGAATCGATCAACCAACTTGGAAGAGAAGCAACCAATTTGATTGGTCTGGTCTACGCAACAATTTTCAGTATGAGACAGCCTAAACTCTTTAGTTTCTTTTTTTCATGTAAACAGAAAAGGTCCTAAGTTTGAGCTGCAATCATCATGTATGCTTTCAACAAAAGGAGAAAAGGGGATGGTTGCTTGCATCATAGATTCATACCCTTGGTCAGTCTTAGAAGATTTTCCAACTCCCTCGGGGCCAATTCATCTGGAGCAGAGCAAGAACACCTGAAGACAAAATCATATTAATCTTTGTAGTTAATCGACCTGGCACTCGATTTCGTGGGGATAAAAAGAGGGGGGGGGGGGGGGGGGGGGGTGTCCAGAAATGACAACGACATATCATTGACCTGCTTTGATCCCAGGCATTGTCCACGCATGTCCACTTGGGCGGAAGAAGAACATCAATCGGCAACCTTCGCCACTTGGAGCAACTATCACACTGAGCCCATTGCTCTTGTCCTCTGACAACAAATAGGATCTAATATCAGAAGCATTTAGCACACCAACACTAAAAGAAACATCGGCCAAATTCCATTACGAATGACAGAAATAGGCTATTTGAACCCAAAAAAGGAAAAAAAGGCCTGGAAAAAAGGGAAAGGTTATGATTTCCCACCACAGAGGTGGAATCAAAATTGAGATCATTAAAAACAACATAACATGTGATGAATGGGTCCTTTGAGATAGAATCTCAGGAACTTCTTCATAGATTAAAGCTGAAAGAACCATAAAGATCATTTTCATCAACAAACTAGCACGTCTTCCTGATCTTTTTATACGCCAACTTAGATATCTGTTGATAAATGATTCAGGACTAAGCAGTTAATTACTATTCTTCTCATTCAGTGATGTAAATGCCTTTCAACTCTTAAATTTAAATTCCAACTCTAAAAAATGACAGAAGTGCATTATAGACTGAAAAGAAATCATCATTTTAAATGATTTACAGCTACTCTGACACGGGGCAGATTGATGATCTTGATTAGGAATTGATTTCATCTATCTTTAAAGATGAGCTCGGTTTGTTCATTGTATTAGAGTTTCAAGACCCTATGTCAGAAGGTTAGTTCTTGTACCAGGACAATTCGGTCAATCTGCGAGTGCATTACCTCCACACGCTAAAGGACTAATGATATAGATGGCAGTGATTCTTACCCAATTGAACGAACTACGAAGATACTCGTCTTCCCAAAAACCGGTGGTTCCTACATGTTAAAACATGTACAATTATGAAATCAACTGCACGGCTGCTTTCTCGTCAATAAATTGTATATTACATATTCAAGGTGTCAAATATATGTTCAGCAACAGCAAGACTTTCAATACAGAAGGCCCTACAGTACTATATGGAAAATATTAGTCATATCTAATATCAATTCCATTTACCAAACATCCATGCCTCTTTAATGTTTAACACATAATAACTACATGTAACACTGTTGATTAGGCACCATAAGTAAGTGCAGAACAAGAAATCGGTAGAATGCTAGATTAAATATATGAGTTTTTTTCATCAGAATGCAATCATGGCGTGCATATGTTCATACACATATATATAGATGGAAAACAATTGAATGCATATTAGATATGGGTGTATATGGATACAATAACTAAGAGCTTCAGGGAGATTACTCACTTCATATTCTTCAAAATCATGATCCTCGATGGTTACAATGCTAGGCTTGATACTTGGTTCCGGGCGAAGTAAATCCTGCGCCTCTTCCCATGTAACTTTGAGCTCCAAAGCATCTAGGCTATCGATTAGTAGCCTCTTACTTTTAGACCCAATATTTCGCAACCTTTTTCTCTCAGGAGCCAGCAATGATGGTAGCAGCAAGCCATCCCTTGTCCTGGCTTCTTGCTTCTCAGATTTATGCCAGCTAATATCACCACTAGCTGAATGCAGATGTTTGGACAGTGCACTTAAGTGTGTATCGGTGCTTCCCTTTAGTGAATGGAGAAGACCAGAGTAACCACTTATTATAGGTAGGTTCTCAAAAACACCCGAAAAGTAACTTTCACTTGAAGGAACACCATTAGGAATGGCAGATGGTTGGGTGTCCTGTTTATTTGATAATATATGCATTAATACTATATGTTCAAGTTTGCTAACATAAAAACTGACTCTGGTTTTTACCTGCATTGCAATAGAGTTTGATGCTTTTCTAAATCCCATGACAAGTTTTCCTTCTGGATCCATACGGCTAAATGTCACTGCAATAGATATAAATATGACAGTAAACACACCACTGTCTCCCAAGAAGCTATCTACACTTAAGATTTAGGAACAAACTTAAATTGTAATTTGCGGAAGTAAATATTTTTAGGGCAGTAATAGCATAACAAATATCGCATTGGAATGGTCTCTTTTTATTGAAGAGGGAGAACTGGAAAGCTCTAAATTATGGATAATAATACAAAACTATTGAGATGTTATCTACTTTGTTCTGTCAGAAATATGGAAACCAGAAATGTTTAGTTTCTGGGAGCTAAACTGCTATGTCAAGACAGACTGCATGATGAAAAAGAATAGAACCAGATAGAACAAAAGGCATATATTTTATCGAGCACATATTATAATCATAGATTTTCAGAAAAGGTAGGGATTAGAAGATACAAGTATCTCCAGCTTGCAATTTCATGGACTGTATACATGGAGTTACACCCTCCAAGACATACATCCTGCTGTTATTGTTAGGCCAGAACCTGAACTGAAATACCCACTCTTTCCCCTTCACATCTTGAATCCGTAAAGGAAGACCTTCAGGTTGAGAGATGGGAGGAAAATATGCCTGCACAGTGGTTCATCAACTTATACACAGCAAAGTCATCAACAAAATTATTTCTTAGGTGCAAATATTATGACCATCAAATATCAAAACTTACTTCAGCACATGCTTTAGGGAGAACCAAACGGCCAATGCGACCAGCATCACTCGCACTGAGAACCTTTTCAAACAATGGGACAATGGTAGAGTTTGGACTTGAAGATAAAATGGTTAAGGATATCACAATCAAGTTATCAGAAAACTTGAAAATCTTAAAAGCATAAGCTAAAATGCATGATTCAGCAGGAAAAGAAAATAATAAATCTGAAATTGGAATAACAGAATGATGGATACTCTCCAGATATTTGCTGCAATTCTTGATCTGTAATCCTAGGCCAATAACGAGGAAGCAGCTGATTCCGTCCCCGTCCTTCAGCAGGTGGCCTAGCAACACGTATCTGTGAGACCATGCCCGCATTTGCATCCAGAACAAGGGCTGGCTTTGGAGGCTTTGGCAATAGATGGCGAGACCTGGGCCCCTGTTGGAGTGGAGAGGATGCCTTAGCCAGTACCCTTTCATCGACAACACCTCCAGGAAAAGGATTTGGGTTTCCTAAAGAAGAACCAAGACTGATACTCAAGTTTGTTTGTGCTAGTGATTCATATAAATCTTTTGCTGCAGTGGTTTTATGAATCTCTGGTTTGGCAGTTTGAGATGATGCATTGGATATTTGGTTAAAATTCAAGAAACTTGTACTTGCAATTTCTCCTACAGGAGGTATTATATCCTCCTGTTTCATTTTCCTGTAAGACCCGTCTGTCTCACTACTCTGTAACTGGAGCAAATTTCTCGTGGCAATACGATCAATACAATTACCTAACTGCATCAGCTTTGTTTCGGTTGTTAACTGGTTGTCAGCAGAAGCAGATTGCAGTTCCCCAGCATCATCAACTTTTGACATACCAAATCCATTAGTTTTTTCATCACCGTTCACCTGTATCAAGATAATTTTCATTACACTTGAAGTACCTAAATTCAGTCAGTGAGAACCGCAGGGCTTGAATTCAAGCACGGTCTAGCAATAATAAATACATGAAGGAAGAACCATTTGCATAGCATGTCCTAATACATGAACATAAGGAAATGTTGACCTGAATCAGCAATATCTTGAACTCTAGATAGTAACATCTTTTCACAAAGAACTCACTCTTTCCATGAAAGGCATCAACGGACCATAAGCAAAATGTTATTGAAGTCATAAAAACATCGTATATTAGAAAGAGTACTTTTTTCTCAGCATATTTAAACATTGCGAAGAATAGTTCTCGTTCACAAGCTAGTAGGGGTGTGTAGGCCATTTATTACAGTATGAGTACCTTAGCTTTCTTTCCAAGTGAATGTCATTTCAGGTTGGTGTACATTAATTAGGTGAAGATGGAAAACAAAAACCTCTTTAGATCAGATGTCTAGATGACGTCAAAGAAAGACAAATGCCTATGAAAATTGTTCTTACAGAACTGACTCCTGCACTTTTAGAACAGCTTGTACAGTTCACACCCCCGCCATCAAGTAGCTCGAGCAGAGACTTTGATGCAATGCATCCACAATGGAGACGCTGCCAAGTGCCAACACCAAATCAAATTAAATTTATGCAAGGAATTACCATGATCAAACTAGGACAGATAGAAACAATAGACTTTACCTTTCCGCACGAAGTGCACTCCCTCCACCCAGAATCCTTTGAGTGGAAAACCTCACAAAAAACTGATTGCTCATACGCGGACCTATAACGAACACGAATCCCCAATTATAACCATGGATCAAAATTATTATATCCCATGAAGCTTATTATATTACAGTCGATAAATGATGTGTTAGAATCCATTGTTAACTTATTTTCTATCACCCCCAATTTATAAATAAAAAAAATAAAAAGAAATGAGTCCTTTTAAGTATCATTAGGACAACTTAGGCTCCTCACTTTCAGGAATCTCTTCTTAATTTCTGTTCTTACAAACAAATTCGACCATTTTAATTCTAACAGAAATTTGGGACGACAACTATAGAAAATCCCAAAAGAAAAAAATTAATTGGAAATGATGGCACTATATTAATGAGGAATCCTAATAATGATATAAAAAAATAATAATAATAATAATAATTCCACGCACTGTGAGTTAATAATATTCAGATAACCAAAAAAAGAAAAAATGGACGCAAAACCGTTTAACGCAATAAGTCAATAACTCCTAGCAAAATATAAATACCAGACCATTTTTTTTTTTAAAAAAAGCTATGAATATCAAAGAAATTAAAGAATTTAATTAAAATTAAGAAAATTACCCGCAGTTATCGCAGAGAATGGCGAAATCACCAGATCGCAGAGCCCACCCTTTTCTCCACCCGCCAGAACTCGACGTCGAGACTCCACATGTTGCATTCATGCAGCTCTTAATCGACGACGACGCCATTTTTATTTTAATTTAATTAACCTATGAAATTAAATTTAATCTCCAAGAATTAAAATTAATCGCGTTTAGTTAATTAGTTTTAATCCAACTAGTTAATTAGTAATAAAACACAGAATATTAAAAAAACTGACCTCGTATTGCTAAGACAGAAGACAGAGATTAGAGCTAGTTCAGTTATGTCTTTTGACTAGAGACGACTGTCAACGACATGTTGTTTGGAAGTTGGGGAGATTGGTTAAGGCGGTGAATTAAGTGCGTGGATCAGGTGACAAGTCGGTTGCCGGTGACCGGAGGGAGGATTGACGACGGAGAATTTGAGTTTTTAGGGGAAAGAGAGAGAGGAAGAACATGTGCATGCAAAGTAACAAAATAACAGTGGAGAAGAGAGAGAGAGAGAGAGAGAATGAGTTTGGAAGTTTAGAAAGCCAAAAACAATGCATGCATTGCACGATGATATTCCTTCAAGACTCGGCGAACTCGCCCACCTTATTATTGTTATTAAATTTTTATTTCTTTCTCCCTTACTTAATTGCCCCTCTTGTTTTTTTATATTAATTTCATTTTTTTTCTTCTATTATTAACATACTTATTAATCACGACCAGTCCATCGTGTCAACACGGTAATGTAAGGTTTGAATTGAGTTGGTTTTGTTATTAATCATTATCGGGTCGTGACTCTGATAATGATTTTTTTTATAAAAACACATTATTTTATTAAAATAAATTACTTAAAATAAAATTATTTTATTATAAAAAACACTCAATTAATTCAAGTTAACATGTTATCTTATGAATTGACCTGTTCAATCCATAATTAAATCTTGATTTGGATTGTATATCAAGTTTTATAGTTATGATTATTATATATATATACCATTACAGTTCCTGAATTATAATTTGAAAGAAATTAGGGTATAATATGGGTGATTTGCGTTTGATTGATAAAAATAATGGGCGTAATTTCAATATCTAAAAATTGGCCTATTTATATTAGCAAACCCTGGAATAAGGAGTGGAACTAAGATTTGGTAAACTAATGGGATGGACTTCAAAACGAGTAAACTTCGAATGGCCTATTAATTGTAACGAAGGACTCGAGAATTTCAGGGTGAATATTCTTCATGGAACCTATTGCACGCTACTTATTACTTGATACACACCATTTAATATATTTTGTATTGGATTTTAGTATTTTTTTTGTGTTTAGATTGTTTTTTAATTATTTATAAATTCTACGTGTAGGTGGGGGATATATTGCCAGTCAATTATATATATTTACTAAGAAAAATCTTGTAAATACTTAATATATTTTCTTGGTGATGTGAATATTTAGAGTGTTTGGTATTATAGTGTAATGTGTTTTTTTTAGATAACTTTTCATTTAAAAATATATTAAAATATTTTTTTAATTTTTTTAATATCATCGCATTAAAATTATTATTTAATATTTTTTTCAAGCCGCAAATATTTTTTAAAAACATATAAAAATAAAAGTGGATGTTGTAACAAACACTTTTCATTGTAATCATGCGTGCAATTTTGTATGAGTATAGAATAATTTATTTACATATATAACTTAAACAATGAGCAAAGAATTGCAAGATTGTAAGACAACTAATTTGAGAACATTTTTTATTATATTATAATTATGCTTGCCAATGTGATCTAATATGTGATATATAATTATGATTTTTTAATAATTAAACATTTTAATGTTATCCAAAATTATATTTAATGAACTCATTTGACAAATTAGTTCAATTTTTTTTTAAAAAATAAAGCAGGCAACAAGTTAAACTAAAATTATTTCATTATAACCATCTAGGTGGTGGCCCAGTAGTAAGAGTTTGGGACCAAGGGGTTTGCTCCCTCTATGGTCTCAGGTTCGAATCCTGTGGTTGCTCATATGATGGCCACTGGAGGCTTACATGGTCGTTAACTTCAGGGCCTATGGGATTAGTCGAGGTGCGCGCAAGCTGGCCCGGGCATCCACATTAATAAAAAAATAAAATTGTTTCATTATATTAACACATTTTCTCAAAACTTAAAGAAGATCAACGTAATAGTTAAAGAAGTATTCTTCCTTATCATAAGGGTTCAAACTCCAAACAAGAATGTGAAAATTAGTTTCTCAAAAAATTATAGCCATTTCATTTTGAATCACGAAATTAATCTAAATAAATAAAAGTTAAATCCAAAAATATTCAGTATTTTTTTTTTTTTTGCAAAATCAATTTTTAGTCATTAAAAATCAAATTTAAAGGTGTATTTACAACTAAAATCACTTTAAAACACACAAACATATGTGATTTTAGACTAAAAAAACTAAAAAAAAATCGCTCCATAGCCAGTTTAATAATAGTTATTTAGTTTGTATATATTTGCACATTGGTCCTTATGGTATCCTTAAACTGTAAAATTTTACAAATCGAAACTGGTTTTTTAAAATCAATCCAGCCAAATTTTAGATAAACCATAAATACTTATAACTGTATAGTCTAAAAAGGAAATTTCTATAATATATAATCAGATAAAAGCTATTAAGGAGCTGAAAAAAATATAAAAATACAGCGGCAGGACGGCACAAAGTGCGCCACTAGTCGCTTTTTTATCCAATCGCATATTTCGCATGCAAGAAGCCTACATACTTGAAAGTACCAGAATAACCTTAATGTCTATTGTTTTCTGCGAACCCATGCCTTCATAACTGCCCCACAACGACCAACTGAATCCTGCCAACTGTCAACGACCCCATGTTATTCAGCAGTTGAATTTTAAAATACTCTGTGAAAATGGCATTTATGACGCGATATTTATGAGGAGATGATGTAAGAAGACCTAGAAGTGCGGGGTCACCTACCACGCTGATAGAGAAACGCTAACCCACGCGCCCTAGACATGACCAGTCACGTCTGACAGCTGACGTGCTCGTGGGTGCACGCGTGTCCACCGCGCCTGGAATAAATATTATTATTTTTTCTTTTTCTTGTGCCTCTACGACGTCGTCGGGAAAACGGTTGACCCGTGTGCTGTCGTCAAAGAGAATGTTTTAGGATAAAAAATGAACGTATCGTTGTTGGCTGATCATACGAGGTTGCAGCAACCTCTTTTGAATTATCAGCTTGTGATTATTACACCGTTACCCAATGATATCCTTACAGGTGTGATGATTTTCATAAGTCTTTTCAGATTTGGCCATTTTGAGATGGCCTTTTTTCTGATGGACAGGGATTTTTCTTATGAAATTTTATTGAAAAACACATTATTTAATGATTTTGAGTAGATAAAATGCATATATCTTTATTTGATTTGAAATATAAACCTTTATTTTTTTTCGATCTTTTTATTACTTAATTAGTGAGGTCTGCTATTTTTAATCACTTAACTTTTAATTCACTCGAGTTGGTCTATATAATGTTTTTCCAGAATATTTGTAATTTTACATACAGCCTTTATAGTGTCCATAACAATTCATTCACTTGTCAGGAATTCTTTATCTCCTTGATCATTTTGAGATGATTATTCATTACTCTCTTATCTTTTTACTAATATTTAGTGTTACTAGTTATCTTGAAAAGATTAAACTGCTTTTTACAATAAAAAAATGTTTCCTTATCTCGTTGCAGGGAATGTTCCTTTTTTATTGCTACTTTGAAAAGATCAAATCTCATTTTAAATACAACATTGCCCTCTTGTATTGATTATTATCTCTAAGTATGCTTTGTCAATGACTCAGATAAATAATGACTTTGAATAACCCTTCTTCTATTTATATAGTTTTAGTGAAAAAAATCTTTATCTGTAATGAGTTTTGAAATCTTGAACATCTTGCATTTTAAAAACAAAAATTGTTTCGATGTGAGTTTAAAACAAATCTTACAACTCCCTAGGAATTTTTGGAAAAAAAGATGATTTGTTCTTGTGTTGGAGAGATTGAAATTGTTGAAGGTACATGATGAAGTGATCTTATGTTTTTGTGGATATCAAAGCAATAGGTTTAAGTAAAAGCTTAAGGTTTTGTATGAGAAAAATTATCTAACTTTTTTTTAATACTCATTTTATCAGCATGAATAATAACGAGTAGCTTGCTCGTATTGTTACGACTCCTATGAAAAAGCATTTTGCATTTTGAGAGCTCTATATATTAATCCAGATTGCCTTTTGGCTTGATTAGAAAAGACTTTTAAAAGCATGTGATGTAGGCTATGGCTCATGGCTATGAAAGAAAGGGATTAATAAAGCTCAAATAGTGTTTCAAGATTTAAAGAACTTAGAATCACTATCACCTGCTTGACTCATTGTGTCTTTTGATCTTTTTTTCTCCTGTCACTTTTCTTTGATTTGCTCTTTTTTGTTTTGATAGGTTATTATTATTTCATTTAGACTATCACTTTTGCTTTTGATTTGTGCATGCCATCTAGTATTTGAGTTTATCGGGCTCTTTTGCTTTCTAGCTTTCTCATAATTTTTTCTATCAATTATTGATCAATGAAATGTCACTTGCTCCTAGTGTGAGGTGTGATTCTAGTCGGGATTTTTTTGAAAAAAAAATTACTCGGACTCAAAAGGGAATCACATGTGATATATTTATTTTAGAATATGAAAGGGATAACAATGATGACCTTTTTTTTTTCAAGCTCAAGCGGTTAAAACCAATAAACTTTGATTTTGTTTAGTATAATGATTTGAACTTTGCAAAGAGATGCATTTCATGAGTCAATGATTATTGAATCCACAACATGCAATTATGCATACAACTAAAACATGTCTCAAGAGACATAGTGTGAGGGTGACTGTTCGTTTTGCAATTTTATATATTCTGGCTTAGAATTTGATCACCTCAATAAGAGAGTTACTTGATTCACCTGTCATTTTATAAATAAAATGTTAAATGTTATTTTAAACAAACATTGAATTATTTATGAAGTCAAAAGCAGGTTCAAATTTTCAAAATTCCATTAGGGAAAAGATTTTTGGTAAAAAAAAATGAGTTAAGTCTATGAGATCATGTAAGACTACAAATGTGTGTTTGCGAGTCCTTTGGTATCAACAATATCCATAGGTAAATGAAAGATAACAAAGAGAATTTCTTCTTTGATACAACTGGTGATGACAATTGCAGCTAATCTCTTTTCACCAATAATGTTTAGTTGTTCATATTGTATTTTAGCTCATTTAGCCTTCTCAAGCTTAGATTCCATGAGAATCCTTAAAAAAATAATCTTCACTTTCAAAGGCATCACTGTCTCTGTCTGATAAACTAGTGAATAAGATATAGATATAGCTCTAATTGATGTCCTTACAACTATTCAATATATATAGAGAACATAAGAAAGCCATTTATACCGGTCTTTGTAGATAATCGTCATTTTCTCAACAATCTTCTCTTTATGTTATTATTAGCAGCATCAACAGCCCAATTCATATGCAGGATGATAAATTAAAATGCTTGATTTTCGTATCCATGCAAGATCCAAGCGTGCAGCTCATGATGCTAGCCAGCACCCATCGTGATATATTGCTAATGTGTGCCGTCAACCTCTGTTCTATCTTCTTGTCGACCAAGGAAATGAACCATGGTGCATGTTTGATGAGTAGTCATGTCATCATCTCCCAATTGTCCACGGATTTGGCCGTGGGCACAATATTTTCATACGTGCCATCTAGCCACCTATACTCGATTAGATTGGACCACCAACAGGCAACATCAACAAGAGATATATAAATTGGATGGATGCTTTTGCTTTTGTATCTCCCTGTAATCGCATGCTAATCATTAGATTCATTCTCTCCCTTTCTCGGCAAGCTTCCTTTTAATCCATGTCGACATGGATATATATATATATATATATATATATAATATTGAGTTTTCCATGAATGTTCTCTAGGTATATAGGTTGAAAAGCATTAATGCTTTCGAAAGAAGTTCTTATGGATTAGTGTGTGTGGTAACATTATGGTTGAAGGGAAGCCAGATTTTGTGTGATTTTTTTGTAATTTGGTAATGTATAGTTATTTTTTAAAGTATTTTATATTTAAAAATATATTAAATATTTTTTATTTTTTAAAATTTATTTTTGATATAAGTATATTAAAATAATTTAAAAATATCTAAAAATTAATTTTAAATAAAAAATAAATAAAAATTTAATTTTTTTTAAAATACTTTTAAAATGTAAAATTACATGTGTTTTTAGTGTGGTAACATTCTGGTAAAAGAGAAGCCAGATTTTAATGGGCAAGGCCCATTCTATCAAAGGCCCAATCCAAGGTCAGACCTTCTTCCCTTATCTATATGCTACTCTGTATTTTTTGAGGGGAAATGAAATAAATAAAGAAAAAATCTTCTCTGCCCAAACCAGAAACAACTGCCATTACCATGGCGCGAACTACAACTGCCACTCTCTCTTCACCTTACTGCATCCTTCACCGTTCCTCCTTTTCATCTAAGCCCTCCTTTCTTCCATTGCGCATTTTCCCCAAAACACCATCGCCCCCCACTTTTCCAAGTAAGCCCCCCCTCTCTTTTCAACCACGTTTGTATTCAAACAAAGATGACAACTTTGTTGTTTTTATTGCTGTTGCTGTTGTTTTTCTTGCAGGGATTTATGCTTTGTCTAGTAATGATATCAAAGTGGGCTCCAACATTGAAGTTGATGGGGCTCCTTGGCGAGTCCTAGGTAATTATGTTTTTTTCTTTTTTGATTTGATTTTGTTTACGTTTCTGTTTTTTTTATATAATATTTTATTTTCTTTTTATTACATTTCGGGTTGGTGTAGAGTTTCTGCATGTCAAACCAGGAAAGGGGGCGGCATTTGTGAGGACCAAGATGCGTAATTATGTTACAGGAAATACTGTTGATAAAACTTTCCGAGCTGGAAGTACGGTAATTCATCTCTCTCTATGTTTTTTTTAAGGAGTTTGACTTTACTTGTCTTTGGCTCGTGTAATTGGTGTTTGATAAAATGTCTATGAGGAAAGATTAGTTAATCCAGCAATGCTGTAATGGGCTGGCATAAAAAATGCTGCTTTTTTTTCTTCTAATTTTGTTTCTGCTCGACCATTTTGATTAAATAGATACTAGTGGCTCAAAATAGGCAAAATTTGTGTGTTTCTTGCAATGGTTGGTCGGGGAATTTTTGGTACATTTGGTGTTGGACGCCTCGCTCTTGCATGAAGGTGGGACTTATGGATAATTTTCATGGTGGGTTCCCATGTTTATGTGAGAGGCGGGGTGGGGGGAGTACAACTTTTGGTGTAACTAATATTTTCTCTGGTCATAAAAATTTAAGGTGGAAAACGGGCATTTGGCAGTTAATGTTAATAAGGAGTAGGATTAGGTGGTGATGGATAAGAAATTCAAGCATCTGGATGAAACAATTTTTTAAGTTATAGGAATTTCAGTCCCCCTTTTGTTTCAGCTTGAGGTTATGGTTTATTTGCTGATCTTGAAATTTGATTAGTTAGCGGCTTCTTTGATATGTAGATTTACAGCAAAGGCATGCAAGTGTCAACCATAGTAGGTGATGCTTGTGTTAGAGGGAACCCATTTAGTTTTTTCTTATGTTCTTTTCTGTTTTTTGTTTCTGCAGATTGAAGAGGCAAATGTATTCAAGGAGGCAAAGCAGTTCACGTACAAAGATGGAGTTCAGTTTGTTTTCATGGACTTGGTATGGCTTACTGTGCTCATAATCAAATTTGTTAGACTGCAGAGATATTTTCAGTCATAATCTGCTTTATTTTCCTTCTTGAAGATTGCAGGTTTCTGGTTGGTAGATATAGCTGTTTATTAGCCCCATTAATGAGTGTTTGGGCCTGAATATACTTGGTTTTTATTTACCTTCTTTTCTTAAATTTGTGTCATTTGACTTGTCACAGAGTACTTTTGAAGAATACCGTCTCAATGAGGCAGATGTCGGAGATAAGACAAAGTGGCTAAAAGAGGGAATGGACTGCAATTTGCTATTTTGGAATGGAAAAGTAATTCCCAATTTCCTTCGATTTGGGACACTTTTTTTGTTCATATATTTATGTGCAAGTATTGTTATACAGATGTCCTCATTGAACTCATTTACTTAATTGGATGCACAATTAACTTGGCTGACATCCATTTGCAAAAACAAGGGTTGCTATTTTGTGCTGATGCTGCTATTTATAAAATTGCTTGTTCATTTTCTTGCAGGTTATTGATTTTGAACTTCCAATCACAGTTCAACTGACTGTTGTTGATGTGGATCCTGGGGCTCAAAGGTGACACTGCTCAAGGTAATGTCATTTGGCTTCTTTAAGGAAAACTTGAGACAAACTATTCTCTGGGTACAAATGCTCATTAATTTATCATCCTGTAGAGATATAGAGTCAAGCTCGTTTGTAATTGTGTGTTTAAGTTTTCCCTGGCTGCATGTATAAAAAGTGCAGTTACAGGAAGCAGAGTAGAAAACCAGGTAAGTCTGTTCCCGGACCGTAATCATAGGCTAGCCTGCCAACACACATGTTTCCACTGTAATAAGCACGCGTTCAGATGCCAAAGAAGAAAGAACAAAGCAGTGAACTGTGGTCATTTCGTTCATTGTGTGCTTAGCTAGCTATCATGCCATATGTATACCAATAGGCAACTGATTGGGTTAATCTATACTTGACTTTGTTATCTTAGCTTTTGTTCCGTTATTTACCAATTACAGCATTGCTGTTCTTATGTTTTCTTCGCCTTAACATTTGAGAATGAATTTCTTGTGACAGGTGGAACAAAGCCAGCAACTCTGGACACAGGTGCTGTAGTTAATGTTCCATTGTTTGTTAACGTCGGCGCAGAAATATTGGTAGACACAAGAACTGGACAATACATGAGCAGGGCATGAGTTTTGGATTTGGAGTTTTTTTGTCTATCAGGCTTAGATAGCAGAAGAGTTGCCTGCCATATTTTATTTCTGTTAGTTCTATAATACACATGTATTCATCATCTGAGAAATCTCATAGGGCACAGTTCTTTTTGTAAGAGAGACAAGGTACCTTTTTCTCCCAGGCATTGCAAGGCAGAATAGCATTTCTGAATGAAAAGGGTCATATTGGCTCTGCTGTTGTATCATTTCCATATTTTGAGTCAAATTTGTGTGACATTTTTCATTAATTATAGATGGCAGGTAATGCCATCACTGAAGTATTGGTAAAAACAGGAACTTCCACGCTCAGTAACGCAATGGCATTGCATAAACAACTACCATGAAGCATTTTTCTCATCGTCGAGGCTTTTTGTGGGGAACCACACCTCGAACTAATGCAGCACCATAGACATTACATGCACCCAAAGTCCTTTCCTGCCGATTCAACTCATGAATCAGTAAGTCATAGGACATTCTACTTGGGATTTTACTATTTTCATACATGAGAACTAGAACATAAAATGCCTCGTCTACCTTTCCTCCGACACAAAGTGCTCGAATTACGTTGTTAATGGTGATTAATCTAGGAATATATCCCAATCTAACCATCTGGTGCAAATTGATAAAAGCATCGTCAACTTTCTTTGCCACCCAAAGAGCTTGAATCACCAAGGCATATGTGCTCTGCTCTATGACAAAACCCCGTTTCTTCGTTTTCTCGAACACTTCATAGGCAACCTCAACTAGGTCATTTTCTTTAATAGATTTCCTACATAAACCTCTAACAAGACTATTCATCAACCTCTCATCCGCTTCAAGTCCACTCCCCTCCATTTCATTGAAAATTCTCAACCCAGCTAGAACTTTTCCCCAGAGCAACAAACCATGCAGCAATGTGCTGTAGCTAATATAATCAGGCATGCATTTTCTCTGTTTCATTAACTTCAGCACACCAAACCCTTTCAATGGTCTCCCTTCCTTGGCATATCCATCTAACAGGGTGTTAAAAGTGACCACATTTGGTGCCAACCCCATCTCCATAGCCTCATTTAGCAACTCCATTGCCTCATCTGATCTGCCTACCTTACAAAAGCCATCCATCATGGCAGTATATGTATAAATATCCGGCTCTACAGTGGTTTTCTTGATATCTTCCATTAGCTCGAATGCTTCCTCTATTCTCCCCACATAACACATCCCCTTTAACAAGCAATTGTATGTTTGAATGTTTGGCTTGCACCCAATCCTATCCATGACCTCAAAAACTTGAAAGGCATTCTGCAATTGACCCATTTTGCAGAATGAATTGATTAGTATGGTCAATGTTGCAACATTTGGATTAAACCCTTTTTGCATCATCTGGTCTAAAACCCTTTTGGCCTCACCAGGGTCCTTTTTCTTGCAATGACACCTGACCATGATTGAAAATGTCCAAGAATTTGGCTCTAAACTGTAACATGATAAACCCGAGTACAATTTCAAGACAAGATCAGACTCATTGGCTGTGACCAAAGCCATGAGAACATCATTGAAGTCTGAGATGTTAAAAAATCCAATCTCTTTATCAAGAACCCTGACAATGTAATCAACTCTTTCTTTACAAGGTAATGCTTTTACTGCATTTAAAAGATCCAGTACCTGAAATTTACTTGCTTCCTCATCAAAATCCAGGCTTTCTTGTTCTTCTTCTTTCATAGGCAAGCCCTTATGTTCCTCACCCTCTTTTGGGTATAATCTTTGCTCCTTGTTACCAAGAATTGGACTATGTAACACTGTGGTTTCTGTGGGATACGATTTTGTGGTGGATAGTGACGCTGCTGGAATGAAAACAAGCTTGAGGCTAGAAAATTTGTGGCAACAGAGCTTGCTGGTGTTGTTGAAGAAAACGGGGTGGTTGCTAAGTGAAGGAGATGGAAGGAATTCAGACAGCGGAGAGCATGGAGAAGGCAAAGACATCGACATCATGTCGTGAGCGGGGGAGAGAGGACAGGGTGGTGGTTTTTTCCAGTGTTTGGTTGTGATGACTTGATTCACTTTGTGTGTGTTTGTATTTGAGGTAGAGGTTGAGGTTGGGTGTGGGACCCACTAAAAAAGCCATAAAAAGCAAGAAAAACTAGCTTTTGTGGTTGAGTTTTGTGCATAAATGGGTTGTACCCTACCACAACCTCAACCACAAAAGCTAACCCAAACACACTCTTTATCCCAACTCACAACGCCCGAGTTATGGCTCCCGAGGTCGACCTGATTTTAGTGTTTTTTTTTTTAAGAAAAATTAATATAATTTTAATTAAAACAAAATTAAAAAATAATAGGTTAAGAGAGTTCCAGTCAATTTAAGCCAGGATCAAATAAGTTTTTTTTTTACTTGAATTAATCTTTGGATGAATCAAATCTTGAATGACCCATCAAATTCATCCAAGTTTTATAATTATATTCCAAAAAAAAGGCAAAAAAATTATAAATGGTATGATCACATGTTATCTTTTTTTTATCTTATTATTTTTTATTCTACATTAATTTAGAATATACTCTAGTTGATTTATATATTAATTTTTTAAAAAATATATATTTTACATTGAATTGATGTATTGAAAAAAGAATAGATTTTCATTAATATTGGCTTTAAAATCCGAATTTAAAAGGTCAAGAAAGGAAACAAATCGTTCTTCTAATTATATCAATCCCTTAGATTCATATGATATAACTAATCTAATTTATTAGTATTTATAAAATCCAAATAAGGAATAATAAGACCAAAACTATGTTGCTTATTATCATTCACTTGAAACCCTAAGGACATGAAAATGCCATAATCTTAAGTGAAAATGAAATTAATTCCATCTCACTCGAGGCTCCAAGTCCAGAGAGTTATCTGAAGATGTCATTAGAATAAAATAAATTGATAAAGAGGACCCAATTGAGAAATATAGAAAATTATTAGGACCTAAATGATAAAATCTGTGTTTGAAATGCAATTAAGAATGGGCATACAGGTCAGGGACTAAATTGATGTTTTACATACTAGTACTGCAAATCAAAGAAATTAGAATGAAGTGATATCCAATTATCCATTGATTTCAAATTTACCAAAGCAACACAATTTAGTCCTTATAATTTCCACTAATATTGAAATTTTATTACCAACATATTGTCTATATATATATATATATATATATATATATATATATATATATATGAAAGGTGTACATAATTAAGTAATTATCCTAATCAAATATTTAAATCAAGAAAAAGGATATCATCGTGGTAGTAAATCTGGACATTAAGATGAGCTAGAGAAGCAAATGTAGCTCTTACAATTAATCAAAAGACGGATCAAACCATGTTTAAATCCTTAATGACCTACTAAAAGCCTTCCAAGATTTGGGATCTTTAGGATCAGCCATGCCTTCCTTTTTTGCAGCAGCAGCACCACCACCACCACCGCCATCACCTTTACCCTTTCTACCAAGAATGGGCCTGAGCAACTTCTTCAGGAGCTTGTCAAAACCTAACCCACGACGACGGCACCCTTGCTTCACATGTGTTGCCAGAGGAGCTGTATCCTGCCCATTTAGTTTTCCCTTGAGCTGAGACCGAGACGCACCTGGCTCCGAGAGACTCCTCCCCAGTATGGCTTGGTTCAGCTGCACCTCAAAGGAGAGTCTCTCAAACTGGTCTAACAATGTGCTTTGCTCATCCCCAAATCTTTTGAGAACCACCGCTATCTCGTCCATTTCTTTTTTACTTTCACTTGCTAATGAGACATGGGAGAACTTACTTAGGTTTATAGATGGGGTCATGGCTCATAACATGGAAGCTTAAAGGGTTCTTTTTTGCTTTTGAATGTGGCTCGAAGAAGCTAAGACTTGGAAGCCAAGCTTGATGGAAAAAAGAATACTAAACAGTGCTTAATCCAAGCAAGAGGCAAAGTATCAATGACGGTTTATATCTGCATGGAAACTGGAAAGGCTGCATTAAATGTGAGCAGCAGGCCAGAAATTACTGCTGATCATAGATTCTGCTTCGAGGGTTTGCGTTTGAAGTTTGAACACAAATTATACTGGATGATGTATCTAGCAGTATATTAATTGTGGACCAATCTCATAAAGATTGGAGAATGGTCCACCAATTTGGTTCAAAAAATTGGCATGATCCACCTTGTTAATTGGTTCAAGAAATTATATGTTATGCACGAATCAAGCTCGTCTGGATATAATTCAAAATACCATATAGACTTAATTATGTTGCACATGAGTGATAATTTAATTGTTGCCAAGCAATCAAGCACGCTAATTTTCTGTAGAATTATTTGATTCAAGCAAGAAAAACCCATTTAATTTTAGCTCATGACCTCATATATATTAATAGTTGATACCAAACAGCACAGAAATGCTATGAAAAGTTGTGATCATGATTGTTTAAAGGATTTCTCGAGGCCAAAATCATATTTTTTTTTGTTCTAAATGCCTTTGACAAACTGTTTATTTGCTCACTTAATAGTCTATTAATTCAATTTAAACCTTGATCATTATATACATTGAATACGATCTCAAACTAAGCATTTTCTTAAATGTTGGAGGAATTATTGGGTTTTTATATATATATAGAAACTAGAAGAAATTAAAGTTGGACCAATGCAGTTGTAAGAAATATTTCTTTGAAACATCCTTCTAAAGTTGAACACATAAATGATAATTTAATAAACAAATACTTTCGCTAACCAATCCTCATACATATGTTAATACAATCAAATTAG
Organism: Populus simonii; assembly: GCA_007827005.2. Taxonomy (NCBI): domain Eukaryota; kingdom Viridiplantae; phylum Streptophyta; class Magnoliopsida; order Malpighiales; family Salicaceae; genus Populus; species Populus simonii. The sequence goes on along the minus strand of CM017479.2, from coordinate 653,940 downwards.
ATAATGTTTATTTTAATTTTTCAAATAAACATAAAAATAAAAAATAACCCTATTTCACTTCCAAATCTCAATCTCAATGTGCATGTGTGTCAAGAAATTCTTGTACCAATCTAAAACCTAAAAGCTGGTAAATAAAATTATAATATAAGATTTATAATATTCTCTAACACGTTTATCTTATATAATATTAAAAGAGTTAAGTTTTGATAACATGTAAGAAAAAAATTTATTTTAATTCAAAAATTTAAATAGCGAGGCCGTGATATATAATTATATTATTTTTTAATAAATTATACGCTTAAATCCCAATTTTTTTTCATATAAGATTTTTATTTACCAAGTCCCACTTGAAAAATGGTTCCATACCTCATGTAACCCTAACAATTAAAAAGCAAATTTCCCACCCCCAAGCTTCTTGTTCTCCTTCTTCTTCTTTTTGCCATAACCAAGCTTCCAATTAATCATAAGAGATGGAGAAATGACCACAAAAGGTGAAAAATATTATTGGAGCCACAAGCCATGAGAGAAGTCATTAGCCCTTAAGCCATGGATGCCATTAAAGCTAAAAACTTTCACTTTATTGATTCTTCCTTGTTTGAAAGAGATTATGTTTTATTCCTTAAAAAAAAAAAAAAAAAAAAGGTCTTCGTCTCCTCCTTTACCACCCTTCTCCCACACAAAAGTAAGCCATTCCTTTCTGGGCTTACACAGACACCAAAGAAGCAAAATTCAAGGGCACATTTCCCATCGAGGCCCAACAATAACCCAAGCCCAATTTGGGCTTCATATAATCCAATGGTTAGCCCATGTAAAACTTTAACGCGTTTGATCTGTCGTTTGAATGCTCAACAGCTCAAGCATGAAGCACCCTTCTCTCTCGCCATCTCACACCTGACATGCAAGGCAACTAAAAAAAATTAACATGAAAAATCCTTAACCCTAAATTTCCAAATTCTTAAATATCACAAATCCATGTAAGCTTCCGCTAATCTGGAAAAAAAATAAAAATAAAAGAAGCAAAGATCTGTACTCGTATTCAGTAATGGGTAGAAATGGAATTTCAACACTATTTTTGTTCTTCGTCGTCTTGATTTTATCCTCCGGTGTTTCTAACGCTTCCTTTGTCTCCACGATTCGGCATTTGGCTGCTCCTAAAGACCACGACGGCAACAGCTCCGTCAAAATCCAAGTAAACTCACTCTCTGTTTATTTTACGTTTTTGTTTTTGTTTTTGTCTATTAGAGAGGAATTAATTTAATGATGTTTTTTCAGAGAGAGACATAAATGTTTTATTGTTTTTGTATTTAATTAAGGTATCCCCGTCGCCAAGTCCAGATCCTGCTAAGACACTAAATACGACAAACACTGAGGATAATTCGGTTTCAAAAGTTGATAATTCCACGAGCTTAAATAATAATAAAAATAATAATAATAATATTGGTAATATTAGTGATAAAAGTAATGGTGAAAGGGGGGTTGTGGGACTAAATTCGACTCGGGGGAATGAAAAGGAGAGTGGAGATGAGAAAAGGGATGATGAAACGAAGAATGTGAGTGAAGAGAAGGATCATCGGAAACCAGATTTGGAATCAGAGGCTGGTGGGGAGAATTGTACAACAGTGGGCGGTAGGAGGTGCACGGACCTCAAGTCGTTGACTGCTTGCATTCTTGGATTTGATAATGGTAATGGTTTTTATTATATTATGCAATGTGTTTCTATTTTCCCTGGCTGTTTAGTTCCCTTTTTTCGAGTTGCGATGCTTGGTTTCTTTTATGGAGTTGAGGAATTGATGGTTGATGAACATTATCTGTGCTGCTGGTTGTGAGTGGTTATGGTTTTGGTAATGTGACGTATTAGGATTGCAGGAGACGAAAATGGAAATGAATGAATTTTTGTGTCTTGAAATGCTGAACTCGAATGGTAAATGTAAATGGGATCTTTTGGTGGTTTAGAACTTAATTTGTTATGTTGAATGGCAGAAGAGAATCAATCTTAGATTACTGTATCAGCAATTATCTGAGGATTAGGTTCTTGGTAGCAGCATCACATTACGATAGGTGGTAGACAATCACATCTTATACATGTGTTGAGTGCAGCTGATTGCTGCAGTAGTGTAGTTGCTAAGGCCAGCCACTGTCACTTTTTTTTCTTTTTTTAAATAAAAGAAATAAGGACTATGTAAGTCTTGGAATTGACAGTCCATACTGTTTTACATTTCATCAGTTAGTGGAGTTTGCAGGCATGCGTGGTTTAAAAGCTGTATAAATCTAGTTCCTTGATGTAATGAAAATGGGAAGTCAAATTCAAAAGGAGGCAAGATCGATATATCCAGAGAAACAGTTGGAGCTTCTTGCATATAGGAATTTATGGTAGTAGCAGTCTTGCATGAGTATATACTTTCAGATGTCTATCATTGACATGGATAGTCAAGTGCTTCTTGGCCCCTGTAAAGTCATTAAGTTGGATTATGGTATTAAAATGATGGCATACTCACCTTGTCCATCTTTAAAAGCAAAGTCATCTATATTCTTAAGGTTGCATTAAACTCATCAGAGCTGTAAAATCTCATGTAATTCCTGCTTTATTTGAAACAATGTCTTATTTTCGTTGTGATACAGTATAACCTTTTAATATTCAATTTCTTTTTCTTAAGGTCATGTTCCAATCCGATTACTTGTTCTTTAAGATATTGAGTTTCTGCTAGAGTTCGCTGTGTAGAAATTCATGTGTGATTAGCACAAAGGAATTAATTGTGGATTACTCAGTGAGTGTTTAGGAGTGTGGTAGCTTCTAATTTTGGGTCCGTTCCAAAAGTGTGTTTCACTTGAAAAAGCATCAAATTGATGATTTTTTTTAGTGCTTTTGTTGGTTTTGATGTGTTAAAGTCAAAAAATCTGAAAAAAAATCATTTATGCATTTTCAAGCGAAAAACACTTTTAAAAAGCATCATACACCACAATACCAAACTCACATCACTTGCAACTGTGTTGAAGTTCAAAACAATCAAATTATTTTCTTGGTAGTAAAGAAACAATATATTAAGGGTTGGCAACTGCGTGGTATCTTTGGTGGGTTCTACTAATTGCTGTACTAGTGTTTTATTTTATTATTGAGAATCTTAGTGTAGTTATTTTTGTTGTGATGGCTTTCTTTCTTCCTTTCTTTTCTTTTTAAGGAGTGATAGTATGTAAACCTTGGAATCACAAATCCAAGCTGTTTTAAGTGTAATCCATCAATTAGTTAGTGGAACATTAATATGTGCATAGCATAAACTGTTCAGTATACCTCATCTGAAAAGAAATAAAAGAGTAGTATATGTATAAAGCTTTCTCTTGAAGTGCTTGTTTTACTCTGAGCATACATTATCAAGACAATTACCTTGATTAGTTTGTACCCTATGTTGTCTGATGAAGTAGGTTATCAGAACACTGGCATATTCTGAAAAGGAGACTCCTTTGTCTATTTTTTAAGCAAACTCCTGATATTTTAAAGTTCCATCAAGCCTGTTGAGATTGTATTAGATCTCCTGTAACTCCTATGCGTAGTCTCATGATAGTCCTGTTCATGCCTGTTTAAGACTTTCATTAATTCACGTCAAGTTAAAATTCATTTCCCCCTCACTATCATGTCTATGTTTAAGTGACTCCTGTTGTGTGTATTTCCTTTAATTTTCAGAAGCCCTTATGGTGGCTTTTCTTTCCTTTTCTGTTAACCATTTAAAAAGTTCAAGCACCAGAACCTCAGCTGGAAATGATGATTCTTGGATTTTAATGGCTATTTTGTCATGGCATGAAGAGTTTCATGCTATAACTTGCAACCCTTGAGGCTATTCAACTGCAGCTTGTTTGGCTTATAATATGTAGCTATTAACAATTTTTATCAGGAATGAAAGAAAATATGAAGTCTTAGATATTTCATTTGAACTCCAATCTTGGACCTCTTCATTTGAGTAGCAGGAGAAGTACATATGGATTATAGGGGTCGGTGGAAGCACCAAGTCTTGGTATCGAGATGAGATTGGAGCACATGCCTTATTGATAGCTGTCTTATTGAACTTATGAAGGACAAGTGTCATCACAAGCATTCTTTGGAGGTGCCTAAGAAATTCCCAATCTATTGCTTACTGTCATCTTGCTCTTGGCCTTAGCAACTTCCAATTTAAATTGGACATTGGTGCATCATATTTAGCAAGTGATCTTGTCCAGACCCCAATCCTCATATAGGCAGGTTTAGTCCTCTGTCATTGCATGGGAGCAGCATTTCTTTGGTTTAGGATGTCAGTGTGGAATGTCTTGTGCCAGAAATCGCTTCTCTATGTCCATGGATCAATTTTTCTGTTAAAAATATTGTTAAGAAGTTAAGATATTTTCAACAATTCAGATTCTTGTCATTTCTCTTATCGTTACACTCTAGAAGGCTGCTCTGTGGAGACTGGAGGATTGATGGTTTTGTTTTTTTCCTTAAACTCGCCTTCTTATGAACCTCAGGCATCTGTCTTATTGATGTTGGGCAATGTAGCCTTCTATTGATAGACCACAAGATGCAGGCGTGACAGCTGGCATGCCTCAGCATTTTTGCTTGTTATGGACAGTCACGCAGTTTCTGCTTCATAAGGGATATTAAATTTATCATGTCTTTTCTCTTGGAAACTGGTAAATCATAATTTTTGTTTATGGTCCTCCAAATACAAAATGGACTTAAACTTGAACTTAAAATACCTTGCATACAGTACAAGCTAAAACACACATTTCAGCATGGTCATATCACAATTTCTGGACAGTGATGGTATATGTGACTGCAATATCAGAACTGGATCAATGACCACTAACCATGGTCGTTATATACTTGTTAATATGTGTCACTGGCTAGTCTCCTCTTGTTAACTATCAGGCGGTGAGTTTTTGTCTGCAATGTCATGTAGGTTATTGCTGCTTCTGCGATTATATGCAGTAGTTCATCGGTCAACTTTTTTCAATAAGCTATAACTAGTGCTTTTGGTTGTTTGAACCGTGCTCAGATAGCATTCTATTTTGCAACCTTTTGGTTACAATTGTCTGTCCAACCTTTTGTTTTTTGGACCTCTCCTGTGACTAGCAAGTAGATAAAGACATGCAGTGGAAGAACTTCATTTACTTATTTGTTCATTTTCCAACTCACCTAGAAAAGTAATGCTGTTATCTGTAGAGGGGGTACTTAATATCACCAGTTTTATATAGTTCATCATCTATTCTCCCCCTCCTTGTAGGATCCCATTGGTGGACGGTTCTTATACAAAATTCTGGGGAACGCACTTTGTCAGTGGATGTGCTTGCCCCAAATCTTATTGACAATTCTTTGGTGGAAATAGCGAAACACCAAACTAAAATGGTACGTATCGTTTTCCTGTTTCATCGTGTTGTTTCTATGGTCGACTTAAAACTGGCATGAGATATGGGATACTTAAACAAAATTGAAAAGCTGTAGCCAGGCAATAGAAGCAAAACAGAGTAAGAAAACAAAATTAGATTAAGCTTCTTCCAGTAACATTCCGTTGGCATGGTTTAAGAGCAGTTTCAAAAGTCAGCAAGAACTCACAAGGTGTTAGTTGTTACTGGTTCTTGGCTTCTGCTAACTTGAATGCATATCTGGAAGGCAAGGAAGTTATATTGAGAACGGGCTTAGATCCAGTGGAAAACTTTAAATTTACTAGAAACAGAAACTTACTACCAAGTTGTGATATTTTTCTTGCCTTCTGGAAAATTTAATCTTGTTTTGACATCGTGGTACCACCTCTGACAGATTAATTATTTCTTGGGGGAAGGAGAGGGGTGGGTAACAGTGATGTTTCATATTGGTGATCTAATAATTGTACAGGCTTCACCCATTGCAATTTATGGGTGTGTTTGTTGCCTCATTTTAAAGCAGAGTTTCAACGTTTTCTTTTCAGATCAATTTGACTGTTGGTCAAAGCACAGAGGTGATATTAAATGCTAAAAATGGGGACTGTGTTCTGCACTTGGATCCTCTTGAATCTCAAGCAAACTTTTTCATGAACCTCCCTTCTTATGACCAGCTAATTACCCCCATCAATGGTGCTTACTTCCTGATTATTACAGTGGTAGTTTTTGGAGGGACATTAGCTTGCTGCATGTGTAGGAAGGGGAGACCGGAGGCTGGAATCGCTTATCAGGAGCTTGAAATGGCTATGCCAGAATCTGGTGTTGCAAATGATTTTGAAACAGCTGGAGGCTGGGATAAGGTCTGGGATGATAATTGGGATGAAGAGAATGCAATAAAGTCACCAGCTGCACGTCATTCAGCAAGTGTGTCAGCCAATGGCCTTACTTCTAGGACTCCAAACAAAGATGGATGGGAAAATGACTGGGACAACTAGGATTTTTGCAGGGAGAAGAGAAAGAAGAAAGTTCTACCTTCCCAGGATGTGGACAAGGAGGAGAACAAGAAAACGAATAGATATACAAAATTTTGATTGTAAATCCTTCTGACAAGAGCGATTTTGGCATTTGTAGTTTTGTGCAACGGTGAGAGTCCAGAGAAGTGTTGAAATGCGTAGATGATGTAATCTTTCTGCTTTTTGTGAAATGTAAATTGCTCACATTTGTTTTTGTGCAATCTGCATTCTTTGACTTGCACTTGAAAACATATTCCATTGCACATTCTGTTCATCTTCATTGAAGGGGAAACCCAATTCTTGTTTTTGTCCAGCATAGAAAGGGAAACGACATGGGACATATAGAAGTGGCCTAAACGGGCTAGAAGGGCGGGCAGTCGATAAACATACACAGGCTGAGGATGAAGGATGATCTCCTTTTAATTATCATATTTCAGGCATGAAGTCAACCAGGGGAAGCAGAACCAGTATGGTAGGGGCTGGGGCTTGGGACCCAAAAGCAGGAACAAGAAATGGTGCCTGTCATTCAATCCAAGAATGCAACTCCCCACTCATATTTGGTATGTTCCTGTCATGCGTTATGGATATGGATGTACTTTTACCTTTATTCTAATCACCAGGTCCCATGAGTTGGAGTCGCATCAAGCTCAGTCCTCTGTATTCTACATCGTCTTTTGATTGCACCGTGGACAAAAGTTTCTCCCTGTCGTTCAACTATTTTGATTCGAAGTCATTTTTCAGTTTAAGAATGGCAAGCAGGACACCAAATCATGCAGCTAGCAACCCTTCTGCTAAAACTAGAGGCCTTCAAGCCCCGTGTATTTTTTGCACGTTTTATCTCAAACCTCTCTCTTGGTGCCCATTACAGCTACGAACAAGTTCCCGAACAGTTAATACACACATCACACAAGTTTTTCACCAATGAAATCTTAGAAACTTGAGAACAACCCACTTACCACTTGAGTCAACAGCTCAGGCATCATATGGTTGCTTTAAAAAACAAAACAAAAAACCAGATAATTCACTTGGCAAAGAATGGCAACTGTTCGAACCTCACCACAAAACTAACCCTTAGCATTTTCTTCTCAAGCGAGATTAAATATTCAATTTAATGCATTAAAAAGAATTTAATAAATCCTCTTAAACACTAACTGTAAGATTCAAATTTAGAAAGTCAAAAGAATTGAGCGTACAGCACCTAGGCTTGATTAAAATCATAGTTGATGCAAATTTACTGTCCGTGAAACTCTGATGAACTCTGTCTCTACTGGTTGGGTGGGTTTAGAACTTTCCATTCATTCCACAGGTAAATATTATGATGTAAATAAAAAGGTATGATGAGCACACTATTTCATAAGAGCATGTTAAACTTTTTCCCCTTCACAAGGCATATTACCAATGAATATCATGCAAAGTTCCCACTTGATTGCCATGCACTAATATTGCCACTCAAAAAGGTGCCATGGTGGTGCTTTTCAGGACCCCCATGTGATTTGCTATGATGATGTCCATTTCCATTTTTATTTGTTTCCCTTTGGGGTCCAACACCATACTTCAAATCCAAGGGTTAATTATTCACCCGAGTTGCAGACACAGGGGAGGTTGTTTATGATAATAAATTACAAACAGTGCGAAGGAGTGCATCGGTAGAATAATTGGCATCGGTTGGTTCACAGAATTGAGAGCACGGCTACTCTCTGCAATGAGTGAAAAAGTTGTTGACCATGCTGCGCTTGAGGGTGCAATAAATTCTCAGAAAAGCAAAAGGTTAAAGCAAAGGCAAATTCTGGCTTAACAAGTATGAATAAAGCAAAAGATTGCTTTATCCAAGAGCATCATACCATTCAAATTGTATACTCCACAGAAGCCCTTGTAGTCTGTCTGGTAGTGACCTCAGCGCTTTCATTTTCTTGTTGAAACCTTAGTCCATGTAACATGAAACAAATACAAGATACTATCAAGACAAAGATGAGTAACCAGTCAAGTATACTCCTTAGGGAGGAATACCATTGATGCAATATTATACGTGCCCTATATTCCGGTGAAAAGGAATCCGGTCATGGAAACTGTAGATAAGATTGTCATTAAAAAAGGGATACAAATAAAATTCAATAGCAAGAAGGAAAATTTTGAAGGTAAATGGAACAATATATTCTTTTTTTTTTCTTTGAACAAACCAACCGGATTCTTCTTCACCGGAGAAAACATGTTTTCAGTTTCTTTCTTGAACTCTAGTACAAGTCCAGTTCACTCCAGCTCTTCCTGGCCCCCTGCAGGACATTGGATCAGCTCTAAAATATTGACCACTTCTTCCATGTCTGGCCGATTCGATGGCACTTGAGATGAACATATCAAACCAAGTTTTACTACTGGAATCGCCTCATCTGCTGGAAAATTTCCTCGAAGTCTGCCATCAATGCATTCTTCCACTCTTCCATCCTCCAGTGCTCCCCTCACCATGTCACATAGCACAACCACATCATCCTCCATGTATTCCACTGGCCTCTTCCCTGTCACCACTTCCAAAACTAGGACCCCGAACCCATACACATCACATTTCTCAGTTATCTTCACCGTTCGACAAGCAAACTCGGGAGCCATGTATCCTAATGCACTCTGGATTTTGCTGCTTAAGATGCAACGGTCTAAAGTGGGCAACAGCTTCGCCAGGCCAAAGTCTCCCACTTTTGGCTCACCAGAATCATCTATCAGAATATTGGTAGATTTTAAATTGTAATGGGTTATGTTCATGTGATGCAAATGGGCCAAACCTCTAGCCATTCCAAGTATTATGTTGAATCTATGTCGCCAGGAGAGGTAGTTCTTATCAGGTCCATCATGGAGATGCTTATACAAACTTCCACTGGATACGTATTCATAAATAAGGAGTTGTAAGGATGGAGTCCAGTAATAACCTTCCAGTGTGACAAGATTATGATGCCTAACCTCTCCAAGTTTCTTCACTTCCCTTTCAAATTCATCTTGGGACTTGATCAAACTTGAAACTGTTAGCTTCTTTATAGCAACTGAACGCCCATCTCGAAGTATTGTTCGGTAAACAACCCCAAACCCACCACGACCAAGTTCTGAGTCTTTGTTGAGTAATGCTTGGGCCCCAGCAACAAAATCAGCATCACCAGAAAACATGACAAGCTTGCCATAGTTTGGATCATTAGTTGGGGAACAGCTGAAATCTTCCCCACCAGAAAATGTGAAAGCAGCAGGAGAGCGTGCCATAGAAGATCTTGCACGGATATTGAGGAGAGTAACAGCTACCACACCAAGTGTAATGCAAGCTGCTGCACCAATAGCAATGAGAGCAGAGATGCTGAGTGCAATCTTCCTGTGATGGAGATTAAAAGAGGTGCCATTGGAGGAGCCAGAAGAGTTGGGATTCAGAACAATAGGCTTCTGATGGACAGAAGGGCAGGATCGGTTGACAACAGATCCACACAAGGAGGGATTACGAGAGACAGATGATGGGGAAATAGTGTTGAAGAAACCCCCAAGTGGGAGATCACCTTTTAAGTTGTTATGAGAAATATTAAAGGACAGGAGGTGGGAAAGATTGGCCAGCTCCTTGGGTAAGCTTCCAGAGAAGCGGTTGAATGATAAATCTACATATTGGAGGTTGGTTAGGTTTGCAATGGCTACTGGAATTGGACCACTAAGGTTGTTCCCAGATATAATTCTGTACAGTCCAGTCAAAAAACAGAGAGAAATTGTTAGAACAATGCAGGTTCCATAACTTATAAATTGAAACTACAAATTATTAAATGAAGGTACAATAGACAACAGCAATTCAAGAGTCCAGATTTTTCTTTGTTGTATTCTTTCTCTTCCTCATTCTTTTTCAGCATTTAACAAAAACTTCGAATTATATCAATTTGATCAAATCCCAATAACAGATTTAAGATGGGCACCATATAGTAATGCACTGAGCTATAGCAAACACCACTGATTATCAGCTTAAACAAACAAATAAACACACGAAAAATCATACTGATCAGGTTCTGCTGCATAGATGATAGTCATATGTTGATTGCCATTTGGTGAGCCTATCAGCACTAAAACGCAGATAGTTTTTCATCTTACACCAAAATGACAATAAAGTTTGCCTGCAAAGGTCAGACTAAACACCAACAAACACATAATTAAACTAAGAGAAACTATGACAGTCTAGTTGTTTCATGCAAACAATTTCAAAAAGAACTAAAGCAACCAACCACAAGGGTGGCCTGCCCTCGAAAACAATACGACAGTGCAATTGTTTTCACTGTAATGATTGAATGTAATGGCTCTCAGTTGAAATTATTAAGGACTGCTAACAGAATTGTAAAAGCAGAAAGTTATTTTCTCAGAGTATTGCAAGCACAAGGAAATTACAAATGGGAAGAACCAATTGGAGAACTTTTAAAGCAAAAGTCAAGCAAGCGAGGAAAAACTCACAAAGATGTTAGAGATGAGCACTTCTTGATCTGAGTAGGAATTTTCCCAGTTAGGAAGTTCATCTCCAATCTCAGTTCCTTGAGGGAGACTGCTCCTCCAATTTCAGAAGGAATGCTTCCGGTTAGCCTATTATCACTCAAATCCAGAGCTTGTATCATTGTCAATTCTCCTACACTCGGTGGAATAGAACCAAACAGTTGGTTCCTTGACACATTAAAGAGTTGCAGGCTGCTTAAAACCCCAATGTCAGATGGGATTTCTCCAGAGAAGACATTTGAAGATAGATCCAAGACCTGAAGACTTTCAAGAGAAGCTGCCAAAGATACACCTGAAGGATGTTCTATGCTTTCATCAAGTTTGTTCCCAGAAAGCGACACACTTTTTAACCCCGTCTTGAAAATCCATGAAGGAAGATTACCTGTCAACCGATTATGGCTAACATCTATAGCCAAAAGGTTAACACAATTCGCCATTGACTCAGGCAATCCTCCAGTAAGCTGGTTCATGGACAGATTCAATTCCTTCAACACGTTAAGGTTTCCTATTGAAACTGGAATCCGACCTGAAAGTCTATTGACAGAAAGATCCAAGCTTTCAAGACTCGTCAACTCTCCAATCCACCCAGGAACTTCCCCTGTAAATGAATTTCCTCCTAGTCTAACAGTAGCACATGAACTAAGCCTCTGCAATGACTCTGGAAGACCACCAGACAAAGCATTCTCGCTAAAATCAAGCAGTTTCAAAACCTGGCAACCTCCAATATCCACTGGTAGCTGCCCAGTGAACCTATTCCTTCTCAAATTAATGGCTCTCAAAGCATACAAATTTGCAATTCCTTCAGGAATCTCTCCTTCCAACAAATTATCAGACAAATCAAGAGACTGTAACCCTCTCAAATACCATAATCCAGATGGCAATTCACCAGAAAGGCCATTCGATGAGAAATTAACAACTGAAAGCGACATACAAAAGCTCAAAGAACCAGGAATCATCCCTGTAAGATCATTCCTAGCAAATGAAACAGACCTCAATGACCCACATTGCTGGAAAAACCCATCGGGGATTGACCCTGATAGACTATTTTCACTCAAGTCAATAACTTGTAAGCCGCCAAGTCTAGGAAGATCAGGGTTTATAGTCCCATTAAAGTTATTATTAGCCAAAGACAAAACCTGAAGAAATTGTAGCCTCAAAAGGCCACGACCAATGTGCCCAGATAAAGAGAAGCCATCAAGAACCAGTTCAGTGACCCGATGGGTATTCGGGTCACATTTGACACCAACCCAGTTACACGGACTGTCATCATCTTCATTCCATGATGAGAGTTTAGACTCTGGGTCTTGAAGACCCGCCTTGAATACTATCAAGCCAAGTACATCATCATTGATTGAGTCCAAACACTGTACCAGAAGTAGTGGAGCTAAAACAGCTAAAAATAAGAACTTGAGCAGCATTTTTTTCCCAGTTCAATTCAATCCCAACTTTTGATACATTTGATGCTAAGAAAAGGACCCCATGAAAGAATGCAAAAGGTGGAGAAAAGGGGCTATCAAACTTGAAAAGAGGAGATTTTTTGGGCTATCAAAGATGGAAACAACGCTTGTGACTCAAAAGACAGAAAACAAGGTGGAGGTTACAACTGACAATAGCAGGGATGGAGTAGAAACAAAAAAGTTTTGTTCTTACTTTTTTTTTAATCTTTGGAGATAAATGACAGAGAGAGAGAGAGAGCAGAAAGTTTCTGTCTCTGAAAACATACACTTCTAGCAGTAGAAGCTAGGGATGGTGAAGCTATAAGCCCTGCAATGGAAGAAGCTAAAACAATTTCCAGGCCAAACAAAAGAAAAGCAAGAGAGAGAGAGAGAGAGAGAGAGAGAGAGTCCGAAGAATGAGAATGTGGGTGGCAATATTTTTGGACTAAAAATGAAGCAAAGGCTATAAATGAAACCACAGATGCAAACCCACTTTCTTTTTTCAATTCCCTAACTTTTTCAAATTTCAAAAAAGAAAAAAGACAGTCACTATAGTATCAGTAGAGTAGTAGTAGTAGTGGTATAGATTATACGGGAATTCTCACAAATACAACCTTCGATCTCCAAAAAAAGAAACACCAACTACCAAACCTCACATTAATGAGGCTTCTATAGCCAGTTTGTTAGTTCCACCTCTATAACTCGACAAAGTGTAGGTCATAAAGGGTGTTAGGTGCTGAAGGGATGGAGGAGTTAATAGGGGTGGGAAATTTAAAAGAAGGGAATCGTGGCGGGAGGGTAGCCGGTAAAGCAGCTAAAGAAGCGGGAGAAAGAGAGGTTTTTCTTAAGAATTTTTGAAGGGATTGATCACTTGAGGTTGAGATGAGAAAGGGGAGGGAGCAGCAAGAACATTTAATGATGGGGTCAGAAGAAGAGAAGAGAAACAGTAATGATTCTGTTTTGGTGTTGGTGTCGATGCTAGTGGGTGTAATAACTAATAACAAGGAAAGGAGAAATAAAGAAAGAGTAAAGTGTGCTGTGCTCTAGTGGAAGCAGCAGCAGCAGAGGGCATTCAAAGCTTCTTTCTTTTTTAAAACAAAGAAAAGGAGTAACCGATGAGAACAGGAACAGAAGACAAGGAACTGCGGAAGGGTTTTTACTTTTCTCTTTGATTTGTTTAATGTTTTGTTTGGGGGTTTTCATGGTCAAAGGAGAATCCCTTGTCTGAAACCAAGTGCCATTTCTTCGATTCTTCTCCCGTTTTCTTTGTAATTTTTTGTCCATTTCTTGCCAAAATTGTCAGCCATTTTATCCTTTTCTTTTTCTTTAGTTTCAGGAATCAGAGGAATTTTGAAATTGATTAAAATTCTGTTTATTCTTGTCATCAAAATTGCGCTTTAAAAGTGTATCCAGAATGAAGAAACATTAAACCTTTGTGTTTTTTTTATTTGTATTTTTAATGATTTTAATACACTAAAATTAAAAATAATTAAAAAAAATATTTTAATGAATTTTAAATTAAAAAGTATCGTATATCACACTATAAAATAACATCTCATCTTGGAAAAAAAAATAGAGATAATAGGGATAAAATAAACATGTTTTTCTGTGCTTTTTCTATTAAAAAAAAAACAAAAATTCATTACAAAATTATTTGAAAACAGATTTATTTTATATGTTTTTCTTTTATATTTTTAACCATATACATTTATATTTTTTTATATATATATCTATCATTTATATCTTATAATACTAACTAATTAACTTAAGATTCACTCTTCCCTCTATTCATACTTAACAGCACTCAACGGCATTGATATCCCTCCTATTTTCATTTTCAAAATTTATCGTATTTTAACATTTGCATATACGTACATTACATGTGTATTTATACTAGAGTACGGACTATATACATGTCAAATGACTACTAAGATTGTGTTCGTATAGGCAGTCATTTTTTTTATTACATTCTATGTTGCTATATTAGTTTTAGCTATATAAAGGTTTTCCAAATTACGTCAAGTATCTTGTTAGTCAAGATGGCTTTTCATTTTGCTGATTACTTGTAATTGATTGCTTAGAGCTTGTAGCTATGACGTGGGACAAAAAAATCAAGCACCATAATAAAATCAAATGAAATTCAAAGAATTTAATAATTTTGTACCTCATTGTTTTTATATATAAAAAAATAAACCACATTAATTGAATATTTCATGAAACAAAATGCCATTTGGTGGAGGAAGAAAAAGAAAACTATTAGTTAGAGGAAGTAAACATGGTAACAGGTTCTCTGAAACTGAAAGGGACCTAAGATTTCTAACAGGGATGTTACAAACCCAGGTTGAGAAAACATGGAGGTAGAACAGGAACAGAAATGGTAGTTATCAAGACAGGAGAGGGACAGAGACCTGCACCTCCTTTTCTACACTGTTCAATGGAGGCATGATAATATAAGACACCGTAGTTAACTCAGCAGTACTGGTCAGTTGTCCAAGATTAGACTACAAAGTACAAGAAAAAAGGCAAATCGTAGTTGCAGTTTTCAAAGATCCATGTGTGGTCTGGTCACTAGAATGTGGCCAAATTCCTCTCTGTTTCTTTAATGTTTTCTCTACTGTTGTTCGTATTCTAACAACCCAGTTGTCGTATAAGATTTCCTTGCAAGACATCAATCAAAAAACCTACTTCTTTTGGCGTTTTTCTCCACTTAGATACTCTCCACCCACCTTCACCAGCCTCGTCTAGCTCGCCCTTTGAGTGTTTACTCAAACTAACATTTGTTTTTCACGTTATGTTCGAATATAAAGGTAGGTCTTGAGATAGATTTTACTCGCCAGGAAATGATGGGTTTAATGAGGAAAACACGTAGCCATGGCGAGCAAGAGTTAACCTAGAATATTTATACCGGTATTTTCAATAAAATACTGCCACAGATATGAAATTATAGTAGCGATTATTCGATGATATTTATACCAGTATTTTTAATAAATTATAATTGTAAGTAAATGTTTTAATGACGTTCTAGAAAATTATCTTTAGTATACCTGATTAAGCTCGAGTCAATTAGATTAACATGTTAAATTGAGTTTTTAACCGGGTTGGTAAGGGTTTTTTCTTCTTTTTTTTTCAATTCAAACTAATAAAGATCTTGAATATATTGAGTTTAATCCATCATGCTAATCCTATAATTTTATTTGGAATTTCGAACCAGGTTATTAAATAATCAATTGACTTCTTACTCTTACAAGTAGAATAAAAAAACTGAGATACCTTTTACAAACTCCATTTATTTTTTCCATTTTCCACACTTCAAACCCTCTTATCGATGTACTTTTTACGCTTAGAAAACTTTTGTTTTAATTGTGCTTCTCGGGGAGCTGCCATAGATGGTGGATGAGTGGCGTAGATGGCGGGCTATCATGCTAATAATACCAACAAATAAATCTAAAATCTTTGCTAAATCCAAATTATGACTTGTGTAATTCTTGTTGTCCCCATCGATTGCCCTTGCAAACGAATCCATGGCCTTTTTGAAAAAAGTCTATCCTGGCAATGCCGTGTCATGCAGTTAATGTTTCGATCGAGTTCTAACATGATGCCCATCTTCAACCCTTAAATCACAAGTAATTAAACAACATCATCTTTTGCTTCGTCTACTAGCTTGTCATAATTAACACCTCAATTGTTTGAAAGATATAATCTCTCTTGTTGGTGGAATTTACCCATAGTTATAAATACCGACTTAATTATTTCATGATTCGGTTCAAGATCTGGTTCAGAAGTTGGGTTCTTCAATCTAAAAAGACTTTATTTAAGGATTTTAAAAGAAAACTAAAGTGATATAGTTTTGAAAAAAAAAAATTAAAGTCGAACAAAGTCTTACTTGAATTTCGACCGGATCATTTTCATCCATTTCAATTGAAATTTAGGTTGACAAGTTATTGAGTTGGCCCGTTAAGTTAGGTCGGGTTTAATAATATTGATTTAAACTACCACGATACTTTTCTATTTTTAAAAAGTATCATCTTACATCATAATAACTAGTTTGATTCTCTACACTACGTTGTGAGATATAACAATTTTTCTCTCAGCATAAAAAAAGGGTGTGAACGTTGGAAACACTATTTTTACCATCCATAAAAATTTTAACTGCAAATTAAAAGGGTTATATGTACATTTAATAAAATGAATCAAGTATTATATAGGCCAATAAATGATAACAAATTTATTGATTCCAACTAAAAATTAAGTAAGAAAACTAAGATAAAGTGCATACTAAGCTGTCTAATCTCATGTTGTGAGGAGCTCTTCAAATAATTTTTATTTAATTATATAGCAATAAAAAAATGTTAGAAAAAAGATAATTTAAACTTTATTGAAAAAAATCTTTTTTTTTCTGGTCATGAAATCTTGATTTGATAGAAAACAAAAGGAATTACATCAAAATTATCATTTTTTGTTTCTAAATTGTAGCTAATCGATAACCTTATCTTTCATTCACTATTTTTCATTGAGATTCTCTCTTTTATTTCAATTCAGGAATCGAAAAATCAACAAAATGAGTTTTTAAATTTAGACTTGCTATATGATTTCCTTGCTTTTTTTCATTTTGGCTCTCTTTTTATTTTTTTATTGGAAACTTCATCAATTACTTGTTAAATTCGCCATAAAAGGATTTAATTGAAAAAAAATCAACAAAACTAAATTTGATTCTCTCAAATCAAGTGTTGAATTTGTTTTCTGACACCATGAGAATCCTCAAGTCAACCAAAATAAATCATCAAGCTTGACCCTAAATCAATTTAATGTTGATAAAATTAAAAAAAAAATTCAAGTGACCAAGAAAAATAACTTGAAAGGATTCAATAAAAAAAATAACAAATTTAAATTTATCAAATCAAGCATCAATGGATCATCAGATTTGTGTTTTTGACACCATGAGAAAGCTATAACAAGCCAACATAAATAAATAACCAAGTCCACTCTTAAATCAACCTAATATAAAATAATCAAATTGAAGAAGGAAAAAAGGTCAAGTGATGAAAAAATAAATAAAAAAAGACCTTGAGGTGGTTCACTCTTTAGTTTTTCCATTCCAAGTTTTTTTTAATTATATCAATATATATCTACTTGCCCACTTTCTATAATTTTAGAGTAATTTTGGAGCTACTTCATTTTTCTTGGCTTTTTTAATTAAATGATGTTGTGGTTTGCCATTGCTGATTAATTAGTTATTTGATTCCAATAATTATAATTGTTTATCAAATTAATGGGATACGATTTGCACTCCATGATTTAAAAACTCTCCCTAGCTACAACAACAACAACCATTACAGTCACCTGGTAACAAATTTTTGGAAAATATATATATACAAATTAATTACCATTTGTTCTAGTAAATTCTTCATATAAATGACATTCAAATTCAATTTATTAAATAATTGATTGGCCTTTTCACAAGGAGAAAGAGAGATTTGAGATCCCTTTTGTAAACTCCATTAATCCCCCCCGGTTTCCACACTTCAAACCCTCCTCCCGATGTACTTTTTTATGCTTAGAAAATTTGTGCTTTAATTGTGCTTCTCGTGGAGCTGCCATGGATGGTGGAGGGTGGCGTAGATGGCGGGCTATCATGCTAATAGTATCTACTAATAGATCTAAAATATTTGGTAAATCCAAATTATGACTTGTGTAGTTCTAGTTGTCCCCATCGATTGCCCTTGTAAAAGAATCCATGGCCTTTTTGAAAAAAGTCTATCCTGGCAATGCTGTGGCATGCAGTTCATGTTTCGATCGAGTTCTAACATGATTTCCATCTTCAACCCTTAAATCACAAGTAATTAAACAACATCATCCTTTGCCTCGTCTACTAGCTTGTCATAATTAACACCCCCAGCAGTTGTTTTGAAAGATCTAATATCTACTGTGGGTGGAATTTAACCCGGAGTTACAAACTCCAACCTGGTCATCACTTGGTTTGAGACCTAGTTCATAGATTCGGAGAGTCAATCTAAACGATGTTATTTCAATATTTTTTCTAAAAAAGTTAAAACAACGTGGCTTTAAAAAAAAAAAGAAACTCAAACCAAGTCCTACTCGAATTTTGACCGAGCCAATTGAGTTTGACCAAGTTATTCTCATCCAGTCTAATATAAAACTCAAGTTAACAAGTTACTGAGTTAACCCATTAAATTAAATTGGATATAATAACACCGATTTAAAGTACCGTAATGCTTTTATCTTTTTAAGAAGTATTAATTTAAATCATAATAACTATTTTGGTTATTCACCTATGTTGTGACTATGTTGTGAGATGGAGCAATTTTTCTCTCAATAAAAAAAGATGTGAATGTTATAACATTATTTCAACCATTAAAAAAAAATTAACTGCAAACTAGAAAGATGGAGCAATGTTATACGTGCATTCATTAAAATAAATTAAGAATTATATATGCTAATAAATTATAATAAATTTGATGATTCCAACAAAAAAAAAATTGAGATGAGAAGCTGGATAAAGTGCATACTTTTGATCTCATGTTATGGGAGATCTTTAATTTTTTTTTTATTTAATTACATAACAATAAAATTGTTTTTGTTTTGCTAGAAAATAAATGATTGAAACTTCATTGAAAAAAAAACATATATTTTTTTTGTCATAGATTCTTAATTTGATATAAAAAAAACAAATATAGATTCATCAACACCAAGATGGTCCATTTTGATTGTCGAAATGTGATCAATTAATAACATTATCTCTTCTATGCTGTTTTTCAACGAGACTCTCTCTCATCTCTCAACACCGAACTGAAAAATCAACAAATTAGAATTTTAAACTAAAATGACCTCTTACATGAATTCTAGATTGGCTATGTGATTTCTTCACCTTTTCCATCTCAATATTCTTTTTTTCTATTTAAAAATTCATCAATTACTTGTTAAATTGGCTATAAAAGGATTCAATCAGAAAAAAATCAACAAAATAAATTTGATTTGCCAAATCGAGCATCAATAGAGTGTCAAATATGTTGTGGTTTGCCAATGGTGATTAATTAGTTATTTAATTCCAATAATTATAATTGTTTATCAAATAGGATACGGCTTGCCCTCCATGATTGAAAATCTTGAAGTGGCCCAAGCATTTTCATAGTTCTATACTTGTATTGACGTGTCTTGGAGAGGCAGAGAGGGCATATCCATGAACTCAGAAGAAGCCCAGAAAACGGCAAAAACATGGCCAATCAGGGCCCAATATTTCTGGACATTTGAAGCTCATGATTTATCAATTCTATATCCTGGGCCAGTGTAATGCCCAACAAATCTTGACACACCATGGCATTGCTAGCTGTTTACACTTTACACAATAACGTTTAATAACAGACGTTGCCTTCAAATCTTCAAATCTAAGAGTACAAGAACTGCTGGTATCACCTATTTATTAGATTAGATCTTCTAATGTTAAGAGTTTAGGATTAAGAAGTTTATTTTTTTATGGTTTTAGATTTGAGCTTTATGGTTGCTAATATAATAGCCACTAGAGGTTTACATGGTCGTTAACTTCATGATCCGTGGAATTATTCGAGGTGCATGCAAGCTGGCCCGGACACCCATATTAATTTAAAAAAAAACTACTGGTAATGTTTTTAAAAATATCTTTAAAAAAATTTAAAAATTAAAATATTTTTAGTGTTTTCATATCGTTTTGACATGCTACTGTTAAAAATAATTTTTTTAAAAAAATATTATTTAATACATTTTCAAATCAAAATACTTTTAAAAACGGTTCGTTATCACACTTCCAATCACACCTCTACAAGCCATCCTGGACACTATTAACTATGATTTTCTGATTTTACAACTACTAATGGTATACCGTAGCATCTTTACTATAATAATAATAAATAAATAAATGATTAGACCTCTTTTCATGCTGTTTCTTTCTTCTTCTTCTTCTTTTGTTTTTTCCTTGACATGGCTAAAGTTCTTCCTCTTCACATGAATAATATGGTCGTAAAATAGCCAAAGAAAAACAACGGTACGCCGTTTGCATCCAATCCTTTTCTTGCCGTCTGCGCTCTCTATTATTCCCTTCTTCAAATAAACTCCTCTGTGCACATGCTATGGAGCACATAGGAAATTCAACTTCTTGTAGTTGTACGATGTCTAAGATTAGTGTCCAAACCTTAATGCATTTTCTTATTTATAGATAAATAGGTAAAAAAACTATATTTTTTTAAGAATAGAGAAAAAAAACCCTTTTATTATTCGTTAAATAGAATCTTACATATTAATTCTTTTCTTGTTTTTTCTTGTGATTTTTTATGAAATCAATTGACTGAAAAATAGCTAGAGAAAAAATAAATTTTATGTATTTTATTTATTTAATTTCTAAAACTTATTTTCACGAGGTTTTAGCATCCATGTCAATTTCTTTTTTTTTTATGCTACTCTATCATTAAAAAAAAATTAAATCAATCTCCATATAATAGAAACTCAAATTATTAAAGGCTAGAAAACAAATTGCATTATTTTAAAAATTATTATGAAAATAATATTTTGAGAATTCGATATGGGTGGTTGGTTATCAAAATCTTTTATCATGTTTAATATCATTCTATTATTCTCAAAATATTATTCTATTATTGAAAATAATATTTTGAAAATGATTATAATTGAAGGAGAAAGATAATTAAATTAATAAATGAAAATAATATATATAATTCTATTATTCTCCTTGAAAAACTCTTATCTATGAATATGAAGGGAGAAGTGAAATATTGATAAGAATATAAGGACGAGAGTAAATTTCATGCAAACATTTCTCAATACGTGTAACCAAGACATTACACGATTCCTAGTCCGAAGGCAAAGGAAGTAGGAAAACTGTATCCCACTGCTAAAACCCTCGTTTCTCATCTTCCCCTCGTGACTCTCGCTTCAAAAACCTAGACTTCTCTCTGTCTCTCTCTGAACAAGAAGGGTAAAAGAAGAAAATGAGTGTGTCAATGGAGTTGTTATCTGCTGGCTGTAGTTCTTTGCTAACAAAAAGGCCATCCTTTTGTTCATCTTCTTCAATGGCTTTGTTTGCTCCATCCTTAAAGTTTCGATCTCTATTGCTTAAACCTAGCGGTCACAGGTTGTCTTTTGAGTCTCCAAGGGCTTTTGTCCCAAAAGGGCTTGGTGTTGGCGTTGGTTTTCGTTCTGTGAATTCGTTGAACCGACAAATTGTGGTATTTGCTGGCTCTCACGAGGATTCTGTAAGAATTGCAATTCCTATTCTTTTAATTCCATCTACCGTTTGAAAATTTGAAATTTGAATTCTTGAATTCTTTTTTGAGTGATTTTTGTGTTTTTCCAATTGGGTTTCCCTTTTTTGAATGTTGAATTTGTGTTGGGTGTTAGTGCTTTTTGTTGAACATGAGAAAGCTGTGCTGTTTGATTAACATCGAATTTTCATGGTTTGATTTGGTTTTGTATTTTGAGCAATCCCATCTTGTTTGTGCCAAATTTTAAAGCTTTTTGTTTCTCTTTGCAATTTTCATTTCAAGAGAGATTTTTAAAATGGGTTATTTTCAATAGTTGAATTGAAACGAGATGTAATTCTTATTGAAATGTTTTATTCTTATTTTTTGTTGGTAATGTTTAGGAGCATTCAGAGATTGAAGTGGAAAAGGAAAGTCAAGATAAAAAATTAAAGGGTGAAGAATCAGAGGAAGTATGGAAGCAGACACTAGAATCTTTCAAAGAACAAGCTTTAAGGTTGCAAAGTGTTTCTCAAGAAGCATATGAGATATACTCAGAGAAAGCCATGGTTATTTTGGAAGAAACTTCAGAGAAGTTAAAGATTCAAGCAGTGAAGGCAAAGAAGGATTTGGGTGAGCTAGCAAAGGAACTTGGTGAAGATAGTATAGAGTATCTTGTAGCAGCTACAGAGAATTCTCCAGAACCAGTGAAGGAGGTTGTGGAAACGTTATCTTCTTCGACCGATGATTTTAATGATATTTCTAAAGTTCGCGATTTCCAAGTTGGAATACCATATGGTATGACTAGTGCGCCACTGGAACTCATTTTGTTAAAAAAATTTTGAATGAGGTTTCTGTCATAAATTAGAATTTGTTAGGAGTAACAACATGATAGATATAACAATGTTGCAATATACTGTCAATTTACGGTTGCAAGCTCTTCTGGTCTATTCTATTATACGACCCTTAATAGTGCTAACTGAATATGGATGAGCTGGGAAAGGTTTTGTTGAATTGTCTCCCCCGACCCCCACATTGGTTACTCTTAACTGGGCAATTGCCTTTTAGTGTATTTTCTATTTTAAATGGCTTCAATGTTTTTCATGCTATTGCTATACTTCACAGGTTTATTACTTGCTACTGCTGGATTTCTCTCCTTCATGCTGTCAGGCAGCATCAATTCCATTAGGTTTGGTGTCATTCTTGGTGGTGCACTTCTGGCTTTAAGCATATCAAGTTTAAAATCTTACAAAAGAGGAGAGCCAGATTCCTTGGCCTTGAAAGGACAGGCAGGTTAGTATGTGGTTCTATTCTATAATAAAACATAGACATATGAAAAGAAAAATCTCAAATTGCTTTCTGTTGGTAGCTTCTAAACTATATGAGCTTAGGCAGGCTGCTTTCTGTTTCTTATTAGTTATATGGTTGGATCATTTTGGACAAGTTTTGGAATATGGTATCATATGTAACAAAGGACACCGTTAAGTTATGAATTTAACAGCATGCACCTTGTGTAGAATGTCTCAAAGCATAAGGATGAAATGCTTGGATTCACTTGCAGGTTCGTAACAAAGAGAGATCAGGGTTAAGTTAAAAATTTAAAAGGCACCGTAGACAAGAGCTTTAGTGTCTAGCTCAGCTCTTCCTCATCTATAAGTTTTTGCTTCTATTGCATATTTTAACCATTTAGGTTTTGTGAGTACATGTTTTCGGTGCTTTGGGGCATTCTTTCCTCCATGCTCTAACTCATCAGGCTGACTGTTTTGATTGTATTTTCTGATAATATTAGTGTGTGAGCTACTTCGGGATGAAAGGATAGCTATTATTTCAGGCCATTGCTTGATCACTTTTTTTCTTACATGGTTTTTATTTTTTTATTCTCTACAACTTATGCTATACTTGTACATATCTTCTGTTGTATATTTGACTTCAAGCTTTTAACTATTGTGTTTGGTCCTGCAGCAATAGTGGCTATAATCTTTCTTAGGGACATTAGAATCATAATGACTCGGGTACGGGTTCTTTAAACAGCCATGTCGTCTTTCCTGTTTTGTCTGCTGTATTACATATTTGTTGTTGTGTTTCAAAGTTCTAACAGTCTAAACTTTTTTGTTTTGCAGGGAGGTTCATTTTTTACTCCTGTTGCAACCCTCATCAGGTTCCTTGTTCCCTAATTTTTTTGTGCTATCATATTTCCTTTTCTACCTTAGTAGTTAGGACGGAAAGTTCGCTGGTAAAAGTAATTTTTTTCGAGTCTAAACTAACAATTAGACAAGGTGCTAGAGCACTTTAACTTTGATGTGGTTTGAAAGGTTCAGGAAATTCTAGGTTAAAATTGAGGAAATGTTCTGCTACTTGCCACTCAATTCTCTTAAGAGTGTAGCACAGGAGTTGCATCATGCAGCCTTTGATGAAAATTGTTCGATCTCAAATGAAACAAGAATTGGTATCTGCATGTATAATATCCTAGGCCATCCAGTGCAATTTTGCTCAAGATACACAATGTACCGTCTTACAAAATAACATTGGGCAATTTACACAGGTCCAATAACATAAGTAGTCTCAATCCAAGACCAGGAACCATTGCTCATCTCATGCCTATGAACTCATGGTAGATCTGGTAGTGGTTATTGTTCAGTCTAGCCAAGTTTTTTACTTGTAGCATCTCTCAGTTTATACTTTTCTGATACTGTTAAGGTTATACCTTTTGGTTTCTTCATCTTAATTAGTCAAAGCCACCTTCTGAAAGCAGCATATCCGTAATCTGTCTTGCTGCATGCATGCATGGTCATGCACACACTTGCCTTGCTCCGAGTCATAAAACCACATGGACTTATCTTAGTACAGTAAGAGGACATGGGTATCTCCATTTTCAGATGCTTGTAGGCTCTATGTCAAGCATTTTATTTATAGTGGTATTTATCTCGTTGTGTGTGCATTTGATTTTCTGATAACTGGCATTGCTTTTCAGTGGTGCAGTGGTTGCATTCTATCTATATAAGATCGCCGTGAGTGGTAAGCAGAGTAAGGGGTCAGACTTGGGACATGGAGCAGAAAATTGATGTATTTGTTCCACTGGTTAGTTGGATTGCATGCTATCTTTGTTCTTCTCCCCTCCCTCTCAACCCTCACCTTTTCTTGAACAAATATTATTACTTGTCGTCATGCAAAACTTCATCATATATGAATCTCCACTTTCTTTTTCAGCATTTTCTTTAATAAAAAAAAAATACTCAAGTTACTGTTGTTAACCTATGCCTAGAATGATAAGTTTGCTGCCAAGTTGGTCTTCCATGGTTCTGTATTTTAGCTGATCAAATTAACTTCTCCTGTGACCTCCAGGTGGAAGGTTTACGACATTACTAGCTCTGGAAGAAAAGGATGGGATCCCAGAAAACATTGCTTGATTCTGGAGCGTCGGGTTACTGATTACAGCTTTTTGTCTACTTTTAGTTTGGGTTGCTAGGGTATGGGAGAAAGTTACAATAATCTGGCGGATATTTCCCCTTGATGTGCTGAAATTACTGGTGTTTTCTCCCTCCAATGCCACAGGGTTATATTGATATTTGTTCATTTCGTGTTGTTTAGTTATATTGGCGGATACATCGTGTTGTTTTCTCCCTCCAATACGCTATTTTAGTGTTGTTATCATTTGCCTGGGAGGACCTTGCAGAAGTTACTGATATAATAATTTCTAGCCAGTAGGAAGACTGTTCTGTAGTTACCGGTGTACAGTTAAAATCATTGGTAGCTAATAAAGCTAATAGCGTATGCAAGTGCAATCTACTTCATTCGGGCGTGGGCGTAAATTTATACGCTAAGACGAAACAGTTTCTTAGCTACCTTGAACATACTGGAGAGCAATTGATCTAAAAACAGTTATTATTAAGATCCAAGCCATACAATGTAAAATGCCCACCTTCACAGGACTTATGATCACTCTCAGCTAGAAGGACAACTTGAATTAGTTTTAGAAACTAAGGAAAAATCCTTGATAACCTAGGCAGCAAGAAACTGGAATGCTACCAAGATGGCCAAAAATTTTGAATCCCATAACGCTTCTTACATTGAATTGAAAATTTGCTGTGTTCCATGGAATTACATGCAGAACTTGTAATATTAATTTACATATACGTGTGACTAAATGGGAGCGTGCTGGCTGAAATAGCTACAAGACAAATCGAAGCTGATAGGTCACTTCGAAATTTGGAGATGCTGCTTCTTTACTCGATGCCTCAGCACATCATCTCACTAGCTCACCTTCAGATGTCCCCACGGGGAGCATGATGAACAGGGATGTCTGCTTGACTATCCAATGGCATATACTGTGCCATGATAGCCCGTATCTCTGAATCCATGTATCTCTGTGTGCACATTAATAAAGATAAAATTCAGTTCACTGTTATTAGCATTAAAACTAGACCTGTTAATCAATAATTTCAGATGTATCTCAACACCACCAAATCCAAATTCATGATATTTGTTTGAGTCCGGATTTTCATGCTCAAAATACTCATTTGACAAGCATCTGTTTTTTTCCTTGAATGATGCGCCGTCATTTAAATCAACTAGGAACTTGGGTCCTCAATGATGCTTGAGCATGTACTTCGGCAAGGATTTTGCACCCAAACCACACGTGCACACACAAAAGAAGAACAGACATTTTTTGTCATGTTCCATCGAGATTGCTAAGATTTGACAAATGCCACATGCGTGTTTTTCTACATTAAAGCTAAAATAAGGAATGGCACAAAAAATTGAAGATACATACCCGGATTCTGTACTTGTAAATTGCATATCCAGCAACACCAGCAGCAGCCAAGCCAAGAATAATAATCCAAACAAAGCTCCAGCTGTAATTTGTGTTAGCAGCTTTACCTAAATCATCGTAAAAAATAAATCAGTGGAGGCTAACATGACAGAAGCAAATGTATTGTGGAATGCTAGTGATCCCATTTAGCATAGAAGATTCCAAGAGCCAATAACCAAAACTAGTCCCAACTCTAGAGTTGAGTTGAACTTGGAGATTACTTTTAAGATATGCAGTGGCTAAAACAGAAGAACTGAAATGCAATACCTTCTTAAGGTACAAGGTGTATCTACCAGTTTTAGAAATAGGTTCCACTAAGATTTGAGCTTCTATGTTAATTGATGAAACTGAAAATATATTTCACAGCACAGTTCATCATGCTAGAAATTGACATCCTTCAAAGCATCCAATTTAAAATGAAAAATTGCACCGCAGTTGAAAAACTCATAATGAGGACTTTGAAGTATGCTGTGCATACACACAGCTGCAAATTGATTGTTTGGTTAACAGAGCAGGTTATTCGAAACCCTCAGAGGATACTCACTTATGCACGTGTCATGTTCTTGCATATACAATAAACCACCACCGCAGCTGCAGTCATAACTGCCCCAGGTATTTTTGCATTTGCATTCTGAACACTGGCAGGCCAGCTTGTCTTTGCATTCATCCACATCTGGGAAACAGCCAAAAGAGAATGTTTGAAGAGTGCCTCATAATCTACTTCGTCTCACAAACAAAAGAAAATGACATGTTGCTTGCAATTTATAAAGAAGCAACATATCCTAGATGGAAAAGAACCAGTGTGCAATTGATATAATGCATGGAAATTTAAAATGAGAAAAGAAAAATATTTCCTCAAATCATCTAAGAAACCAAAGCTGTTGAGTTATTCCTTGATGACAAGGTTCAATGAATGGGTTCCACAAACATTTTGGACTGGAAGTAACTGCATGCATGTTGCATCAAATGTGTTTTCATAAAACTGGAATACAGAATTTTGTACTTGTTCATCTAATATTTTACCAATGAAAACTTGCATAATCTTCACTGAGGAAAATTCTTCATCTGGAACTCAAGGAGCTATTACGAATAATCCAGCTGAGCCCGCAAAATTGCATTCCACTAAATAGTATAATGTTGGAACAATAACAAAGAAAAGCAGCAAGAGTACCTTCACAGGAATTTACTCCATCACCCTTGAATCCTGGAGGACACTTGCAACCTCGAGAATGATCTTCCTGAAACCCATACGAGAACCAATGAATAAGTCACATTAGAAACAATCAAATTAAGCATGTGAGCAAGAAAACAGTAAGCTGGATAATTTTCATCAAATTCAAGACTCACAGCACAAGCAGAAAAGGTCCTGCCATCTTGAGTTTTCTTCCAGCATCCTCCATTGTTAAGTTCACAACGTGAAGAACCCGAAGCTGTTGAACAAACAAGCAAAAAGATTATGTTCACAGAATTAAAACAGAGATGCTTCTAAACTTGAGTCAAAACTAAACTTAGGATTACATGAAAGAAATTTACCTTCACAGCGAGTATAACCATCACCAACAAACTTCACACCCTGAACCACAGGACATTCACATACTCTACCCCGGAAAGTATCCTATAACAATCAAATTCCAGGACCAAAATAAACTTAGAATCAAAGAATGCACCAAAAACATAATACCACAAAATGTTGAAATTCTGAAGACACCTTGCATGCAGTAAGGTTAGCAGCCTTGTCCTGCCAGCACCCACCATTGGTTTCTAGACACTCGTTGGTTTCTACGTCTGTAAAGAAAACTAGCAAATAATGACTTCCATCTCACAAGAGTCTATCAAAAAAACAGCAGTGAAAATACGAGTATAGTTAATCATGCTAAATTCTGCTACTCAAAAGGAATTGCTTCCATCATTTCACCAAAAAAACAATACTGCAGCAATGTGCTCTTTTATTGTGTTGGTAAACGATTTGAACAACTTCTGCACAGTAACTAGCACACCAGCACAGGAACACATGGTTAACTGCCAGCAGTTATGAAACATCATGTAGTAAAATTAAGCCTGATAGATAACCTTCACTTAAGCATATGGCTGGCTCCGTGGTCTCTTCAAAACCTGCACATATCGCCTTAAGAACTGCTCCTTTGCCCAACTTACCTGAAAACAGTAACAAGTACAGATTGGAAATGATCATCAAGCAATTAGAAAGCTGAACATCAGAGTAAGAATGTTGACTTCAAACCTCTATATTGCCTGTTGTTTATTACAAGAGTTGGAAGTATAGTCACATCTCCTCGAGACCCTTTTCCGATCTGAATAGATAATTCAAAAACCAAAAAAAGAAAGTTAGCTGATTTCCCAAAGAATAAAACCTTAAAGGAACAGACGGCACATCAGTTTGGAGCAATTAGATTTTGGTGGACTTAACCTGTGTATCTTGTTCAGCTTTAAGAACTTCGTTTTCCACATCTGCCTCAGGGTTTCCTATGCATTTATCTATCTTCTTAAGATCAACACCTAAGTTTGCAAAACAACCATTTTCAGAAGCTGCTTTTTTTTTCTCTGGTCTCGATAAACATCAGAAGTCAATTCAGCAGCAAATGGATTAACTTAGCCTTATTCTGAACAGAAGAATCAGACAAACATTTCATCCAAAAGAAAACGATAGGTAACTTAAGATCAAGAACATTGTAGTAACAGCTATAAAAAAAAGTTATGCAAAAAATTTAAGAAAATTGACTAGACAAACAGCATATAGAGAGCAGTTGTTTTCTACAGAGTGTGGACATGAAAACATATATTATATAGCCAATCACTTACCAAGAGATTGGATAACTTGATCTGCACACTCTTTGGTGTATTTCTTGTCCTTCATTGGGCAACGGATTGAAAAATCAGTCACATAGTCCCACCAAAGCCATGGCTTTTTACTTTCACTGGCCACTTTATAAAAGCAAGCTTGGCGTAGATTCTGTACTACAACATCTTTTCCATCATACCCTTTGCTAAAATCCTGCTCAGGATCTGGAGCACAGTACCTCCCATGGTTGATGCACTGGGATTTGCATTGTTTGCTCAGAATGAATGCCTCTGGGCAATACCATGTTATGTAGTGAGGGGTGAACTGTGTGTAACCCTTCTGCTCGAGTATCTGAGCTGCACCTTTGAAGTTCTTGACAAACTCAATCTGACTGTCACATTTTGGCCCGCACTCATCATTGCTATTTGTCCAGAACTCATACTCAACCCGTTCATCAGGATGTGGAAGAGACTCTGTCCAATCAAGATTCATGTTAACCATCTCTCCATCAGATAGAGCTTTCTTGATACTGTCACCCAAGGACTTGCTAATAAGTGCTGAGGGGATAGTGATGTTCTGCAGATAAGCAGCATCTACATTGTCTTCTTCAGGGGTGTCCATGGTAATCAGTGGTTCAACCTTGTCATCTGCTACAAGAATAGCTGCTGCTCCACCTTTCTGTGCATTCCATGCCTTCAAGGTAAAGTAACAATCTGCAAAAATATACATTTTAGATACATCTAAAGGCAGATGATAAGAACATGATCACTTCCATAGAGAAAAGAACACCATAGTTACTTTTCCCAGGAATATCAGCCACACACGACAGCATATGATCCAAAGTATCACCACCAGACATAAAATTACACTTGGTTCCGGAATCAAGGTAAAACTTTCACAACGAAGTAGAGAACCAGCATGGTTCAAAATTTCATAAACACATAAAGTCCATTTTCTAAACTTAATTATGCTGCTTTCTTCTGAATTGTTCTATCAACAACGTAATAGAAGAGAAGTGTGGAATATCAGAACCCTATTCAATAACCAAGTAAAGTTCGACAAAGACGATTAGAATCCAGCAGCCAACGAGTTTCCAATATAATAAACAAAACGTGCTAGAAATCAACACAAAAATTCCAGTTACTTTTAGAAAAAAAATTCCGATTACTCTAACATGGCATATATAGCATAATTACCACTAAGATCATACCTATTTAACAATTATCACACAATTAATTTATCATCAAAACAAATATACTACTAAAAACTACAAACTTACTTTGAACTTCACTCCACACAAATTATTACTTGCCATAAAAATTATACATAAAAAGCAATCAAAGAAGTGAAATTTAAGAAGCTAACCTCCACGATCAGCAAGGACAAAAGTAGGTAACCCTCCAGGCCTAGATTTGAAAGAGATGCCGACCTCATCAAACCCTTTGCATGCCTTTTGATTCGCTTTTGGATAAACCACAGTACCAACTAAAGTTCCTCCATATTGAGGAACTCCGAAATTACCAATCGCGCATTCATAAACACCTTTCAATGACTCAGGTGATGTTAGTTTCAAGCTGTTTTTCTCTACTACAAACCTACCAAAACAAAACCCACATAGCAAAAACCATACACAAACCAAAAATCCTAACTTTTCCCTCATTTTTTCACTAAAGATCCAATCTTTCACTCAAAACTTCAATGGATCAAGCCAAAAGAAAAGACCCAGTTTTTAGTTTTATTCTCCCTTCCTGAAACAACAAGACAGCCAGAAATATAATTCTAAATGCAAATTAAATAAAAAGTGGAATCTTATAGGCTAAGTAAAAGAAATAAATCAAACGAATCAAAAAGAGACAAACTTTCTATCAAAGCTTGTTTCTTGAAGATCCCGGATGGGAAATACAAGCAAATGTCCACGAGGAAACTGCTTTTATTGGCTTATCTATAGTTTCCTGCTGGGTGTTGAGAGCTGAATTTTACACAAAGTCAGGGGCTTTCTTTTTTGGAAGGGAAAAGAATATAAAAAAGGTTATATATTTAAAGAAGTGGGTAGTTGTTGCTATTATAATTATTTGAAATAGAAAATCGAATTTTAAAAATTAAAAAGGATTGGGATGCTGCCTTGTTGGAGTTCACGTAGAAAAATTAAAGTATAAGCAATCAACGACCCGTCTCCTAGAGGAACTGGAAAGATTTAAACCGCCTTTGATCAAGGCCTAATTTTAGCTTTACTTTTCTTTTCTTTCTTTTTTATGACTAGAGACCTTGAGCTATGGGATTCTAATGAGCCGGCACTTGCAATAAAATAATAAATGAAAAATGCTTTCTTTTCAACCATTGGAACAAACACGTGTAATAAAATATTATTTTGTTGATAAAATATTATTTGATTTATTGATTTATTTTGTTGGAAAAAGGTAAAACAGTTTTAATGATTTATTTTTATTTTCTTGTCTTCTTGTTTGTGCTGTCGATGGCTATGATCATGATAATATTTTAATGGCCCGGATTACGAACAGCAAACATGTGTCCCATTCAAGACAGTTACCTTGGACACGTTCTGATTCAAATTTTTACCTTACATGCGATCCACGTGCTTGGTCACCTTTTTTTTGTTTTTCCAGTTTTAACCCTTTCCTCTTTAAAGTCGATCGGTCCCATTAATAAATAGATAATGTTTTTTTTTTTTTTTAAAAAAAAAAAAGGGGGACGGTCCCAGTTCCCTGATGCTAACATGTTCTTGATCAATATTTCTCAATTCTCTTTTATATATATATAAAATCTCTTGAGAAATGATTGTAGCTCTACACCCAAAAAAAAATGTTTGCTGGGAAAATATAATGATATTCTTGCTTCTCTGTTAAATAAATATTTCTTTATTTTACACAATAAAATTACCAGAATATTATTGAAAGCAAATAATTTAAACTTGTCATTAAAGGGTGTTTTTATTTTTTATATTTGATTAAATATAAAAAAATAATAAACAATTAAAATACATAGTATAACAACAAATATACCTTTAAAACCAAATCACTTAAGCTTGAGAATGAGGGGCGTTTTTGGTTTTTTTAGTAGATTTTTTGTAGTTATAAAGTAAGCTTGGGGCAATTTCTTATTTGG
The DNA here is from genome assembly GCA_007827005.2 of Populus simonii. Taxonomy (NCBI): domain Eukaryota; kingdom Viridiplantae; phylum Streptophyta; class Magnoliopsida; order Malpighiales; family Salicaceae; genus Populus; species Populus simonii. Next base: position 621,655 of record CM017479.2, on the reverse strand, counting down.
TTAAATAAGAAAAAGATGGGCGTGCATGTACGACACTTGAAGAGGAGGCGGAGGTGCCTCCCAACATCCACAAATATCTTTTTGGAAGCATTGTTGTGTCATATTTTTATTGGTGCGACAAGTATTGGCATTAGTGATCTGGTTTGTTTTTTATAAGTTTTTCTTTTATTTATTTCCCTTTATCTCTCTTTTCTTGAAAATTACAGCTTAGACCTTTTAGTTGTCAGTATTTTATAATCAATCCTTATTCTTTTGATTTTTAATATTTTTATAATGATCATTTTATAAAAGTTTATTTGTTTTTAATTTCATCGTCCGATCCGATTTTATCAAATATTATATTTTTCAATTTCGCCCTTATTCTTTGGATTTCTTTTTTTTCTCCTTAGCTTTTTTGCAAAAAATTCAGCTATGTTTAATTTCACCCTTAAATTCAAATTGATGGTATCATATTTTTCAACATAGTCCTCATTATTTTTATTTATAATTTTTTTCTTAGTTTTATTTATTATTCTTTTCAATTTCATCATTTAATTACAACATTGTTTTTATTTTTTATATCAATTTTGATCCTCATTCTTGATTTTTTTATCGAATTACCAAATTGAATTTTCTTTTCAATTTTACCCTTCAATTAAATAAAAAATTTATTTTTATTTTTAATTTTAATCCTTATTCTTTTAGTTGTTATTTTTAATCCATGTGCATAATTGAACTTCTTTTTTCAATTTCATCATTCTGTATTTGATTGATTGAGAATTGCACTTTATAGTTTTTTTTTTCAGATTGAGTAAGCCGGGTCTAATGACCTAGGTGACAGTTTTGAAAAGTTAACATGGGTTTGACAGGATATTTCTGGCTGACTCGCCACTGATTATTGAGGATATAGGTTTTATTGTGCTAACTCAAATTGATTAAGACCGGTTTTTTTATGTTATTTTTATCCATTTTGTTCTTATGTATTTGATGTGCCATGGATCCATCTATTATCTGTTCCTATTTTTTAAATAGTTTGGCCAGCGTGAATCACAAATACCAAGACTAGGCAATATACAATGAAAAAAAATAAAGAATATATTTATCAATTTTAATTAAATAAAATGAAGTATTCTCCATGAAGTGGGACATGGGCTAGGCAATATACAATAAAATATGTCACAACACAAAGCATTTAAAGAAAATCCACGCAGAAATTATATAAGAATCACTTGATATTAAAATCATGTCACTCGATAATTAAATATGAAAATATAAGAAAATAGGATATATTATAAAGAAAAATATTTTTTTTGCATTAACGAGATATAATTTTAAAGGTATTGTCTTACATAAAACTTGGTAATTTAATAGAAATTTAGTAGAGAGTGCTAAAGTGTTAAAGCAAGAGAGAGAAAAATAAAAGATTTCATGATGTTTATAAACTTATCAGCCAAAGTTTTTTTAGGTGATTAAATGTATGCTTGGATCGTTACATGTCAACTGAAATGTTTATGCATTATTTATATAAAATTATTATATTTTAGATAATTTTTTATAAAATTAAAAGGGAAAATAAACTTTTATTTTACCAATAAGATTATCTCTTGGGATTCGAAGTTTATTAAAACATGAAATAGTTGATTTTGGCTATTACGACATCATTAATGTAAACATCAATCACGAGAGTAATTGAAATTGTAAACACCAATTCTTCACGAGAGTAATTCTGAGAGGTGTAGCTGATCAGATCTTGAATATCTGAGCTGCACCTTCGACGTTCTTGACAAACTCAATCTGACTGTCACATTTTGGCCCGCACTCATCATGGCTATTTGTCCAGATCTCGTACCCAACCCGTTCATCACGATGTGGAAGAGACTCTGTCCAATCAAGATTCATGTTAACCATCTCTCCATCAGATAGAGCTTTCTTGATACTGTTACCCAAGTACTTGTTAATAAGTGCTGAAGGGATAGTGATGTTCTGCACATATGCAGCATCTGCATGCTCTTCTTCGGGGGTGTCCATGATAATCAGTGGTTCAACCTTGTCATCTGCTACAAGAATAGCTGCTGCTCCACCGTTCTGTGCATTCCATGCCTTCAAGGTAAGGTAACAATCTGCAAAAATATACATTTTAGATACATCTACAGGCAGATGATAAGATCATGATCACTTCCATAGAGAAATGAACACCATAGTTACTTTTCCCAGGAATATCAGCCACACACGACAGCATATGATCCAAAGTATCACCACCAGACATAAAATTACACTTGGTTCCGGAATCAAGGTATAACTTTCACAACGAAGTAGAGAACCAGCATGGTTCAAAATTTCATAAACACATAAAGTCCATTTTCTAAACTTAATTATGCTGCTTTCTTCTGAATTGTTCTATCAACAACGTAATAGAAGAGAAGTGTGGAATATCAGAACCCTATTCAATAACTAAGAAAATTTAGACAAAGACGATTAGAATCCAGCAGCCAACGAGTTTCCAGCATAATAAACAAAACGTGCTAGAAATCAACACAAAAATTCCAGTTACTTTTAGAAAAAAAATTCCGATTACTCTAACATGGCATATATAGCATAATTACCACTAAGATCAAACCTATTTAACAATTATCACACAATTAATTTATCATCAAAACAAATATACTACTAAAAACTACAAACTTACTTTGAACTTCACTCCACACAAATTATTACTTGCCATAAAAATTATACATAAAAAGCAATCAAAGAGGTGAAATTTAAGAAGCTAACCTCCACGATCAGCAAGGACAAAAGTAGGTAACCCTCCAGGCCTAGATTTGAAAGAGATGCCAACCTCATCAAACCCTTTGCATGCCTTTTGATTAGCTTTTGGATAAACCACAGTACCAACTAAAGTTCCTCCATATTGAGGAACTCCGAAATTACCAATCGCGCATTCATAAACACCTTTCAATGACTCAGGTGATGTTAGTTTCAAGCTGTTTTTCTCTACTACAAACCTACCAAAACAAAACCCACATAGCAAAAACCATACACAAACCAAAAATCCTAACTTTTCCCTCATTTTTTCACTAAAAATCCAATCTTTCACTCAAAACTTCAATGGATCAAGCCAAAAGAAAAGACCCAGTTTTTAGTTTTATTCTCCCTTCCTGAAATAACAAGACAGCCGGAAATATAATTTTTGAGACCTGGAGCTATATGATTCTAATGAGCCGGCACTTGCAATAAAATAATAAATGAAAAATACGTGTAATAAAATTTTATTTTGTTGATAAAATATTATTTGAGAAATGATTGCAGCTCCACACTAAAAAAATTGTCTGCTGGGAAAATATAATGATATTCTTGCTTCTCTGTTAAAAACAATTATCACCTAGAGTACTTAAATATTTATACAAAAATCATTTATTATTTCTAAATAAAATGGATATAAATAAATATTTTTTTTTAATTTTGCATGCTGAAATGACTACAATATTACTGAAAGCAAATAATTTGAACCGGCATTATTGAGTGTTTTTATTTTTATTTTTATATTTGATCAAATATAAAAAATAATAAATAATTAAAATGCATAGTATAACAACAAAAATACTCTTAAAATCAAAATGTTTAAGCCTGAGATCAATGAGTTTTTTTTTTTTTCACAATATATTTTTTGTAATTATAAAGTAAGCCCAAGTGCAATTTCTTATTTTACTAAATAAAAAACAGGTGGGTGTGCATATATGTCACTTGAAAGGGGAGGCAGAGGTGCTCACGTCTTTTGGACACTGCATACGACGCTTCCTAATATAAAAAAATATCCTTCTGGAAACGTTGTTGTGTCATGTTCTTATTGGTGCAACGCGTGTTGGTGTTGGTGATCTGACGTGTTTCCCAGGGATCTTTCTTTCATTTATTTCCCTTTATCTCTCCTTTCCCAAAAACTATGGCTTGGACCTTTTAGATATCAGTATTTCATATTCAATTCTTATTCTTTTGATTTTTAATTTTTTTGTAATGATTATTTTGTAAAAGTTTATTTGTTTTTAATTTCATCATCCGATCTGATTTTATCAGATATTACATTCTTCAATTTCATCCTTCTTCTTTGGATTTCTATTTTTTTTTCCTTGGTTTTTTTTTGCAAAAGTTTCAGTTGTTTTTAATTTCACCTTTTAATTTAAATTGATGGTATTATGTTTTCCAACATAACCCTTATTATTTTGATTTCTAATTTTTTTCTTGGTTATTTTGTCCTTTAATTTCAATATTGTTTTTATTTTTATATCAATTTTGATCCTCATTTTCTTGATTTTTTTGTCGATTTACTAAATTGAATTTTCTTTTCAATTTCACCCTTAAATTAAATAAAATTTTTGTTTTGTTTTCAATTTTAATCGTTATTCTTTTACTTGTTATTTTTTAATAATTTTGTATAATTGAACTTCTTTTTTCAATTTCATCATTTTATATTTGATTGATTTGGAAGTGCATTTCATGGTTTTTTATAATTGAGAAAGTTGGGTCTAATGACTTGGGTGACGATTTTAGAAAGTTAAAATAGGATTGACAGGATATCTCTGGCTGACTTGCCACTGATTATCAGGGTTACAGGTTTATTAAGCCAACTCAAATTGACCAATACTGGTTTTTTATGTTAGTTTTACCCCGTTTTGTTCTTATATATTTAATGGGCTATGGATCCATCTACTATCAGTTCCTGTTTTTTTTTTTTTTTTTTTTTTTACATCTAATTAAATTAAAAGCCAACTAATTCATCCTAGTTGGGTTTATGACTCGTGTCATGTATTTTTCTTTCTTTTTTAAAATACACATGCGATAACTCATTACCAGAAAATCGATAAATATAAACGGAAATACCGAGAGAATATTTTTGTTGGTAAATTGCCGACGGATTTTACCGATGTCAATATTCCCTCGGTATTTACCGACGGAATTACAATGGAAAAAAAATTAAAACAAAGCAAAAAAAAACAATGACGTGTTATTTTTACCAAAGGAATTACCGATGGGATTTATTCTGTGGGTAAATTCATTGGTAAACTGTTAACATTGTTCATCATGTCAATTATAATGGGAATCAACAATGGAAAATTTCGTCGGTATTTTCCAGAGAGTTCTGGAACTGTTCACTTCCCAATTGCATTGTTTATTATTGTTCTTTACAGACAGAATCACCGACGGATTGAAAAGTCATCGATGATATTTGGCGGTTTCTGAAATTTTTGGATTAAATTGAAAATTTAAATTAAATATTACAGACAGAATCACCGATGGAATGATTAAAAATATTAATATTTAATTATCCGTCGATAAAACACCCAATAAAAAGCCTAGAATCCCTAATTTCACAATAGATGGGGCTCCTTTCTTCTTCTTCTTCTTCTTCTTCCCCTTATATAAAAAACATCAATATCCATTTCTTTCTCTTATCTTCTCTCCTGAACTCACTCTCTTCTCTCCATGCTCAAGTATTTATTTTTCTCCTTTCTTCTTTTTTTTTTCAAAGTTTTTTTAATTAATATACTTTACGAATTTTTTTTTCTCTTCTTAACTTTACTTGCAATCACATTAAGGTAAGATTTTTCTTTTTTCTTTTCTTTTTCGTGTTTTTTTTCACTATATTTGTTTTTTTTATTTTATTTTTTATTGTTTTTGTTCTTAATAATTGTATGAATATTGTTGTAGAATTTGTTTTTCATATGATTTTCTTCTTCCTTTTCCAGGCGTTTTGAGTATTATAGATGTTGATTTATATTAATTTAATTATTTTGTAATTTTGTAAAATTGATTTTTTAAAAATATTTTTAAATAATTACCGATGGAATGACATACGGTATTTTACGAGGGAAATACCGACGGAATGAAGCGGATAATTTTTTTTTGCACGCCTTTTTCGTCAGTAAATCCATCGGTAATAATATTTTTTTTTATTACTAACAGACTTACCGAAGGATAAAAAATCACTGATGAAAGATTCACCGAATGAGCATTTCCGTTGGTGATTTCGCTGTTAAATTAATTACCAACGGAATGATAGTATAAATACTGACAGAAAATTTTGTCGGTAAATCTAAAGATTATGATAGTGACTGAACATTATTTTTTATGCAGAAAAATATTATGGCCCCGCGGGGAAGTGCAAGTACCAAGGCTAGGCAATATACAATTAAATAAAATAATTAAAAGTACATTTCTCAATTTTAATTAAATAAAACAAAGTATTCTCCACGTTGAGGGACATAGGCCAGGCAATATACAATAAAATATGTCACAACACAAAGCAAAACGACGAGTTCAAAGAAAATCCATACAGAAAATATATGAGAATCAATTGATATTAAAATCATGTCACTCGATAATTGAACATAAAAATATAAGAAAATATCATATATTATAAAGAGATTTTTTTTTTTTTGCATTAACGAGATATAATTTTAAAGGTATAGTCTTACAATTGATATTAATTATGATTGTAATAGTATTTTTTTAATAAATTTTTATTTTTAAATTTTTTCCCTGTACAATTAAGCCTTTTTAAACATCCAATTACATGCAAATTTCAAACATAGCTAATAATTAATGTAATAAAGAAGAACGCACCACCTGACCCCACAACATGTTTATTGTAAGTGTTATTATTATTATTAATATATTGGAGGTGACAAGGAATGCAGTACACCACGCCACCCTCTATAATTCTATAATTAATTATTTAGTTTTTGTTTTCTACTGTAACTATACCTGCACATTGCCTCTATATATAACTCTCTCACCACATAACAAGAATGGCATTACAATAACCATCTAGGTATTGGTCAAGTGATAAGAGCTTAGGACCAAGAGTTTTACTTCCTCTGTGGTCTCAGGTTCGAGCCCTGTGGTTGCTCATATGATGGCCATTGGAGGCTTACATGGTCGTTAAATTCAGGACCTGTGGGATTAGTCGAGATGCACGCAAGCTGGCCCGAACACCCACGTTAAACTAAAAAAGAAGAATTATGGCCTTACAATTCCTTTTAGTAGGTGATACAATTATTGATATTAATAATTGCATTATTGTGAAAATATAATATTTTTAAATTACCAACATTTCATCAAATAATGCAATAAAAAATGAATTTAATTTTTTAATATTTTAGGGTTCATCAAAGTATATAATTTATCAACAAAACTATAATAATAACATAATCCACTAAAATCTAAATTTATCAAATTAATCAGCAAATATTTATATTAATCAAATTTCATTACCATAATATCTTATCAATAATTTCAGCGTCTCCAGCGCGTGTGCTTAATTAAGATTATCGTGGATGATGTTTTATAAACTAGCTTTTTCTTCAGAGAAAATATAAAAATACTAAAAACATATATTCTAAACTGTATTAAGAGAAGACGACGAGATAAATGTGAAAGAATGGACATTACCATCGGTTCAATTAACATGTGCATGCGTATGGGCGGCAAGACGTGGAAATGGCCACCCTCGAGAGTTTAATAAGATGCTGACGAAAGAGGAATCTAAGCATTTTTATATTTTTAACAATTCCGTCAATTGGAATGGTGGTTGTTTTGGCAATTTTGCTTTGGTCATCAGACATCACGGATTGTTTACATGTTTTCCGTGCTTTTAAATTTGGAATTGTTGGCAAATAGATGAGCCAGATCGAGCTTCCAAGAAAGTTGCTGGGTATTCTAGTTCCTGTGTAGAGGCAGGGATGACTGAGTTGCTATATTTCCAGCAAACATGGCAAGAAATCCGTCCAAAAATAGGGTTAAACTACTTTATTTTCTTTCTTATTTTTCTGTCCTTCATTCTCTTCTTGTTTAAGCTCACTACAAGTCGCAAACTCAATTTACCTCCATCCCCCCAAAAGCTGCCTGTAATCGGCAACATTCACCATTTCGGCACACTGCCACATCGTTCTTTACAGGCTCTCTCGGAAAAATATGGCCCTTTAATGCTTTTGCACATGGGGCACGTTCCAACTCTCATCGTTTCATCTGCCGAGGCAGCTAGTGAAATTATGAAGACCCATGATATTGTTTTCGCAAACCGACCCCAAACCACAGCTGCGAGCATCTTTTTTCATGGCTGTGTAGATGTTGGTTTTGCTCCTTTTGGTGAGTACTGGAGAAAAGTCAGGAAGATTAGTGTTCAAGAACTTTTGGGCCCGAAAACGGTGCAATCATTTCACCACGTAAGAGAAGAAGAAGCTGCAGGCTTGATTGATAAAATTCGTTTTGCTTGTCATAGTGGGACTTCTGTTAATATAAGTGAGATGCTGATCTCTGTCTCAAACGATATCGTTTCCAGATGTGTTGTTGGTCGGAAGGCTGACAAGGAAGGCGGCAACAGCAAGTTTGGAGAGTTGACGAGGACATTTATGGTTCAATTGACAGCTTTTAGTTTTGGGGATTTATTCCCTTACTTGGGATGGATGGACACTCTCACAGGCTTGATCCCACGGTTGAAAGCAACTTCGAGGACATTAGATTCCCTTCTTGATCAGGTGATTGAAGAGCATAGGAGTTTGGAAAGTGATGGTGACAGGTGTGCTCAGACTGATTTTCTGCAAGCTCTCCTCCAACATCAGAAGAATGGCAAGCTTGATGTGCAGCTCACACGAGACAATATCATAGCAGTTGTTTTGGTATCTCTCACCACCTCTCATAGCAAAATTAAGATTTCATGTCTTTGTTGTTTTCGTTTTCTAAATTTCCTTGAGCATCAACCTTTCCATTTTGAAAAATCTCAGGACATGCTTGTGGGAGGAACTGATACAAGCTCAACAATGATGGAATGGGCGATTGCAGAGCTTGTAAGGAATCAAACTATCATGAGGAAAGCCCAAGAAGAGGTCAGGAGAATAGTAGGGAAGAAATCGAAGGTAGAAGCAAATGATATAGAAGAGATGGGATATTTGAAATGTATCATCAAAGAGACTCTCAGGCTTCATCCCCCTGCCCCTCTGCTGGTTCCTAGAGAAACATCAGCAAGTGTTGAATTGGGAGGCTACTACATTCCTCCCAAGACAAGAGTTATTGTGAACGCATTTGCCATTCAAAGGGACCCTAGCTTCTGGGACAGACCTGATGAGTTTCTCCCAGAAAGGTTTGAGAACAACCCAGTTGATTTCAAAGGCCAGGACTTTCAGTTCATCCCATTTGGTAGCGGGAGAAGGGGTTGCCCTGGGGCCCTATTTGGGGTCACTGCAGTTGAATTTATGATTGCCAATCTCCTATATTGGTTCGACTGGAGGTTGCCTGATGGCGCAACTCCAGAGGAATTGGACATGAGTGAGATCTGTGGAATGACTGCTTACAAGAAGATCCCTCTTCTTCTTGTACCTTCATTATACTCGCCCTGAGCAATCCGAAGATCATGCTTTTCCTGTCATGGCTTAAAGAAGCTCTGGTTCTCATCTTCCTAAATTAGAAATAAAAAGAAAAGAAAAAACCCTTTATGTAACTCGAAAGTTAAAACAATGAATAAGTAAACCTCTTCTTGGTTTCTTGCTATTGCTGGCCGTGTGAAAAAATTACTAAACTAGTTGCAGCAATGGCTATACTGCCAGATTTGCAACAAAACACGGCAAGATTTACACAAAGCAAAGCGCTCCCTTCTTTTCTTTTCCTTCTTCTTTCCTTGTGCTTTCTACTTCTCATGTACAACCGAAGCTGCCTGTAATTTGCAACTTTCACCAACCAGGCTAACTCCCCCCATCTTTCTCTCCAAGCACTCTTGAGAAAAAGTATGGCCATTTGCTCTTGCATCCGGAGCATACTCCGACTCTAACGGTTTTCTCTGCGGTGATGCCTAGAGAAATGATTAAGAACCTTGATGTTTCTTTCTCAAACCGACCCAAAACAAAAGCTGAGACCAATACTGTTTTGATTAGAAAAAAATAGGGCTCGTACTGTACGGGAGGCACTTAAAAAAGGTAAGGTGATTAGAAAGTATGTAATAATTGTTTTTTAAAGTATTTTTATTTAAAAATATATTAAAATAATATTTTTTATTTTTTAAAAATAACTTTTAATATAAATATATATAAAATATATATAAAACAAGAATTTTAAACAAAAAAACCATATTAAAAAATAAACCATTTCAAATACGTTACCAAATTGCCTCTAAAGTTGCAACTAGTGTACTTATCCAGAGGGAATTTTTAAATTTTTATTCAATATTGAAGAGTATTTTTGGACTAATTTACATGTCAGTTGAAACTAAACTTCTTTTTGCGATAATGTTAAAAGTCACGAGCCGGCGCGATATTGTCTGGTGATGATGAAAGTTTTTTTAGCGTGCTTCCTGTGTTAGGTGTTATGTGTTAAAAAAGATTTTTGGATTTAAATATAAAATTATGATTAATGTTTAGGAGTCGTCACCTAGTATTATGGTCACTAGGAACCTATGGTCTGCGAGAGTTCGGGTAAAGGACTGGTTGTGTAAGGGGAAGACGCATCACCCCAGAGCACTGTACCTAAGGTAAGCTGCATTATTGTTTGATTGTTTTTTCTAAATCGGGTTTCTAGTCATTGGTCTTTTCTAAGGTTTAAGGCAGATCTCACTTCGTGAGAAAATCTCCACCTTATCTGGTTAAATCCTAACAATTCTAAAGTCTGAATTTTAGCATCGCATTTTTACACCTTATATCTTTAATACCTGAGAGTGTACTTTATCATGTAATTTTACACCCTATAAATATTAAAGTCTACATCTAGATCCTAAAAAAAGATTGAAAAAAGATTTTTGACATGTTGGCCAAATTCTAATGGATAATCATAAACTCCATTTTTGGATTTTTTTTAAACATGAAAAAGATGCAATTTTTGTTTTTTTTATGAAAAATATGCTTGGAAAAATTTTAGGATTTGGCCGGATGCAACAAAATATTTTTTTCTTTTTGAAAATGTATTGAATCTTTTTTATTTTTTTTTGAAATATCTCGGAGAAAATTAGGTATTTTAATACCAGATTTGTATTTTACATGTAAATATACAACCCGATATTATACAAAATTGGTAGAAAAATATGCGAGAAAAACCACAAATTTTTTCAAAGAATTTTTGAGTTTTTTTTAAAAATATAATAATAACATATAATATATTATTATATTAATACATTACAAAGAGTTATGTTGCAGAACGTGAACAATTACTGTTCATGTTCTGCATGCAACCAAATGGTTACAGAAGTTGGAGATGGGCGGAGGAGAAGGCTACCGGGCGCGGTGGTGGTCTGACCATGGAGGACGTTGTGTGGTGGTGAGACCGGCGGTTGGAACTGGTTGCAGGTGGCAGAGCAGGAAGAAAGAAGGAGAAGAAAATCTACAGGAGAGAGAGAGGGATCAGCGGTGTATGCTTTGCCGCTGGTGAGGAGTGTCATAACCCAAATTTTGACCATTTTTATTTTAATTATTATTATTATTTTTATTTTACTGAAAAAGATAAAAAATGATAAAAAAAAATAATGATGATGAAAAAAACAAGAAAAATGAAGAATGAATTTAAATTTGGGTTGAGGGCAACATGATTGATAAGTTTTGAGACTTAATTGAGTTTGGAATTAATTTAATTAAACCAATTAAGGGTTTAATTGGAGAATTATTAAGTTTTGAGACTTAAATAAGCTTGAAAATTAATTTAATTAATCCAATCAAGGGTTTAATTGGAGAATTATTAAGTTTGGAGACTTAATTAAGCTTGAAATTAATTTAATTAATCCAATTAGGGACTTAATCGAAGAAATATCAAAGTTTGGGGTTTAATTGGGGTCTAAATTGCAAAAATTAAAATCCAAGGACCAACTTGAAAATGGCGCAGAAATGTAAGGATCCAATTATATTTTGAACCAGGGGTTTGATTGCAAAATTAAAAGCATTACAAGGACCAAATTTACAGCCAGCAAAACGGGGTCATTTTGCAACGACTGTTCACCGTCTCTTTACCCTGGAACAGCTCTGCCATTAAAGGCAGAGACGTTTCGTCCGTTGGCAGCCAACACGGACGTTTTCTTCATTGAAGGCGTCGGTTGTGGAGCATTTAGGGTGGGGGGCAACCGTTACCACCACCGAGGCTGCTACTGGTGGCTCTATAAAGGTTGAGCAAAGGCGACCTCACCTGAAAAAAAAAAAAAAAAGGGAGAGCAAGACAGAGGAAGAGGAACCCAGAAAAACAGAGCAATCAACCCAGAAAAACAGAGCAAACAAAACACAACCCAAAAAAAAAGGACAGAGCCGAAAAATCAACCTAGAAAAATAGAGGAGGAACAGAAAAAAAAGCAGAGCATAAACTCAAAAAAAACATACACGGAGAGAAGGAGAGAGGAAGAGAGTAGCAGAGACAGAGAGGAGAATTATCCCTGCAATTATCTTAGTCCCTGCAGAAAAAAGAGCAACCCGGCATCAGTAAAACAATTCAGAGAAAACAGACATACTCATTACCTTCTCAGCTTCTTCATCTCAAGAATTGAGAAATCAAAAGAAGGGAAGACAGTGGGCACAACGGGTGGAGAGAGGAAAGCCGTCGAACGAGAGTGGCAGCTACCAGCGTTGCAGCCTTCTTCGTCATCTCCAGAAGCAGGTGAGCTCAATTCCTATTTCATTCTGTGTTCAAATAAACATTTGAACAGTGCGAAGCTAATTTAATTACCTTCGCACTGTTGATGCACGCGTGAAATTGCTTCACGCGTGCATCAGTCATCTGCCCAGCCGGTCACTGGCTTGGGCCAGTGACCAGGCCGGGCTGGCTGGGCTGAGCTGGGCCCAGCCTAAAAAATAAAAAAGTAAAAAAATAAAAAAACAAAGATGTGTGTATGTATAAATAAAAAAATAAATATGAATTTGTTGTTTTTATTCATTGACGCCAGAGTCAGAATAAAATTACTGATTCAAATTTATTTTATTGTATTTTTTTTAATTACATAAAAATAAAAAATATGCATGCAAAAATAAAATAAAATAAAGTAAATTTATTGGTTTATTCACTGACGCCAGAGTCAGGAATAAAGATACTGATGTAAATTTATTTTATTTTATTGTATTTTACTTTTATTTAGTTACATAAAAAATGTGTATGCTTAAAAAATAAATTTATTTGATTTGTTTATTCACTGACACCAGAGTCGGGAATAAACAAAAAAAAAACCTGATTTAAATTTATTTTGTTTTTATAGCTACGTGATATTTACCAACGCCAGAGTTGGAAATATCAGTAGTTAAATATTCACTGACGCCAGAGTCAGGAATATTACACGCAAAATTATCATAGCCTAAACTAATAAACATTTAGCAATTTAAGGCAAAACTAGCAATGCAGTCTGCCTCAGGCAGAACGTTTAAGGGGTGATAATATCTTCCCTTTTACGTAATCAGTCCCGTACCATAGAATCTCTGTTGACCAGTTAGGGTTTCTAGTGACCATAATACTAGGTGGCGACTCCTTAAACAAGACCATTCCCCATCAAAGAATAGGACGCTAGAAATCCATTCTTTCCATGATATATGATTTTATTTTTAAGGCCGCCACGATGTCGGGTGCGACAAGGAGTTAAGGCGACCATTGGTAGTGGAGACGGTGAGGGGCTGACATGAGGACGGTGGTTGTGGCTGTAGCAGAGATGGTGGCCGGTGGCAGAGGAAGCAAAAGAAAAGGAAGAAAACGGGAGGGGCTACAGAGAGGAGAGAGAAACCGACGGTGGCTCTTGGTGGTCGGTTGGTGGTTGCATTGGCTTCCTATGGTGGAGCTAATGGTTGGAAGACTGGTTATGAGGATGGTGGTGGCTGAAGGCCACGGTGGAGAGAGAAAGAAGAGAGAGGACTATGCAGAAACTGGAAAAGCTGGTTTTTTTGTTGACTTTGGACCCGATTTTCTCCTCCCTCATGCCATGAAATCTACCTTTATTTAAAGGCGGTGGAAGAGGGAAATGTTGTCTACACTTGAAAAAAATTTCAGCCCTTGATTCAATTGGGAAGGATCCCAACCGTTGGCTCAAAGTAGGCATCCTGAGTTGTCAAATCTGCAGGAAAAGGCTGACTGAGTTGACCAATTTAGGCCGGCGCTGCCGCCGTTTGGTTGTCATTCAGCCTGATCGGGCCATATGGGGTTGTAGAGAAATTGCAGAGGATCATTTGCGTGCAACTTTTGTCAAATTAGGTGGATGTTAGGTACATTAAATGTAGCTGCAAAGTAGGGAACCAGACCAGCTTTTTCAGAAAAAATGATGAAGATAATGAACAGTGCTGAGTTTTTTTGGCCAAAGTTCATTTCAGTCCTCCATCTTTCAATTGTTTTCAATAGAACCCCTAATTGAACCTAAACCTTTGATTTAGTGCAATTTAACCCTTGAAGAATTTGCATTAGAGCCCCGAATTTATACGTATTTTGCATATTAGTTCTTGGCTGTGAATTTTATCAATTTGACCCTTAATTGATCCAAAAACTTCAATTTTCTTGCGATTTTACCCCTGATTTCAATTAATTAACTTGGTAAAAAGTAAAGTTGGTCTATTAAAATTCCAATCTTCTCAATTAAGCCCAAATTAGGCTCCCAAACTTAATGTTTCACCAATTAAGCCCCAAATAAAATTAATTTGACCCATTTAAAGTAAAATTAAGTCCTTGCATCTAATTAAATCCTTTAATTAGACCCAAATTAATTCTTAAACATAATTAAAATTTAATTTGGCCCATGATTAAATCAAATTGGCCTATTAAAAATTTAATTACGTCATTGGACTTAATTTTTATGCAAATTCATTCAATAATCACTTAATTTGACTTTGAATTTGCATTTTCTCCCTATTTTTGGACATAATAGGATACAATTAGACCTTAAATTTTTTTCAAAATTACAGCTTGATTTCCCAGCATGCTTTCTCCACGTTGCCTGCATGGCTCAAAATTTCATAAATACATAAAGTTCATTTTCTAAACTTAATTATGCTGCTTTCTTTTGAATTGTTCTATCAACAACGTAATAGAAGAGAAGTGTGGAATATCAGAACCCTATTCAATAACCAAGTAAAGTTCGACAAAGACGATTAGAATCCATCAGCCAACGAGTTTCCAGCATAATAAACAAAACGTGCTAGAAATCAACACAGAAATTCCAGTTACTTTTAGAAAAAAAATTTCGATTACTCTAACGTGGCATATATAGCATAATTACCACTAAGATCAAACCTATTTAACAATTATCACACAATTAATTTATCATCAAAACAAATATACTACTAAAAACTACAAACAAACTTTGAACTTCACTCCACACAAATTATTACTTGCCATTAAAATTATACATAAAAAGGGATAAAAAGCAATCAAAGAGGTGAAATTTAAGAAGCTAACCTCCACGATCAGCAAGGACAAAAGTAGGTAACCCTCCAGGCCTAGATTTGAAAGAGATGCCAACCTCGTCAAACCCTTTGCATGCCTTTTGATTAGCTTTTGGATAAACCACAGTACCAACTAAAGTTCCTCCATATTGAGGAACTCCGAAATTACCAATCGCACATTCATAAACACCTTTCAATGACTCAGGTGATGTTAGTTTCAAGCTGTTTTTCTCTACTACAAACCTACCAAAACAAAACCCACATAGCAAAAACCATACACAAACCAAAAATCCTAACTTTTCCCTCATTTTTTCACTAAAAATCCAATCTTTCACTCAAAACTTCAATGGATCAAGCCAAAAAAAAAAAGACCCAGTTTTTAGTTTTATTCTCCCTTCCTGAAATAACAAGACAGCCGGAAATATAAATTTTGAGAACTGGAGCTAAAGGACTCTAATGAGCCGGCACTTGCAATAAAATAATAAATAAAAAATACGTGTAATAAAATTTTATTTTGTTGATAAAATATTATTTGAGAATTGATTGCAGCTCCACACTAAAAAAATTGTCTGCTGGGAAAATATAATGATATTCTTGCTTCTCTGTTAAAAAAATTTATCACCTAGAGTATTTAAATATTTATACAAAAATCATTTATTATTTCTAAATAAAATGGGTATAAATAAATATTTTTTTTATTTTGCATGGTGAAATGACTACAATATTACTGAAAGCAAATAATTTGAACCTGGCATTATGGAGTGTTTTTATTTTTTTTATTTGTTCAAATATAAAAAATAATAAAAAATTAAAATGCATAGTATAACAACAAAAATACTCTTAAAATCAAAATGTTTAAGCTTGAGATCAATGAGCCCTTTTGTTTTTTCACAATATATTTTTTGTAATTATAAAGTAAGCCCAAGTGCAATTTCTTATTTTACTAAATAAAAAACAGGCGGGCGCGCATATACATCACCTGAAAGGGGAGGCAAAGGTGCTCACGTCTTTTAGGCACTGGATACAACGCTTCCTAACATAAAAAAAAATCCTTCTGGAAACGTTGTTGTGTCATGTTCTTATTGGTGCGACGCGTGTTGGTGTTGGTGATCTAACGTGTTTTCAGGGGATCTTTCTTTCATTTATTTCTCTTTATCTCTCCTTTCCCGAAAACTATGGCTTGGACCTTTTAGATGTCGGTATTTCATATTCAATTCTTATTCTTTTAATTTTTAATTTTTTTGTAATGATTATTTTGTAAAAGTTTATTTGTTTTTAAGTTTATCATCCGATCTGATTTTATCAAAAATTACATTCTTCAATTTCGTCCTTGTTCTTTGGATTTTTATTTTTTTTTCTTGGTTTTTTTTTGCAAAAGTTTTAGTTGTTTTTAATTTCACCTTTTAATTTAAATTGATGGTATTATGTTTTCCAACATAACCCTCATTATTTTGATTTCTAATTTTTTTCTTGGCTATTTTGTCCTTTAATTTCAACATTGTTTTTATTTTTATATCAATTTTGATCCTCATTCTCTTGATTTTTTTGTTGATTTACTAAATTGAATTTTCTTTTCAATTTCACCCTTCAATTAAATAAAAATTTTGTTTTGGTTTCAATTTTAATCGTTATTCTTTTACTTGTTATTCTTTAATAATTTTGTATAATTGAACTTCTTTTTTTAATTTCATCATTTTATATTTGATTGATTGAGAAGTGCATTTCATGGTTTTTTATAATTGAGAAAGTTGGGTGTAATGACTTGGGTGACGGTTTTGGAAAGTTAAAATAGGATTGACAGGATATCTCTGGCTGACTTTCCACTGATTATCAAGGTTACAGGTTTATTAAGCTAACTCAAATTGACCAATACTGGTTTTTTATGTTAGTTTTATCCTGTTTTGTTCTTATATATTTAATGGGCTATGGATCCATCTACTATCTGTTCTTGTTTTTTTTTTACATCTAATTAAATTAAAAGCCAACTAATTCATCCCAGTTGGGTTTATGACTCGTGTCATGTATTTTTCTTTCTTTTTTAAAATACACATGCGATAACTCACTACCAGAAAATCGATAAATACAAATAGAAATACCGAGAGAATATTTTTGTTGGTAAATTGCCGACGAATTTTACCGATGGCAATATTCCCTCGGTATTTACCGACGGAATTACAGTGGAAAAAAAATTAAAACAAAGCAAAAAAAACAATGACGTGTTATTTTTACCAAAGGAATTACCGATGGAATTTATTCGGTGGGTAAATTCATTGGTAAACTGTTAACACTGTTCATCATGTCAATTATAATGGGAATCAACAATGGAAAATTCCGTCGGTATTTTTCAGAGAGCTCTGGAACTGTTCACTTCTCAATTGCACTGTTTATTACTGTTCTTTACACACAGAATCACCGACAAATTGAAAAGTCATCGATGATATTTGACGGTTTCTGAAATTTTTGGATTAAATTGAAAATTTAAATTAAATATTACAGACAGAATCACCGATGGAATGATTAAAAATATTAATATTTAATTATCCGTCGGTAAAACACCCAATAAAAAGCCTAGAATCCCTAATTTCACAATAGATGGGGCTCCTTTCTTCTTCTTCTTCTTCTTCTTCCCCTTATATAAAAAACATCAATATTCATTTCTTTCTCTTATCTTCTCTCCTGAACTCACTCTCTTCTCTCCATGCTCAGGTATTTATTTTTCTCCTTTCTTCTATTTTTTTTCAAAGTTTTTTTAATTAATATACTTTACGAATTTTTTTTTCTCTTCTTAACTTTCTTGCAATCACATTAAGGTAAGATTTTTCTTTTTTCTTTTCTTTTTCGTGTTTTTTTTCACTATATTTTTTTTATTTTATTTTTTATTGTTTTTGTTCTTAATAATTGTATGAATATTGTTGTAGAATTTGTTTTTCATATGATTTTCTTCTTCTTTTTTCCAGGCGTTTTGAGTATTATAGAGTGTTGATTTATATTAATTTAATTATTTTGTAATTTTGTAAAATTGATTTTTTAAAAATATTTTTAAATAATTACCGATGGAATGACAAACGGTATTTTACGAGGGAAATACCGACGGAATGAAGCGGATAATTTTTTTTTGCGCGCCTTTTTCGTCAGTAAATCCATCGGTAATAATATTTTTTTTATTACCAACAGACTTACCGATGGATAAAAAATCACTGATGAAAGATTCACCGAAGGAGCATTTCCATCGGTGATTTCGCTGTTAAATTAATTACCAACGGAATGATAGTAGAAATACTGACAGAAAATTCTGTCGGTAAATCTAAAGATTATGATAGTGACTGAACATTATTTTTTATGCAGAAAAATATTATGGCCCCGCGGGGAAGTGCAAGTACCAAGGCTAGGCAATATACAATTAAATAAAATAATTAAAAATACATTTCTCAATTTTAATTAAATAAAACAAAGTATTCTCCACGTTGAGGGACATAGGCCAGGCAATATACAATAAAATATATCACAACACAAAGCAAAACGACGAGTTCAAAGAAAATCCATACAGAAAATATATGAGAATCAATTGATATTAAAATCATGTCACTCGATAATTGACAAAATATAAGAAAATATCATATATTATAAAGAGAATTTTTTTTTGTGGCATTAACGAGATATAATTTTAAAGGTATAGTCTTACAATTGATATTAATTATGATTGTAATAGTATTTTTTTAATAAATTTTTATTTTTAAATTTTTTCCCTGTACAATTAAGCCTTTTTAAACATCCAATTACATGCAATTTTCAAACATAGCTAATAATTAATGTAATAAAGAAGAACGCACCACCTGACCCCACAACATGTTTATTGTAAGTGTTTATTATTATTATTAATATATTGGAGGTGACAAGGAATGCAGTACACCACGCCACCCTCTATTTTCTAATTAATTATTTAGTTTTTGTTTTCTACTGTAACTATACCTACCTGCACATTGCCTGTATATATAACTCTCTCACCACAGAAGAAGTATGGCATTACAATAACCATATAGGTGTTGGTCAAGTGATAAGAGCTTAGGACCAAGAGTTTTACTTCTTCTGTGGTCTCAGGTTCGAGCCCTGTGGTTGCTTATATGATGGTCATTGAGGCTTACATGGTCGTTAACTTCAGGGCCTGTGGGATTAGTCGAGGTGCGCGCAAGCTAGCCCGAACACCCACGTTAAACTAAAAAAAAAAAAGTATGGCCTTACAATTCCTTTTAGTAGGTGATACAATTATTGATATTAATAATTGCATTATTGTGAAAATATAATATTTTTAAATTACCAACATTTCATCAAATAATGCAATAAAAAATGAATTTAATTTTTTAATATTTTAGGGTTCATCAAAGTATATAATTTATCAACAAAACTATAATAATAACATAATCCACTAAAATCTAAATTTATCAAATTAATCAGCAAATATTTATATTAATCAAATTTCATTACCATAATATCTTATCAATAATTTCAGCGTCTCCAGCGCGTGTGCTTAATTAAGATTATCGTGGATGATGTTTTATAAACTAGCTTTTTCTTCAGAGAAAATATTAAAAATACTAAAAACATATATTCTAAACTGTATTAAGAGAAGACGACGAGATAAATGTGAAAGAATGGACATTACCATCGGTTCAATTAACATGTGCATGCGTATGGGCGGCAAGACGTGGAAATGGCCACCCTCGAGAGTTTAATAAGATGCTGACGAAGAGGAATCTAAGCATTTTTATATTTTTAACAATTCCGTCAATTGGAATGGTGGTTGTTTTGGCAATTTTGCTTTGGTCATCAGACATCACGGATTGTTTACATGTTTTCCGTGCTTTTAAATTTGGAATTGTTGGCAAAATAGATGAGCCAGATCGAGCTTCCAAGAAAGTTGCTGGGTATTCTAGTTCCTGTGTAGAGGCAGGGATGACTGAGTTGCTATATTTCCAGCAAACATGGCAAGAAATCCGTCCAAAAATAGGGTTAAACTACTTTATTTTCTTTCTTATTTTTCTGTCCTTCATTCTCTTCTTGTTTAAGCTCACTACAAGTCGCAAACTCAATTTACCTCCATCCCCCCCAAAGCTGCCTGTAATCGGCAACATTCACCATTTCGGCACACTGCCACATCGTTCTTTACAGGCTCTCTCGGAAAAATATGGCCCTTTAATGCTTTTGCACATGGGGCATGTTCCAACTCTCATCGTTTCATCTGCCGAGGCAGCTAGTGAAATTATGAAGACCCATGATATTGTTTTCGCAAACCGACCCCAAACCACAGCTGCGAGCATCTTTTTTCATGGTTGTGTAGATGTTGGTTTTGCTCCTTTTGGTGAGTACTGGAGAAAAGTCAGGAAGATTAGTGTTCAAGAACTTTTGGGCCCGAAAACGGTGCAATCATTTCACCACGTAAGAGAAGAAGAAGCTGCAGGCTTGATTGATAAAATTCGTTTTGCTTGTCATAGTGGGACTTCTGTTAATATAAGTGAGATGCTGATCTCTGTCTCAAACGATATCGTTTCCAGATGTGTTGTTGGTCGGAAGGCTGACAAGGAAGGCGGCAACAGCAAGTTTGGAGAGTTGACGAGGACATTTATGGTTCAATTGACAGCTTTTAGTTTTGGGGATTTATTCCCTTACTTGGGATGGATGGACACTCTCACAGGCTTGATCCCACGGTTGAAAGCAACTTCGAGGACATTAGATTCCCTTCTTGATCAGGTGATTGAAGAGCATAGGAGTTTGGAAAGTGATGGTGACAGGTGTGCTCAGACTGATTTTCTGCAAGCTCTCCTCCAACTTCAGAAGAATGGCAAGCTTGATGTGCAGCTCACACGAGACAATATCATAGCAGTTGTTTTGGTATCTCTCACCACCTCTCCTAGCAAAATTAAGATTTCATGTCTTTGTTGTTTTCGTTTTCTAAATTTCCTTGAGCATCAACCTTTCCATTTTGAAAAATCTCAGGACATGTTTGTGGGAGGAACTGATACAAGCTCAACAATGATGGAATGGGCGATTGCAGAGCTTGTAAGGAATCAAACTATCATGAGGAAAGCCCAAGAAGAGGTCAGGAGAATAGTAGGGAAGAAATCGAAGGTAGAAGCAAATGATATAGAAGAGATGGGATATTTGAAATGTATCATCAAAGAGACTCTCAGGCTTCATCCCCCTGCCCCTCTGCTGGTTCCTAGAGAAACATCAGCAAGTGTTGAATTGGGAGGCTACTACATTCCTCCCAAGACAAGAGTTATTGTGAACGCATTTGCCATTCAAAGGGACCCTAGCTTCTGGGACAGACCTGATGAGTTTCTCCCAGAAAGGTTTGAGAACAACCCAGTTGATTTCAAAGGCCAGGACTTTCAGTTCATCCCATTTGGTAGCGGGAGAAGGGGTTGCCCTGGGGCCCTATTTGGGGTCACTGCAGTTGAATTCATGATTGCCAATCTCCTATATTGGTTCGACTGGAGGTTGCCTGATGGCGCAACTCCAGAGGAATTGGACATGAGTGAGATCTGTGGAATGACTGCTTACAAGAAGATCCCTCTTCTTCTTGTACCTTCATTATACTCGCCCTGAGCAATCAGAAGATCATGCTTTTCCTGTCATGGCTTAAAGAAGCTCTGGTTCTCATATTCCTAAATTAGAAATAAAAAGAAAAGAAAAAAACGCTTTATGTAACTCGAAAGTTAAAACAATGAATAAGTAAACCTCTTCTTGGTTTCTTGCTATTGCTGGCCGTGTGAAAAAATTACTAAACTAGTTGCAGCAATGGCTATACTGCCAGATTTGCAACAAAACACGGCAAGATTTACACAAAGCAAAGCGCTCCCTTTTTTCTTTTCCTTCTTCTTTCCTTGTGCTTTCTACTTCTCAGTGCACGGTGACTAAGGTAAGCTACATTATTGTTTGATTATTTTTTCTAAATCGGGTTTCTAGTCGTTCTTCTTTTCTAAGGTTAAAGGCAGATCTCACTTCGTGAGAAAGTCTCCAACTTATCGAGTTAAATTCTAACCATTCTAAAGTCTGAATTTTAGCATCGAATTTTTACACCTTATATCTTTAATACCTGAGAGTGTACTTTATTGTATAATTTTACACCCCATAAATATTAAAGTCTACATATGGATCCTAAAAAAAGATTGAAAAAAGATTTTTAACATGTTGGCCAGATCCGAATGGATAATCATTAATACCTTATATCTTTTTGGATTTTTTAAAACATGAAAAAGATGCAATTTTTGTTTTTTTTTATGAAAAATATGCTTGGAAAAATTTTAAGATTTGACCGGATGCAACAAAATATTTTTTTCTTTTTGAAAATGTTTTGAATTTTTTTTTATTTTTTTTGAAATATCTCGGAGAAAATTAGGTATTTTAATACCGGATTTGTATTTTACATGTAAATATACAATCTGATATTATACAAAATTGATAGAAAAATATGCGAGAAAAATCACAAATTTTTTCAAAGAATTTTTGAGTTTTTTTTTTAAATATAATAATAACATAGAACATATTATTATATTAATACATTACAAAGAGTTATGCTACAGAACGTGAACAGTTACTGTTCATGTTTTGCATGCAACCAAATGGTTGCAAAAGTTGGAGATGGGTGGAGGAGAAGGCTACCGGGCGCGGTGGTGGTCTGACCATGGAGGACGTCGTGTGGTGGTGAGACCGGCTGTTGGAACTGGTTGCAGGTGGCAGAGCAGGAAGAAATAAGGAGAAGAAAATCTGCAAGAGAGAGAGAGGGATCAGCGGTGTATGCTTCGCTGCTGGTGAGGAGTTAAGGCGACCGCTGGTAGTGGAGACGGTGAGGGGCTGATGTGAGGACGGTGGCTGAGGCTGTGACAGAGATGGTGGCCGGTGGCTGAGGAAGCAAAAGAAAAAGAAGAAAACGGGAGGGGCTGCAGAGAGGAGAGAGAAACCGACGGTGGCTCTTGGTGGTCGGTTGGTGGTTGTGTTGGCTTCCTATGGTGGAGCTAATGGTTGGAAGACCGGTTATGAGGGTGGTGGTGGCTGAAGGCCACGGTGGAGAGAGAAAGAAGAGAGAGGACTGTGTAGAAACCGGAAAAGCTGGTTTTTTTGCTCACTTTCGACCCGATTTTCTCCTCCCTCAGGCCATGAAATCCACCTTTATTTAAAGTCGGTGGAAGAGGGAAATCTTGTCTACACTTGAAAAAAATTTCAGCCCTTGATTCAGTTGGGAAGGATCCCAACCGTTGGCTCAAAGTAGGCATCCTGAGTTGTCAAATCTCCAGGAAAAGGCTGACTGAGTTGGCCAATTTAGGCCGGCGTTGCCGCTGTTTGGTTGTCATTCAGCCTGACCGGGCCATATGGGGTTGTAGAGAAATTGCAGAGGATCATTTGCGTGCAACTTTTGTCAAATTGGGTGGATGTTATGTATATTAAATGCAGCTGCAAAGTAGGGAACCGGACCAGCTTTTTCAGAAAAAATGATGAAGATAATGAACAGTGCTGAGTTTTTTTGGCCAAAGTTCATTTCAGTCCTCCATCTTTCAATTGTTTTCAATAGAACCCCTAATTGAACCTAAACCTTTTATTTAGTGCAATTTAACCCTCGAAGAATTTGCATTAGAGCCCTGAATTTACGCGTATTTTGCAAATTGGTTCTTGGCTACGAATTTTGTCAATTTGACCCTTAATTAACTCCAAAACTTCAATTTTCTTGCGATTTTACCCCTGATTTCAATTAATTAACTTGGTAAAAATTAAAGTTGGTCTCTTAAAATTCCAATCTTCTCAATTAAGCCCAAATTAGGCTCCTAAACTTAATGTTTCTCCAATTAAGCCCAAAATAAAATTAATTTGACCAATTTAAAGCAAAATTAAATCCTTGCACCTAATTAAATCCTTTAATTAGATCCAAATTAATTTTTAAACATAATTAAAATTTAATTTGGCCCATGATTAAATCAAATTGGCCTATTAAAAATTTAATTATGTCATTGGACTTAATTTTTATGCAAATTTGTTCAATAATCACTTAATTTGACTTTGAATTTGCATTTTATCTCTATTTTTGGACATAATAGAATATAATTAAGCCTTATATTTTCTTTAAAATTACAGCTTGATTTCCCAGCCAGTAAACATCAATCACGAGAGTAATCAAAATTGTAAACACTAATTATTTTCTATACATAATAACTCGACATTATCCCGGAATTGATTTTGAGTAATTTTTTTTATTGTTGATAATAAGAAAATAATATATCATGATATTCCCAAGAAAGTTTAAATCATGTGGATGCCTGCCCGTTCATTATGGTTGATGGGAAGGAAAACGACGCGTTGGTAAGAAATTAAAAAATAAAAAAACAAGTGAATTATAATTCACTTGCTACAGTAGCAAGTTCACAGCTACTGTAGCCTGAATTATAATGCAGGAGGGGAAAAGGCAAAGAACTTACCTGCGCAGGGAGGCGAAGTCGAAGACGATGGCGATGAAGATGTTAGGTTGCTGGTCGAACGGACGCTCTCTGCTCTGCTTCTTCCTGTTTTTCACTTTCTCTCTCAGAGTCTGCCTGATGCTGAAGCTTGATGACGAAGACGATGGCGAAGGTGTGCTGGTTTGCCAAAGCTACCTTCTCTCCTTCTTTGTTTCTGTTCTTCGTGCGCTTCTCCTCTGGTCGTCGGCTGAGAAGATGATAATATAGCTGTCGATAACCTGGAAAAGAAGATGTTGTTTCTTCTGCTAGGAGGAAGATCTTCCACCCCCGTTACTGCCTTGCGATGTTGGCGTTGTCCAAGTGTTGGACCGAAGAGAGGTGACCTGATGTTGTGGTTGTGGTTATTGGCTACTGATGCTGGCCATGGAGACGCTGGTGAAGGAAGACTGGTGCTCACGGTTGACAATTCAACTTGCTGTTAACGGTGGAAAAGAAACTTCTCATGACTGAGGAGCCGGTGGACGCTGGCCTTAGGAGCGCGATGAGGAGAAAGGGTTGCTTATTGGAGTTTGTAGTTTGTAGTTTGTTGGAATTGCTGGAGCTCTTCTGCTGCTGCTGGCTGGAGGAGGCGCGCCTTGCTGGTAGCTGATGCATGCTCACAATGCATGGAAGTGGCTGAGATGAAGGATGATGGTTAATGGGGAGACTGAGAGCGCGCGGGGAGGATGAAAAAGGAAAAAAAGCCTTCAAGGTAAGGTAACAATCTGCAAAAATATACATTTTAGATACATCTACAGGCAGATGATAAGAACATGATCACTTCAATAGAGAAAAGAACACCATAGTTACTTTTCCCAGGAATATTAGCCACACACGATCGACAGCATATATATGATCCAAAGTATCACCACCAGACATAAAATTACACTTGGTTCCGGAATCAAGGTCAAACTTTCACATCGAAGTAGAGAACCAGCATGGTTCAAAATTTCATAAACATATAAAGTCCATTTTCTAAAATTAATTATGCTGCTTTCTTCTGAATTGTTCTATCAATAATGTAATAGAAGAGAAGTGTGGAATATCAGTAAAGCAGGTGACCCTCCAGGCCTAGATTTGAAAGAGATATATTGCCAACCTCATCAAACCCTTTGCATGCCTTTTGATTAGCTTTTGGATAAACCACAGTACCAACTGAAGTTCCTCCATATTGAGGAACTCCGAAATTA
Source organism: Populus simonii (assembly GCA_007827005.2). NCBI lineage: Eukaryota > Viridiplantae > Streptophyta > Magnoliopsida > Malpighiales > Salicaceae > Populus > Populus simonii. The sequence continues at coordinate 595,645 of CM017479.2, read as the reverse complement.
CCAATCGCGCATTCATAAACACCTTTCAATGACTCAGGTGACGTTAGTTTCAAGCTGTTTTTCTCTACTACAAACCTACCAGAACAAAACCCACATGGCAAAACCATACACAAACCAAAAATCCTAACTTTTTCCTTATTTTTTCACTAAAAATCCAATCTTTCACTCAAAACTTCAATCGACCAAGCCAAAAGAAAAGACCCAGTTTTTAGTTTTATTCTCCGTTCCTGAAATAACAAGAAAGCCAGATATAAGGCCGCTCGTTTGCATTGTTGTTTTTGCGTTTAAATGTTTAGTTACGTAAAAAATTTAACGCAACCACAGCAAAATAAATGTTTAGTTACGTAAAAAATATAATTTATTTTTGTTGGGGCCATGATAATTCATGTTTACAACACGATTTTGGCAAAGTAGCGATCCTGACTGCTTTTCTTCAAATAGTATTTTAGTAAAGAGTGTAATTCATTTTACTGTTCATTTAAAATAATTAACAGTGTAATTCACTTGTATTATTCGTGTGAACAATTATTATTTTTTCAGTGTTTATTTTTTGTATATATTTTTTTAAAAAATAGTTTAGAGTGAATTAAATTCACTCGTATTATCATGTAAACAATATTTTTTTTCCTGAAAAACTAATGTAGAGTGAATTAAATTCATTCGCATTGTAATATCAAATCAATTTTATTCCTGATAATATTTTATCTAATTTTATTATACGCTCAAAAAATTATAGAAACTGTAGTTCTTGTCGGATGAATTTTGTATGTAATAGAATTATAGATGATTTAATGGAATAATAAAAAATATTTTATATAAAATATTATTTATTTCATGATGTAATAACAATTGTTAAATCTACAATATTTAAATTAAAAACTATTAATATTAATATATATATATATATATATATATATTTAAATTATTTTATAACCACAATTTCAAAAGTATTTTTAACTAAACATATTAAACTACTTTTTATTCAATCTCAATTTTAAAAACCTATTTTTTAAAACCAACCTCAATTAAAAATATTTTTTATAAAATAATTTTTTTAAACCATAATTACAATAACTACCACAATACTAAACATAATAAAATAAATCGAAAGGAGACAAACTTTCTATCAAAGCTTGTTTCTTGAAGATCGCAGATGGGAAATACAAGCAAATTTCCACGAGGAAACTACTTTTATTGGCTTAGAGAGCGTGCATGAAAGCGAGGTTTAGCTAATTATTTTTCAGTGTTTTTTATTTAAAAATATATTAAATTTATATATTTTTTATTTTTAAAAATTATTTTTAATATTAACACATCAAAATATTAAAATATTTAAAAGTACTAAAAAAATATAAATTTAAAGTAAATAACAAAATAAAATTTTAAAAATTTTAAAAAAACATTTTTAAAATAAAAAAACAAACAGTATTTAGGGGCTTTTTTTTTTGGAAGGGAAAATAATATAAAAAGGTTATGTATTTAAAGAAGGGGATAGTTGTTGTTATTATAGAAAATATATGAGAATCAATTAATATTAAAATCATGTCACTCGATAATTGAATATGAAAATATAAGAAAATAGGATATATTAAAAAGAGAAATATTTTTTCTGCATTAACGAGATATAATTTTAAAGGTATAGTCTTACATAAAACTGTTAATTTTAGTGAAATTTAGTAGAGAGTGCTAAAATGTTAAAGCAAGAGAGAGAAAAAAAATAAAAGATTTTATGATTTTTATAAACTTATTAGCCAAATTTTTTTTAAGTGATTAGATGTATGCTTGGATCGTTACATGTCAACTGAAATGTTATGAATTATTTATATAAAACTATTATATTTTAGATGATTTTTTATAAAATTAAAAGGAAAAATAAACTCTTTTCTTTACCAATAAGATTATCTCTTGGGATTCAAAGTTTATTAAAACAAGAAATAATTGATTTTGGCTATTATGACATCATTAATGTAAGCATCAATAACGAGAGTAATCTAGCAATTGAGGTTGCGACCCAATGAAGCGATGAGATTTGTTTTCTTTTTTTGTATTTGAGTTCGATTCTTTTTATATATATGTTTATTATCCTCGTAATATCTTATATATTCATTGAATTTGTAGGGTATTCAGTGAACTTGAGAATTAATCGTGGTGTGCGTAAACTGACTCGAACACTCCGGGTTATTTATATATATATATATATATATATATATATATATATATATATATAAAAGATTGTAAACACCAATTTCTATACATGATAACTCAACATTGTCCCGGAATTGATTTTGAGTAATTTTTTTATTTTTGCTTGATAATAAGAAAATAATATATCATGATATTCCCAGGAAAGTTTAAATCACGTGGATGCCTGCCCGTTCATTATGGTTGATGGGAAGGAAAACGACACGTTGGTAAGAAATTAAAAAATTAAAAAAAAATAAAAAATCATCGGTTTGTGCGGCAAGGGATAAGGTAGCAAACTTTGTTTTAAAAAAATATAAAAATAGTCATTTTCATTTTGAAACCGACAGGAGATTTTTCTTAGAGGCCGTAGTTGGGCCTGACTTTGGACCGCTTCTTGGGCTACATTTCTGGCCTCGGGAAACCCAACATAACGCCCACTTGCCATGTGTTATTGACATCTTGTCGTGCTGTTTCTTTCTTCTTCTTCTTCTTTTTATTTTTTTATTTTATTTTTCCTGACACGGCTAAAGCTCTTCCTCTTCATACGAATAATGTGGTCGTAAAATAGCCAAGAAGAACAACGGTATGCCCTACTAACCTGTCACCACAGAACAAGTATGGCCTTACAATTCCTTCTAGTAGGTGATACAATTATTGATATTAATAATGATAATGCTGTAAAAATATAATATTTTTAAATTACCAATATTTCATTAAATAATACAACAAAAAAATATAATTATCTAGGTGGTGGTTCAGTGATAAGAATTTAGGACCAAGAGGTTTGCTCCCTCTATGGTCTCAGGTTCGAGCCCTGTTGTTGCTCATATGATGGCCACTGGAGGCTTACATGGTCGTTAACTTCAGAATCCGTAGAATTAGTCGAGGTGCGCACAAGCTGACCGAACATACATGTTAATAAAATAAAAATAAAAGATGCTGACGAAAGAGGAATTTAAGCATTTTTATATTTTTAACAATTCCGTCAAGTTGAACAATTTTGCTTTGGTCATCAGACATCACGGATTGTTTACATGTTTTCCGTGCTTTTAAATTTGGGATTGTTGGCAAATAGATGAGCCAGAGCTTCCAAGAAAGTTGCTGGGTATTCTAGTTCCTGTGTAAAGGCAGGGATGACTAAGTTGCTATATTTCCAGCAAACATGGCAAGAAATCCGTCCAAAAATAGGGTTAAACTACTTTATTTTCTTTCTTATTTTTCTGTCCTTCATTCTCTTCTTCTTTAAGCTCGCTAGAAGTCGCAAACTCAATTTACCTCCATCCCCCCCAAAGCTGCCTGTAATCGGCAACATTCACCATTTCGGCACACTGCCACATCGTTCTTTACAGGCTCTCTCGGAAAAATATGGCCCTTTAATGCTTTTGCACATGGGGCATGTTCCAACTCTCATCGTTTCATCTGCCGAGGCAGCTAGTGAAATTATGTAGACCCATGATATTGTTTTCGCAAACCGACCCCAAACCACAGCTGCGAGCATCTTTTTTCATGGTTGTGTAGATGTTGGTTTTGCTCCTTTTGGTGAGTACTGGAGAAAAGTCAGGAAGATTAGTGTTCAAGAACTTTTGGGCCCGAAAACGGTGCAATCATTTCACCACGTAAGAGAAGAAGAAGCTGCAGGCTTGATTGATAAAATTCGTTTTGCTTGTCATAGTGGGACTTCTGTTAATCTAAGTGAGATGCTGATCTCTGTCTCAAACGATATCGTTTCCAGATGTGTTGTTGGTCGGAAGGCTGACAAGGAAGGCGGCAACAGCAAGTTCGGAGAGTTGACGAGGACAGTTACGGTTCAATTGACAGCTTTTAGTTTTGGGGATTTATTCCCTTACTTGGGATGGATGGACACTCTCACAGGCTTGATTCCACGGTTGAAAGCAACTTCGAGGGCATTAGATTCCTTTCTTGATCAGGTGATTGAAGAGCGTAGGAGTTTGGAAAGTGATGGTGACAGGTGTGCTCAGACTGATCTTCTGCAAGCTCTCCTCCAACTTCAGAAGAATGGCAAGCTTGATGTGCAGCTCACACGAGACAATATCATAGCAGTTGTTTTGGTATCTCTCACTACCTCTCGTAGCAAAATTAAGATTTCATGTCTGTTGTTTTCGTTTTCTAAATTTCCTTGAGCATCAACCTTTCCATTTTGAAAAATCTCAGGACATGTTTACGGGAGGAACTGATACAAGCTCAACAATGATGGAATGGGCGATTGCAGAGCTTGTAAGGAATCAAACTATCATGAGGAAAGCCCAAGAAGAGGTCAGGAGAATAGTAGGGAAGAAATCGAAGGTAGAAGCAAATGATATAGAAGAGATGGGATATTTGAAATGTATCATCAAAGAGACTCTCAGGCTTCACCCCCCTGCCCCTCTGCTGGTTCCTAGAGAAACATCAGCAAGTGTTGAATTGGGAGGCTACTACATTCCTCCCAAGACAAGAGTTATTGTGAACGCATTTGCCATTCAAAGGGACCCTAGCTTCTGGGACAGACCTGATGAGTTTCTCCCAGAAAGGTTTGAGAACAACCCAGTTGATTTCAAAGGCCAGGACTTTCAGTTCATCCCATTTGGTAGCGGGAGAAGGGGTTGCCCTGGGGCCCTATTTGGGGTCACTGCAGTTGAATTCATGATTGCCAATCTCCTATATTGGTTCGACTGGAGGTTGCCTGATGGCACATCTCAAGAGGGATTGGACATGAGTGAGATCTGTGGATTGACTGCTTACAAGAAGATCCCTCTTCTTCTTGTACCTTCATTATACTCGCCCTGAGCAATCCAGAGATCATGCTTTTCCTGTCATGGCTTAAAGAAGTTCTGGTTCTCATCTTCCTAAATTAGAAATAAAAAGAAAAGAAAAAAACCCTTTATGTGACTCGAAAGTTAAAACAATTAATAAGTAAACCTCATCTTGATTTTTTTTTTTCTTTTTAATTAATATGAGTGGTAAGGTGAGGTTGCATCCATCTAACTAATTTTATGATTATAAAATTAATAATTATATAAATTTTTAAATTATATAAATATTTAGTGGTTTTTAAATTAAGCTCCAACCGATAAAGAACAAATCCAGAATTTGACTAGTTAAGATCTTTTCCTCCTTGGTTTCTTGGTATTGCTGGCCGTGTGAAAAAATTACTAAACTAGTTGCAGCAATGGCTATACTGCCAGATTTGCAACAAAACACGGCAAGATTTACACAAAGCAAAGCGCTCCCTTCTTTTCTTTTCCTTCTTCTTCCCTTGTGCTTTCTACTTCTCATGTACAACCGAAGCTGCCTGTAATTTGCAACTTTCACCAACCAGGCTAACTCCCCCCATCTTTCTCTCCAAGCACTCTTGAAAAAAAAGTATGGCCATTTAATGCTCTTGCATCTGGAGCATACTCCGACTCTAGCGGTTTTCTCTGCGGTGATGACTAGAGAAATGATTAAGAACCATGATGTTTCTTTCTCAAACCGACCCAAAACAAAAGCTGAGACCAATACTGTTTTGATTAGAAAAAAAAAAAAGGGCTCGCACTGTATGGGAGGTAGTTAAAAAAGGTTAGGTGATTGGAAATGTAGTATTAATTATCTTTTAAAGTATTTTTATTTAAAAATATTAAAATAATATTTTTTATTTTTTAAAAATAATTTTTAATATCAATATATCAAAATAAAAAAAATATAAAACAAGAATTTTAAACAAAAAAATCATATTAAAAAATAAACCATTTCAAATACGTTCCCAAATTGCCTCTAAAATTGCAACTAGTGTACTTATCCAGAGGGGATTTTTAAATTTTTATTTAATATTGAAGAATATTTTTGGACTAATTTACATGTCAGTTGAAACTAAATTTCTTTTTCCGATAATGTAATCATTTTCATCGATTTCATGCGTTCAAAAACTATATAATAATTGGTACTGAATGTATCTTCTCTGAGAGTCAGGGTTAGGGATAAGAGATTTCATGCTTTGAGGATGATTTGGGCACAATAAGGGGATTTCTCAAAGCAGTTATAAATTCAATGCAGATAACAAATAATACAAGAACCCGAGCATCTCGATTTGTCTTTGTTTCATTGCCTAAAATCTAACTCATGTCGAACTCTTCTATCTCTGTATTTCATGCACCGGTGCTTTGTACATAACACAAATTGCATATAAAGACTCAGACAAATTCTTGGATATGCAACTTGAGTGCGGATCTGATTCACCTTTGTGGGGTAATACTCATCTATTCTCGCTTATCCTCCTCAAGATCTTCAACAAGTGCATTCCTTTCCAGCTTATTAGCAATATCACCGGTCGTCAATGATATACCCTCCTCGTCAAGGTCCTCCCCCTCTGAATATGCATATCTGCAGGAGCAAGCCCGATTAGCAGCAGCATGTTAGATATCTATTTCTTTATGAGAAGAAGCAACATATTAATATGATTAGATTTTACTATTTCAGTTCAAATGACAAAAATACAGGCAATGCATAACAGTAAACATCCTAGTAAAAAATCCAAGAAAGGGAAAAAAAAATGCTTGCTGGTAATTTATTTATTTATTTTTTGGGGGGCGCATAGGATTTCTGCTATTTTGATTTCTATAACACAGAATTATCAACATATTTTAGTGCAGGAGTCTTAGTTTTATTTTCCAAAAGGAGAATATACTGCCCATGATTACCTCTTGAAGCCAGAACTTCCCAAAAATTAGATAGGAGTACTATCCTGGCATGGTATCTCAAGCAACAGCAGACTTACCTAGTTGTTGAATTCATCTTCTGTCCAGGTCTATGAAAATCACAAGGCTTCCAAAGACTCAATCTAATCATTAAATTCATCTTCTGTCTATATTTATGAAAATTAAGAGCCTTCTACCACTCATCAAATACATGAATCTAACTTTAGTCTTCTTTATTATGAAAACTGTATAAATGGAGAGATAAAGTGAGAAAGAAGAAAAAAAAATTAAAGAAAAAAAGGGCAAGAAGCATGCAGAGATTTAACATTCACTGGAGAACAACAAAAAAAAAGTTTTATTTCTTCTGGGCATAGGATTTCCACTATTTCAGTTTCTATACCACAGAATAACCAACAGATTTTAGTGTAGGAGACAGTACTATCGTTTTCCAAAAGGAGAACATACTGCCCATGATAGCCTCTTGAAGCCAGAACTTGCCTCCAGAACTTAGATAACAGAACATGGCATCTCATGCAACAGCAGACTCACTGTAAACTTTCGGTCTAGATTTATTAAAATTAAAGGCGTCCACAGACTCACTCTAATTATTGAATTCATCTTCTGTCTAGATTTATGAGAATTATGAGCCTTCCACAGTTCCACCACCCATAAAATACATAAATCTTACTTTAGACTTCTTTGTTATGAAAAAACTGTATAAATGGAGTGATAAAGTAAGCAAGAAGTAAAAAATTAAAAACAATATTGCATTGAGTATGCAGAGTTTAACAGTTACCAGATAACAACAAAAACAAATATCAGACTTAGCATCAACTTGCCAGAATGATATGCTTATGAATTATTACAACTCCAATCTACAAAAATACCAGTTTCAAGTTCATGAAGCAGCATGGATTCAAATTCAGAATGATAGTAGCAATACCAATATCCCTAACAACATGAAAAAGACCAAGGCCCTGCTTGAATTGCAAAAGGCCAAATGAGCCCATGTATTCACAACATCAAGTCCCAAAAGTAGAAAACAACAAAAGTGAAGGTGATGTCAAAGCAAGTACCTTGTTGGGTTACGTGAAGGAGCCCAGAGCACACATATCACCACCAAGAGTGAGTATGCTAGCAAAGTCCAGAAAGCAGGGATGATCCAAGCAACTTGCCACAGCTCACTTAGTGGATCAGTAGCATTGAAGTATAGCTGAGCAAACATAGGCCAGAGGGTATTCTTTAATAAATACATTAGTGAATAATAAAATTATCATATTTCATCTTCTGGTGAAGACCAACAAAGGGATAATTTAGTGGGTAGAACAAGAAAATAAACATTACCTCAAAACCAATCCAGGCAATGGAGAGAAGTACAGACACTGCAAGGGCATTGGTAAACTTCCGGTACAGTTCTAACTTAGCCATGTTTCTCCTCATCTTCATCCACAAAACGAAGGAAAAAAGTAGAGAAAGAAAGAATCATTTCAAAAGTGCAATAAGAAGGTACTACCGATAGCAATTCAAGGGCAGAAAGACAGCACCCCCAGACCATTTTCCACAGATCCACACTCAATAAAGACAGCCAAGATGTGCATGCACCCATCCAAATACACGAATTCATAGGTTCATATTTTTTAACGGGACATCATCAGTGGATACATGCATAGTTTATAAATTTGGAAGGAGAGGTAGAAGAAGATAATCACCTGAAGCTTCTCTAAAGTTTTTGACAGCGATGAGAAAATCCAGAGAATAAAGCAGGAATCCAGGAAAACAACTGGAAGCACCACAAACACCTTTGTTTTCTTGGAAAAGTCATTGATGTTTCCCAGATGTTCAATGAGCTCAAGCGCCTCAGAAGCAATAAAATATACCAAACCAAGAAGAAGCACTTTTGATGTTATGCCACCAAGGGTTGGCCTAACCACACCAAAACCCATTGAGACAACCAAAAGAAGAAGGCGGGATAGAGTCTTCTTCACAGTGGTAAAGGTGACAGCCCACAACGTGATACCCATTGGTCTCAATCCAGTCGAATTAAAATTGGCATATTCAAAATACCAAACAGCCATCTCGCACATTCCAAGAGCAATAACAGCAGTAATGTGGTAATGCAAGTGTATAATATCCTTCCAAAATTGAACAAACCTTAAGAACCATGCTAGTCCTAGCACAAGATAGGCTAAAGACATAATTCCAAAGAATGTCATCAAAGGAGTCATCTTTCCGGGCAAATAACCATTTGGGTTCTTCCACACAGTCCTCCCGTTGATCACTGTCCCCTTCAATTCCGGATTACAAAACATAAAATAAAGGTAATACATTCCATTACTGTTTATCTCGATTTCATCAGCTTCCAATTTGGCTTCTTCAATTGTTCCTGCAAAGTCCGTCTTAATAACACGCGGCCAGCTAGGATTATCCAAATTTTTCTGGAAAATCACCTCCCCTAACTTGCAAGAACCCGTCTCCGCAAGAGTATGATTACAACATATAGCACTAGTCTTCAAAAACGCCCCTCCGATCCTCTCCCTATCTTTCACATCAAGTATGATTGCTTCAACAACTCCAGTACTCGGCTGCATATCCTCTTGCCGACTAGCTGACTCTTTCGTCCTCCTAAACGTCACCCCTTCAAACCTAAAAATATTAAGCTAAATCTTTAGCTCAATATTCGTCGTTCCATCATGTGGGACCCACAGTTACTGAAATCTGAACAATTCTCAATGACATCAAGAAATCACAAAAATTAAACCCATTCTACCCTATGATCCTAAAAATTAGCCACAATAATAATTAAATCTAGAAATTTAAGAAAACCCCAGAAAGAAAAGCACAAGACTGAGTAAAAAAAAAGTGCAATTAACAAGTGAATAAAAGGAAATCCACTCAACAAGAAAATTAAAAAGAAAAAAAGAAAAAAAACCTGATGAAGGATTTTCCTGATTGGGAGCTAGCAGAGGAATCATGATGACGAGAAGCTTTAGAAGCATAAAGACCCTCGCTACCACCATGAAAAAAGAAGGCATTGGACTTCGTAGTAAAAGCTTCGTTTCTGTACTCATGAATCGATCCCTTCACTTGTGTTGTGATCATGCACAAGAAGAGCAGTAAGCTTATCCGAAACCCTTTACCACAAGCTTTTGCACCCCGAAATTCTCCACGTTCCATCTCTGATTTTTTTTTCCTTGGAAGGAACCACTCTGATGGTGCTGTTCTGATTGGTAAAGATGCTACCAACAGACGAGCAACGAGACCAGTTACAACGTTGTTGATAATGACACTGGACCTGAAAAGGTCCAGAAGTTTGTTTTCTATGTGAGCTGGGCTTACTTAGGCTTTGCCTTCAATTCTCACTCACAAGTTACTATATGACACAACTATAAACCAATGTTGATCCAAAAATTGACTTGGGTTTAGATTTCATTTCAAATTAAATTATGTTTTCATGAAAGTGATATTGTTTTAGTTAAAAAAAATCAGTTTCGAGTCACTGTTTTTCTGTGAGTTAACCCAATTAATCCATAATTCATGTGTCGAGTCGAGTGAAACTCTAAAGAGTCTAAACCAAGTATTATAATTATGCTCCCGGGTACATTATAAAGTTCTACTCTACTCTCCTTTTCCTTATTAAAACAAAATAACTTCATTGATTTTTGATACATGCATGTAGACATTTAGATAGTATTTGATATGATGGATGATATTGATTGTACTGGATAAGATTAGACTAATAATTGTTTTGTCTTGTGTTTAGTGTGTATTAAGCTAGACTTTATAATTTATCTTATTTTGTGTTTAGTAAACACGAGATATAACATGGCTGATTTAGGGTCTGGACCGGTCCGAATTTAAGAAAAAATAGAGGAAGAATTAACCTAACCTGACTTGGGTCAATGGTCAATTCAATTTAGGACCTAGATCTTTCCCGGGTCAACCTTTTAGTCGGGTTTTAAAATTATAGTAATAACTATTTTTGTCCTCACATCAACCCGGATCAACCTAGATTAACCATAGATTAACCATTGTACAGGAAATTAGACCAACTTGTCTTACCTCTTTTAATGAGACAAACAAAAATTTCTTTACTAGAACAACATTGGACATGACAAAAACCAATTTTTATATTGTCCAATAATACATCAAATAACTTTATAAAATAAACTATTATATCTATTTTATCTTTATTCAACATTCCAAACACTATTTTATTTTATTTTATTTAAAATAAATTTACAATAAAGAAAGTTTTTTTTTTTGCTGATAATATAGCTAACACAAGCTATGGCCATCACCTCTTGATTGTGCTTGTAGTATGACGAATCCCATTAGATTAATGGATACGTCCACAGCTGAAGCACAACAAGCATACCAAAAAGTAGAGATAGTCATGAACAAATATTTGTCACACACACACACCATTCTCTATCATATAGCTTTTCCTTTGAGATTTCACGTTATGCTAACATCATCTTAATCCACTATATATGTCATATATGCTCCTTTTTCTAATGTAAATTGAGAATTTCTACCTAATTCTCCTCCTTCTTGATCACTCCTCCATGCTTCTTTATTCCCATGCTATTAAAATAAAGCCAAGTCACATATTTTCAATCAATTTTTTTCCTGATTTTCCGAGTTTAATTGACTTTTCAAGTTTTTTTTATCTCACCCTAAGCCAGAAGGTTGCTTTGCTATGTGTTTTAGTTGTTAATTATCTGGTTGTGATGTTCGAGTAGGTTTTTTTTTTAAAAAAAATATTTTGTTTTAATTTTTTCTTTGTCGTGTTTGTTTTTTAGCGATTCTTTTATATTGATTTTATTTTAAATAAGATTCTACATTTAATAAAATTATTACTGGTTGAAAAATTATTAGATGACCAATTCATCACTTAAGATCATGTATCAAAACAATACAATTTTAAACGTTATTATATTTATTTATATCATGTATTATTGATTATCTTATTTCATTATTATTATACGTAAAAAGATTTATAGTCTAAATATCACGCATTAAATTAACGATTTGAACTAATTTAATAATACGGGAAGGTTTAATTGGTTGGCATGCGATCTTTGTTTGTGAACGAGATATTCACCTAATAAATTATATTATGGTTTTGCTAGTTTTATTCTTATACATTAAAATAAAAGGACGATTGATTGAGTCATGTTTTTCACGCTGATAATTCTATTTTTTACCTAATAACTTCTATTTTTTAAAATATCTTTTATTTTTTAAAATTATTAAATTGAATTTTTTAAAGTATTTTAAAATAATTTTAATGTGTTAATATTAAAAGTAAAAAAATCTAAAAAATTAATTATTTTAATATATTTTTTATTGAAAAATACTTAACAATCACCCTACATTGTATTACTTGGGGGTGTTAACGGTTCAGTTTGGTTCGGTTTTAACCTAAAAATTCAACTCAACCTGAAAATAGTATTCCTTGTTAATATAACTTGGACCGAACCGAGAACGGGTTCGGACTGAATCGAGAAACGGTTCAGACCGAATCAGTTTTGTTTGGTCCGGGTTGGTTTTTTAGCATTAAAAACCAGAAAAACCGAAACCAATTAAAAAAGCTTGTTTTTGCTGCTGCCATTGCAAGTCGACCATGAAATAAACCAGAGTGATGAAATAAAGTAAGATTTAATGTTAACGTATGAGAGAAAATGGGAGAGAAGAGCTTAGAGGAGAGGGAAGGGTGGAGTGGCTGAAAAGAAGGAAAGGGAAGAAGAAGGATCTTTAGGTTTAGAATTTTTCTTTTTATATCTTTTTTTTAGATTCAATTAAACCGGTTCGGTTTGGTCCGGTTCAATCGGTTTAAGCTTTTTTAAACCGGAACCGAACCGGACCGGGTGTTGTTTTTTTTAACCGGTTTATTCGGTTTTTTCTATCAGTTCGGTTTTTTAGGTTAATTTTTTCTTTGTTTTTACACCCCTACAAGTATTACTAAACAATTATAAATTATAGTTGGCGTGTTTGGTGGAGGAAGATAAAATATAAAATAAATTATGGGACATGGCTATATATATTTTTAAAACCATAACTCATGCCAGCACCAAAAAAACTCATGTAAAGTTGGGTGGCTGTTCGTTGTTTCAAGATCATATTTAACTAAAATACCTTACAATATCACCCAGCCTTAGTTATATATGATCGTTGTGGCTATATACAAACGTCATCACTTTTCTCCTACTAGTTTCATTAATGAAAAATAATTTATTCTACATGGTGATATTTTTAAAATTGATCCAAGAATACCTCTTTCGTTGAAAAAGATATTGACCAGAAACAATAAAGATAAGTGACAGTACTGATAAAAATTTTTATTTTTAGTTTAACGTGGGTGTCCGGGTTAGCTTGCGTGTATCTCGACTAATTCCACGGATCTTAAAGTTAACGACCATGTAAGTTTCCAGTGGCCATCATATGAGCAATCACAGGGCTCGAATCTGAGACCACAGAGGGAGCAAACCTCTTGATCCCAAAATCTTACTACTGGACCACCACCTGGATGGTTGTTTGATAAAATATTTTGATAGTGTTTGATGTTGATGTAGCTGTTGTATTTTAAAATATGTTTTTATTTAAAAATATATTAAAATAATATTTTTTAAATTTATTTTTATCATTAATATATATTTAAAAATATATATAAAAAATAAATTTTAAACAAAAACTTACCGAATAGTGTTTGAACCGCATTCCCTAACCACTATTTTATCGCTCCTGGTACCCGAATTCGTCACTTCAGCCTAACATTGCCAAAATTTGTAAAGTTAAGGTAGTATTTTATCATGATAACCTAACGTCTTATATCTATAAAAAACATCTCATAATTTAATCAACCCATGCTATGCACAGCCGAAGTACACCAGCAACAGCAGAAGGGACTCTCTTTTAGTTGCTGTCAGCCTGCCTAACACCGGTTTGTGTCTTTGAATTTTGCTTGTTCTTTGAAGTTTCATGTTGCTAATATAATATTCTACTACGTCATGCTCTTCTTCTTCTTCTTCTCCTTCATGTTCATGGAGACTACTGAATGGAAATTTCTACCTAATTCCACTACTTATCACCCTATGCATCTAGCCCTATAATGCTTGTCTATCCCCTTGTTGCTAATATAAAGTTACATATTGTCATCAAGCACTATCCTGCCTCAACACCTACCATAATAGGGATATAATTGTCGATCAACTTTCTGGTCAGCCCAACCATCCTGCTTTTTCAGTGTTGCAGCTATATAAGCATCATATTCTAAGCTTTACAACCCACAAAACTCTTCCACTACCTTCTCACAGCAAAGGATATGTGTATTTTTCTGAGGTTTTAGGGGATTGTGTTTGAAATTATGATAGTTTCTGTGGTTAGGGTTTGAAAAAATAGATTGAAAAAAGCTATATTTTATAATTTTTCGGTGAAACTCATGCATAATCATGGTATGTATTAATCAAATACTTTTAAATATGTGGTTAAAATGAAATGCAGAACACGTCCCTCTACTCTACTGCAAAAACAAACATATCACTTATGATTTAAATGAGATTACTACATGTGCCACTTAGAAGTTAGAACATGTCTCCTCCTCACTTGTAGACTAATGGAATGTGCCCACTATACATATTCCACAATAGACACCCTAGTAACATAAGAATAAAAAGTAAACCATGCATTACACATCATGACCTAAATTCCACTACCATGTTAGCCATAACACAGATATGCAGGCATCTAGTTTTGGCTTTAAAACCAGGCCTCCTGAATGCCTTGGCAGAAAGATGGGTGTCATTGATTATCTAGACACGATATTAGCCCCTCTGAGTCTCTTCCTCATGGTTGGTTACCATGCCTATCTATGGCATTGCTTCAAGAACAAACCATCTCAAATTACTGAAGGAATTGCAGCATTGAAGAGAAAAACATGGTTTGTACAATTGAAAGAGGTAATTACCGATCCAAACTACCAAATTCCAACAGCCTTTCATAATATTTGCTGAGATGTGTTGTTTGTGTTTTGTTGAAAAACAGGGTGATAACAGGACTGGTATGCTAGCAGTGCAAAGCCTGAGAAATGCTCAGATGACAACTATATTAACTGCTTCAACAGCCATTATCATAAACCTGGCACTGGCTGCTTTGACCAACAACAACTATAAAGCAAGTCATCTCCTCAGTGGCAGTGCGTTTTTTGGCTCACAATCTGGGAAACTCTATGTTCTGAAATTTGGGTCAGCCTCGCTATTTCTCTTGGTAAGCTTCTTATGCAGCTCAATGGGACTTGCATTCTTGATTGATGCTAATTTCTTGATAAATGCTGCCTCTCGTGAGTTCTCACCATCACCTACATATACACAAACAGTATTTGAACGAGGTTTCATGCTGGCTCTTATGGGCAATCGGGTCCTATTCATCACCTTTCCTTTATTGGCGTGGATGTTTGGCCCAGTGCCAGTAGCTTTGTCCTCTGTGGCACTTGTTTGGGTCCTGCACGGGCTTGATTTTCCTGGCAAGAGTATCTGTAGTGAAATGTATACATGAGCCAGTGGGCATCTTTTGAAATTCTTTGGAATAGTACAGCATCAATCTCAAGAAACAAAATGTTCTTGGAACTTGACACGAACCAAAACTTCAGAGAAAACCTGAAATAATACGAATACGAGAGCACAAATCAAAAGCCTGATGATTAGAGAAATGTGCAAGGGCTTCCTTTCGATGGCCATAACTAGCTAGAGTGATCATTTTTGTACTGAGGTTAATCTTGCAGGCAAAACACCCATTTCTGCAACACTAACTCATCTGCAGGACCATTTCACCACATAAGTGCCACTTTGACTGCTAGAAATCACATCTATTTGCAAGAAAGGTATCCACGAAATCATATCCATGAACAGTGCAGAAACCACATGACCTGTTATGCGACAATCACATTAACTTAAGCATAAAAGAGATTCCAATCTCCATCTTTCGCCACAAGATTAACGATACAAAGTATCAAAAGGTGCAGAATATCACATGATCAGTAGGCAATTAATGAACATTCAACGATCCAAAATAACAAATATCATCAGCTACAGATGCTTGGAGCATGATTTTCACACAGCATAAACCAATATATATGCATGGCTAACTCGTTATTGATGAAGATAGGACACCTTACAATTGCTGCATCCACAATCTTTCTCTTGGTGGTGATCCCCTCATTAAGCTAGAAGATTCAACTTTCCTGTATAGCTCCAATAAAAAGGATGACGTGAACGATGATATTAACAGGGCTGAAACTAAAATCGATAATGATGAGTCATGTAGTGAAGAGGAGTATTCGATTGGATGAGTTAAATTTTCAAATAAAGGAGCTCAATTTACATGCTATTGATATTTCTTTATTTTATTTTAATCTTTCTATTATTATGCCCAATTATTTTTCTTTTGAACAAATTAGGGTTTTCTCTAGAAATGAGCCAAGCCCAATAGAGAACCCAAAAAAGAACAAACAATGGATCCGCTAACGAAGACTAGCAGTACTTGGGGGTTAGTCTTAAGCATCCTTGCTTGACCTTGGAAGCACACTTCGGTCCCTTCCTTCCAAATTTCTCACCATGGACGACGGATGCTTGCTTGTCTTAAAAAATCAATTTAATTTAAAAAATTAAGTTTGAGACATATATCCTGTCAAGTAAAATTTTTTTGAGTTTGAAACTTGCACAGATACATTATTTTATGCTTAATTTTTATTAAATATAATAAAATACATGGTAAGATTCAAACTCGTAATTATTTGATCATTAAGATTTAGATACCATATCAAATAATTATCTCAATCTAATAATTAAAATTTTAATATATAATTTATATTATTTTTTTATTGATTTGTTTTTTATATAGATAATTTACCTGCTTTTTTCATTTTTGGGCTGCTTGATTGCAATGACGGTGATATGATGTAAAAGAACCTCAAGGACAGGGTAATGATCGAAATATCAAAAGACATAAGATAAAAAGAGGGAGAGCAATACCCAAAAGAAAAGGCAGTTGAACCCCTTTTATCATAGGCATGGCTCCCAGGAATATATCACCATCTTTTGATTGATCAGACACAGCAATATTCCTATTATGATTTTGCTTTCATACTGTTTTCTAGCTTTCTTGTAAAAAGAAGATGCCCTAAAGTCTCAATTGTAATCTGCTAACAATATTACTGTCTGTTTGATATTATGATCATTTGTCGCACTGAAAAACAAAAGCTTAGATTTTTTTATATTATTTTTTTATTTTGATTTGTTTTATGTTTTAGTGTTCGAATTAAAGTGTTTAATTCAAAATAAATATACATGAAAAAAATAATAACTCGATTAATATTATATTTTTCTTTCTCATGATCTAATCATTGAAATTCAAGATTCTAGCTATATCAAGAACAGCCTGATCTAGAGACATTTATGTATGGTGTTTATATATCTTCTTAAACCCAAATTTAATTAAGCTAGGCATACAAAATGACACAGAATTCAAACCCTATCAAGTTGACGGTGAAAATAACCCTAATTTGACAACGTACATAACTATCCAAATATATACATATTTTTTTTATGAATATATAATAATAATAATAATAACAACTTTTCTTGTTCACCATGATAATTAAGGGACTTGTATATGCTATCTAGCTAGATTATAGCATGACAAGGGCGGATCTAGGAGGTTGCGGCCCTCCCAAATGTTCGGGAAAGTCCCTTAACTTTAAAATTATTCCTAAAATATCCAAGTATTTTTGTACAAAATGACCCCCATAAAATATAAAATCTTCATCTTAGCCCTTTTATGTTGAACCCCGGATCCATCTTTCTATCTAATAATCTTTTCTTAAGAATAACCCATCCAACTATTCAAGGCCTACCATCCTATCAAGGTAGTGTTTGGTATTGTAATATTAATTATTTTTTAAAATATTTTTTACTCAAAAATATATTAAAATAATATTGTATTTAGAAACACTATACCTTGATTGTCTAAATTGTTGCATTTGCTTTTAGGTCAAGAAAGTATTATTCTACATGCTTCTCAATCTAAAAGACAAAATTAGAAGCTTAGGAAAAAATTCAAATGCATGAAGGAAGACCCCCAAAAAACGAAGGTTTTTTTAAAAAATTAAATTAGCATAATAAATTAAAAATTTAAGGGAATAATATCATTTAAAAAAATTTATTAAAATATTATAATTTAACCTTATCGTGTTTCAGAAAGAAACGAGACATAAACTAAATACTGCACTTCTAAAAAACGACAACTACTTGTCTTTGCTACTTTTCAAGAAAGCTCTGCTCTGTAAAGCAAACAAATTTGATGGCTAGCTGAGCAGCTAGCTAGGCAGCCCCAACTTGCAGTGGCTAGGTTTCTCTTTCAGTTTTTGTCTTTGATAGACCAGAGATGCATGTGTGGACATGAGAAGTGAGACCCAGTTCGTCTCATTTCCACGAGGGTTGAACGGTTGGAAGAAGAAAGATTGGACGATTCTATTTGGAAAATGTGAATCCTTATCTGCGTTCACACTCACCTGCTGGAAAAAAATCCCAAGCAGTCCTTAAAGTTAACGGGAAATTAAGCTGATGGCGATGGGGGAAGCTTTTACATTTCTTCATTGTCGTTTCTTCCTCTCTTGAGGCACTATCCATGAAACTACTTTTTGCTTCCATGTGGTGTTTACTGTAACACACGTCAATTTCTTCCTGTGTTTGGTACTGCACTTTTCTCCTTTCTTCATGTGGTGTTAATTTATGATATATACAAACCCTATCTACATGTCCTTGTACTATCGATCTCAGTTATATTATATCTCTATCGAGAAGATTAATGGGTTATACTATTTAGGGTTTTTTTTGGCATTATTTTATCAATTATTTCTATTAAAATTATGTGCTGTAGATATTTCAATATAAATGGACAAAGATATTCATTTTAACTCAATACAAAATGTCCCTTTAAGTAAGAAAAATAAATAAATAATATATATATGTATAACCAACCGTCCAAAACTTCCTCAACTTGGAACCCAATATATATATATATATATATATATATATATATATATATATATATATATATATATCAATGTATACTTTCTTCCTTTTCTATTGATTTAAAAGAAATGTTTTTATCAATTTCAAGTACTGCAATACAAATAGCTATTAATTCATGTGTGAATTAAGGATGGCATAAAAAAATAAATAAAAAAAGAGAGAGAGTTAGCTGGCTGATATATTTAATTAATCCAACCACCGCCACCACCCCGACTAGAGGGTCATGCACGTTGCCAGAAAATTAAACCCAGTTTAGGGTTCATAGACGTCATGCTCACTTGTAGATTTCATCAAGAAATTAAGGAGGTCATTGGCTACATTAATAATTCTTTTGAAAATAATTGTCACTTTCTCTAATAATTGTCACCTATCTCTTTTTTTCTTAAATGTGTACACTTTGTCTAATTAACTAACTAATGTCAACTACCTTAATTAATTCTATTTTTATCATCAACTTGTCCATTGTGTTATAAATTCTCTTGACAATCTCTAATTTTCTTGTGAACGTAAATCAAAATTAACAACTACTTGGTCATTGTGTTTGAATTCTGTTGAGTATAGTACGTGATGATATGATCTTTAAGTTTAATATATATATATATATATATATATATATATATATATATATATATATATATATATATATATATTCAAATTTTTCCACTACGTACTGTTAGTCCTTGGATTATTAAAATATCTCCATTTTTTTTATATATTGGGGTTAATTAAATTCCAAGTAATCAATCATCGTTGCCTTGCCATGCAATCAAATAATTCTCTTGATTTGAATAAGAAAGAATAATTGAATGGTTTGGTGTTATTTTAACTCCTTAATGGATATGTCTGAGTTATCAGAAGATAACATCTACTCTCTCTCTCTCTCTCTCTCTCTCTCTCTCTCTCTCTCTCTCTCTCTTAATTTCCAAAGGAGTAGACTTTTGACTGAGACCTCTAGAAAAAAACAAAAAAACAAATGATAATTATTTCCAAAGGAGTAGTTTTCAATATATATCTGAATTTCAAATCAAAGTTTGAATTTTTATAATATATTTTAATTACAATATTACTGTAAAGTGGTAATGTCTTGGTTATTAAAGTTCGACGGTACGTAGATCTTAAACTTAATACAGGCTGAGTTTCATAGGTGCCGATTAGTAACATGGCTATGGCTACGAGTGAGGTTCATCTATAGCAACACATATTTTTATTTGGTAAGGAAAAAAAAGAGTTTTTCAACCGGTAGAACCCACTAATAATTACAATGAAGCAGAGGTTTTGAAGAAGTAGTATTTGGCTGCTTCTCCTAAAAGAAGAAAGCTGTAACAGTGGAGACATGCTCCACTGTACAGTGCAATGTTCACTAAACTTAAATCAGTTTTTAAAAAAAAAACCAAGGAAAGTTTAGTTTTTTTTTTTAAAAAATAAGTGCAGTTAAGTGATTTCACTCGCGCTATTCATGAACGTGAACAATAATTTTTTTTTTAAAAAAAATTAGTTTAAGGTGAATTAAATTTACTCGTACTGTAATCTCAATTTTATTTCTAATAATATTTTAGCTAATTTTATTGCATGCTCAAAAAATCATGAAAACTGTAGTTTTTGTCGAATGAATTTTGTACGTAATTAAATTATAATTTTTTTTAAAAAAATTAAGTTTTAGTTGAAAAACTAGTATTTAATATTATTTAATAACACTACATAATTAGAAGGATATAGCATGATGACGTAGCATTTGTGGAATTTGATCGCAATTCCAATTATGTTCTTACCGGGTCCGACCCAGTTGAAAAAAATTCAGTTTTTATTTTTATTTTAATTGTGTTTTATTCAAAAAATTAGAAGGAGATCGCTTGATGACGTAACAAAAAATTCAGTTTTTGTTGTTGCGTACTTAAGAAACCATGAAAAATATAGTTATTGTTGGATAGATTTTGTATGTGATGACATTGCATATAGTTTAATGGAATAATAAAAAATATTTGATATCAATATTATTTATTTCATGATGTAATAGTAGTAGTTAAATCTATAATATTTAAATTAAAAGTATTTTTTAATTATTTTATAACCTCAATTTGAAAAGTATTTTTTTAACCAAACATGTTAAATTACTTTTTGTTCAACCTCAATTTCAACCACAGTTTTAACCAAACATATATTTTTTCAAACCAACCTCAATTAAAAATACTTTTTATAAAATAACTATTTTAAAACCACAACCACAACAACAACTGAAATACCAAACACACCCATAATAATAAATAGAGAGATGACCACGTCAAAAACTCTCTGTTAGCCATAATCAAGTCAAAAAACTATTGATCATCTTTATTTTAAAATAATGTTATTTTGATTTTTTTAAAAAAATAAAAAATCTAAATTAACCTGCTTAATCAATAATTATAATATTGTCTCAAGTCAACTTGTGGGTCAGATTTAATTTCTAAATAGGGTTAGATATAAGCATGGGTTAGGCAACAAATTAACTGTATTAATTAGATCTAATAATAAATAAATGTAAGTTCCACAAAGCATGAACCGGGGTGTATGACAGAACATTTAATAGGTAAGAAGAAGAAAAGAGTCATTAATTAAACCTTACATTACAAGACTTCAAAATAAACTGCACACTTATTTTCCGATGTTGTCTCAACACCTTTATGGTGGCAATTTAAGGTTGAGTTACCTGCACTTACACCTTTATAAAGGACACCAAATTTATCGAGTACAGAATTTTTTTTTGCCGACAATCTGAATACTGTTGTTGCAACTTGCTATCAAAAAGAATACAGTATCATTGTTCTTCACGTACTTACTGCTAATTGAAACAATATTTTGTTTTTTTTCTTAATTTTAATTTTATTTTTTTTGTTTTTTTTAATTTTATCATTTAATATTAGATTTACTGGGATTAAATTTCATAACTTATTTCGGTTTGTTTTCTATGATGTTATTTTAGTCTCATAACTCAATTTACGAGTTTTGCGAGTTAACTCAGTTCACTCAAGTTTTTTTTTTTATAATTGAATTTTTTTATATCATCCTCCATCATTGAATTGATTGAAAATTAAGTTTCATAATTTATTTTGATTTGTTTTCTATGAAGTTAACTAAATCTTAATCCCAAGTCAGGGGTTTGGTGGGTTAGACCGGATTGAGTTGAATATTAAATCGAAACCTGTTATATATAAATAGCCCAACTAAAAATCTATTAATTAAAATTAAATTTATTTGGTTTTAACAATGTAAAATCAAAATTAATTAAATGTTTGAACCAACTATAGCCTTGAAAATTATAAATGGTTCTACATCTACATCATCATAAATTTAGAATGCTACTAGTAGCTCGTAACATATTTCTAATTCAGTGAAGGATCTAGGATTGGCGGTCTTAGAAGGGTCATGAAATTTTTTTCTTTACAGTGACATGAATTTTTTTTCTTCAAGGATGCAAATGAATAAATTTTTCTTTTTAGGGATTATATTAAAAGTATTTTAAGAAAAGGAGCCACATGTAGCACATTCTTAAAATAAATGAAGGAAATTTTCCGTCCAAGAGAACGAAATATGTAAAAAGAAAAAAGCCTTCGAATTCAAGAAGGTAGAAAATTAGAAATGCTATAATTAATTGCAAGGATTAAATTGAGTTCCTTTTTAAGAAAAGGACTATTTAACCCTTGGGGACATTGCCCCTGCTATATGGAGTCCCGCTTGAATCTATCTGTTCTGTTCCTAATTAATTAAAAAAAAAAAAGGTTACTATTATTTAGTATTTACGAATACTTCAATAATGAATTTCATTTCGATATATATTAATTATAAAGCTTTTATTAACACTTAATTATGAAGAGTAATGCTAATTTATAGAGAAAGCTTTCCCAAATTGGTCTTCAAGAATTTCATGGATGGATTTTACTCGCGGGGGCACATTTGTTTTTCTTTTTAAAATAGCAATTCTATTAATATTATATAAATTACAATTAAATAATCATTTCCATACTATACACACACTAATAAATAAATGAGTCATGTTTAATAACGTCTTACGGGTATTTTTTTAATTAAAAATATATTAAAATAATATTTTTTTAATTTCAGCAACAACATATTAAAATCATAAATATACACCTAATAAAAATCTATTAATTTAATATTCTTTTTAGCTAAAGAATAATTTTAAAAAACTAAAAATAACACAGTGCCAAAAAGGGGGCACCAAACCTCAACAATGAAAGATAAAAGAAACTAGTCAATTGTTGTTATTTGTTAATCTCCTCTCCCTCTAGTCAAAGACATCACATCATACCTTCATTCAAAAAGAGAAAAGCCATAATGAGCGAGGAAAACAAATAATTTATATTTCATAAATAAAAAAACACAGTACACAACCATATGGCTTTAATGGTGAGATCTAGATCCGCATTAAAAAAAAAAAGAGTAAGATAAGCTGCTACACCTTTGAAAAAGAAAAAGGGAGAGGTTGTCATCCGTGTGAAGCTTGATGGGTACGTGTCATATATATATATACTTTAAATGATTATAACTCATTTAATATTTTGGAAAGAGTAATAATATTTCTTGCAAAGAATTTTCAGGATACATATGAATAATTACATTGCATGAGATCCATGATCTGTATTAAAATTATAATCTAATGTCTTATGTTTTTGTTGTCTTTTCAATCACCATTTTTTTTTTCAATTTATTCTTGTTGTTTTTACTTGCTAAATATTAGTATTATTCTTTCAAGAATTAAAGCATTGTGCTTGTGAAGATCCCAACTATTGAAAGAGAACAGAAAGTTTTATATCACACGAATTCTATAATTTATTTATTAAAGTAATCTATATATTTAAACAAAAAAAAACTCCACATAAATAATTTTAAAATTTAAACTACTTAATTGATAGTATTAATATTATTCATGGAGATATCCTCTTTGTTTTATGCATGTATGGTGTTTATACTAGATTATTTTCCGTGTGCTATGCTGCGGGTCAGATTAAATTTATTATGGTCATAAAAAAAAAATATAGGTGTTGTTAATGTATTTTTTAGTATAATTTTTTTTTAACTATATGAGGATTAATCTGATGTGACCTGGTTGATTTAACAGGTTCAAAGATAACTCGGACAACCGATAAAAATATAGTTTGACTAAAGAAAAATCAAGATGACATCTTTTTTTTAAGTACTGAAACGACAACATATTATATGGAATTGGATCAATTTGGATTAAACTGCCAAATTTGCTACTCGTATCATGAGACCTTTATAATTCTATAGAAAGCAATTATTAAACTCAATTATCAATTAACCCAATGTTGAAGGAAGAAATTAAGAGAAAAAAATTCATCTAGAAAAATAAGTCACGTCAACCTGGGTTAACCTGTCAAACTCAGAGAATAAGATCGGGATATCCCCATAAAAAACAACTGAAAAAAGTTATGAAACTCAATTCACAATTAACATGTTGTTGAAGGATAAGATTAAAAAAATCAATTAAAAATAGAACACAAAAAACCACTCGAATCAACCAAATAAACTTGTAACCTAGGTCGTGAGATTAGGATAACTTCATAGAATGCAAACCAAAACAAATTAAAAAGCATAATTCTCAATCAATCAAATACTGAATGATGAATTTGAAGAAACTTCAACTAAAAATAGAAAGAAAAAAAATCTGAGTAAACCAGCTTAACCCGCGACTCGGGTCATAAGATCGTGATAACCTCATACAAAGCCAATAAAAAAATTATGAAGCCCAATTCCCAAACCTAATGTTGAAGGTTTAAATTGAGAAAAAAAATCAAATAAAAAAGGAAAAAAAAATTATCCAAATCAACTCAAGTTAACCTGCCAAATCTGGGTAAGGAGTCTGGGATAACTCTACAAAAAGTAAATAAAAAAATTTATAAAATCTAATATTCAATCAACCCAGCATTAAATGATGAAATTTAAAAAATATATTTAATTAAAAAATAAAAAAAACTCGAGTCAACTTGTTTAACCCGTAAAACTCGCGACCCGAGTTATGAGAGAATGATAACCCCATAGAAAGTAAATCATAAAATAATTATGATTATAAAACTGAATTCTTAATCAATCCGATGTAGAAAAATAAAATTATAATAAAAAAAACATGAGTTAACATGATCAACCCGTAAAACTAGCGACCGAGGTTATAAAACCAGAATAACTCTATTGAAAAAAATATCAAAAGAAATTATAAAATGCAATACCTATTAAACCTAATGTTGAAAGATGAAATTGAAAAAAAATTTAAAATTTAAAATAAAACTTTTAGTATACATTAATGTTGAGTGCTTGTATGTTGTTTCATGTCTACATGGTTTTTTTGGCTTCTAGCTAGCTTTTTTCTTTATTTTATCATTTTCATCATCTTATTAATAAAATATGCTCGTGTGTATATATAAACATTAAAAGAGAAGGAGAATTTATTGTTCCATGGGACACAAAAGACTTTTTTACCAATGAAAAAAAAAACCATTTGCATAAAGGATGAGGGCATGATTGTCTTTTCAGTTAGGGCATTTTGATGTTTTTAAATTAATCTAGGGTAAGACGAGTATTTGCCTTTTTAAATTGCATTGCAAAATATCATAAATATCCTTAAGGTTAATGCATTGTTTGGTGTATTTTTACTTATAGAATGCATAATAAAGTTACCAATCTAGCTTTATAAACAAAACGACTTTGGCAGGTTAAGAGGGGTGTTTACGTCTTATCCTTTGTTTTTGCACAATAAAAACATCTCATTGCCCTTGGGGTTTAGTTTTTTATGCCTTAGATATGAGAGTATTTTTGTTATTATACTATTGGTTTTTTTTTGGATAAAGTGATGGTTAGTTTTGTCTTTTAATAAATTAAATAGATTAAAAAAAAATTGGCGCGTGTCGGGCATGTGTCAGCATGCCAACCGGTTCATCGTCTTTAGGTGGCACTTGGTTGATTTCGACAACTAAAAATGTCATTCTGAGGTGTCATTAATCAGATTTAGCTCCGGTTTGGCTTCGACGGTCATCTTTTTTTTCTTCTTTTTTTCCTCTCTCTCCCTCGATTCTTGCACCTTGCAATCTTTCAAATTTGCCCCTTAGCTCCTCTTTGGTTTTTTTTTTGTCCCTAATCTTTTGGTTGATATTTGTTTTATTTTAAATAATTTATGAAAATCAAAATTTGCTTCAATTTTATCCACATTTGATTTTTTTTACTTCTCTTTGTTTTTTATTTAGTCTTTGATTTTTTGGTTAATACTTCTTTTATTTGGAATAACTTATGAAAATTAAAATTTGTTTCAATTTCATCCTCATTTGATTTTTAAAACTTGTCTTATTTAGTTCACATTCTTTTAATTACTATTTATGTCATCTAAGATAATTTTTATAGTATAAAGTTTTTGGTGATTTCACCCTCGATTTTTTCCCTATCAAATTTTATCCTTATTCTTTTAATTATTGGTTTTTGCTTTGCTAATTTTTTTAGTTTGGTTTTTTTTTTTACACTTAATTTCATCCTTTAACATTGTGTTGATTTGGATTTAAGCTTCTTGGTTAACTTTATTTTGGAATTTCACGAATTCCAATTTGAAAAATTAACTCAACTTAAGGACATTTAGGTGTGAGCATTTCCGATTCGGTCCGGTTTTCACCCAAAAAAATAACCAAACCAATTTATTTATTCATTTTTAAATCAAAACTGAAACCGGTTCAAACCGACCAGTTTCGGTTCGGTTCAGTTCGGTTAATTGAAAGGAAAAACTGGAAAAAACCGATTTCATCTTGGCTAGGCATATCGAGCAGGTTTTCTGAAATTGAAAATAAGAAAGCCAGAAAGAACAAGAGTCAAATGAAAATTTGGAAAAAATAATTCTCACAACATCCATTACAGTAATTGCAACATGAGCATACTATGGCAAATCAACAACCTTGTAAATAAATATAGGAAATGAATACATAATAGATCTATAGAAATCAGAAAAAAAAAAAAAGTAAAAAGGGACAAAAAAATTAAAAGATAAAGATTGAAGAGAGGGGGGCTCCAGAGTTGCTGTTTGGTTGTTAATCCATGAGCTTAGTCGGCTATGCTTAAAGAAAATGACAAAAAGATTGAGAGATGAGAGATAAGGATGGTTCGTTCACCGGATCTACTTTGGGGGAGGAAGGGGGTTGTGCTTAAAGCCTTAAAGAAAGGTTGAGAGAGATGAGAGATGAAGATGTTGGGGGGGCTGTAAGAAAGGTTGAGAGATGAGAGATAAAGGGGGGGCTATGCTGAGAGATGAAGATTGAGAAACATGGGCGAGAAAGGTTTAGAGTGAAGATGAGGGTGGGGGCTATGTTGAGAGATGAAGATTGTGAAACATGAGTGGCGGCTAGGCTTTAAAAAGTAGATGGGGAAAGCTGGAAAGGTAGGTATTTATAGTACTATTGATTTTTTTTTGAACCGGTTTGGTTCGGTTTATTCGGTTTCAGCCTTTTAAAATCAAAACTGAACCGAACCGGCTTGTTTTTTTATTTTTCTAATCGGTTTAATTGGTTTTCTTTCACGATTCGGTTTTTTCGATTATTTTTTTCTGTTTTGTCGGTTTAATCGGTTTTTCAGTTTTTAATTTGCTCACCCCTAAGGACATTCACTAGGGGTTGCTTTTTCTTTTTATCGTTCTTTTAAGCTAATATTTTTTTTTTATTTTATCATTCGATTTTTATTTTATTGGAGATTAAGCTCGTTGTTTTTTTATATGCTTTTTACATCCTTTGTTTTTTTTATTTGGTGGGTTATCCTGGGTCTTTTTATGTTTTGTTTTTTTAGATATATTTTCTCAAAATAATTTTTCTCTTTAATTAAATAGAGTTGATTGATTGAATATAGACGAATATTTATTTTATTGTGTTTTGTTTAGTTTACTTTTAAAGGACATTACTCTAGCAAATGATGCAACTTTTGTCAATGTCGTCTTGTATTCTTTTGCAGTTGAGTTTAAACCAACTCAACAAGTTCTTTTGGTTGTGGTCGATGTCTATAATTAAGTGGCAGCGAGTCTCTAAGAATCTTTTTTTTTTTTAAAGGTAAAATATTGATAGCTCATTTTTTATTTATTACTCGCATGTGGTTTTTTACCATTTGTTTTATATTGTTGCTTTTGATTTAAATTAGATTATTAGATTAATTCATCTTATTGGATATAGCCATCAATGACTTAAATATCAAGTTGATCTTGCTTCTTTTTGCTTCGTTTAAAACGCCGTAAATGTCGATGCATGCATACTTGCTAGCTAATAATGTGAAAAGGTACCAACTAGTGCTGTATCTGGTCATACAATGAATTTCCATGCAAGATCAAGAGCATTGGATTTTCTCTCTACTTGGAAATGCAACTGATAGAGACTGGAAAGTACTTCACGTCGATTATTTCCTTAATTTTCAAGCAAATTAAGTACAAAGTCCAAAAGCAAAACAAGAAAGAGAAAACATCGACCTTTCTAGTTTCTACATTGTGCTAACCTAGCTACCTAGCTAGGCAGCTTCTAACACTTTTCAAAGAAAATAACCAGGACATTCTTGATTACTAGGCGGAAATTACAAAGAAGCTGCAATATCTAATGTCGTGAAAATAATTATCTATCAAGGTTAAAATCCGAAAACACCATCATCATCGAAATCAGCAGATTCCATCATGATACCATCCATGTCCAAACTGTGTGAGCTCGTAGTGCAAGATGAGTTGACCCCAGAAACATCGCCGTGATCAAATGCAGACATATAATCATCAGGTGACAAGAGATAATCAGAGGATGATGCTTGATTATTATACTGGGTGGTTGGATCATAACTAATTGGTATGTTCATGTCATCCTCCTTGTGGCAACATTCTTGTTTTACTGTTTGGAAGGATGTGAGGAGGGAGTTGCTTGGCTTGTTCGAAGCGTGATCACCATTGCTGTTAAAGCTTATCAGTATGGAGGAATCTATATCGTGGTGATCACTTGGATCCAAGACAAATTGAGAAGCTTTAAGCAAATTCTTGCACGTGTGATGCCCATAATATGTTGTACGGTATAGAGGAGGTTCTTCTTGAATTCTTTGCACTTGCTTGATTGCTTGACATTGTTGATCATACTTGTGAGTGCACCTGAAGTAGTTCCTGCAGGGCACAGCAGCAATATTGCGTTTCATTAATTGTTCGATCATTAACTACGTTTTCCTAGAAATTTGATGATTAAGAGATAAGAATTAAAATATGGATTGGTTAATTATGTTCGAAATTCAGTCTTGAAATTAATTATATATATATACCTTGGATATTTAGCAT
Organism: Populus simonii; assembly: GCA_007827005.2. NCBI lineage: Eukaryota > Viridiplantae > Streptophyta > Magnoliopsida > Malpighiales > Salicaceae > Populus > Populus simonii. Next base: position 566,375 of record CM017479.2, on the reverse strand, counting down.
TGAGGATCACTTTCTGTCCATATTTTCTCCATGCATGGCCATCATCGGTTAGAGTAGTGGAGTCATCTGTTCTTGAGTGGGAGCTTTTTCTGCAAGTAATAAAATTCAATTTTAGTGTAATTGGGATGAAATTAAAAAAAAAATAATTGCTAGAAAAATGCATTAATTAATTATAAATTAGAGATTAATTTTAGTTTTGATATTATTTATTCTTATAATCAAGTTATAACATCATCAAGTAAAAATAATATTACAAGTACCTTTATATGAAGAATAAACATAGAAAAATCGGCAATATCCAACCATGATATTTAGTAAATTAATTTCGAGCTTGCCAAGGAGGGGACCAAAAACATTGTCCACTCAAAGCAAAGATACCTTCTTGTTTCTTGTTGTCCTAACTAGCAACTTGTAAGTTCTTTGTTGGTTTCTTCTTTCTTTTTCTTTTTTTTTCTTTTTTTTTTCAAGCATGAGGAATGGGGCCTGAGCCTAAAAGAAAATATAATTACAAGCAACACACATGGGGTAAATTTATCCCATCTACATCCATCATGACCTTTAGGAAAGGAGATTAATGAAAAATAATATATAGGCATCTAAATTCTTTTTAACAAAAAGAATAATAAAGATCATCATTAATTAGTTTGATTCCTAAATTTTTTTCAAAAAAATAAAAATAAATAAAAATAGAGTCGGAAAAGAAAAATCCAAATCGGAGACTATGAGAGGGCTAGATATTATCGTTTAACTATGGATCCCTACTCCTCGACGGTGTTTCAACATGCTCTACTTGGCTAATGGAATTGTAAATGAAAAATAATATTATTAATGCGGTTTTTATCAATAATCAGCAGCATATTAATTATTTGTAATTAATTAATTACCTTCTCTTGTAACATCCTCTCCTGTCCTTCACCTTCAACTCGGCAGTACCCTTGCCACACTCCCCGGAATCCTTCGACGACTTCCGGCCATCCCAACAAGGCGAACCCACTTGTGGAATTTGAGAGGCAACCTCATCAAACTCACCCCCATTTAATATATAAAGAGAACTGTTGAAAGAATTCATGATTTTCTTGACAAGATCCTCAGCAAACACAGACTCATCAACCCCTATAGACTTGTTCATTACAAGTTTAAGTTGTGCTGCAATTTCTTGACCTCTAACTAGCTCATCTATCGCCTTCTTTCTGTTTGCTGGTAAATTCCCATGCCAAGAAGAATCCATTTTCTGGGGTTTAATTGGGTGTGCTCTCTCTGGTCTCTCAACTAGGGCTGAGTAGAGGCCAAGATTGGAGCATGTAGACCCTCGGGAGCTCTCTTTAGTGTCTCCTAGGGCTAAGTAGTGACCAGAAGTGGAGTCGAAGGGATCCTTTTAACATGGAGGGATTGCATTGCATTTTTCTCAGCATATGCGAGGAAGGCTGAAGGAACCTTGAAAGAAAATTCCACAAAATTTTGATTTACAATCCCAGGCGCTGTTTGTAAAACACGCGCTTCGATGGAGTAAACCACGCGGAATCTATTTGAATTTTGTTGGATTGTTTACTTGTCTTTCAACACGTCACCAAGGAGCGCGTGGGATATGACATTTTGGATGCTTACGATTGGTACGTGATGTCAATTTTCGATGTCACTAAGGACCGCGTCAGCGTCATGCGGACTAGTTTTCTTTTTTTTTTTAATGTAACGAAATACCTATAATAACCCTCACCTTACGGTGCTCACTTAAAGACGCTATCCTCAAATAAATGATTTCAATATCAGAGTAAATTAAAAATATTGTCTGAGTAAAGCCTTAGGTGATGACTCAGTAATAAAAGTTTAAAATCAAAAAGTTTGTTTTTTTATGATTTTAAGTTCGAGTCTTGTGATTACTTTTAAGATGGTCACTGGAGGCTTACATGGTCGTTAACTTTAAAGCCCGTAAAATTAGTCGAGATATGTATAAACTGATCCAAACACCTAAATTAAACTAAAAAAAATATTATCTGAATAGCACGATTGAAAAATATTTAGACAAAATAGTACAATTTATAAAAGTCATCCTTTGTAATATTTATAACCTGTCGTTGTCTAATAAAAATTATTAAATGAGTAAGACAGAGGAAATAGTAAAATAAAAATAAATAAAAATTAAAGAAACCCTACAACTTTAATTATAATATCATTTTCATTTAAATTTTTAGATTTGTTTTATTAAAATTTCTTTGTGATAATAATGCTATCATAATCAGAATTTTAATGTATTTTTTTTTAAAAAAATTCTACTCTCTTCTCTTTTCTACACATTTAATATTTTTATTGGAATTTATTGTTCTGGATAGCGATAAATTATAAATATTATGTTTTTTAAATATGATTTGTACAAATTGTACTATTTCACCAATTTTTTTTCATCAATGTTATTTCACTAATTTTTTTTTTAAAATGTAGTAATAAATAGCCAAAATATATAAAGAGATAAAGAGGAGAGAGAAATAAAAAAAAAAGTAATAAGAAGAAAATAATAAAAAAGAATTCTAAGCTAGGCCTATCGTTGTACCAATAGTAGCCCTCACTGTTTATTAGTGTTTTTATAAAATGAAATGAAATGTTAGATTAATGTTTTAGTTAATTAGAATTTATTGTTGCCCGAGGAGGGCATTAGGGGCAATTAGGAGATCTAACGAGAAGACACTAACTGATTGGTTATTTCTCCTAGTTTATTGTGCAATATAATAATTTTTCTTTCTTGTAATAACATGAATAGCTTTTTGAAAAATGTTTTTGATATTAAAATATTAAAAAAATATTAATTCAAATAAAGCTTTGATGTATTTAAAAGAATTTAATAAGTTATTAAATATTGACTCTAAACTTATTTATTATAGAAGCATCTTAAAATTATAATAGTAAAGTGATAGTGCTGAATCATTATATTATTTTATTTTATTTTATAAGTTTGGATAAGAATGCATGAGCAGTGATAAGATGAAGTGGACCAACTTTAATTTCAATGAAGGGTACAATTCGTACACCATGCATTTGTTAGGTTCATGAACCTTAATTGAATGTTCCAGCTATGAAATCACATGTGGGCCAACTCGCCTCTTACCATTTTTATCCAGGAAATAATAATGTCCATAAAAACTATACTTGATAATAGTAAGAACAATAATGATGATGATAATAATAAATAAATAAATAAATACTATCCATAAAATGTATAATGATGTTTTTATCTTCTACAATGTAAGTCAAGGAAGTATAAATTGAAGGGCAAACTGTCATTTTTACGAAGTCTAATTAATACTATGAGAATAAATTTGTCCTTTTTATAGTTTACTGCATGATGGAATTGTTAATTTACATTTAAAATACATAAAAACTTAACTAGAGGGCAAGGGGATTTTTTGACCTTTTTTTGCACAGTATAATTATTTAACCAACCTTATTGGCACTGCTAACTAGAACAATGTCACGATGATTTTGCTATTCTCATAAAAAAAAAATTATTTAATTCGAAGCATTAAAATCTTTTCATAAGGTTCATTAGTTATTACCATATTGATAAGACACAAATAATTCCTTATGCATTTTAAAGACACAATGAAATGACCAAAATATTATTGGAAGAAAAAAAATTATAAACTAGCACCCAAGGGTGTTTTAGTATTTTTTACACTAGTTTTTCCATTATTATACTATTAAATGAAGGTAGATTTGGTATTTTACTAAATATAAAATAATATTAAAAATTAAAAAATAGTTGTTGCGTGCCACGCTCGTGTTAGCGTGTGGGAGATGCATGCACCATCTGAATGGCGTTTGAGGCGTCTCTTGGCGACGAAACACCAGTTGTTGTGGTGTTATTGAAACCTATGTGGCGTCCTCTTTCTTTTCAGACGGTGTGTGGGGGTGTTAGGTGGCGATATGAGCCCAATGACCTTTTTTTTTCCTCCCACTTTTCTCTTTCATTAACTCGAAAATCATGCAGGCCATGCAAAATTGTAATGTTGTCTTCTAATTTATTAAAATGTAAGATTTGGTTCTTAGTTTTTTAATTTCTATTTTTTATTCTTGATCTTTTTGTAAGATTTTAATTTCTTTTCAATTTCATCATTCAATCTCAATTTGTGATATGTTATTTTTTTCAATTTAGTCCTCTTTCTTTTGATTTTTTTGGTTTAGGTCCTTTTGTTAAATTAATTATTATTTTTAATTTCACCCTTTAATCAAAAATAATTTGTTTGTACTTCAATTTTGATTCTCATTCTTTTAATTGCTATTTTTTTCTTTTGCATAATTGAATTTTTTTTTCAATTTTATCATTCAACATTTGATTGGTTGAGAATTAATTTTTTTTTATTTTTCTAGATATGATGATTTTAGTTTAATGACTATGGCCACAAGTTTGAAAAAACAACATAAGTTGATTTTTTTTTTACAAAAATGAGTTTTGTGGTTTTCTTTTCTATTGACTCATTCAGATCTTATAACCTAAGTCGCAAGTTTGACGGGTTAACTCGGATAGGATCGATCTTTATTACCCAAGTTGCGGGTTTGTCATGCTAACTTAGGTTGAATCGAGTTGTTTTTTTGGTCTTGTTTTACCAAAAAAAATTATTTTGTATTTAATGAGCTAAGAATTGGGTACTTACGTCTTTTGTCTCATTTGAAAAAAAATATTTTTTTCCTAGATTATCATGGTTATTTTTAAAATTTTAGTTAATCTATATATTATCGTTACCTATTTTTTCTATTATCTTAACATTTGATCCAGTTAAGCTATGACCTGAGTGTGGATTTTGCTTCATGTTTCTAAAACATGTTTATGGCACTTGGACATTATTTTTTACTCAAAAAACCAAAATATCAACCTAGCGAGAAAGCATGGGTCCACAACTAATAATAATAATAAAAGAGCAACAAAATTGTTTTCAAATAAGTTTAATGAATCATTTTTTTTAATAATTAATTCATTCATGGAAAAAAAATCATTTGAGAAAATCATTTGAAAAAAATTATTATCAAAATACTAAAGGGTATTGCTAAATTATTGTAGCCACACCTAAAAACACTATTCATTATAAAAGAGTTTTGTGTTTTTTTTTATTATTTGTTTTCAATTTAACCCTTCAACAACCCAATCTTTTTATTTTTAATATTATTATTCAATATTAGGTTGTTTTGGAAATTATATTTTATAATTTTTTTAAAAAAAATATTTAAATTGAGTTATACACGGATCTCGTGGATTTAGTTTTTTTTCCTTAATTTCAACCATCAACATTTAATTTTTTGAAATCATAGTTATTAAACTTAGTTCAGGGATTGACTGGCCAAGGGCCAGGTCAGGGGTCACACGGGTTGACCCGATTCAACCCGGAAAAATTAAAAACAATATTTGTGGTTTTAATATCCCACATGAAAAAGTTAAGAAACATTCTATGTAGATGTAAGCTATATATGTTTTAAATAATAATTTTTAAAATATTAATTTAAAATGTTTTTTTATCCCACATTTTAAAGATATTATCTCTCATTTTAAATTAAGGTATTTAAACTAAAAAAGGTTTACTATTCCACATTGAAAAAACACAATTTTCTTCTTGTGAACATGAAGTATATATATACTAATGGTTTTTTAATCTCACATTGAAAAATAAAATCTTCTTGTAGTGTTTATATAGTGAACTTGACATGGACTGGTAGTCAACAAAGAAAGGGTGGTAGACTCATTCGTATAAGATTGGGCCGAACAAGAGAAAAACATCTTATTGTCACCCTTATACGCGAGACAATACCTATACTTTTTGTACCTTTTATTTTCAGTAATAATATCCCTTCCTTTAACTAAAACCACCACTTGTTGTTTTTTAGAACATACATAAAAAAAATTCAAAAACATGCTCTAGAAAAAAATATGAAACTATATATTCATTAATTAATTTTTTGTCCACTTCAAATCCAGTCAGCATCCCATCGCCTAGGTCAATACATTGGGTCACCTGTTTCACAATTTGACCTGGATGGTCATCTAGATTTCACCAGGCAATTACAAGCTTGGATTTTGCCTGTTTGAAACCTATACAAGGCCTTGGATCTCTTCTTTTTCTAATTGGGATCTCTTCTTTTTCTAATTGATTATATATATATAAAGATGAAATTTGAAAAAACTCACTTATAAATGGAATTTTCTATAAAAGAAATAACATCAGTTTTTAATAACTTTTTTGTTCATACAAGTTCTAAAGACCTTTCTTTTTTGTTTTCTCGAAAAGCTAGTTTTAGAAATTGAGATTGATAATTTCTTTTTTAGGATGTAATCTTTGGGTTTTCGTTTCAAACTACAAGCTAGTTTTACTAACTAAATTCCCATATTGATTTTGAATTTAAAATAATTGCAAGAAAGATTATATAGACACTAATTAGGTGTTACTAGTCTATCTACAAGCTAATTGAAATTGGGATATATCAAAATGACACATAAATATTTACAACCACATACTTTGTAAGCTTCAAGATTAAAATATATATATATATAGAAAACATCACTCTCTTGGCCGCATTTTTTGTGTAAATTTTGCACAAATGGAAAACACGAAAAAAAAAATAGATGAAGTAGTTGTCAAATGAATTTCATAGCTATTTCAAATTTTCCATGTGATGTTTTGTGGTGGGACAAATCCGTTGTTTATTTGACTAAATGTTGTTTGTCCTCTATTGATTGTTTCATTGTCCTAAAAAATAAAAGATCTTATGCCATACACTAATTTATAATCATATGAAGAACTATTTATTTAATTGTTGACATGAAATTCTGTTCTTGCTCCTAGCCCTTTGTAACCCTCTCTCCACCTCCCCTTTCCTCCTCCCCCTCCTCCTCCTCCTCCTCCTCCTGGTAGCTACGGGGAGGAGACGTGAATGCATAAAAAAAAAAAAAAAAACATGGTTGATTATTAGAGGTCACCATTCACCAGAAACCACCCAATTAATTTCCATTTTGTTAAAAACATAAAGCTGTTTTCTTGCTGTTTTTTTTAGTGATATCAACCAATGAGTTTTTTATTCAACGGAATCAATTTATATGTTCATCCCAATAATTTCTTTTAAATTATTTTAAGAATATATTCTATTAACACTCAATGATTTTATGTTGCCTTAATTTAAAAAAATTTCTTTGGTGCCTTTTCTTTTGAAAAAATCTATGTCCAATCCGAAGCAGATCAATTCATAACCCTATTAATTTGGTTAAAATTCAATTTAATTCTTTGAAAAATTTTTAAAAATTAAGAAATGATATTGTTAAAATTCTTTTTTTTTTATGAAAAAAGAATTAAACAATGTACTTTGGATTAACCCCAGTAAATTCGTGAATTTCATAACAAGAGTCATGAGCCGAGAGCGGAGAACAAGACTTGACATGAGAAAAATGATTTGACATTACCATAATCTTAAAAAGGAATCTCCAGTTCTCTTTCTTATGAAAGATTAAAAATTCCTTAATATGGTAAGGTTTGCATTTACACAGAGGCAAGCAACAGCTCTGATCCCCGCAGAGGGTGGCTAGATTTATGCCATTGTAGAAGGTGAAAGGGCAATGATCGAGTCTGTATAGCTGGGCCATGTTCATGCATCCCATTTCAAAATGCCTTAACCCACGTGTGGAATTCAAGCTTTCACATTCGCCTGCCTCTTGAATTCTTATAGTATTCTTTCCTCTTCGTGCCTAAAATATGAACAACAGGTAGCTGTTCACACTAGCGATGATTTCTGTATTCCCTTCTTTTTTTCTTTTTTTTTTTTATCTGTGAAGAGGGGACCTCCTGACAATTTGCATAAATATACAATTATAATGATCTGTGTGAGGGCCAATCCTCTCGCTGGTTTCCTTGAAAACCTCCAAGAGATAACAGTCAACTTCCATGGTATTTGCTGAGCCAATCCTCTCGCTGGTTTCCTTGAAAACCTCCAAGAGATACCAGTCAACTTTCATGGTACGTATTTGTTGATCCAATCCTCTTGCTGGTTTCCTTGAAAACCTCCAAGAGATACCAGTCAACTTTCATGGTACGTATTTGTTGATCCAATCCTCTTGCTGGTTTCCTTGAAAACCCCCAAGAAATACCAGTCAACTCGTTGGTTAATTTAAGCTCATGGTGTTTCTGCTTTTAAGCTCTCTCTCTCTCTCTGCCTTTTGTCTTTTCATTGACCGGTATTCACCAAGAGTTTGATTAAATAAACCTTCCATAAATTTGACAGCACATGTTCTTGCCTCGACAAGTTAAATATACATCCTTAAATTAGTTCTGTGCGTCAATTAAAATCAGTTTTTTTTAATAATTTAAAAAATATATTCTTTACATCGATATAATACTTGTATTAGATGGATTTAATAAAAGAAAAATTCCAATTGTTTCCCATAAGTTACAAGATAAAGCATTATTTCCCTTATAATGTCGAGGGAGATCAAAAGAAGAAGAAAAAAAGAGTATAATTTGGGGTTTTTTTATTATTATTTCACGATGCATCCAAGAAGTGAGAGTGATTTGTTCCATGAGTTTACAATATATTTGTTCCCTTGTAATTCTGTACGTATGAATACCAGCTAGCTTCAAGTTTTGAGCTTAAAAAAATGAAGGAAAAGAACATGTCTTCTTTCTTCTTAACTACTAGACCACTACTTAGAGATCATAAATTATAAAATTTATCAGTGGCTAACCACCTAAAAACTTGTAGCTCTATGATTCAGACTCTGCAGCACTAGTCATCGAGCCAGTAGCTCATCACATTTTATTTAGTATATTAGCCCTTACTTTTTTCTCTTCTCTTCTCCCATGAGCAAGGATTGGACTATCCTCGAACCAGCTTTGACATGCAAAGACTAGTTTATTCTCTCTGTTGAGTTTTAAACTATAGGTAAGGCCACAAACGTGTCCTCCTCCTTCTATCTTCTTTTCTAAGAACGTATCAATTCAACTTGGTTGAATTGAACAAGACTAAATGCCTATTTTTTACGCGACAGCTTTTGCTTTTAGAATAAATTTTCCATGTTGAATGTTTAATAATACTAAAACATATTTTACTATTTATGTGGAATCCATTCAAAATTTATTTAAATTGGAAGTTCGTGGAAAGCAGCTGAGAGCTGCTTCCCCACATCCTGCGAATAATAGAGTCACGTGAATAATAAAGTCACTTTTCATTATTCCGACCACTGTTCTGGCCAGACCGGATCCGATCTAAAGCTAAATGTATTGAACCGGGTCTGATCTAATTAAAAAAAAATTAATTTTAATTTTAATTTTTAATTATGTTTTATTCACAATAAAATAGTAGTTAAATTTATAATATTTAAATTAAAAACCATCAATATTAATATATATATTTTTTAATTATTTTATAACCTCAATTTGAAAATTATTTTTTTAACCAAACACATTAAATTACTTTTTGTTCAAACTTAATTTCAACTACAGTTTTGACAAAACATATATAAATATCAAGCCAACCTCAACTAAAAATACTTTTTATAAAACAATTTTTTTCAAATCATAATCATAAAAATTATCACAATACCAACAACACACCACATACTAAATCTTTATGTAAAGAGACTCCAAGTTTCAATTAAGGTCAGTGCACTGCCAGGAAAGTGTACAAACAAATTGGAATACGGAAAAAAAAAATTAGGTACAGAAGTGGGCAAGAATTCAAGAGTACCATAAAGAAGAACAAGGGATGCTAAATATTTATAAAATAAAGAATAATTAAAGGTTAAAAAATACACATGACTAATGGAGCCTACTTGTGGATCCCTCAATAAGATCACAATCCAGTAGCTCATAATTTTCTTAAAAGAATTTCTTGTTATCTATTGTTTTGTCTTTATAAACCCGTAGGCACCAATTGACTAATTAGTATCCATTGTCCTCAAGCAGCATGGACATGAGAACTGCTAGCATACAGATACAATCAATTTTACATGGTATAGAGTCTTCAAGTACATGCCTTGACATTGACTCCAGATGATGCAGGACTCCATTAACAAAAATGACAAAAAGAAGAAGAAAACCAATCAACCAAACAAAAAATTCAGATCAATGCAGCAGTCAAAGACAGACTATAAGAAGACACCAGTTCAACAAAATGGGCAGCTGCTAAGAGGTTCAAATGGAAAGTTGACTTCATTAATAATTCTGTTTTCTTCCTGCTATGTGTTCCTTCTTATTGGGATATTAGGTCCCAGAGCACCACAGGACAACTCTGCAGCTCGTTCAAGCGGCCAACTACCATGTTAGCAACTGAAATATTTGTCTCGGAAAGCAAATATGCCCCTTAAAAGAGGTCGGACGCAATTTGAACAATCACCAAATCAAAGTTATAACGACAAAACACCATTAGTTTAACAGCTATGCTCATGGAATGCAACGAGTGCCGATCATAAAGCAAGGATTACACTTAGAAGCCTGATATGTCAATGCAAGGACCTTTTTTTTTTTTTTTTGCTTAGGCCAAGATGAAGCAGTGAGCATAAAGAATGTAAAAATTTATTAGGGATAAATTGATCACTTCATTTTCAACACAACCCATGAACACATCTTCAATGTAATTGATTAACAAAAGGTTGATTAGGATTTTTGGGGGAGAGGGACTGCAGGGTAGATAGGCAGGATAGTTACAGCACTACTATGTCTCCATACCAAGTGTAAACGAAGAAAATATAATGATTTAAAATAATATAACTAGGCATTTTCCATTCACTCTCCCTCAATGGCTTCTCTTCCGGTCCCAGCTTAAAGCATAGTGTTTGACTGAGGTTGAGGCCCTTAAAAGGAGAGTAAAAGGAAGTCATACCTTGCCCTCAATGAGAAAAAGGAAAGGGCATAATTCTTAACTGTGAAGGGAAAAAATAAGGCAGTAAGTAGAGCGGAAGGAAAACATGGTAACACTTTCTTTTTCTCATTCCATTTGGCAAGTGTGAGCAAAAAAATGTAAACCTGACCTTTACATGGAACTGTTATATACCTCATTTTCTCTCTCCCTTCTCTTCATTTGTCCATAGACCCTCTTCATTGTGATATCATTTCTAAATTCTGACTACCACCAAGCAATTTCACTTCTGCTGACACCTATATATATCAACTAAGTTGCCTGAGCTCCATCCATTAAGGCCATTTTCCACCTATTTTCAATCAATGAACTCCTACTAAATCATGGAAATGTTTCTGTTTGTGCCAGCCAGTCATCACAGACCATCCTGCCTTCCCTTTTATTTGTTACACAGTTCTGCTGCTTTGCTGTCAAATGCCTGGTCATTGGTTTCCAATGTTAGCAAAAAATCAACTTGTGCAAATCATTCGAGGAAACAAGAATAGAAGAACATCAAGAAGACAAACAAAACTTACACAGAAGATAACAAGCATAGGTCAACTACAAAAAAGTCATATCCATTACATGTCTGTTATAGCATCTATTATGGGTAGATGGGTCCAATAATATACAAACTCAACAAAAATCTTATAAATTGCAAACAACAGTATACATCATTTATAATCAGACATCCTGGCAGTGGTAACATGACATAAAAACATTGTTGTTCCCTTATTTGCAACCTGTTGATCTAAAACTTAAAACCTGTCCTTCCAATAACATTTGTAAATCCTTCCAATAACTTTCAAAATTATCAGTTTTTTTATGCTGAAAACAATGGCTCAAAACTCGTGCATTTATCCCCAAGATTAAGTCTGCCTACACATGACAATGATGTTTGTGCCGTCACCATTTAAAGAGTTATACAGAGTCATTGAAACCCTACTCAGAAAGTTCACCTTGTGTTTTTTTTTAGTCATTAAAAGACACCCATAACAGTTCTCAGCTTCTTATGCCTTGAAGGTCAATTCATTCAAATTCAAACAAGAAAGCAAGCTAAGAAAACTTCAAGGCTGGCAAATGTCACAAGAACCTATCAGATTAATGCCCCTTCGGTTTCGAACTGAACCTTATCGTTCCAGAGTATGATTCAAGTAAGAGTTTTTGAATGATACCCCACCTCAAGAGGCAATGCAAAAAAGTTAAATTTATGATTCTCGTTTCCACATCTACTTGATTTACATGGCAACATGAATTCAACTCAGCACTCCCTTTACATCTACAAGGAAGGTTTCTGATGTTCACCAAAGCATTTTTTAAAACAAAAACAAAATTAAATTAATGCACCATCAGATAATTTTTACCACTTTTACTGTGAACTAATTAAGAGTAAGCATGCACTTACCATTGAACTTAACAGCTTCATGCAACAGGAAGTCCAGAGAATGGATAACTTGATGGGAGCCATCTTCAAGTGTGTATTTCCACAATGTAATTTACATCTCAACTGGAACCTCCAACAGGTTTTGATACCCAATAATCAGGTCCTCTTCTCAGTATCTCAGCTTCTCTTGCTATCTGAATGTCTGAAGGCCAAAAATGATGGTGTACAAGTTTAAAAAGAAAATGAGGGAGCAATCCAATAACTATTGTGAGAAAAATGGTAAGCCAATAGGTAGGTGACTTTGCCAGATGGTAAATGGTCCTGCCAAAGAAAAATTGCATGCATTAGCTTATGTGAATAAAGCCCAAATAAAAGCAAAATTTATACTTCTACTGACACCAATAATACTAACCCATAATTAGGGAAGATAGGTATAGAATCCAATACTACCACACAAGCAAATGCAACGATCACAGATCCCCAAACAGCAATATGAGTAATAGAAACCCAACGTCGAACATCCATTGCCAGGTGTACATTGACAATGATAACAACAGCTACTGTCCACAAATTGCCTATGCTCCATATATCAATTGTGCTCTCCTTATAAACGATGACAGGTATGCCAAAGAGAACAAGACTCTGCCACAGTGTATCAGCCATTGTGACCCAGAATAGGCGTATATTGTAGGCCTCATGTCTATACCCCACACCATAAATTTTTGGATACCGTAACAGTGTCTGATGGCTTAAGTCCTTGTCCAGAATACCAACAACAATAGTAGGCACAGAAGTATAGACAACAGAATAAAGAACACTGCTCCAATCTGTCAATGCTGAAGTTGTTGAAAAAGCTGTGAACAATATATACCTACAGGTGCCAAAAACAGAAAGACACAGTAACTTAGGACACAAACTCAGATAGTTCTGCATAATATACAATTCAAAGAAAACAAGAGTACGTAGTTTAGAATTTATTCCAAGACAGACATCTTATTCAAAGTAAATTCTACACAAAGATAAGTACTTGAACAACAGATACACAAACCCCAAGCAATATAGGACTTCAACCATGAACTGTAGAAGTGGTACTAAAAAGCAAAGAAACCTCCAATCAACCTACCGAGAAAGGAGTTCTAAATTGACCATGGCCCAACCAATGAACCTAAAATTAGAATGAGTGGAGGGGGGAATTTTTGGATAAACAAAGAATAGAACCCTGTTTCAGATATCTTCTAGACCATGCAAAGTGATCTCAAAAAATGGCAAGGAAATAACAAGCGCCAATATCATCCAAGAATGACGTCTTATTCCTTGTAGTTGCAAATTGGGGATTAATAGCTTGATTCTAAGCTAGTACATGATTTAACCATGAACACCAGAAAGCTATCCCATGAACAAGCATGAAACAGAAAGAAATCAAGAAATAAAGGGCAACGGACTTAGGTGTACCAGAATAGCATCAATACAAAAACAGCATTGCGGTAGAAGTTGTAGAGAACCAAATAACCCATGCGTTGATAATTCCAGTGTCCATGTACCAAAAGTAGTCTGTTTAGAAACCGAAACTGTCCCATAGCAAAATCTGATGCCATAACAGCTTGACGCCCTTCCTGGCCACATATTCCAACACCAACATCCGCCATTTGGATCATTGAAACATCATTAGCTCCTACAAAATGCCAATATTCAGAGGGAGTAAAAGAATATTCATTTGCTTGTGCATCCAGATTAAAGAAAACAATTGCTCAGAGACATAAGCATTCAACCATTAATAGCAGCTTAATTAAGGGTGAGTTCTTTGATTTGGTTCTGAATAATTTCAAGGGATAATCAATAACTGCAACGAAAATTAAAATATCAAACCATCTCAGTTCATAGTGAGTTACATCTTGCTTTGTCTCCTGGATCTAGATACTTCTGTCTGTCTTAAAACAACCTGTTTGTTTTACATACCTTGTTATCATATCAAAAACACAAAAAATTTCGAGGAAAAAACATTTTAACCTAAAAGACCTTATTTAAGAAGCCTTCAATAGTGCCTTCAACCAGACCTGAGATAAGAATCAGGAAGAGAGGTGCAATTTTATAGACTCTTACCATCTCCCTCAATTGAACATTTTCCATATGAAATGAAAATGGTCTCATGCATATATCAGCTGCCACCAAAACAGGAGTTGCACCAAAAAGAGGTAGCTTGCCCTAACATGAAAACCTAACTAAGATGTTGCACACATTATAACCTAAAGTTGCAACATTTTCCTAAAAAAAATAATAATTAATATTCTAGATACATCTAATCTAGAGACTAAGAGATTAAAAGTTGACCAACAAATTCAGGTAATCTATTGTTACTAAACGAGAAATTGAGTTTTGGAAAGAGGATTTGACATCAACTATTTGCAAGTCTCTGATTCCTTAAACTCATTGTCTAGAGGTTTTTTGGCCTAAGGATTACTCTTGACCACCTCTCACGGCCATTAGGCGGTCAGAGCATTAAAATAGTTAGTTATGATGAATAAGGGAAGGCAGTTCTAAAAGAAAAGGAAAAGAAAAGAAAACACTTGTAAAGGGTATACTTGATATTCTTAGTCTAATTACATTTATGTCCCTTACAGAGCTGATGAATTTTCTATTATTAAACATCAAATATCTGAAGTGTGAGTAAATGAGTTCTAACATATGAAACTAGCAACCAAGAATAGAGGATTTGTGACATTCAATTAACCCTTTATGTTTCCTTCCTAGTATGGCATTAAGCTCACTAAAAGATTAAAAAAAAAGGTTGAATAAAGCACTGTTCTTCCTGTCTGTCAATGAAAAAATCTACTATTTCCTATGAAAGGGAGACAAAAATCTACACAAATATACTTTCCATAACACAAGTGTATATCCTCCTAATCTTCTGCTGTATAGAGTGAAAAAATGAGACAAATCAGATACGCAAGACATTTGACAATATGGCCAGAAAACTGACTAGGGCGTGAGTTCGGCTGCAGGGTAAGGTAATAAAATACATATAACATTTAATTTGAGCACCACATTCTGGACAGAGGATACAAACCAAGCCAAAGCCAGATGTTAAATGATGGAGCTTACCCCTTGCTGTTATCTCAAAATTTTGGGCCGCGCAAAACATGGAGACCCACTATTTTTTTTATTTCAAATGACATGTATTAGTAGTTAATTAATTGAGAAAAAAAAGCTTAAAAACTGATCCAGATCTTAGATGTTGGAGCATCACCCCTAGTTGTTATTCTAAGATGTAGGACCACAAAACACTAGATGTTGTATTTTTTTAATTTTATTTCAAATGTTAAGACATTTGTAGTTAATTAAAATGAGAAAAAAAAATCCTCTAACTAAAACCAGTTTCTTGGTGTAAACAATGTATAATTTTTTAAACCAGACCATAACACGAAAATTTAGATTCTAAAAAAAACTAACTAATAATCAAGCTGAACAGAGCTTGCCCTATACTAGGAGGACGGGAAGTACTAAAGTCATCTTTCCATGACAAAGGACACTGCACTTGCCTTTCCAAGCAAGCCTAAAACATTTTCTTACAAAATAAAAATTCTGCAAAATAACTCACCATCACCAATAGCCAATGTCATATCATCTGTTCGGCTCTTGATTAGATCAACAATCCCTGCCTTCTGTAATGGCGCAACACGACAGCAAAGCACAACCTTACAATAAGTTGCGATGTCAAAAAGCTGTAAAGAGATCATAAAAGAACTGGTTATTAACAATATCAAATTTATACCAAATAGGCTAAGTTCTACAAATATAGACATGGAACTCAAAGTATCAAATGCCATAAAGTATAAAGTTAAGTACGAAATCAAATCCAGATGTTGTATAAGATGTAGGAAAATAATTTTTACATCTGACTCTAGTTCTTTCTCCAAAATGTACACCAAACTGTTCCCATCAATTATGAGAGATATTGGCGCTTCCTCCTTCCTTTCTGGCCTCTCAAGGTGGTCCATTTCAGCATTCTTGTTGCATGTCAAATATTGGCTTCCTTTGTTTGATGGCTTTAAACCACACTTGGCCTTAGCATCTGCCAAAAGTTTTCTGCATTCATTCTCTGAGTTGCCATTTATAATAATTTGTTCCATATCCGGCGCCAGGAGTTTGCAAGAGAGGCCAATAGATATTGCTGTCTCTTGCTTATCACCAGTCAGAACCCAGACCTTTATCCCTGCTTGCCGGAGGGACTCAATGGCTTCTGGCACGCCTTCCTGTAGCTTGTCTTCGATTGCAGTTGCACCAAGTAAATTCAAGTCGCACTCTATGAGAGCTGCTGTTTGACGTAGCTTTGATGCTCTATCAGTCAAAGACGTGCTTGCATCATCAAACTTGCATTGCCACAGCTCAAGTTCTTCCTCTGTAAGATCCCTTGCAGCAATCATAAGTGTGCGTAAACCTTGTGATGAATATTCAGTCAAATGACTCTGTGTTGCTGCACGCCTGGCGCGATCATCCATTCCTGAGTCTTTTGCTAAAATACTTAACACTGAATTATCAGCACCTTTGACCAGCACCTTTACAGCATTGTTAGGAAATCTGATGACAACAGACATTCGTTTCCGGACACTATCGAATTCATGCATGCCCAACACGCCAAACCTAAATTTCACAGAATAATACTCTTTATTACCATTTTCTCCATTGCTAAGAAATAAAAAAGTTATCTTCAAATGACAGGAGAGATGGTTTGAGTTTTGTTCTTCAGAAAAGCAATTAATGCATGATAAT
The DNA here is from genome assembly GCA_007827005.2 of Populus simonii. Lineage (NCBI taxonomy): Eukaryota > Viridiplantae > Streptophyta > Magnoliopsida > Malpighiales > Salicaceae > Populus > Populus simonii. Next base: position 549,367 of record CM017479.2, on the reverse strand, counting down.
AAGAGAATGGTGGCGTGGACTCTGGAGAAATTTTGTACCTTAATTTCTCACCATTAACATCAATTACTATATGTCCAGATGTTCGCTCGAAGAGAGTATAACCATAAGCAGAGGCTGCAGCAACTAATGCTTGCTCATCAGGAGATTCACCCTGATAGTCAATGGTTTCTACATCCTCAAAAAATTGACAGTCTGTGCAGCTAGAAAATCCATCTTGAGTACGAATTGGGACCACGGTGTTACAAGCAGCTAGTGCAAGGAAAAACTCATGTGCAACAATCCTTTCATCTCCAACTAAATCTTTGTGCAACAACTCCAAGAGTTCAGAATCAACAGCAATTGTAGATTTAAGTTTCCATCTCTTATGGGTGGTTGCACCTGCAAATGATAAAGGAAAATGGAATATCATAAAAAATGAAATCCTAACATGCATTACGATGATGAAATCTATTCTAATAGCTCACTAACTGAAAAGTACACAGTATATCATCTTTGATAAGTATGATAAACGCAAAATACAATGATAATGCATTGGCTAGATCAATATATGCCATAACAACGATAGACAAGCTTCAGATTAAGAATTACATTTTACCAAGTACATAGTGGGAAAAAAGAGGTGAATTTGAATGACCTGAATCCATAAAGGAAAACCGAAATATAACAGACTGCCAGTGCAATACGTCAATGTCGCAACTTCTGATTAAATGGCAAAGGGTACAACATATTCTCAAGGTGTAATACATGATCTAAAAGCAAGACTACAACAAACTCTATCCTGTACTGAAGTTGATAATCAAGTGATGCAGAATTTACTACCTGAAACATTCTCTTCCAGCAATTGATCAGCGGTTAGCAAAGAGCCTCCATAATTTTTCCCATTTACACTTGCTCTTTGAAATTCCATTTTGTTCTCGGTAAGTGTCCCTGTCTTGTCTGAAAAAACATAGCGTATTTGACCCAAATCCTCATTTATATTCAAAGATCTGCACTGAAACCTTGAGTTAGAGCTACTGTCATACATGTGCCTGTCTCCAATCATGAAATAGGACTGCCCTATACGAACCAGCTCCATTGTAATATAAAGAGATATGGGAATCATTATCTGAAATACTATGATAGAACTCAAAAATGAGAAAAAAATCTCCATAGGAATCCCATAAAATTTGTATCTTTTCCCATAATCCTTCCCAGGAGTTAAGTATCTCTTTCTGTAATAAGGCAAATAATCAAGCTGGTTCTCATATCGTGCAAGCCAAAGACCCATTCCTACAGCGACAACCAGACACATCATGAACAGAAAAATAGACAACCATAGCGTCTCCCGGTTCATGTAAGCTTCAAGTTTGCTTCTTTTGGAAGGAGAAGCTGCGCTATTCAACATTGCTTTTGTTTCCTGGCCAGCATACACCACAACACCAATTATCCAACCAGTGTTCTTCAGCTGACAGCCACGCAAAACAATGTTAGATTGACTAAGGGAAAACTTTTGCCCATTGAACTCCATGTTGGCTGTGAACTCATAAATATTCCTGTTAGGCTGCTCACATCTTATAAGCCCTGAAATTGCACCCCCTTCCAATACAGCTAAAGATGCTTCCTGCTTGGCAAACCTTGTCTTCAAGTTTGACTCACCATCCAAATTCATTGTTTGTATGTAAGCAACACCACTAGGATCACTTGTCCCTAGCAAAACCATGTCACAAGGAATTGCCTCATCAGCACTGATCTTCAAAACTTCACCAGCTCGTATCCTTTTCCATTCCTTCGATCTAAATTGGCCACATTGTAGAACTAGAGCCTCTCGGTTATTCTCGTTGCGGTCTGATCTATGCCTTCTCCAATCCTCATATCCATCTTTTATCGCCGTGACACAAAGTACAAACAAGAGAGGAAAAAGGGACACTGTTCTCCCAAAAACTGCAAGAGGAGGAAGCTGATTGAGAGCAGCAATGGCCAGAAAATACAGATAAGCAACCCGATGGAACTGAATGAAAAGATTCTTTGGCAAGAAGGTAATCAAAGTATATTTGCTGGTTCGGATCTCATTGCCAGTGAATTCATACTGGTCATTGGTTCTCCTCGGATCATTAATGTAGATGAACCGAGCATCTTCTTCCCGCAACACACCTTCATCAAACTGCACACTTTTCCGGCGGCTCCTCCCTTTAGGCTTGCCCAGGTTACCAGAATCCCTTGAAATCTCTAAGCTAGCAGAAAAGGTTGTGTTATTGTCGTTGTGCAGCATTTCCTTAGCACTTGAACCCCACGATACGAGGTGTTTGCTTGGTTGCGTGGCGCATTGCAATGAAACTTCCTCAAAAAACTCAGAGTCGAGAGAGTGGAGCCTCTTCGTAGTCACAACCGAATTGAAACTTTCTCCAACTGGGTTCACACTATGGAGGTTAGTATCACCAACAAATCGAACCTCGCTTTTATCATTCTCCAAACAATCTACCTCAAATGGCTCTCCTCGTGCAAGATGGAGGATAGAAGTATTGAAAGAACCATCTGGGCGAGATATGCCCAAAGCACCAAAACTGCCAGAAGGATGAGGCAATGGCTGCCTGGATGCAGGAGAATTATCCAGAGATGAAGGCAATTCCCGGCCAGAAGTCATAAATAATCCTCCAATGACCACATTGGAGAATCAAACAAAAAACATTGCCCACTTTCAGTCACCATTAACAAACAAATCCCTTATCGAAATCCAATCAAAACAACCGTTCATTTCCAAGATTGGCAACCACCATTAACACCCACAACAAACCCATCGTTCTTCTACCTCAAACATCCAAAACCTACCAAAATTTTCCAACCCCTTTTTTTATCACAAACAAGCCCTCCTTCCTCTTCTGTGCCTCTATCACCGAGAAACTAAAACGCAGGGTTGATTAATAAGCAAATGGGGTTTCAAGAAATAACAAAACCTGTGATTCAATCCAATGTTGACAGATCCCTGATCGATCCAGACAATACCAACAAAGTCTCCTCTGATTTGTTTCCCTCTTACATAAGACAAAACTGAAAACACAAATGAAACAACGCTACCCCAGTTATTATCGAAAAAAGAAAATCATCATTACAGCTAACAAACAACGAAATGTGATTAATATACCGGGGCGGAAGGGAAAGGGTTTTATCGTCTTGGGATTAGAGAAAGGAAGGTGATGAATGCACTGAATAGTAAATGATGGTAAAAAAATGGCAGAGCCAGAAGAGAGACGGAAACAATGTGGTTAGAAACGGGTCAGATCTCTCATTTATTACGCCATAAATGACGATTTCTCGTCGTTGTTGTCTCTTTTGTTGTCTATTTGGTCGATGATTTATATGTTGTCTGTCAGAAGAAAGAAAGAAAAGAGGAAATGGGAGGCGGATGGGATGGCCGATGATGGAGATAGAAGAGAAGGGCACGAAAAACGAGGAAATCGGAGGGAGAAAAGAACGATTGAATAAAATGGTGTGATGGTATGCGATTGATTATTTATTCCTAACACAAGATATAAAACCACAATCTCTTACCTTCCCTCCGCTCCTCTCTCCCCCTTTCTCTTTTCTTCCTGTTTCTTTCCTATATACAAGGAGACATGGTTGTTCCACGATAGACTTCGAAAAGAGTATGGAACATCTTGGTTAAATATTTTTATTAAGTTGTTTTATTATTATTAAAAAAAAAAGATTAGTATTAGTTTAACCCGGTTTTTAAAACGGTCGAGTTATAAGAAGAGTACATCTATGTCTAATTAATTATATTCGTAAGAGTATCTTGGACCTACATGAAGGCAAAATATACTTTTTTATATGGGATTTACGTATAGTGTATCCGTACACGTATATTATAATGAGCGGTCAAGATTAATCAGGACATGATCTTAGGAATTCAGAGGGCTAGGGCACATGACAAGAAGTGTGACCTGTGCAGTGTCAAGGGTTGCTGTCTGTGACGTTTGACAGTACAGGGAGAGAGACCCTTCAGATTCTGGGGTTGTCCTTTCTCTCTTTTAGTATAATTGTTTCTGTGTTGAAAAATAATAATTTTTAAATTATTTAAATTGTTTTTTTAATAATTTTAGAACATTATAATATAATACGTTAAAAACAGTGCCCTGAGCAGACGATGTGTTGAAAAGTCAGCAAGGTTTGTCTGATACCTGCTGGAGAATTCCTCCCTTCTTCCATGCATTTTGGCCGTTGATGCTTTAGAGAGTACAATAGTACATCTTAGATCTTGTGGTGATGCAGAGGATTCCAAATCTCTTTTTGCTGTATTATTTTACTCGGAATAGAGCCTCCTCCGACAGGGGACATGGGCGGCGTCAACAAGTTTTCTGTGTTAAAGTTATACAGAAAGAGAAGGCTGCTTGTTCCTCTGATGTTTTCCTTTGCTGTACCCTTTGTAATTGCTTATGATTTTTGACGCATATTTTTTGAGATTAGCAGTGTAAAAAAAAATATATATATATATATATATATATATATATATTAATATTCATTAGAGAATATTTTAAAAAATAACATGTCTAATTTATGATTCATAAAAAAAAAAAAAAGTAAGAATTCACATAACATTTATTAAAGTTAAACTAAATTTATAATTCTTATAATGTTAAAGTAATTCTTATAATGTTAAAGTATATAGTCTAACTACATCTAAAAATTATCTTGGCTTGTTGACGGACCTCAAACTGCACTGCCCTATCTTATCTATCTCGAGAACGAGCTTGTAACGCTCGTGCAGGGATCAATATCAAAATCATCATAGCTCATAGAGGCCTGGAATGCTCGGGGACAAGCCTAGATCACTTGTGGACAAACCTCTAACTACATGTCCTTGTTTGAACTAACAAGTAGCAGATGAGCCATGCAACTTGACAAGAATTTATTTTTCAACCATTGAGTTTTAGGTTTATTGGCTTGCGCTATATTGTAGGCTTGATCAATTCTTTAACATAAAAAAAAAGGTGTTGCTAATATGTTTTCTATTAAGAAAAAAAATTTAAATCGTGTAGGGATTAACCTTACATGAACCGATCGACTTCGTGAGTCCAAAAATAATTTGGACGACCAAAAAAAATGACAATAAAAATAAATATTTGTAAAATTAAGTACCAACAAAAATGACAAGATGTGTTATTTAAGATTACAAAATTAAACACCAATAAGATGTTTATTAAGGCCTACAATGTTTAGGCCTTAATAAAAAAAGAGTTGAGATGCACAAGTCTATCAACCCATTTCGCACACCTAGGCCTTTATTATTTTATTTTTTTAGGAGGTGGGTGACATATTGTTTTCACTAGCTTGTTTTGAGGGGAAAAAACTGCAAGCAACTTAGATTTTCATATTAAAGGGGTCACAAAAAAGGTCATGGTAGGGGTGTTTTAATATCAATTTTCAACTTTTTTAACCTAAAAATACCTAAAAAAACACCATAGAACCTAAAACAAACTTGTTTATACCTTTAAACAATCCAAAAACAAGGAATTTCAAAAACTTTTCGAGATTATATATACTTTCTTGGGCAATTTGAAGGTGAAAAAAGACTCCAGTAAAAATATTTTCATTAAATGAAACTCGTTAACATTAAAATCAATTATTTTGATGACTGAAATCAGTGTTAATATCTCTATTCTCTAAAATTCAATGATTTTTTTACTCCTAACTATAAAATAATCCAATTGAGGGAAAAAAAATCAAAAGAAAAAAAAAATAGCACCGTGGATTCTTGTAGAAAATGTCCACGAGTTTTTTTTTTTTAGTTTAACGTGGGTGTCCGGGCCAGTTTTCACGCACCTCGACTAATCCCACGAGCCCTGAAATTAACGACCATGTAAGTCTCCAGTGGCCATCATATAAGCAATCACAGGGCTCGAACCTGAGACCACAGAGGAAGCAAACCTCTTAGTCCCAAGTTTTTATCACTAGGCCACCACCTAAATGGTTAGTTTTAGTTTATCTTGTGATTTGTAATTAGTTTATTTTGTGATTTGTAATCTAATATGCACTAGTTTTCAAAAAAAATTAGTACTTAAAAAAAATTACTTTTGTTTCGTTTGTAGCAAAATGTCTGCGACATAAACTGGTCTGATTTATTTTTTTCTCTCTAAAATAGGCACGAAGAAAATTATTATTTTTCAAGCCTGGGTATTGTTTTCTTTTGTTATGACCAGGCGGTGTTCTTGTATTAATCTATATGCATTAAAATAAAGTTTATTTCATGAATTGCGTCCAAAATTATTCACTACATTAAATTAAATATAAATATATACTAGGGGATGCATTTTATATATTGTAAAAAAAGACTATAAAAAAACCAAATTGATGCAGTTTTGGTTAAAAAACATCTGAAACTCAACCACATACTCATTGCAAAGACCTCTATCAAATATAGAATATGACTAGGCACACAAGATGTTTCAATATTGGACCAATAATATATGTGTGTTATTGTATTTTTTTAATTAAATATAAAATAAAAAAAAATATTTGATATCAGCACATCAAATATTAAATATTATGTTATCACAATTTTATTTATGTGCTGCGTATACTCGAATAAAAATATTAACATATTTTGTATCCATAAAATATTTAACATAAATTTTATATAATTTTTATAGATTTTGTTTTTTTTTAGGTATCAACTTGTATTTTTTTTATTAATCAAAAACAAATTTAGAAAATTTCTATCCCAAAACTAAAATCAAAAGGTAATAATCTTTTTAGAAGAAAGTATATGATATATTTTATTCCCTAATGCATATTGAATTTAAAATTTTAATTATTCTTGATTTTTTTTAATATATGATATATTTTATTCCCTAATGCATATTGAATTTAAAATTTTAATTATTCTTGATTTTTTTAAAAGTACTTCTATATCATTTGATTTTTTTTATTAATTAATAACAATAAAGAATAAAAAATAACTCATAGATGAACTCTTATATTATAATAACTTTTGAACAACTTGGAGGATCTTAATATGGGTTGATATTTTTTTTTTCCTGTTTTTACATCTTATCAAAAAAATATTCAATATGCATATCTGTTTGAGAGTATAGTTATGAACTTGTGGTTATTTTTCAAAGTACTTTTCATTTAGAAATATATCAGAATAATATTTTTTTTATTTTTTAAAAATTATTTTTAAAATTAGCGTATTAAAATGATATAAAAACACTAAAAAAATATTAATTTAAAGTAAAGAAAAAAAAATTAAATTTTTTTGAAAGTATTTTTAAAACCCAAAAATACCCAAAAATAAATAGGACATCGACATGAGCTTTCTATTAGTTTATAAAATATTAATAAATCGCGATTCGATGTTTTTGGTCGATAGATTTTCATCATATATATTTTTTATGTTATATTTTATATATCAATTACATATCAATGAGTGATACCAAGAACTTAATAAATGTAATTATATTACTAAGCAAGAGTTTGAAATTTCAAATATTTTTAGCTATTTTGGTCAATGAAATTGAAAAATTATATGTATTAATGTATGGGATTACATAATGATTATCCTCTCACAATAGAGATGAAGAATTTTAGAATTTTAACGATCTTGTGTTCAGTATAATAATTTCAAGGAGAAAAACAATATTATGGAAATCATAATGAAAATAATATCTCATTGTTATTTCCCTAATAACATAGGATTGGAAAAGAAAAGACTAAATCACAAACAAATCTAAAAATATAGGGGTGATATTTATAATTTATGAAACTGGAAATACTAAATAATTACTTATTTATAACTACAGGGACCAAGTTATAATTTGCTCATACCTATTTCCCACCCTTCTCTCATTATCTCCCTATATATGTGTCGTCGTTAGCAAATAACCACAGCAAAACACATCATAGAAATCTTCAAACCCCAAAGCCAAGGCCTCTGGAGACAGACAGGGGCTTCTCTAAACTACACCCGCCGTCAAAAATATCAAAAACCCACCACTCTATAGATCCTTTTATTCTGGTACTGTTCAAAGATTTTATATTTTTTTCAGATATCTCCTTTTTTTATCGGGGTGTAATCTCACCTACCTGTCAATTTAATACTGTTTTTTAAAGAAATAATTCATAAAGTTTGCTTCGTTTTTTTTTTTTTGTGTTTTTAGGCAGAATCAATTGAGAATGGAGAGGGAGTTGGTGGAGTTATTTGATAAAGCAAAGAAAGCTGCAGATGCTTCTCTCAATGACGACACGTCGTCTAGTGGACCGGAGGTGTCTCGGTGTGTTGATTCGTTGAAACAGCTCAGGAAGTTTAAAGTTACCAGTGAAATTCTGGTTTCCACTCAGGTAATTAATGAAGGGTCTCTTTTATTTTTTATTTACTTGATTTAACTTTAGTTTTTTTTTTGTTTATTTTGTGTAAAACGAGTTAAAATCTTGTTTTTGTGGGGGGTGTAATCGATGTTAGTTTGTGACTTTAGTTGTTAATTAAGTGATTAAGCATGGAATTGATTGGACTGGACGGAGTTTGATTTAATTTAAGAATTTGATTAGAGTTGTGAAATTAGGGTTTGGACGTGGTTATGGATGATTTATTGGATTATGGAATCTGGGGGTGTTTTATTATTATTATTATTTTTTTTTTTGTGATAGATTAGTGAAAGAGAAAAAAGTAGTAAACTTTTATTTCTAGCAAGGAATTAGATCTCGATTTTTTTTTCTTTGTTGCCTTTTGGTGTAATTTGAATTAACCTTGAATGGGTTGAAATATGAAAAGTCTTACAAGGATTATGGATTGAAATCTTGTTAGTTTCATCTGGAACCAATGTTGCCTCTTACACTGTATATGTTCAACCCCAGCAATATTATTGTGTCACATACCTTTAATTGTTGATGCAATATGTAAAAAAAAGCTTAGTGGTGCTGTGCTTGATGTCTCTCTGGAATCATAAGTTTCATGAATCAATGGATTATCTTAATTTGCATGATGTTGGCTTTCAATCCCTTGATTTCAGTTTATTGGTTGGTAGCCAAGAGTTGAGTTGCTTTTGCAGGATAGAGATTGTGTGGCTGTTTGATGGACTGAATTTTGTGTAGCATTACCAAGTGATGCTAAGGATTTTTTGTAAAGCATGTGTGGTGCCTTGTGTGAATATTGAATCATGCTGCAATGTTATCTTTTGCTTGCCTAATTGTGTTGTTCCAGTGATTTTACTTTGGAAAAGTAGGTGTCTGCTTTGGTGTCAAATGGTGGTGGATCTAGTTGTAGATAATCCATGAAAATCCACCTTAGAAACAATGCTAGTGGAAATTATATGCCATTGTATTTGAATTCAGTTTTTGGTACTTTCCCAGCTCAATATGATTTGCTATCTTCATTCACTGTAATTGCTCTATCAAGTTTTGTTAGACTCCACTCAGGTAATTTTTTGTGTCTATCTCCTGTTTTTGTTTATTTGTGGGTTTAAATTTTAGGATTTTTTTAATATATTGTAGAAAGGAGTTCATTTTCTATACTTTTTGGGTCCAATTGATATTAGTATGTCATGCTAATTGCCAAGTGTTGTTAATCAAGTAATTAAGTAGGAATGGAGTGAGATAGATTCTGTGGAGACTCAGTGAGATGTTTGGGCTGTTTGCCCTTTAACCATACATACTCAACTCAAGCAATATTGTGTAACATGTATTTGTTGTTGCAATGCATGAAAAGAGTGCAGTTGCATGTTGATGGTCTATCTATAGCAATCAATTCCATGAGTTTCTGAAGTATCTTCCAACCTGATCTCTGCATTCTTTCGTAACTTTTTGCCCCCTTTTCCGTGTTGCACAACAGGCAGCCAAAAATTGAATTGAAGTAGTTAATCTAGTTATTATATGGTTGTTTTGTTGGATGGAGAGATATTTGTAGTACTCAAGTGTAATATTGGTTGTTCTGGGATTGGATATTGAAATTGTTACATAGTTCCTTTGATGCATTACTTGCACATCAAATCATGTTGAATTGTCGTATCTTTTGGACCTACTTTGGTTGTTCACTATCTTTACTTTGGCAAAGTGGACATCGGGTTTGATATCTATTAGAAATGGATCTTGCATGTATACAGTCCATGTAGATCTAGACTAGAAAACAATGTCAATGAGTGCTAGATGCCATTTTATTTGACCTCTTAGTATAGGTTTTTTTTCTTTTTTTTGTTGCTTTACAATTATGTTTCTGAAGCTCATTATGTTTTTGGTTCATTTCCAACTGACTTGTACTGTGCTTTCTTGTACTGCAATTGCTTTTCTTTTCAAGTTTTGTTTTTGTTAACCTTAAACTTGTGATTAAAGTGGCTATGTTGGTATGCTTGATGGACTGCCTACGACATTGTGCCTCTCTATGTATCTCAGGTTGGGAAAAAACTTCGACCCCTTGCAAAGCATCCTAAGGATAAAATCCGAGCTGTGGCCTCTGACTTGCTTGAGACGTGGAAAAAGATAGTCATCGATGAGACTATGAGAAAGAAAAATGGTAGCATTGACAATAATAGTTCAGTAACAGCTGAGGTATCAAAATCAGCGACTGTGAAAGTTGAGAAGCTTCAAAAGACTAGTATGGTAAAGGTTTCAACCTCAGAAACTGTCAAAGTTGAGAAGATGGATCAGGATAAGACTGTCAAGGTTGCGCAGACATGCAAGGAGGAAATCCAGACTTCAAGTGTGAAGAAACCATCACAAGCACCTACTGGTCCACCAAAGCTGAAGACACTGGTTAAATGCAATGATGCTTTACGCGACAAAATTCGTGAACTTCTTGCAGAGGCTTTGTCCAAAGTTGCCAGTGAAGCTGATGAGGACATTAGGGATGAAGTAGAGACATGTGACCCAATCCGAGTTGCTGTCTCAGTAGAATCTGCGATGTTTGAAAAGCTGGGTCGGTCAAATGGAGCTCAAAAAATGAAGTACAGATCCATAATGTTCAACATCAAGGACCAAAACAACCCGGATTTGAGGAGAAAAGTTCTTCTTGGACAGGTTCAACCACAGAGGCTTGTTACAATGCCCCCTGAAGAAATGGCAAGTGAACAACGGAAACGTGAGAATAACCAAATTAAAGAGAAAGCATTGTTTGATTGTGAACGTGGTGGTCAAGCGGAAGCCACAACTGATCAGTTTAAGTGTGGTCGTTGTGGACAGCGCAAGTGCACTTACTATCAGATGCAGACCAGGAGTGCCGATGAACCTATGACAACTTATGTAACATGTGTAAACTGTAACAACCACTGGAAGTTCTGCTAATCTGATCTTAGGTAGGACTGCTCTTCTGTAGAACAGGTATGGAGCTGGTTATCTGGGAAGCTCCTGTTTATACTGAGTCATCATTTCAGTTCGTTGTCTTAGGTATTTGGCAGTGTATTTCATTCATTTCCATTTCTGTAGCCTGCAGGAACATTTTGTTTTGAGGTCCGTCCGGGCTTCTGGTCTTGTCATTTGATGACTTTAGCCAGACCTGAGATTGGAACATTCTGGTTATAACTCAACTTATTATTTTAGTGTAATTTTATTTTTTGTTTTACAATTGAAGCTTTTCTTCCTTTTATTTACTTTTCTTTGGATAAAAAGAAAGGCCTAGACCTAGATGACATTATACAAGGATATGATGAAAGGCAGCCACTATATCCGTTCTTTGTTAACGCGCTAGTCCCCTCTCTTGCATCTGTTTTCCCTCACCGTAGCCTCTTTATCTGTTCGCTTGCAGAAGTTTTGCTGAATGTGCTCATGGAGTTTTTTACGACAAGCCTGCTGGCAGTGCCATGCAGAGTCCCTCCCCAAGCGATAACTTCCAGGAGCGTATAAAAAAGAGAGATTTTCATAGTGCTCAACATGTTAAAAGATCATTAATTATAAACATTTATAGTAGATAACATAAAAACCAGGCAACAGTGTCTCCTCTGCATGTACTTTCCCAGTCACATTCCTAATGTTTTCCCTCTTTTTTCTCAAAGCTAATCCTGTGCCACTAACAGTAGCTGGAAAATTCTTCATCCATTTACCTCTCTTTTGAACATTTTCTTGATTGCTTTTTCTGGGATTTAAAAGGAGTTGCGCCGGGCATGCAGTAGGCTATCATCACCATATTGCTATCATCACCATATTGGGGGTTTGCGATACAATAATTGCAGGCATGATAGGTGCAACTGCTGCTGCTAAAGCTTTTACAGGCAGACCATGAAACACAACAAGAGTCGCAACCAAAATATTTTGCTGGATAACTTCGAGTGCAATACCTGAAAAACCCTCAAGCTTTCCGAACAATTTTGTTAAGCAGACTGCATAACCAAAGCAGAAGCAAAAGCCGCACAATAAAACTTGCTGTCGTTGTTAGTAAGGTGAGCTGACAAATCATGAACCCTTAACACAACCAAAATCATTTTGCCATGACATTCTCGATGTTCTTGAGATGAAATCCCTGAACATACTTGCGTGCCGCAGGTTCCATAGCACTAGGATATCAAGTATAAGAAAGGAATCGACAAGTGCAAACAACGCACACAGAGTTCAACTTATTATAGTATCTCGAGAAAAATAGATCATTAGAAATTTGATTTCCTTGTTACAATGCTTAAAGATGAGGTAGAAAATCCTGAACAGTTCTGAACAGGACAGGGGAATCCAAGTCCATGCAGCATTTGTTATAATACATTAATAATGGCGCATAAGGATGAGTGACAGAACCTTTTTGCTTGCCACAACAATATGAGCAAATATTTCATAGGTGGCTTGTAGGCACAGGGCTACTTGTTAACCACAAACTGTTCTGTTTGGTTAGCACAATACATCAAGCTCCATACAACAAAATTATCTAGCATTGCAGGCGTACGGCTAGTTTCTTCTTATTCTTGTATCTAGCTTAGCAAGGTCCATGAGAAGCAATTTCTTCAATTTAGTAAGATCATGCCGTCGTGGATGCAGTGGCCCAGCTGGAAACATAAATCAAGTTATATGAAACAACTCCCATATATTGTAGCAATTTCTTTGAAAGAAGGTCTTAATTTGAGAAATATCGAAGTATAAGTTCTATGATGGTATCTTGAACATCATAAAGCAATTCTAAAACAGATACTAAGTGCAAGGAATTAAATTTCGTGTTAGTTAAAGGTTTTTTCATTCTCTGAATGACAGGAGCAGGACTTGAAAAAAACTTCAATCCCCCTATTGTAAGAGAGTACTGATGAGCTAAGCACTCATTGCTCAAACAAGTACTAGCATGCATCCACACGAGCAAAATAGGTGAATTACCTTTTAGTTCCAAAGCTTTCTTTGCAACCTGACTATATTCAGCACAGTTTTCACATATAGCCAATCTTGAATATGGGTTGTGAAAAGGAAGAAGGCATGTCTCCATGGTCTGTAGAGCAAAAAACTGTAGAGCAAAAACTGCCTAGAATCCTGTTGCAAACCCAATCCCCATGCCCAGATAGAATTCCTGGCTTATTTGCCCATCATTAGTGACATTTTTTGTGCCTTCACCGATCGATGAATGATGAGCTTGTTCTTCAGGAAACATATTCAGAAGTTGTTGCCCACAAATTTGTGGATTCGCCATGAATGAAGTGTTATCAAAGCTTTGGAGTTGAGTGTTCGAGGGATTTTTTCCTGACAAGTTGTTACGTGAGACATTTAGACGCCGGAGGAGATTCTAGTCCCAAGGCTATTGGAAATAACAGAGTTGATTTGTAGACAAATCAAGAGATTCTAGTGATTTCAGCAGGCCAATGTTGGGAGGAATCATCCCCGTCTACTGGTTATGAGATAAATTTAGTCCGATCAAGCCTGGGAGGCTTGTAACTCTGTCGGGGATTTCTCCACTCAAGTTATTGCATGAAAGATCAGAATGCTCTTTACTAGCCAAGATTGTTTCCATATTCAAGCTCCTTTCCATTCAAAACAGCAATAATGCTGTCAACATATTCTAGTTCGAAATAAGCACCAACGTCAAGAAACCTGCTATGAGAAATGGTGTTGAAGGCGCTCCCATAGTTTGCCACAGCAGAGAAATTACTCAAGCATATGTTGTTATAGGAAAGGCCAGGTCCAATATTTATAGGTAATCTAGATGGAAAAGGTTCAAAGGCATGGTTCCATGAAAGCGATTTGATCTTAGACGAAGAACAATCAACTGTGTAAGATTTTCTCCTATCCATGCTGACATTGTACCAGACAATCTGTTCTCCTCAAGGTCTAGAACTTCCTTTCTTGTACAATTGGTTAAGGAAGGAGGTAATTCTCCAGATAAGTTTTTTTCCTAAACTCAAAGTTTGAAGGTAACCTAGTGACCCAAGTGAGGCAGGGATACTCCCAGAAAAGTTACTGTTTCTCAAATTTAGGATGCCTAATTGCTCCAACTACATCCAGCAATCAGGAAGTCGTCCTGATAGAAAATTATCAGAAAGGTCTCTAAATAATATACCTTTTCAACTCCTCTTGGACATAAGATGGATACTGAAGGTACACGACCTCATTGTTAAGGATTCAATCAGGAAAGGTGAAACCCAAACTCGAGCTCAAGGTCAAGTTGAATGAATTGAAAGAAACATCCAACTCCTTTAACCTGACTAGGTTTGAAAAGCGGATCACTGAGATTACACCAGTCTTGAAATTGCATGATAGATCCAATACTTCAAGATTGGAAAGTAGCCCAATTCGTTGTGTTAAACTCCAGTTTAGTTTATTATATCCAAGTTCTAACTCTCTCATCAAAGAACAATTCAGTAGATTGGACAGACCTCCTGTTAGTCTGTTAGAATACAAATATTGATGATCCAAACTATAAAGATTCCCCAAACCTCTCAGAATGTCACCTTCAAGGTCATTCAGAGAAAGATCAAGATGTTTAAGAGAATCCATTGGTATAAATCCATCCGGAATTGGACCTTGTAAGTAGTTCCATTGCTATAAATCCATCTGGAATTGGACCTTGTAAGTAGTTCTCACAAAGATCAAGATATTCAAGACTATTGTTAAGGTTAAACAAACATTGGAAGATGGAAGACTGTGATAGAAAGATCAATGTCTGCAAGTGAAGCAGAGGTGTGATTGGCATGGGAAGGAGTTGAAGGAGGAACAACCAGAGACAGTTGACAATAACTTAAATGCAAGCTGAGCGGAGAAGGAATGCTATTAATTGCTTGGAACCAATCTACCGCCTGACTGAGATTTGAACCGCTCATATCAAGATGCTTCAAAGAAGGAAGATAAGAAAGCCTCATAAGACTTCAGCTTCGAGAAAGTTGGTGTAGCTGAGATCTAGAAAAACCAACCTGGAGAGATTTTCCAACTGACGAGGAATAGCTCCTCTAAATGCACAGTGGGACAACCTTAGACACCTCAAATTTTATAGTGAACCAATGAGCTCGAGGTTGAAGGTTACCAAAATTATACCCAGGTCTAGGAACCTCAAATGTTGCAGCTCTAGTAATGAAGAGACATCTGCCCTCAATTGTTGACGTAGACGTTGGCAAGAGTCTTGTGATGAACGGAAAATAGAAAAAGAAGAATTACAGTGAAAATGATTTAAGTTTTTGTTGGACACAAACCAGTTGGACCTATATATCTTGAAAAGAAAGAGTGTTGAGAGAAAAAATCCCATCAACAAAACCTTATTGATGGATTTTAGTAGGATATGAGTTCGGTAATTTATCACATCAAAATTTCGATGGCTGACACTGGTTGCAGATCAATCTGGCTTGGTGTTTCATCTCTTTTGAAGCTTTGCCATTTTTTGTTATCGTAACAATGAGTCGCATTCATGTCACAGATTGACTTGATACCTCCATAGAATAGTTTGATGGAATACTGAGAAGTGGCATTAATGCAAAGCATCTTTTGGTTAGTAAAAGTTTCACATTGCCTGGTTATTACTTCCATTGTGCTCATGTCTTGTGACAAAATCATGCACAGTTGCGAGTGAATGCCAGTATACATGTCCTGAGTGACAAAATCATGTCTTTTACCCATGTTAGTAAAAGGCTTCAACACTGCCTTCTCCACTTTCTTTTGCAGAATTTAGTGTGTTTTTGCTGCTGAAATCCGTAGATTTTCTACAAAATTGCAAAATTCAGTATCCTAGATGCCTAATTTCGTGTCTGTTTTCAGCATTGGTTGCTGCCGAATTAGGTAGCAACACCCTCTCCCTCACTAGGCAGCCTATATAATTCTTGTTTTTCAAAAAGAGAAAGAAAGAAAGGAGGAAAAGATGGCATGTCTCCATCCAGCAGTGTCGGGTCCCAATTTTGAACAGAAAAGGAAAAATAATGAAGCTCTAAAAGTCAAATATAGCGGCTAATCATGATTTCAGAATTCAAGATTCAAACTATTAACTACTATTTTTGCTTTTTCAAAACCATCTTCCAATTCTACAGTGAAGCAGTGTAGAAGTGAAAGAACAGAGAACAAGAAAAACTTGATGATAGAATCCACAAAACCAAAAACCACAAATCAAAACACAATTACAGTCGAGAAAAATCCTCACTTCACAGCAACAAGTTGAGACGAAACAGAATTTGCTGAACCCCAACTTGAACTTGGACTCTGCATTGCATTGTCTTCCACTGATTCCTCCAATTCCTCAGTTTCCTTTTCAAGTGGTTGCGCTTCACTCATCTTCTTTTCATGTTCCTTCTCCCTCAGCGTTCGAATTGGTGAAATTCTCTGCTTCAAAATATAAACAAAACAATGAGATATATGTACTAGTTACTCCACGGTATTTTCGTGTTTCACACTCATCAAGCAGAAGAACTTACCATAGAGTAGGAATGTAGTTCCTTCAATCTATAAAGTCTGTCAACTTCAATCTCTAGCCTCTTCTGAACTTCCCCTCTCTGCTCCAGCTCCTTCTTTTGCAAATCCAGCACCATTGCCCTCTCTTCAAGCATCTTCTCTGTTCTCTCTTTGTCCGACCTCAACCTCTCTAGCTTCTTCTTGATGGCACTAAGTTCTTCTGCCAGAGAAGAATCCAATGGCTCAACGATGGGTTTTGTTGGGGTAGTGGTGTAGATAGGATGGTTCTCTTTGTTGGAGTCTTTAACAACTGAGAACTCAGTCCACTCTTGCTTTGGTTTCAAGATTTGAATCTGGGTCATTGGAGTTGCCGGTGAGTTCTTTGGTTGGAGTGGTTTCCGGCCAGATTTTGGCCGGAGGTCCTTGTCTCCGGTGAGTGGAGATTGGAACTTAAGCATGGTTTTGCTGTTTTTGTGTCAGATGAGAAAGATGTATGTGAGAGAAGAGAGGGTTTTGGTAAGAAGCAGAGAGTAAAGCTTGGTTTGAATTTGAACGAAGACAGGCGCTAACGGCTCTTAATATTTATATATGTGGTTGGGGAGGGTCAGAGAGGCTCCTTGGTGACTAGCCTCGATGCCCTTGTTTTAACGCGGAACTTTTTTTTTTTTTTGTAAAATATAATATTTAGATACTATAAATATATTTATTTTTAAAAATATGTGATTTGGGTTATAAATCATATTACATCTGATAAATTGATTTTATTTCAATTAGATAAAATAAAAGCAACAGTAAATTGATTAAATTTAAAAAGAAAAATAATTAAGATAACCCGAGAAAAAATATATTTTAAAAAAGGACAAATAATATACTTCAATTCACAGCCCATTTAAAAATATAGAAGAACAATATGAGATAAAAAAAAACATAAAAAACCAATTTTGGTCAATCTAAATTAGCATGATAAACCTATAACTCTGATAATTAGAGTCAAGACAACTCGGGATATCCTATCAAACCCGCAGTTCTGATAAAATTGAAACAACTCGATAAAAAAAAACAAAGAGCTTTACAAAGCTATTTAAAAAAAATAACCCGTGTTAACTTTTCAAACATTTTACCCGAGTATTAGACTCGAAGCATCCTATCTGGAAAAACTATGAGGTCCAATTTCAAATCAATCAAATATTGAAAGATGAAATTAAAATTAAAATAAAAAATAAATTTGTATTTAATTAAATGGTAAACTTGAAAAGAAAAATCAATTTAGTAAAAGGAACAAAAAAAATCAAAAGAATGAGATCAAAATTGACATAAATAATAAAAATAAGTTTTTGATTGAATGGTGAAAATGAAAAGAATAATAACTTTTACAAAAGAGTCAAGAAGAAATCAAAACAATGAAAACCAAATTGAAAAATATAATACGATCAATTTGGATTAAAAGATTAGATTGAAAATTAATAAAACTTTTACAAAAGGATAAAGACAAAAATTAGAAATCAAAAGATTAAGAAAAAAATACAAAAATATAAAATTTAATAAATATTTGGGATTGAAGAATAAAATTGAAAACAAATAAAACTTATACAAAAGCATCAAGAATAAAAATTAAAAATCAAAAGAATAAGTATTGAAGTTGAAATACCAACAACAAAAATGACCAAGCTATAATTTTTGGGGGATGAGAGAGAGAAAAAAAAGATCGATCGGTGACAAACCGAACTACCACTACCGACATAGACCACACCACCAGGAAGAGAACACAACGACTTTTCCAACTACATGGATAAATAGCATTTTTGAACGCCAGGAGGCGTTGTATGCGTTATCTGAAGTGCACGGGCACCTCCCACACATCTCTGGGTGCCTTACATGAACCTTTATGAAAATATGAGAAAGCCCCTCGAGGCTAGGTTTAAGTTTTTGACTTCCAAGAATATTTTGGTCATTTCATTATGTTTCTAATTATTCTATTAATTTTTATATTTGACCAAATACAAAATTGTCCTTCATCTTACATGACAACAAAAAAAATCATTTTGAAAATACCAAAATTTTCTTTGATGCTAATATTGAACTTTTTTGCTTTTGAGGGTATTTTTATTTTTTTACTGTGCTTTTTTTTTTTAAAAAAAAAAGACATACTTGCCTTTGATTCATTTTATAATAACTAAGACACTATATAAAAAGATCTTAATACCCTAACATATGAAAAGATCTTAATGCCCTAGATCTTAATTCCCTACCATATGAAAACATCTTAATGCCCTAACAACTAGTTTGAAGTTTTTTATGTGAGGGGGGGCAAATACAACATTAGACTATTATGGTGAACAGTGCCAAAGAGCTTGCATCTAAAGAATTTTTCAATCCATGTCTAGCTTTTGTTAATTATAATATTTGATGTTGAGATTTAATGTGTGTTTGGTATTACAGTAGTTTTACAGTTATAATTTAAAAAAATAAATTTAAAAAAACTATAAATTATAGCTTTTCCGTAACCAATATTTCAAGAGAGATATTTAGAGAAACTTATGTCAAATTGTGATATATTAATTAACCAAATACTTTTAAAACTATAGAATTAGCAAAATATATTTTTAATCACATCGATCTCACCACAATACTAAACGAACCCATAATAAATAAGGGTTTACTCTAAAATGTTAATTAGATAAATAAAATTAACATTTTCATGTTTCATATGTATATGTATGATAAAAAATAATAAAATAGCATATAAAATTTGAGATTTTTAATCTGAAAGACAATGTCTAATAATTTTAAGTTACGCCATAAAATAATTATTTTGTTGACTTGTTCAATTTATAAATCCTTGTTCATCTTAAGTGAAGAGGTCTACATTATTGAAGAGCGCTCTGTATTGCTTTTTAATATATATACACACATTACAAAATCTTCCAATTCAAACCTTTTATTTATTTATTTTGTTTCCAGAAAAAAAAAAAAAAAAAAAAAACTGATGCTCTTATTGAGGCACAACCACTGGCATATCACGTTGTGAAACGGTGCCTAAATCCAATTAATATACAGACCATGGAGGTCCACAGCATTGGCAAAATCATATGTATGTATGGAAGTGTAGAAACCTGCAATCTTTTAGATGATTGGGCTCTAGATCTGTATGCTCTCCGAGCCAGTAATTACTCTCACGAGAGTCAGTGGCGTCTTGCAGACTAGACTAGCAGGTTCCGGACCTCCACGGGTCATATTGTAGAGATGAAAGCATGCAGACTTCAAATAAACTTCTGGAAACGAAACTGCTGGAAACATATCAAAGGTATAATGCATGTTTTTTTACAAATAATTACATGTATACACACAGAAATACAACATAGCTCGAGCTTCAGGGACAAGTCCTTGAACATGGTGGGCTGGTAGTCCTTGAACTTTGCGAAGGAGAAGGAAAAAGAAAGAGACATGAGACTTGAGGAAATGAAGCGTGCCGGACGGCAATTGAGTGCATATATACATGCTGGGAGCAGCATCAAAATACTGAAATATCACAAGAAATCCACTGGAATTTCCCAGTCATTTTCATTCCTATATATATATATATATAAAAAAAATAAACTGCACTGGTAAAATTCTTAATTAAATTTAAGTTCGATGCAATAATCAAATATAAAGTTATAACTGTTTTTATTAGATTGTGCGTCGGATGCGTCTATATATACTTCTTCACCAGTTTTGTCTTATTTATCTCCTCCATAAACACATCCGCAACATGTTTCACGTCAATACTGACCAACAATGGAGTATATATATGATGAGATCAGCATAAAAAAACTGAGATATCACAAGTAATTAATCCATTGGAAGTTCCCCAGCCATCCTCCCTTCTGTTTCTTTATCTTTCTGAGTTCTTGATGGCTGTAATTAATTCAAAGTTCTCTCCTCTTCTTCTCCATTTCTGTTGACGCTTAAGAAGTTAACAATTGAATAAGGTGGTTGTCTTAATTTTCGAGGCTTGATGACAGAGAAGGGAGGAGGAGTAGAGGGAAGAGAAATCATACATGGTTTTAACTGGGCTTAGGATGAGAGACCTAATGTTGCTGTCAAGAAGACTGCGCTAATACAGTTTTTGGATAAAAATTAAGAAAGAAGGAAAAGAAAACAGATAAATGAATAATTATAATTTGAGAAATAAATCAGTCATTAATGGGTTGTTTAAGGGGGGAATAAATGTTATACACTAAAATTAACAAAAAAGTTATGAAGTCTGGACAAGGAAGAATATGCCAAACTTAATTGTAGATTAGATTTGATAAAGTCCATGGTGAATGAAAGATATAAAGAATCTACTTGGTACAAGATCCTTAAAACAAGAAATAAGTGGGCAGTTACCTTGAATATGGTGAGTGAATAGCTATTAGAAGTTATCTTGAATAAAGTGAGTGGATAGTTACTAAAAGTTATCTTGAATTTTCTTATTTAAAGAAGGAGGCAAAGCAATTGTCACACGTGTGCAGTGTCATGGAGATCATTCTCTTGGGTTGGGATCTCTCCGGTGATGGGAAAAATATAAGGAACTTGTTTCTTATCAGTAAGAAAAGGGATGGAGTCGCCACTTAATATTTTGATCACTAGAAATCCTAACTGGTCTTAGAGCTTAGATAAGGGGACTAATTGTATATAGGAAGGATGTATCATCCCTAGCATATCTTACCTAAGGTAAAATACATTATTTGTTTGTATGATATAAACTAAGATATTGTTGTGTTTTCTAGCCGTTGATTTATTAAAGGTTTAAAAAAAATAATCCTCAATAAGAAGGTCATTATCCTATCAAGTTAAAGTCTAACCATTCTAGAATCAAAATATATTTTTGTATTTTTTTTTATATCGAGAATATGTCTTACATATAACTTTATAATCCTTAATATTGGAACAAACAAAATATTGTTTTTTGGTATTTTTGAAATGCAGGTCAAGTTCTCATGGCTTTAATAAACTGATTACTAAATTCAAAAATACAATTAAATATAAAAATAATATTTCTGTGATTTTTTTAATATGCTAAAATATAAAAATATAATTTATTTTGAGAGAGTTGACCATATGAAAATTAAAATAAAAATTATATTTTTGAAAGAAAGATTTTTTTTGTTATTGTTTTTATGAAAGGGAACTGATTCATTTAATACTGAAAAAAATATCTTACGCGTAGGTCACAATTTTAAATATTAAATATGTGAGGGGTGAAAAAATTCAAAATTAATTGCAAAATGATCAAAACTTAAGAATTTATTAAAAATTGAACGAAGATCATGTTTGGCAAGACACAAATAACAAGATTTGTATCAAGGCTGTTGTAACCATGATATCAATTCCAAACAAATTATCTTTCATGAACTCAAAACCAAATAACACCAAACATCCACACAAATCTTATTAATTTTACGAACTTCATTCAAATTTTATGCTAATCCAAATAAATCAACACATACCCAAACATAAATCATGAACCAATATTTAACGTCTAAAAAGCAATCACAACCCAAAAATAAACTCGCAATTCAACATAAATTATCAAACCAAAAACACATATGAACTCAAATCAAATAATCTCAAAATAGTCTAAAAATATACACACTAATAAATAATTTGTCACAAATTTAACAATGTTATAGCAATTTTTCCAAAAAAAAAGTTTGAGTTTATAGATCAATCTTATGAAGCGTTTGAGATATCCAGGATACACTAAAGTCAACACTGGAAGACCGCTGGAACAGTGGCACCATCATTGTCGGCATGTGGATTCTCACGCCGCCGCTACTAGAGGAGCATGGGTTAGTGGATCTAGTACTCCTTTGTCTTCTCTTTGCTCTTACACTAGCGATGAGACAAGCAAACATATAAGGAAGAAGTTAGATCTACTCCATTGAAGGTTCAATCATTTCTCTCTTTTCCTTATCTGGGTTAATTTCTTTAAATCCGTCACTTTTACTTGCATTTATTGATTAATGTGGAGGCTGAAATAGAGGATTTCAATTGTGTAGAAACTATTGGTCTTGTTTTTTGGCCATGTGTGTGAAGGTTGGTTTTGGATTGATTGAGGAGGTTGATGGGTTGAGAGAAATGGAATTTTAAAGAGGAAATCTATTGGGTCTTCGACTGAAGAACACTATGATTTTAAACAATGTTTTTGGATTTTGATGTCAATGAGTGGGGGCTACTGTGGACTGGTGGGTGTTACCATGTATGGGCTGGGAGTAGCTGCTGAGGTTCTTGATTGGAAGAAGAATTACTACTGGTTATGACAGCTTAGTGTTAGCTGATAGTTATAGAGAATGATGGTTCGTAAAGGCGCTGGCATGATGAGAGGAGATGAAGAAGAGACTGTTGATAGTGGTTGTTGGGTGGAAGAAAGATAATGATGTTGCTAATGGAGATATCTTTGGCGTGTGTGGAAGTCAAGAGAAAGGGGCTACTATAGTTTGTTTGTTACTGGTGGCTGGATCTCATGGTGGTTAGCTGGAATGACCATCAACTTTGTTGGTTGGTAGTGAAGAAAAAAATGGTGAATGGGAAATTTGGATGGACAAAATCTTTGTTTGTAGGTGTTTTGGGTTTTGTCGGAAAAAAAATGGTGGTTGCAACTAGTAGGATATGAGATTGAAGAAAAAGAGACAACGAGAATGGATGCAAAGAGAAGCAGGTTCATGATGGTTCAACTAAAGAAGAGGGGCTTCTGGTTATTTAGGTAGGAGTGATAGCTCATCTTCTACGGCTGAGTGATCCCAGTATTTTCTTTGTAGTTAATGACTAAGTTGTAAAGATAGGGTTAAGGTTTTTTTTTATTTGTATAAGTGTGTGTGAGTTGGAGAGAGTTTTTTTCTAGTATTTTTTATTTATTTTGTTTTTGTTATGGTCTCATCTCTCTCATTATGTGAGATTCCTTCACTATTTATAAGCAAAATAACATGTTCTTTTCTTTACCTCCCAATTGCTTGGCCTTCAAGCCAACTTGTTGACCAAACAACCAAAAATCACTTTGGTTCCTCATTCCCTTTCCTTACAATTTGGCCTTCTTGTCTAAATATTTTATGTATTTTGAAAATATTTCGAAAAACAAAGGGTCAAAATTGAGTTATGATAGAAACAAAAAACTACACAACTCAATAACTCAACAAAACAACAACAATTATATTAGAGTTCAATCAAGTTCACAGGATTTTCAAAACTTGTTTATCAAGTAGGCATGTAATTGTAGACTAATAACTAGTAGACGATAACTTATAGGCGGTAATTCTATTGGTGATTAAATAATAAGAGATAACTATGTAGACAATAATCGAGTATATTTGCAATTTACTTTGTAATCAGCAAGCTTGTAATTTCAATTTCATAAATCAAAAATACTAAAAAGATGTTCCATCATCCAGGAGTTTCAATTTATGGATACAATCAGAGTATAAATCACTATATGAATGTAAGTATTCTTTTTATAACTTATTGAGTTCACTTTATATTCAAGTTGTTTTAATTATTTGGTTACTTCTTTAGTTGAACTAATGTCTGTATGGAAGTGAATTTAATCATATTGATACTCCTGTAACTCTATAATATAAATTTGAAATTATGTGAGTAGATCTAAGACTGAATCTAGAGTTCAAATCAGGTAACTTAAAACTCCAATTTTAAGTTACAAAGTCTTCTTAATTGAGACAAAAATAAAAGAACCTACATCAAACAAGGGGTTCATTGAAAAAAATATTGTTTAGGATGAAAAATCATAGATTTTTTACAATTTATTTTTCACTTTAAGTTTAAGCATAGGGAAAGCTTTACAAATTAACCTGTAAATTATAGATTAGTTTGGTTAATAAGTAATTAAGAGTTGGTTAGGTTCATTTAATACATCATGAGCAATTAATTAATTTTTTTTAATTATCAAATGAATTGAAGTTGAACACAATTATTCAAAGTATGATATTTAAGATACTTATACCATATAATAATAATAATAATAATAATAATAATAATATAGAAACAATAGGATATATTATTGACATGTGATAATTTACATATATTTAAACTTGAGAGCTTTTAATGTTGTCATGTGCTATATCATGATATCATGTATGCTTTTTTTTTTTTTTCTTTTTATAAATTTTTGAAGAGTTAGATCTTGATTAGTAGGGATGCATGTAATTTATGTATACATGCATTTGCTTTTCTCATATTATTCTTAGAGGCATGCCATGGGCATAAATGAATTGGAAAATAAAATAAAATAGAACACACATGCCCCATATTACTTATTTATTTATTTAAATAATAGTTATGAATTTATAATTTTTTATAAATTACGTGTAAAAATATGTTTTAAATACCCATTTCAATGAATATTAATGAATCCTTATTTGTAAATTCTTTATTATTATGAAGTTAGATTATCATTAATTAATTAGAGAAAAAAAAAACTATTGCCAGCAATATACTTATGGTAAAAATGCAAATACTTGTTTTGCGTTTAATAAATTTATTGCACCAACAATATATATACATACATAAAAAAAATCAATGTGACGACATATTTATTGTTTTAAATTAACAAATTACTAGAAGCATGAATAGTTAAAATGTTTTTTTAGTTAAAATATCATTATTTTGATGTTTTTAAATTTTTTTAAAAGAATTTAATCCTCTCGACTCGTGATTTAAACTTTGTAAAATATAAATTTCATATACAAATCTTATTTAATTTGATTCACAAAACATATCCATTTCTTTTGGAATTCAAGAATTTTGAGGGTGATATGCACACTTTTATGGTGCTACAAGCTGAATGAAAAAAAAAAAAAAAAAAACCAGAGAGAGACTCTTATCCTAATAAAGTAATTATTTATGTTTTGTCATGCATATTGACATTCCACTGCAAAATAAATTGTTAATTTATCATAATATTATATTTTCATATTACATCGATATTATAAAAAAAATAGTATTTGCATTAGTAACATACTTATTTAGCATATTAGTAATTTTTATGACTTTTAAATATTATAAGATTTAAATATAAAGAAGGAAATTTTGTTACTTCATGAAACTTTGGAAAATAATAATAATAATAATAGAAGGAGTGCAAAGATAGAGTAACAGTGGCTGTCATCCACCAGCCCAAGCGCAGCGTCGGGTCTCCGAAAAAAGCATATTCCCAAAATCCAAAGTTGGGCCAAAAGGTTCGTTACGCACCCGTTCATCTACTAAAATAACGCCACGTAATAGCTGTAAAAAAAAAGCATCACCCGTCACCACTTGTCGACTACAAACCCTTCACGTAAGCATTCATCGCCCACCTGTATAAATAATAAAAAAGGAAAGCAGTGGTAGCCTCACGCTTTCTCCTCGAGAGCTCTCTCTCCTTTTAAATCCTTCCCTAATTCAATCTCGCTCTGCATCCTCTCTAGGTAATCAAAATTCTCTCTTTTTTATTTTTTTAATCAAATTTGGGTTTTTTGCTCCATTTATTTATGCATTGTAATTACAGAGAAACTTGATTTTTTTTCTTTTGCTTAATTTTGTAGGTTTAGGTTTAATTTGATTAATTTTGTAGGATTTCTTTTTGGGGTTTGAATATGAATTTTCTGGGTTTCTTTGGTTTGTTTAATAGAAAATAATATTGGGAATTATGTATGAAATACGTTGATTTTATACATAAAAAATGGTCAAAGTTTGCAAATTTTGTTATTGTGGCTCTTAATTGGGCTGGTATTTGATTTAATTGAGTTTTATTAATAAAAAACAGAAATGAAATCTGGGTTTTTTTTTCCTGATTTGGCATGTAAGTTTTAGTCTTTGTTTGTTTTGGATTGTGTAACCCAATCCGGTTTGGAAAAGACTTGGAGTATTAATTGTAGAGGAATTTATCTTTCGTTTCCATTCTTTAGTTTTATATTAGTGATTCCTGTTCAGTGTAGGTTTTTTGGGTTTCAAAATATGATATTTTGGAGTTTTCTATGATTAAGAGAAATTAATCTTTGAATGATGAGTGGATGTAATTAAGGTTTAATTTGATTAATTTTATAGGATTTTTTTTGGGGTTTGAATATGAATTTTTGGGGTTTCTTTGTTTTTGTTTAATAGACGTGTGAAATATGTTGATTTTTATACCTAAAAAAGTAGATATGCTAATTTTTTATATAGAAATAATACTGGGAATTGATTAACTAATAGAATAAAATTGTGGTTGTGGTTATTTTTTAATTGATGTTTTTCTTTCTTGTGGGTGTTGTGTTGAATTTTGCAGAATTGACGGACTGATCTTCATGAATTCAAGTACCACTGGAGCATCAACCGTTTCCTGCAAATCAGGAAACAAGAACAACCTTTTCTTCTGGATTCTATTTTGCCTTTTGCCAAAGTTTCTCGGGGCTTTTATTGCATACGTCAACTTCCTTTTGATTAAGGCCATTGATAGGTGTCCCTCAGTAGTTTGTGTCTTGGATACCTGTGGAGAAATCGTGCTTTAGCCGTTATAGATTTGGCCTTCTGCAGTTGGCTTCTGTGGTAGTGGTAGATTTAGGTCAGCTGCAGTTGGCATCCTGGTGATATTTGGCATTTTTGCAAAATGGTTTCCTCTCAATTGCCTGGTTTGACAAAGAACCGGTTGTTGTTTCCTGTTAATCCCTCTGATACTGTAGTATCAGATCACGTTGAACTTGATTTCACTGATGTGTTTGGCCCTTTGCCATCAATAGATGTGAATTGTGGTGATCCTTTGTCTGTAGGAGATGGTAGTGAGCTTATTTATGATGACCCTGTTGTTGTTCATAACCGGTCACATTCGTTGGTTGGCCCCTCTTCTTATGTTAGCCAATCATTGAAGCTCAGCAAACTTAACTTGCAAGAGACGGAAGATTCATTGGAACTGGTTGAGTGTGTCCTGGATGAGACTATTAAAGAACTAGAGGACTCTTTCATAGATGATGATGCTGTTGAGAAAGACATGGAGGATGTCGTTGGTGATACTTTGAAGGTTCAAACTGTTGGCATTGAAGATTTTGAGGTTTTGAAGGTTGTTGGGCAGGGTGCATTTGGGAAAGTTTATCAGGTTAGGAAAAAGGGTACACCAGAAATATATGCAATGAAGGTCATGCGGAAGGACAGAATAGTGGAGAAAAATCATGTTGAATACATGAGAGGTGAAAGGGATATTCTAACAAAAATAGATCATCCCTTCATTGTCCAGCTCAAATACTCCTTCCAAGTAACTATCCATCCGATCGTCTGATTACTGCATTGATTTTCTTTAGATCTAACATGCTTCCAGCCTTTAGTGATGAAAGAGATTCTTTTTGAGGAATTACATTTTCATGAAAATCTTTCCAGACAATAGAATCTTAATTAGTAAATATGTATTTTCACATTTCTTCTCTTTCCCATTGACACTACTGAACAATATATTTTGTCTGTCACTGCCATGCAGACCAAATATAGGCTATACCTTGTGTTGGATTTCATAAATGGGGGCCACCTTTTTTTCCAGCTCTATAACCATGGCCTTTTCAGGTATCTGAAATCTTGTTGATTTGGATACTTTTTGCTGAAGATTAGAAGTAGATTGATAAATATTAAGATGTGGTTATTCTATTTCAGGGAGGATCTGGCACGTATATATGCTGCTGAGATTGCTTCTGCAGTTTCTCACCTTCATGCAAATGGCATAATGCATAGGGATCTTAAACCAGAAAATATCCTGCTGGATTCAGATGGCCATGTAATCTCCCCCTCTCTCTCCTTCTATGGACCTGCACGCTCACTCATTGACACATTCATTTCTAAATTAAAAAAACAAACAGATTGTAATGTTTTATACGATCTCTTGTCTAGGCAATGTTGACTGATTTTGGCCTGGCAAAGGAATTTGATGAAAATACAAGATCAAACTCAATGTGTGGAACAGTTGAATATATGGCACCCGAAATTGTTCAGGGAAAGGGTCATGATAAGGCAGCAGATTGGTGGAGTGTGGGAATTCTGTTGTATGAGATGCTAACTGGCAAGGTTGGTTTTCTTCACTAAATCCTATCTAATTTCTCATCATGTTACCCTCCTTCTATGACATATGCTTGTCTCTCAGTTGCTTGCTGAAATTGTTGAAACTTCATCCTGGTGTGTCTTTGTGTGCACCTTTGCTTGCAAAGCATTTTCTTTAATGATTATGACCCAAGGGTTAGTTCAGATGCCAAGTTTTGGATGTTGTTTGAAAGTGTAAGATGTTGAGAAAATCGCTTGCAATGGCAATGGTGAAAAGTATATACTATCATGTGTATGTTTATGCATATGTTGGATACAAGGTAGTGTCCACATTTTCTCCTCATCTTGCTGCCTGTTCATTGTCGATATGAAGTATGAACATCTATGTGCCTGTGGGGTCTGCCATGTCTTTCAATATCAGTTACAGCAGGTTATGTTGTCTAATTATTATGTTTGCTGCCTTTTGCTCTTGCAGCCTCCTTTTATTGGTGGGAATAGAGACAAAATTCAACAGAAAATAGTCAAGGATAAGATCAAGCTGCCATCGTTTTTGTCAAGTGAAGCACACTCTCTGTTGAAAGGGGTAAATTTTATGTTCTTATATATCATTTTTGGGGCTTGAATTTTGGTTGTAGTTTGCACAAAAATAAAAGAAGGGAATGAAATAAAATAAAAGATCAAAAGGAGAGAAGCAAACGTCGTTTTGACATAACTGTTTTTCTTTAATTTTCCTGTTTAAGATGTACTGACACCCAATTCTTTATACGGGAATCTTACCGATGGTGTTTGGTTTTGGGTTGGAGGAGGGGGAGAGTTAGGATTGGAAGGGCGTCTGAGGTACTGATTATGATATTCTTTACAAACACTAAAGCTAAGAGAACTTGTTTGGTTTTGTTTTAGCTCTTAAACAAGGATGCCGCCAAGCGCTTAGGAAGTGGATCATTGGGAAGTGAAGAGATTAAGCGACACAAGTGGTTCAAGCCAATCAACTGGAAGAAATTGGATGCCAGGGAGATCCAGCCCAGTTTCCGTCCAGAAGTGGCTGGGAAGCATTGCATAGCTAACTTCGATAAGTGTTGGACTGACATGAAATTATCAGATTCTCCAGCTGCCAGTCCCAAGACGAATACCAATCCCTTTGTGAACTTCACTTATGTTAGGCCTGCGGCCTCTTTCCTTAAACAGAATAGCCCCCTATGTTAGAGAGCCATACATCAGATCACTGCTTCATCTCCCAAGATATGTGGTTTGAGCTTGAAGAAGTTTATTTATGAAGTGTCAAGATATCATTTCGTGAGTTTTTGCAAAGAATGCTTTGCCTATGGACAGAATGTATTTCTTCTGTTGGATTATGTTGTCTTGTATCTGCTAGTCTTTTTGAAACATGTAACTACATTATGGTTTGTGGATGTTGTCTCGCCTTTAAATTAATGAATTAAAGCGCTAATGCTAGGGTTCCTGCATCCCAGTATGCTCTATCTTGTTTTTTCTTTCCCAATGGTAAATTAACGGTCTTGTTTGCTTATTCATATGTTTTAGCTATGTGGTGGACCATAAAACAGAATTGAAGGCATTTTATACAGTGAAAAGGTATAATTTGCAAGTTTACGAGTTTATCCTTCATGGGTAAGCCCAAAGTTGTCTTGTTCAAAGGAAAGAAGGCAACCAAACAAAACCTTTGGCCCATTATCAGTTTGTGATATACAATAGGGAGGGAACGTGGGGGTGTGTCTTTGTCCACGAATTTCCTCCTCAGTGGATAAATTTGTGTATGGCATGTAGCAAAAGATCAGCCTTTGCTGACATAAAATGTGTTCTTGAGAAACTGAGTTGAGCTCACAACATTAGAGCAATCTCCCTTCTAAAGTAGCACCATGGCTTCTCTGATATATCCAGTGACACCTGCACCTCAGCAGAATCCTAAAATTATTTGCTTTTCTACTTTCAAGCCCAATTTCCATAATGATATTTCTTCATTCACTAACCGTTTGAAAGGTAACTCGGGCAGGTGTAAAGCTTTCTTTGGCAATATCCCGGATGATTTATTAGAAAACACTCTTCAACTGGACCAATTCTCAGTTTTTCAATCTGGGTTGGTGCAATTTCAGAGTGTGACTGAGGAACTCTCAGATACTCAGAAATGGGGTCTTCTGGTTTTTGCTGGGGTGGCATGGATTTACTTGACTGCAAGGCCTGGTATTCTCATAGGTGCCATCGATGCATACCTTCTGGCTCCTTTGCAACTTGGTTTGGACAGTTTGAGTGGAAGGAGGAACCTGAAGAGGAGTGATTTCCTGGTTGGGGATAAATTGGGAGAAGGTTCTTTTGGTGTTGTTTATTCTGGGGTGGTTGTTCCAAGGAATGCAACTGTAGACGAGAAGGTGCCGAAGAGGGGGACAGGAAGAGCATTGCAGTTGAGTACGAGGTTCAAAGAAAAGGTTATACTAAAGAAGGTAACTTCTTTTTTTCCTTGCATAATTGAACACGAGTACACAACTGCTTTCCCTTCTCTATCATTGATATACATCCTTGAAAGATTCAAAGAATTTCAGTTCTTAAAGAGTAAACTGCAATCAAAAGATGAGTTCTTATTCTTATACCTGGTCTTCTCCATGTATATAATTTCTCAATTTTCTGAAATGTGTGGATGTGATGGTGATATTAATGGGAATGTGCAGGTGAAGGTTGGAGTCACAGGAGCAGAACAATTCGGCGAATATGAGGAGTGGTTTAATTACAGGCTGTCAAGAGCAGCTCCTGAAACTTGTGCTAAGTTCCTTGGAAGTTTTGTTGCTGAATCTGACAGAACAAGTTCACAATTTACAAAGGGTGGAAAATGGCTTGTTTGGAAATTTGAGGTATTTCAGCCAGCTGGAAATCTTCCAAGAACTTTCGAAACACTAGATAAAAAGTCTTTCCTGTTCAACTTCCTAATGCGTTGCTAGTTTTTTACATAGGAGTTTGAATGGTGTTAATATTCAAATACCAGTGAACTTCTGCAGCTTCATTTATTTTGGATCTTTGAATATTTTCTAATTCACTTAGCTTCATCAATTCAATCTTGATGCACAGAATGTTTTACAGTTCTAGATCCATTAAATGATGCAACAGTTGCCCCATTCACTAATTACAGGGTTGTTCGTCTGACAGGGAGATCAAACCCTTGGCGATTACATGAAAGATCGCAACTTCCCTTTTAACTTGGAGTCCATCATGTTTGGAAGGGTCCTGCAAGGAGTTGATTCTGTTAAACGAAGTGCATTGATCATCAAACAAATAATGCGCCAAATTATTACTTCGCTTAAGAAAATCCATGATACTGGGATTGTTCACAGGGACGTAAAGCCAGCCAACTTAGTGGTGACAAAGAAGGGAAAGATTAAGCTCATAGATTTTGGGGCAGCCACTGACCTCCGGATTGGCAAGAACTACATACCTGATCAAAGTCTGCTTGATCCGGACTATTGTCCACCTGAACTATTTGTGCTGCCAGAGGAGACACCAAGTCCTCCACCTGAGCCAGTTGCTGCCCTTCTTTCTCCAATTTTATGGCAGGTACTCAACTATCCAATCTCTTCTCCACATGAAACCAGGTGTACCGATTTTTCACTAACTTTTGCAAGTATATTATTGAAATCACAACAAATGCTGTTAATTGATGAGGTTAAAAAGTTCGTTGGTTTTTAATGTATCAAAGTCATCTATGTCTTAATGAGGTTTCAGATTCTAAGCTGATCTGTTGACAGACTTTGTCTTTTAACTGAAATTTTCTAGAATGCTGAATGAGATTTGCAACCATTGCTGCAGTTAAACAGCCCTGATCTATTTGATTCATACTCTGCCGGGATTGTTCTCCTGCAAATGGCAATACCAAGCTTAAGGCCTGTATCAGGCTTAAAGAATTTCAATACAGAAATAAAGAAAGCTAGATATGACTTGAATATATGGAGGGAGAGCACTCGATTGAGGCCAGACGTGACAGTTCTTGAACTTGACTCAGGTAGAGGGTGGGATCTAGCTACAAAACTGATTTCAGAAAGAGGTTATCTTGGAAGGGGACGTTTATCAGCAGCTGCAGCTCTAAGGCATCCTTATTTCTTGTTGGGGGGTGATCAGGCAGCCACAGTTCTTTCGAAGCTTAGCTTAACAAAATAGATACCGTCTTGATGATTTGAGTCTATAGTCTGCTCCATTAAATCTTTCATTTTCATTTCTTTGTACATATTTTATATCTTTTTTCCTTGCATCAGTAATTCTCATAGCATAACATGTCAATCAGGCCTGCCATATACAATATTGGGGTCTCTCTGATGGATGTTACTTGGTGAATCATCCCACCAAGAAAATCTCAACTAATTAATGAATTGAAATTGGTGATACGTTGTTAATCATCCGTTTGTCTTCATTTTGATTGAAGGTTATCCTTGGGGTCTCCTAAAACCCAGAAACAATTTACCTCATGGTTCTGCTGCTATTCAGACCCCGTGGATCTGTCTCAAATCATTATATTGCTAGCATTGCATGATAGAAGACTCGAGAAAATGCTCCTAAAAAATCCAGGTTATGAGACCAAACTTTCACATCCTGTTCCCTTTTTTTATTCGATAATGAGAACGTGGAAGAGGCTCAACACTGTGAACTGCTTGATTTCTATTTTGTGAACATTGCTGTTTCTGCAGTCTGTGGCCATGGTAATTGATTACTTATTGTATGCATATAGCTCTCTCAATTTTTTTTTGTGGCCCTTGGGTGCTATAAGAACAGCCTAAAAGGCCACATTTCCATTTATAGATATCTAGTTAGGATGGAGTTTTCTTAAGATAAAAAAAAATTTTCTTGTCTCTTTGCAATAAAATAGCTTCTGCTAATCTTCTGGCCTTCTGCAATCTTGTTTGTCTTCTCTATGTATATCATTGTGACCATCATTAACTAAGTAACATCAATTTATGTATGAGGCCTACCATGCTTTTTTAATAGTCTATCATGCCATGTCTGAGTAAAAACTGATTTATGCTGAACTTTACCAGCCAGTGCTAGCACATTGTAATTTTTTAGTGGACATGCGATAAAACAACTAGGAATATATTGGAGATAACTTGCAAACATACAAAGAAAACAAGCGCTGGACTATTTTTCTGAGAAATTCAGAGGAAAATCAATTGAATCGTTTCTTGCTAAATCTGACTAATCTACAATGGTTTCTGTATGCCTTGCTGGAAATAGCTATCAATTTAGCTACTTAATTATCTCTATTCATGCACAACTGCCTGAACTAATACAACTGACAAAAACCAAGGACATAGAAACTAAAGAACATCTTAGAAACAATGGTAGACAGCTGAGCATAAGGTGCCAATCCTTAGCACTGGAATCATACAGCTGATGGGTTAAAAGTGCGGCGGAAAGAGGGTAGTCAAATCCTAGACAGAACCTGATGAACATCAGCCAAACCATCGGGCAGTCCTAGTATGCCCATATGGCAAGTTTATTACTAATATGCACGTGGTAATGTCAATAATTTCATTCAGAATCCTCCTTCCAGATGTTCTGTGAGCCAACCAAGGAAGATGAAGATCATCTTTATGATAGATTATTATGATGGAAGTTACTTTCAAATTTAGGTTGTGGGAATGGATTGTGGGTCTGTTTTGTTGAGTTCTTCATCCTTTTCAAGCTTTTAATCTTGCAGCATGAAAGCCGGAATATGTTTTTGTTACTAGTGACTAGAATCCGAGGAAGTGGGACATAATACAGAGACTGACAAGAAAGAACTTTGTAACAGACAACTTCAAAGGAAAAACCCAAGTGGAGGAGATAAAATTGCTTGTCTGATAATACAATAACAGCTTGTAAAGCCATTTTCTTTATTTAATACCACCAGTATTCATGTTTTTGGAGGTACAAAAACAAGGGTGTATTATCATAACCACTGTACTTCTTCCTTTTCCTGTTGTGACCGATCAACTACTTTTACAAATCATCATGGTAGAGGAATGCCTCTAAAGGATTCCTCTTCTTGCAGCCCCATTTGCATTTCCATGAACACATGGAATTGACGATTGCGACTCGTGTTGAATGGAGGGAAATGATGTTTGATGTGGAAGGAGATTTTGATAGAACAATTGCATATCCATCATCCATGTAGTCTGTCCCGTCAGGGAAAAGTTGCCACAGAAGGCTCCCAGCTCCACTCCCACCTCTCTTGGTTGAGTTCAAGAGGGTCTTGTACACTGTGTTAATTAGTGTGTCGCGGAATGATGAGTTGTATCCAGGATCTTTTGAAGATACACCAAACTCAGCGAACACAACCGGCATTCCCAGATATTTCTCAGCATCCTCTATGTGAGCTTCCATCCATGACTTGGTGAATTGGATATGAGAATCCGTAATTGTTTGCGAAATCCTTCATCCATAGATTTAATCATTTGTTTAGACCCTAAATGAGAACAAGTTTTCTTTGTCATTGCCGTGCAGCGAGTACTTACCAGGAGTCTGCATATATGTGAACAGAAGCAAAATCAACACCAAGAACCTGATGGTTCCTGATAAAGTCGGTTCCAACTTGCGTAGCATACGAGTTTGGATTGAACTGAGCCCTATCAGGAGCCGATGGTCCATAAAATCCCTCCAATCCAATCTCTACTAAGTGCTTTGCGTCCATGCTCTTCACATATACTGCCATGTCTGTTATCCATGACTACAAAAACAAAGACATCCATTTGCTTCAGAATCGATGGCATAAACAGAATTCTTCCTCAAAGCACTACCAACTACAGGAATATATTGTATAGCTGCAATGCAAAATCAAGTGTCGAAGATCAACAAACCTGCAGTTTATCGCCAGAGGGATCTGAGGTGCATCGAGGTTCATTCATCAGCTCCCAAGCAAATACTGTAGGGTCATCCTTGTAGGTTATGTTTGTGATCGTATTGACTCTATTCAATACCGCCTGCATTCAGTGAATAAAGAAACTGTAAGACCAACTGTGAGATGGATTAATCTTCTGAATTCGATATTAGATTGCACAAAAAAAAATGTTGGTTGGAGCAGTGGTCTGAAAGCTGCCTTGACATGAGCCTTGTAGTAGCTTCTGAGAGTTGGATGAGAGAAGAAATCATCATCAGATGTCAAATTAAGGCCAGAAGCTTTTCCCCATTTAACATATTGTGCTTTTCCACCATATGCATCCCAATTGTTAGCCAATGATAATATGAGCCTGATCTTGTACTTATTTGCTTCACTGACCACAAAATCCAGGGCCTGCAGCTCAAACAAAATTATGACACATAATAAAGAATGCATTCCAAAATAACTTTGGCATCCTAGCTATCAGTAGCCTTTGTAAGCTCAGAAACCAGGTAGCAGTTAGAAATACCTTGAAAACATCTTCATCATAAACACCTGGAGATTTTTGAAGAGCTCTCCATTGACCATCATTAAAAGCCCAAGTCCTGCAAACTGATAGACCAACTGAGGATGCTTTTTGGAAAACCTCAGTGACCTTTCCTCTGGTAGATTGATCAGCAGCAAACACCATCAGCCAGTATGTGTTAAATCCATTGACATAGAAAGGTTGGTCATTGATCACAAACTGGTTTCCTTTCTTTGCCACCATTAGCCATTCATCTTCTTCCACATCATTCAACTCATAAACCCTGCACATTTGAATAATCAAAGCATAAACGTAAGAATCATGTTTTACAGAAAATTAAATGAATTTCTTTTTTTTGTCTTCCTTTATGTTTACCCTTGACTTGAGCTAGAAGATGGTAGATGATTGTCTACTTCCTCCACCATTGTTTTAAATTGTTCATCATCCATAACACCAGAGCTGCTGCATTTTGAACTTTCATTAAGAAGAATAAAAACGGACACTAAGAAAATGATCTTGAACCCAAATACCCTCTTGTGGGTATCCATAGTATTGAGTCAGCAAACCAAGGGTTGCACACCCCTCTTCACTGGACCCCCCATATTTATATGCATGACCATCTAAGGCTGTAGCAGAAACTGTGATATGCAAGAAGAGTGTTGAAGAGGGGATCTACACCATGGCTTTAAATCCAAGAAAATTTCAATTCTTATACTTTCTGTGCCCATTTTCTTTTCTTCCAAACACAGATACATAGATGGATATACACAAGCAAAAGCTACAGACCTAGGTCTAGTTGCATACTTAAACAAGGCTTCAGGTATGACTCCTAAGGTAAGTTTTAAGGGTCCTACAAGAAAATGAGACCCTTTTAAACCTAGATAACTTGTAGTTCAGATGACACTGACATTACTTCAAGGTCACTGCATCTTTCTTGAAGAACATGTTGACATGTCCTAAAACCAACAAACTAGATTGGTCTCTACACACACATATACATAGACAAACACGGAAAAAATAAATCCATGGAAAGAAAGACGAAATCGATGCATGCCATTTCTCTGCAAAAAGCAATCTGGAGAGTAGGAGATTGAAGAAGTATAGTGGAGCTGGTAAGCAGGTAAGCAGAACTAAGCTGATCTGTTGCAAGCTTAACTTGAATGTTCTGTGACACATCATATATACATGGCAGGCCTAGAAAAAATCCAGTTAAGTAGCCTGGCAACCTTTGATTGTCCAAACACATAACCTGTCTGATTTATCAACTATCATATGCTTTTTGTTTCTGTCCTGTTTTTGGGTCAAAATAACATATTTGTGCTCTGTTGCAGTCTCAAAGTTCCCATTAACATTGGATTAATCAAACTTGAAATTCAACTGGAAAAAACTATCTTTAACTTTGAGTAGCAAAAGGTAGCTCCCAAGGAATCTGAGGTCCTGCTTTAATCATAACAACGTATTTGATCATCATGTATCATGGCATGGCTTCGAGAGTTTATATTTTTGCATCATTTTGCTTTGTTTTTATTGAATCAAAAACCTAACATTGGATTAATCAAACTTGAAATTCAAAATTTTCAGGGAAGATATGAGCTGAATTCAGCCATCAGAAGCTTAGATTTCGATCCCTTGTTTTTTCATAATGAAAAAAAAATGTCTACCATGCAAAATGTTGTATCTTAGCCCATTTTTTTTTTTTTGAAGTATTTTTGTTGGCCCATTATGAAGCACTCATCTTGCATGGCTCTGGTTTTTTTCTATTTCTATCTGGGCCTTGCTAGAATTGTCACCCAGAAGTTCAGGATTTTTATTATTTTTCTTGTTTTTATCAAATTTGTTGTTAGAGGGGCTACTGCCATTCTTGAAGGTTGATTTAATCAAATTCCATTGACTAGTTGATGGAGTCAAATCCAAGTGATACATGGTTGAGTAATTTTTAAATAAAAAACAATATAATTTTAAAGTTGACCTAATAAAACAATTATTACCCAAACCTTAAATGGGATTTATTATTAAGACCCGTGCGCACCTGTGTTCTGCCAATTGTTAACAATATCAATTAACATGAAATATAGGGACTAGGGAGAGGGTTTTTCATTGTCACACTAGTTATAATTTACTGTGGGTTGCTAAAATGAGATTACAATTTTATCCTTGAGTGGAGAAAATGGAAGGCTTTATGATGAGGGTAGTTTGGTCTTTTTAAGATGTTCATTGGTCATAACAAAACATTTCCGGGGTATTTTGTTTTTTCAAATTATTTGTACAGTAAAAATATATTTTTATCCTCAAGATCAATAAAATTCAGAGCTATTCCCAATGATTTTCTCTCATATGTTTTTTATTTTTATTTTGATCCTCATTCTTTGATTTTTAATTTTTTTCTTGTTCTTTTTGTTAAAGTTTTGTTAACTTTTAATTTTATCCTTCAATTAAAGTTTATGTTGTCTTATTTTTTTAATTTGACCCTCGTTTCATTTGTTTTTTATTTTGTTAAAGTTATTTTTCAATTCCGTTTAACCCTTCAATTGAAATTTTTTGTTTGCCCTCGAATTTATTTTTTATTTTGATTTTTATCATCATTTTTTTAATTATAAATTTTTTAGATCCTTTGGTGTATTTGATTTTTTTTTTCTTATTTCATCATTCAACATTTGATTTGTTGGGGATTGGGCTTTATGTTTTTTTTCATTTCTAATGCTTCCGGTCTAATGACCCGAGTCATAAATTTAAAAATTTAATGATATTTTTTTTTGATCATTTTCTTTTACTATCTTATCATTTTACATTAATTTTTTTTTTAAAAAAGATTGATTTTGTAATTATCTTCAAAAAAAAAATTATAAATTTATCTCGGTCTCATAATTTAGATCATGAATTTTACATGCTTTTTTTTAATACAAGTTTTTTTTAAAAAAAATTTGTCTGTATTTGATTTTTGAAAATATTATTCTAATTCAGCTATAATTTTTTTTGATATAAAAATGAACTTTATTTTTTAAAATAAAAAATATTTATTTTTAAAAAATATTTATGATATGTTTGACCTTGTGTAATATATATTTTAGGGTATAAATTTATTCAATTAGTTTCATTTATATTTCTATTTTTATTATCATTTATTCATTTAAATAAATAAGTTCAACAAACATAACTGAGTAAATATTTTATTTTATGTGATTGAATATCTTGATTTATATTTATTTCTCAAATTTTTTAATTTCCCTTTTAGTTATTTATTTAATCAGATCTTTGCATGTGCTTTTGATATACACTTTGAATTTTTTAAGTAAAAAACACATAAAAAAACCTACGTACCTGATATTTTTTTCAAAATAAAATGTATAACCCGTAGATCACGGGTTAAATAGCTAATCAAGGATTAAAGTTAATTTGCTGAGTGCTATTTACTTATGTTGAACATCAATTTTATTTTATTTTTCCTTTGGCAGGCCCATGATTAATAGAAACTTAGCCAATTTGTTCAATATTTTACATGTAACGTATATATATAAAAAAAAAGAGGCCATTAGTCAATATTATTTACACTACAAGTTAAAAATAAATAAATAAATAATCATCAAAGGTTGAAAACCACTTTCACCTACTATCTATCGTCATATGCACAATAAATAAATAAATAAATAAATAAAAACTTTTCGTGGCTCCTATCAATTGCAAGAGGGTGCAGCCCTTATGGATGCTGACTAGTGGCATGCATGTCTAACAAGATAAATATAATTCCACTTAACAAATTACATGTGGAAAACATTTTCACTTTTATTATTATTATTATTATTATTATTATTATCAATCTATATATATATATATATATATATATATATATATATATATATATATATATATGAACAGGGTTTAATGCATTGAATTTTATTCAAGATTCTCAAATAAAATGCCAAACAACTAATCATCTATAGAAAAATGATAAAAGAGCGAAAAATTCATCACAGCTTGGTGGGGGGAAGGGCCTCAAAGACCAAACGCGTTAAAACGGTATGATTTGAACGCGTTTTAGAGAATCTCTCCCTACGACCCCTTCATTAGTGATCTGTCATCCACTCACAATTCCATTTTCAACCGTAAATGGCAAATACTATAATTACTACCGCCTCCAAGGCTATTTATGTCATTTTATCTAAACAGGCCAGCGCCGCTGTTTGTTCGGTTTTTTAAAAATTTTAATTGATTTTACTGTTTGTTTTTTTTAGTTATTTTTTTTTTTAATTTTATCGATTTTCTTGGTTTTTTAATTTTTTTTCTCACCCCTACCCCTACCCCTACCCCTACCCTAGCTATCTACATCCTTTCAATTTAGTTCTCAAACAAAACATTTTCACGATCTCCCACCCCACTTCTATGATATCCCAAATCAAATTCCCTCTCCTATCATATTATTAAACCCTCCGTTAAACTAATAACTCACTATATTATCGATTTAAATAGTGGATTATTAATATTGTAATATAGATATATTATGTGGTATTAAGCCTAAAATAAAAAAATAACAAAGTGGTAAGTGTTTAATTTTTGAAGGAGTTATCAAATTTTTAAATATTTTATCTTAAATTTAAATTTAAATTTTTTGATTTTTTTTTTACACGATGGACTCAACAAATTAGGTTTAATTAGCTTAATCAGTTTTATTAAATCCTTTGAATTTAGTATTTGAAATTAATCTAAACTAGTTTGATAGTTAGAACTTAGATTTTTAAATGAATTTATTGATCTAATTAAAGTTAAATAACATTTCTTAATTATCTAAACTTGTTAAATCTTCAATAAAATATTCTTAAAATACGCAACTTAGACAAGAAAGAACATGGGTGAATATGCAAGAAGCTCAAATGAGGGATTCAATTAGGTCTTGCCCACCCCACTAAGAATAATTTAATTAGAAACTAAATTGTGAAGTAGTTAATAGAACGAGGACTAATTTGAAGTTACAACAAAAATCCATTAAGAAGTTATTACATCATATGAAGAAACCCCCAAAGAACTAGCTGGTGACTTTAAAAAAAATCAATTGACTGGCAACTACTAAAGCCAACACAAGTTGGTTTCTTTCTTCTAGTTTCTTCACCTTCGTATTCAGGCGATCTGTCCGGATTGACCCAGGGAGTCCGTTTCTCTTTCAGGTTCTTTACAGCTGATTGTTTCTAAGAAGGTAAACATTCACCTTCACCGACTCTAATCTCCATTGTTTTGTTCCCCTAGAGCTCAAGAAAGATGGCTTGAGTTCTCTTTGTTTCTCTCTCTTGGAGTCCTTTATTAGTAGTGCTTCCTTTCCTTCAATGTCTTTGGGATTCCAGTGCTGGGATCTTAGCTTCTTGTAATCTGGTTTTTAGCTAGTTTTTCTTGTTTAGGAACTAGGTTTTTGGTGTTTGTTTAGCTAGTCCTTGATCTGATCACATAAAGGTTTGAGCTTGATTTGAGTGCTTAATCACCTAGATCTCTGCTTTATTTATCCTTGTCAAGCTTCAGTTTTGAGCTTGCTTTGTTTCTGTTTTGGGTGTTGATTTCGTGGGTTCTGATAAAAAGAGACTTTATAGGCTGTTTTGTTGAGGTTGAGTCCATGAGAAGCATGGATAAGTGTTTCTGTGCTTCTGTTCTTGTTCTTCTTTGCTTGTTATCGTCAATTCAAGTTATTTTTGCTGCAAATTATGTTCCCACTGAGAAAACCCTCCTAGACTGTGGGGCCAGCTCCGATCTACCTGATTCGGATGGTCGAGGTTGGACCTCAGATAAGGGTTCTTCATTCTTGTCTTCCTCTGGAAAATCATCCACAGCCACTGCTTCCACTCAAGATCCTGCCGTTCCCCAAGTTCCCTATCTAACAGCTCGCATTTTTCAGTCAAGTTTTACCTATAGTTTCCCAGTGGTTTCTGGTCATAAATTCGTTCGTTTGTATTTCTATCCTTCTTCATACAATGGGCTTAATGCGTCCGATGCTCTCTTTTCTGTTACTGCTGGGTCTTATACACTTCTTAGCAATTTTAGTGTTGCTCAAACCACGGATGCTTTGAATTATGTTTCAATCATGAAGGAGTATTTGATCAATGTGAAGGGTGATACATTGAGCATAACTTTTAGTCCGTCTTCAAATCCTTCAAGTGCTTATGCATTTGTAAACGGGATTGAAATTGTGTCAATGCCGGACATTTATAGTAATGCTGATGGAGTGATGTTTGTCGGCCAAGGTGTCCCATTTATCATCGACAATACTACTGCCCTTGAGAATGTATATAGGTTAAACGTGGGAGGTAATAGCATCACCCCATCTGGTGATACAGGTCTATTTCGATCCTGGTCTGATGATCAAATATATCTTTATGGGTCAGCATTTGGTGTTCCAGAGAGTGCTGATCCAAATGTGAAGATTAGATATCCTCCAGGGATGCCCTCATATGGTGCCCCAGATAATGTGTATCTCACTGCTAGATCGATGGGGCCATCTTCTAATGTCAACGTGAATTACAATTTGACTTGGATATTTAGCGTGGACTCTGGTTTCAGTTACTTGGTTAGGCTCCATTTCTGTGAGATTTCAAATATAACCAAGATCAATCAGAGGGTATTTG
The DNA here is from genome assembly GCA_007827005.2 of Populus simonii. NCBI lineage: Eukaryota > Viridiplantae > Streptophyta > Magnoliopsida > Malpighiales > Salicaceae > Populus > Populus simonii. The sequence goes on along the minus strand of CM017479.2, from coordinate 506,661 downwards.
ACATCTTTCTCAATAATCAAACTGTTGAAGAAGCAGCGGATGTCATTGCCTGGGCAGGGGGGAATGGGAACAATGGAGTTCCGGTTATTAAAGATTATGTCGTGTTAGTTCCTACTGGGCCTCCACAGCAGGATATGTGGCTTGCACTTCATCCAGATCTGAAATCAAAGCCTCAGTATTATGATTCAATATTAAATGGTGTGGAAATTTTCAAGCTAAACAGTTCAAATGGTAATCTTGCTGGACCAAATCCAATTCCTGCTCCTGAGCAGGACATCATTGATCCCTCAAGGGCCAGACCGGCTTCTGGATCTGGTCATTCAAAGAGCCAAACAGCGATTATAGCTGGAGGTGTGAGTGGTGGGGTTGTTCTAGCCATTGTCATTGGTTTTTGTGTTCTTGCTGCAGCCAGACGCCATAGACAAGGGAAGGAGGCAAGTTCAAGTGATGGACCATCTGGGTGGCTTCCTCTTTCTCTTTATGGAAATTCGCATTCTGCGGGTTCAGCCAAGACAAATACTACAGGAAGTTATGCTTCCTCTCTACCTTCAAACCTTTGCCGGCACTTCTCATTTGCTGAGATCAAGTCTGCCACCAACAACTTTGATGAGGCTTTGCTCCTTGGGGTGGGAGGTTTTGGTAAAGTTTACAAAGGAGAAATTGATGGTGGAACAACTAAAGTTGCAATCAAGCGTGGTAATCCACTCTCTGAGCAAGGAGTGCATGAGTTCCAGACTGAAATTGAAATGCTTTCAAAACTTCGACATCGTCACCTTGTTTCACTGATTGGTTACTGTGAAGAAAATACTGAGATGATTCTTGTTTATGATTACATGGCTCATGGAACATTGCGTGAACATTTATACAAAACCCAAAAGCCCCCTTTGCCATGGAAGCAAAGACTTGAAATATGCATTGGGTCTGCTCGTGGTTTACACTATCTCCACACTGGGGCAAAGCACACTATTATCCACCGTGATGTTAAGACAACTAACATTCTTTTGGATGAGAAGTGGGTTGCCAAGGTCTCTGATTTTGGGCTGTCAAAGACAGGCCCTACTTTGGATCACACTCATGTAAGCACTGTTGTCAAAGGTAGTTTTGGCTATCTGGATCCAGAGTACTTCAGGAGGCAACAACTAACTGAAAAATCTGACGTGTACTCATTTGGAGTTGTGCTGTTTGAGATCCTGTGCGCTCGACCAGCCTTGAACCCAACACTGCCTAAGGAACAGGTGAGCCTGGCAGAATGGGCTGCTCATTGCCATAAGAAAGGCATTCTTGATCAGATTCTTGACCCCTATCTGAAGGGGAAGATCACACCAGAATGCTTCAAGAAGTTTGCTGAGACTGCAATGAAGTGCGTCTCTGACCAAAGCATTGACAGGCCTTCAATGGGTGATGTCCTCTGGAACCTAGAGTTTGCTTTGCAGCTACAAGAGAGTGCAGAGGATGGTGGCAAGGGTATTGTAGGTGCAGACGATGAGGAGGTGCCATTCAATGTTGCCTATAAAGGGAAAGCTCCTGATGCTTCCCCTGGTTATGACGGTATTGTGACTGATTCAAGAAGCAGTGGAATCAGCATGAGCATAGGCGGCCGGAGCCTCGCTAGCGAAGACTCTGATGGCTTAACACCAAGCGCAGTTTTCTCGCAGATCATGAACCCGAAAGGACGATGAGCTGATCAAAATCTAGGAAGGCAGTTTGCAATCTACTGTCAATCGTCAAACAAACTCAATTTGGCATTTTTTTTCTTTAGTTTTTTCTTGTCTAATTCATTTAGTTACCTTTTTCCCTCGTTCTGATATGTTTTGATCAGATCAGTTACTATAATTTGTATCTACAATTTACCTGAAGAGTGTAAAATAAAGTTGTGTAACTTCCTTTGGCATTTGTGATAGTAGCATCTAACATGATATCATATTGTTTTTTCTTGTTGAGGTTGAAACTATTTTTATGCCTTTTCATGTTTGAAACTCAAGTGGATGGATTTCGATGGAACAACAGTCCATGTCTTGTGATGTATGCTTGCATGTGGTATTTTTTAATTAAAATATGTATGCTTCCCGTAAATTCTGGTCTCTTACAAGTGGTGGGGTCCCAGCAGAGCTGTAGTTAATACAAGGAAAAGGCCAGAGCAGGTTTTTTATGCCCTAAAACTGTCTGGTTCAACGAGTCATTTTGAATTGGCTGGCAATAACGTGGGGAAGTGTAAGTGGAAGGGCTGTCGTAGGGTTTGTCGATAAATTGACTTTTGTGAGAGAATAAAATTTAACAAAAAGATTTTATTATTATTATTATTATTAGCCAAAAGAGACGTCACATATAATTCAATCTTTAAAAAAAGCTTATAAATCATGATGTGGATTGATCACGTATGAGAGATTTTTTTTTTTAAAAAAAGAAATATTTTATTTATATATATAAACATATTTCATACACATTTTAAACTAAAATCTTTAATATAAAATCTTTAATTGTTTTGAATAAAAATAATTTACAATAACTATATATGATGAGAAATTGCAACTTAAAGTTTCTAGTTAATTTTTTATTTTATTTTATAATCTTTTTGATATGTATCATGTAATAAGTTTTTATTAAATGCATGACATTATTGGTCAAAATTTAAAAATGTTGACACATAAATAAATAACTAATGTGTAATAACTATAAAATATACTTAAAATTGCACCGTTTTATGTTATATTATTGTAAATAAATACAAAGATAGATATAGAATATAGCTTTTTCTTCAAGTTGGTCCCAAAGTGGCTAAGGTCCAAAATGTTTGCAATAAAATTATATCAATAAGTTGATACTACAACATTAATGCATATCCAACTAATCTTCTTTTGTGCAGAGAGATTAAATCTTTTTCGAGTCAAGTTTTATCCAAATCAATACATTTATGAAAATTTTATATTTAAACTAATGTATTTGTGATAAATTTTTCTTCACAGCCTTTTATTTATTTGAATTCAAATCCCATAACTCGTTCAAATTAATTCTTAAAGGATTTGTTATTACATTGTGTATGAATTGATGGTCTGACCCGACCCAACAAATTAATCGACTCTTTAACCTAGCTCTTTATTCTTGCCAGGTTTTAAATTAATCCCAAATAAGAGTTGACCTGATTAACCCGACAAGTCATTCCATGACTTGATTCACTCGGTCAAAATCTAGTTTAATTTTTTTTCAAAATAATATCGTTTTAATTTTATTTTTTAAAAAATCTTGAAATAACATCGTTTTGGATTTGATTAGGTCAACTTAAATTAACCCTCTCAACTAATAATTCATATCATGAGTCCGACCGAGTTTATTAACTTTTAGCATGAGCACAAAGCATACATGCTTGAGGTATTTGGCTTGTTGGACATGTATTGCAACCATGTAATTTAAAAAAAAAAAAATCTTGAAGCAATGTTATTTTAAACTTCATCAAGTAAATTCAGATTAACCCGATTAACTAATAATCCAAATAGTAGATCAACCGAAAGTTTAATAACTTTCGGTAGGAGCACAAAACATTCATGCTTCATGTATTTGACTTGTTGGACCTGTATTGCGACAGTATAATACGAGAAAATATCAGAAGCTCCAAGACACCAAACGGCATGATTTTATGATGCTAGAGAAACCGGCATGACCATATGATACGAGGGAAGGGTCCACACGGAATTGTAGGTTCCATGCATAATCCATCAGTTGTACAGCTTGAAGTGCCAGAGAGGTAAAGATAGAACAGAAAATGCCATCCAACTCTTGACGACTCTTTCATTGTTCGTTCACATGCTCAAATTGGCCCCAAAAAGCTACAAGAGAACGTGGTGGTTGAAGGGGAGAGAGTCCAAATTTGTGTATGCTTTTGCTTTCAAGGCATTCTAAAGATTATCAAGATATTCAGAAAGTGGGGCTTGCTGTAGTGGGCACTAGGTGGTAAACGGTGGAAATCGCATCCACAACACCCCTTTCCAAGAAAGATCACCAGCTAATCATTACCAGTTCCTGGAAAATGTCACGAAAACAGCACGGTGACAATACATATTTCCAAAGACTTTCTGGAAGAATTGCAGTGAAGTTGCTGTTTTTGTTCCTAAATATCTGAAGCAGAAACTATGTTCTTCCAAGTGGGGTCATATTTAACAGACAAAAATCGAACTTACAGTCTTCCCATCCCTACTTGCTTCTGACAGCTCTTGATCCTGACTCTCTTTGGTGGTACTGAGGAGAAAATTACCACCAAGTGGAAATCCCAATTAAAATCACATGCATTGCACTGATGCTGCAAATATTATGAGCATCAGAACAGCATTCTTTTAGCGGGATAAGAATAAAAATTTGCATAGCAATGTGCTATACCAAGTATGCATTGATGATTTGCAGAGGAAAAGACACGATTTAATCCTTTGAAAATAGCATGCAATAGGCACTCATTTATGGTAATTTCCATCAGAAATACTTACCTTAGCCAAGCATTGCCCCGGATCTGATATTTAGACAGCCAAATCAAAGATTTCCTAAAGTTAAATTATATGATAAGGTGTCAGCAATTCATCACCAAGAGAGGAGAGAGAGAAAATAAACTTTAAAGCAGAAGTTTATTGATGAACAGAGCTAACATCAGTTAACAACACTAACTCATTAAAAAGAAAAACAACACTATAATACAAAGAGTGAAAAGCAGAGGAGTTAGGACTATGTCCTGTCTACAGACACACACTTTAGTTTTCTCCTTGCTGTTTAGATAGAAGATAAGATGACTGTTTTTTAGACCATAGAGAGAAGACAACTGGAAAACCAAACCCAGAAAGACAACCAACAAGATGATCTAACCTGAAATATCCTGGTGGAGATTGAGGGTATGATGAAACCTGAACAATCAACTTGCTCTTAGGAATTAGTATAGGAATTAATCAAGTACTAATCATCTCAGCAATGGTATTTTATTTTGTTTTACTACTCCCAAGTAAAATTTCTGGGAAATGAATTTTAAAAATTGATTGTTTTAGCTCAGCTTTTTTCTTGTAATTCATTAATTTGAGTTGGTATGAAATAGAATGGAGAGTTTTAAAGCTTTTTTGTAGGTTATGGAGCCTAGGCTTTTCTTCTCTCATTTCATCTCCCTAAATTCTTGACTTGTAAAAGGCTTAAAAAAATACCTCAAATTGCTATTCACGCAGGGTAACTTTTATTAATTAAAAATAATAATACACAGAGATCTTCCAAAATGTTTCACAGCCTTATTCCACCAACAAAGCCTTCTAAAACAAAAAACCAAAGCTGAAAACATCAAACTCTAACAGTATTCATTTGTGGAATTTCTCATTCTGCCGAAATATCAACAACAAAATGCTTGCATCAAATTGGTCATATCTACATGACAGAATAAAATACACAGGCAGAACCACACAATTGAAGGGCTTCAATACTCAAAAACATCGACAGGATAATGTTCAATTGGCTCTCACAGACACCAGGACCCATCAAAGCAGTCATTTGGCACTAGGGGGCAATGAGTCTAAAATAGCAGTTATCTTCTTCTGTAACTCTGGCTTGTTGGCTCCCACAAGCTTGTCCAGCTGCTGCCCATCTCGAAGGAAGAAGAAAGTAGGAGTAGCTTTGATCTCCCATGAAGCACTGAAGTCCTGCAAACACACATAGTAACACACTAATTTTAACCATCATCCAGTTCAACATATTCCGCTGTAAACAAAACTTGTAGCCATATCAATATATGACAAATTTCAAAATCAGGATTGAATTTCTTTTCTTTTCTTTTTTCATTTATATGACTTTTTATTCAATATCTATTGTGAAGACTGTACAATAAGTCGAGAGAGAGAGGGAGGGTGCATATCATGCAACTAAAAGGATAGTTATGACAGTCCAACCTATGTAGATGAATGACAAGAGAAATTGGGATATCAGGAAGCTCGAATATAATTTACAACTTACAGATAGTTCATCAACATCAATCACCAAGAACATTAGAGAAGGGTAGTTTTCCGATAGCTCAATGTAGTATGGTGCAATCTGTTTACAAGGACCACACCATCTTGCACTGAAATTTGCGAGCACCTGTTAAACATCCATATTCAGTTCAAAATGAAAACAGATTACTAAAACACACTAGTCAGTAGATCAAATAAATTTTACATGAAGTCAGCTCCAAAGCCAACCAACATGGTTGTATTGTATACGCTGCAAAATGAGAGCTGTGGGAAATTTTAGGGTGTAGGGTGCATCTATTTGATGGAGACATCATACCCAAGACATGACATGGTTTACATGTCCGTATGATCTATTAATGATTTTATTAATGATGAAGGATAGCTGAAATTTTGTGTTATTAGATTTTATTTAGGTTTATTTATTGGGCTTAATTTAACTATTGTTTGATATTTTATTTGTGGGCTATAAATCCAATTATTTATTCTAGTTAGGTTTTAATATTTATATCCTATTTATCTAAATGTTAGACCTCTCCTTTTTAATACAAATTACTGTTTCCAAAAAATCTAAATATTACACAGTTTTTGATGAATTAAATAAAAATTACGAAGTTGTAGATTTTCTCAACCCACATTCTTCTCTTCTTCAGTTTCTTTGGCTTCTTTTTTTTAAGTGTTTTTTTTAGCTTTAAATCTCTTTTGTTCCACAACAGTTTTGGCATCAGAGCATATTCTTTTAATTGTTCTCAATATTAATCTATCTATGGACTTGTTTAAATCCTAGATTTTATGGGAAGCTTTCATCAATAGTGATAAAAAAAAATCACCACGCCACCAGCAAAGGGTGGCAACAGACCGAACCAACAGCAGACTATCCAACATCCACCAGCAGCCACAGCAGCAAGAGTCCAGACACGAACCAATAATTCAGCAACTTCGTCACACCAGCCGTCGCACAACAGTCTTTGAGAAGAGAAGATAGCAGCGTGTTAGAGAGGCGAGGAGAGGACAAAACTGCAGCAGCACTTTGACAAATGTTTCTCTCTCGTTGATTTGTTGAAGTCAAAAGGCAGCAACACTATCTATTAAAGAAGATAGATCTTCCTTTTTGACACATCAAAATTGGCAGCAACAATATCTATTAAAGAAGATAGATCTTTCTTTAACACGTCAAGATTGGGAGAGAGAGACGTGGAAGAGGATGAGATTTCGTGACAGTTCATTGCCAAATTCCACAATTTACTTTACTTCCTATTTCTATAGCATTTTTTTATTTAGTTGTAATTTTTATTTATATTAGTTTAAAAGAAAAGGAAAAAAAAAGTGACAAAAAAATATATAAAAAAAAGTGAAAAGTGACTGTAAGAGAAAAGGAGAGAAAAATAGGGGGGAAAGTGAAAGTAGCAAAAGGATATTTTTCAGGACATCAACGGCAGCTCACGTGATCCAAATAGTTTATCGTCAATATTAAGTAATTTGATTGGTAAATTACTTAACTATTTGATTCATTGAATTTTATTTATTTGGAAATACACTTTTTATATTCTTTTGTGCTTTAAAAAAATAAAAATGAAAAATATCATCTTGCATTATATTCTTATACTTTGCTCACTTCATATTTTGTTATTCAAATTTTGTCACAAGTTTTTTCATTACATATAGAGCTTATCGAAACTAGTAAAATGTCATGATCTTTATTTAATTAATCATTTACATTTAAGGATCTAGCATTGCATGCTTAAAATTTTTCTTGTGTTTTTTATTCTCGATTGATCTCCACATAAAAAAAAAAAAAAAAACGTAATTAGCTTTATTTATTTATTATGATTTCACTTGTAAAAATCTTATGTGATCTTAATTCCATTTCTAAATTAGTGTTGCATGCATTTGTATCATGATCATATAATGTCCAAACTTAAGTTTGCACTTACCATGGACTCGACCCATAGTGATACTCTTAGGGCCATTTAAGGAGAAGTGCAAACCCAGATAACCGATATGTTTAAAAGAATTAAACTCCCAAAGAGTTCTCCAATAAGGCACCCAAAGACTAATAAATATTACAAGAATAATCATTATAAGCAAATTCACCTTAAGTGTCACCAATATGACTATCATTTAGGTTACTCTAAATATAATGACCTTGATGAGCAAGTTAGGAGCCCTAACAAAATAAAAGCCCCCACTTTTGACGGTCATCATGACCCTTAGATCTTTGATAAGTAGATTCTTGACATGGATCAATTCTTTGAGTAGCACAGCTTGTTTGATAATAAAAAAGTACTTTGCATAGATTTTGTAAAAGTTTAAATGATGATTTTAGAAAAAAGATTAGGCTCATAGGTGTTTTCACTTTTGACCAAATCTATACTGTATTGCAAGATTATGAGTTGCTTATAAAAAGTAATGGATAAAATATCAAGACCCCTCCTAGTACCCCTTTTAGATCTCAATTTAAAAATTATGGTTCTTTGTTAGGTACTCCATCATATAAACTTAATCCTAGTGGTGCTCAAATTATAAAGATGAAGATGAGGAAAACACAAATTGTTAATGAAATGTTTAGAATGAGTTCAGAGATTTAGTGTGCTAAATGTTAAGGTTTCGATCATATCTTCTTCAACTGCACATTTAAACCTTTAGCCATCCAAAAACATAAGCATATAGGTGAAAAGAAAAACTATTGCATTTGATTTGTATGAACTCAATCCTAAGGACTTTAAAGATTTAAATGAAGAGGATGTGAAAGAAAAGGGACTTAACACTACAAGTCCAAATGAGTCTGAAAATAAGATTAATAAAGAATATAATAATTCTACTTTAGTGATAGAGGAAGGAGTTTTTAGTGAAATTGCCCGAAGAGATAAATATGATCTTAGAAGAGTCTCATGATATTAGTCCTTTTAAACTATCTGATTCCCTACCCACCATGCTTGACGTCTAGCACGTCAAAGGTTTAGAGAAACATGCTCCTCACCCCCCTCATGGTTGACATCCAGCACATCATAGGTTTAGAGTAATATGTTGAGCTCCATGATCCCTTACCCCTAGCATGTGATGAGAAAAATGAAGATAATCATAATTTACCATGTTATATCCAAATTATATCTACTAAGACTCCAAATATATGATTCGGCTGAGTCTTTAACATGTAGAGTTCATAATTTACATGTTGAGATCATAAAACAAATTCAAGCAAATAATGAACAATACAAATTTCGAGTTAATTTACATAAATATCATGATGCACTTAATGTTAGAGATTATTTTACGATACAAATTAAAACTGAACAGTGTTCATTGAAAACCAATCTTAAGTTTTAAGCGAGCAGTGTTAGACCATTAAAGCGTTGCAAATAAGTTACGTTATTAAACTACCACTAAACTTTGATATTAACTCTACTTTTGTCATGATGGATCTCGTTATATATATAACACAACAGTTTATCTTTGATGATCTTTTTGAAACCCTTGGCTCATTATCCTTATCTTTGGCACAAAAAAAAAACATATTAATACTACTTTGGAAGCACTAGTTGTTTTTACCAGGGACGGTGAACTTCAACGATTCTCGGTATATGAGCTAGAGGACCAGATTCATATTATACTTGGATTACCAAAAAGACATCACAACAGTTTGATCCTTATCTTTAAAAGCGTTATTGGAGTTGCCTTGAACCATACTCGACATGGTCAAGTTCTTCCAACCTTGAGAGAGTTGATGGGAACATCAAACCCGAGACATGGTTCACACTTTCATAAGTTTTATGATGATGGAGAATAGTCAAACCCTTGTGTTATTGGATTTTATTTAGGTTTATTTAGTGAGCTTAATTTAACTATTATTTGACATTTTATTTAGTGGGCTATAAGCCCAATTGTTTGTTTTAGGATTTTAGTATTTATATCCTATTTATTTAAATGTTAGATATTTTTTGATAAATTAAATAAAAATTGCATAAGACTTTTTTTTAACCCACATCCTTCTCTTTTTCAGCTTCTTTGGCTTTTTTTTTCTGAGCTTCTTCTTTCTTTTATTTTAAGCTTTAAATCTTTTATATCCTGCATCAGCACTATTTCGTCTCTTTTGGTTCTCAATAAGAAATTCGCTAACCTCAAGTTATAATTCTCAGTCAAAAGACATTAATGAGTATTGTAAAAATACGATAATGGAAGAAATAAAAATCCTGTGGATGGACAAAAGTCAAACTTACAATTTTGCCATCCCTGCTTGCTTCTGACAGCTTCTGATCCCATCTCTCTTTTGTGGTAATGAGGTGCACATTACCACCAGCAAGCTCAATATGCGGCTCATCATCATCCGCGTCATGGTTGCGCTGCAAATAGCATGAACACTCAGAACTCTGTCCTTATATGACTTCCACAAGATAAGAATAAAACATGAATATGAGTGCATAATAGCAAGTGCGCATTGACAATTGCATAGGACAAACACAATTTAATCCTTTAAGACAGTGCCATGGAAAAGTGGAAGCCTAAAAAAAACCAGGGAATAATAACATAACGAGTCAGCTATATCTATATACAAAAAGGAGTCCATTTTAGAAAAAATATTTAGCCAAAAGAATTGATTCTTTTTTTTTTTTTACATGTGAATAGATTCACTCGAGTGCCATCAAGCATAAACGAAATAGATGAATTTGTTTTTTATTCTTTATTTCAAACAGAGTAGAATGCAAATTTCTATCCACAAGTTTAATATTTAAAGTTGAAAAGTCTCTGTTATTGTTTTACTAGTTTTTAAGTGGTTAAGCGAGTTCATTATTCTTTGTTTTAGCAGCACTATCCTCTCTAAAACAATAGGTAAAATTATAGTTCCCCTTTGTGGCTTGACTCTTCACGGACTACTTTAAAAGTTTTTAATTGTGACTGCAACATTTTTGGACAGATGATACTGATTCGTGTTACATATTCTGTTGACATCTCAATTAAAACTGCCAGTGATGTGAAACTTGTTATACATGATGTCTCTTCCTGAATGCATAATGCATCTGACACAGACTTGCACCATTTTAACCTGGAAATTTTCTAAAAGCAATCAATCAATGACTCGACGACATTGTATCCATCTTAGTATTCACCATCTTTTCCAGGCCGCAAATGAAAATCACATCAGCTAGGGAGCCTTTACTGAGAATCTGAGTAAACTAACCGCTAAAAGGTTTCTCTTTTCCTAACTGACTACCATGTAAAAAAAATATGTTAAAAATCGGATGAGCAGTCTCCTGGACAATGTTACTCCTGAAACTAAGTATATTCAATACAATGAAATCCCAGAACCCATGCTCTCCTATCAACGAAAACAAGTTTGTAAGTCTCTAACTTAAAAGTAATATAATTGCTTAGGTTGTCTCAATTTCCCATGAAAATGTGTTTTTCAGTAATTAGATACTTTCAGCCAAGTTATATCCCATGTTACCAACTACTTTAAGATCAGCCTGGGGAATCCTTTTCTGCAGTATCATACCAGCCAAGGCCCTAACCTTCATTTAATCATAATTCAATACTACCTTCTGCTGCAGTCTTACAAACTACTATTTTGATCATTTCTCCATTCTAAACTATTCACAGTCCCTTCAAGAGAACCAGATTCCATTGATAAGCACGATCTTTTCCAAAGTAAATTTTCCTTGTTATTGTGAAAGCAATATGAAGACAACAATACACCTAAATCCACATGGAATCTTGCACAGAAACCACGACACCAAGAGGGCATTGGTGATTCATGATGGACGTGGTACGATTTGATTCCTGGGAACAGTGCAATAACATAAAGTGGAAGCCTTAAGAATAGGTGGGGAGTAAGCCATGGAGTCAGCTAAATCTACATTTCAAGGAGTCCATTAAAATACTAAGCCAAACGAACTGATTCGTTTTTCTTTACAAAATTGAATAGATTCATTATGGTGCCACCAACAGAACATAACAAAATTGACAGATTTGGTTATTGTATAACAAAAAAAAAATGCAGAATTCGATCCCAACTTTCCTATTCAAAGTTGAAAAGATTTTGATAACATTTTAAGAATTTCAGAGGGTTGAGAGAGTTTGCTATTCTTCATGTTAATAACATTTATCCTTGCACGGCAAATCCGGCAAATCCCTTCTGTGGCTTCACTGGTCACCCACAAACCATTAACAAAATCCTTAACTGTTATTGTCATGTTTTTAGGACACATAATAACAGCATGTTTTTTTTGCATACACAGTTGATTTATCTTAACCAAAACTACAAATGATGAGAAGCTTGTGATGGTTTTAGGACATATGATAACATTATGTTTCTCTTACTCGATGCATAACCATGAAATTGATACAGAATTCCACTATTCTTGGAACTTTTCTAAATGTAATAAAATGACAATAACAATGTTGTATTTATTGCATATCCTCTTTTTTCATTTTTTTTTTCATGCCACACATCATATCAGCTGGTGAGCCACGACTATCAAACCTTAATACATCACCTACAAAAGGATGCTCACCTATCAGCCAAAAAGATAAGACTCCAAGTCTCTAACCTAAAAGTAAGGATACATCTTAGGTATCGTCTCATGTTCCCAAGAGGGCTTCAGCGAGAGAATATTCCCGCCACATCATCCCTAGTACCAACTAGCTCAAGGTTAGCTGTGGAATCCTTTTGTGCAATATTATACCAGCCAAGTTCCTGACCTCCATTAAATCAATAACTCAACTATATCTAATGCTACAATATTACAAAGAACTATAATTTTAGAAATGGCTCAGTTCTTAACTCCTCGTAAAACCTTCAAAGAACCAAACCCCATCAATAAACTTCCATTTTCACGACTGTCTAGTAATTTTTTTCCATTTGCAGTATCTAAAAACAAGAAGAAAAACAATAAGAAACCTGAATTCCAAGCTTCCCCATACACAAACAAAAAAGAGTAATCGGTTGCAATTATAAGTAAGAAGATAAAATAATTAATTTCCATAGAAACTCTTACCTTAGCCAAGCAAAGTCCCATATCCGATTTCCAGACTTTAAACCCAAGCAGATTGATGTAATGTCCCAATTACCCTGAAAATGGAACGAAATCCAAAATCTTCAACACGCCTAAAGAAAAACCACTAAAATGCATATTGTTGTTAACAATTCACAGCAACAACAACAACAAAACAATAAACTAAAAAGAATTTAACCACTTCAATTCAAAACTGTGAAGCAGAAGCCTCTAAATCATATCAGTAAAATTAAATTTGGGTAGTAAGAAAAAGGAAAAATCTTTCAAAACATTTCTCTTTAAATTACAATTAAGAACCAAAAGTAAGATCATTTACTTCAACAATCAGCATATTAAAACTCTCTTCTTTCAATAACATTAACAGCACTATTCTTAAAGAAAAAACATTAAAAATAGAAACAATGAAGCATAGAGAGAAATTAAGGCAAGAAGGGGGTCATCAATTATGATTACCTTCTTCTTTAAGATTAAAACAAGGAGATTATGAACCCTAGTCTTGATTTGCTGAGTAATGAAGGGGAGAGACAGAAGAAGAATGTTTTGTTGTCCACAGGTAGACAAAGGTTTGTGCTTTTTCTGATTAAACTAATGAAAAGGAGAAAGAAATAACAAACAAAGGTGAGACATTCTTTTGTTGTTGGGTAATTGGAGTTGTTGCTTTGGTTTACTGTCCTTGTATTTTGCTCCGTTTCTAATTTTAGAGAGGAGGTTGCACTAAAATTTATTACTTGCCGTAATGTCATTAAGTAAGTGCCTAAGGTTATAGAAATGATTATTATTTATTTGAAAATATATAAAAATAATATTTTTTTTATTTTTTTAAAAATCATTATCAAATTATTAAAAAAATTTAAAATTATTAAAATAAAAAAATTCAAAAATATTTTTTGAATGTAAAAATAAACAAACTTAATAATGTGTTTGGGAGGGTAGTTGCTGTTATTTTTAAAGTGTTTTTTACTCGAAAACATATCAAAATAATATTTTTTTTATTTTTAAAAAATTATTTTTGACATCAGCATATTAAAATGACTTAAAAATACTAAAAAAAATTAAAAAAATTTAATTTTTTTCAAAAATACTTTTGAAACGCAAAAACAAACAGGATCTTAATTTAGCTACTATCATGGTTTTTAAACTCAAATACTGAAAATACTTTTAATAAATCTCACTGAAAACTTTATTTCTTAAAAAATCTTGATTAGAAAAATATAATTAATTTGTAAATTTTTTAAATTTAATTTTTAAAACACAACCATAAAACCTACCTTAATATACAAAAAAACTTACCTGAATATCGCCTCCCATAAAAAAAAAAAAGAAAAAAAAAGTAGATAAAGTTTGTTAGGATAAAAAAATATTTGCACTGTTTTCAAGTGAACTTTCTAGTAAGTTAGGGTTTTTGTCTTGAAATAAATGATTGTTACCATTTTCACACCACTGTAATATGGTAGATGGAGTAAGCATTAATTGGTGAGTCAAACTGGTCCTCAATTTAAAATCTATTGCCTACTAATTAGTGATTAAGAATTATTAACCATGGTGGTCCAGTGATAAAAGCTTGGGACTAAGAGGTTTGCTTTCTCTGTGGTTTTAGGTTTGAGCCCTGTAGTTGCTCATATAATGGTCATTGGAGGCTTACATGGTCGTTAACTTCAGGACCCGTGAGATTAGTCGAGGTGCGCGCAAGTTGGCCCGGATACCCACATTAAAAAAAATTATTTTTTATGGAATACTTCTATAAAATATAAAATATACATGGAAATTACAATGCTTGTTGATAAAAAAAAAAATAAACTTGAAAATGTAGATTAAAACAAGTATCAATCATTTCGCCTCGAACGACTCTATTTTAAATTGAAATTCCTATGCTGGATTTACATGCTCTTATTGGCAGGTATTTTGGTCAGTCTGAAGATGTCATTTCTTTTGTTTTTGTCTCTCGCCAAGCATCACAAATATCCCAGATAGATGTCAACAACAAGAGACAGCATAACTGATATCTGAGAGGTGGTCAAATTTGCTAGCTGCGAGCAATAGAAGAATGGCCGACAAGGTGAAGAACAAGAAGCTTGATTCTTCATGAAGTCGATGGTGACTCCCAGACTCCGTTTGTTTTTGAAAAATTAATTTTTAAATTTTTTTATGTTTATTTACTATTAAAAAAATTGATGAACAGAAAATATTTTCCGATCAATAAAAAATACTTTACAGTCAAAAAAAAATTTGGTTTGGTTTTCAAGAAAGTGTTTTCCTTTTATTTTAGGCGAAAAACACTTTCTGGAAGTTGTGAAAAATTTAAAAATATCATATTATTTGTTGATTATATCTAATTTGATCCTCAAACTTTTGATTACTATATATATTTTGTTTTTCAATTTCATCCCTTATAATTTAATTTTTATATTAATTTTGGTTCTTATTTTTATAATTGTTATTTGTTTTTTCTTTATTATTTTTTAATTGAAATCTTTTATCTATCAAATTTGATCCTCATTCTTTTGATTGTTACTTATTTTATTTGAAATAATTTATGAAATGTTAATTATTATTATTTTAATTTCTTCATCTTTTTTTTTTAGATTTGATCTCTATTATTTTGATTATTATTTATTTTATTTGAGATAATTTATGAAATTATATTTGGTTTTCAATTTCATTCTCATTCAACTTTTTATTTTGTAAGATTTGTTCCTCATTATTTTAATAAACTTGAAAAAAATAAAACATTAATAAGTTATTTTCCAGCTTATTTTCCATGACATAACCAAACACTGGAAAATATTTTCTAATTTATTTTTCATTACATTACCAAACATTAAAAAATAATTCATTTTTCTAGACTTCACTTTTTTAGAATTAACTTTTCAAAAAAATATATTTTCCAGCAAATAAATAGATTCTTATATTTCCCAGGAATTCACTTTGAAGTTTTCAGTTGCAGAGCAAGACCCCACCCTCGAGAACCTTGAACGGAATTTAACCCGGAAGATCCTTTTATCTGTGCCCCATAACAGGGTAAATGAAACAGAATCACCATGACAATGAAATCTCATTTTGTTATATTTAAGCATTCAAAGAGACAAGCCTAAAGTGATTTAAGCTTTTCCTGCCTCCATTTCCTATAAGATAATCTTTCACGTTCAATCTCAGTATTTTCACAATTTGGTCTGGTGAGCAAAGTAACGAGCGTGTTTGTTCATGAGGTGCACTACGCGATGCATCTCGTAAACAAATACGCTTTTCCACAACTGGATGTCAAAGCTTAAAAATGTCTACACTCTATGGACAACTCGCATAAAACAAATGGCCTGGCTTTTACAATGGGCATGCAAGGTAGGATACAGAAAAATAAATGAAATGAAATGCCCAAAGGGTAAACAGTTAAAAAAGGCAGCAACAAGAAACGTCTAGATTAAAACGACATACTTTCCATATATTATTTCCATGCAACCCCCAAATCATAGTTTAGAGCTGCACGAAATATCATTCATTCTTATGAAATTCAAACCCTCACAAAACCAACCCCAAAAGAGTAAACAGACCATGTTTCAACACATAACAATAAACGCAAGCCATTTATACAATGTTTCCATAACGTCAGCCCATGGCATACTTCTGTGTCCAACTGCGAGCAGTGGCTTCATATTTGGCTCGGTCAGTCTTGTACATATGGGCAATCTCTGGTACAAGAGGGTCATCAGGATTTGGATCAGTCAGCAATGAGCAAATGGAGAGCAGTACCTGATAAGCATCCATCAATTAGCAGAAATAATTAACAAATCTTTCTTTGACTGTGGTAGCATGGGAGTGAAGTACAGAGACTTCTGTGTTAGTTTCAAGATGAAATCTAAAGCCTCATGCTCACCCAACCAACCCACTGAACCATTCTGCTTTGACAGCATTGATAAATTAAAGAAGAAGAAGAAGAAGAAGAGCCCTGTTTGAATTTCAGCAACAGAGAGCCTCATGTTCTTAATCTATGGAGCATGAAGCCAATTCATGTTTTATATCCTAAGAAACATTAACTGCAGGAGAACATTCAAGTTGCTAAACAGGAGAACAAGACACGCACCATTGCTATCTACACACACAAGCATAGACTGGCAAGCAAATTTTACTGCCGTAACATTACACTTGGTCATTTCAGAATAACATTCTAGATTCTTGATGGACACATTTTGCAGACAATAAACATGGATAAAAATCTATAAGATGACAGACTCTTAGCAATAAGCGTAACTAGTCAGGGGCGGAAGCAGGGGTCCGGGCCCCCCCTGCAAGACATTTTTTTTTTAATTAATGGGTATTATTGGGTAATTAAATGTGAGGAGATTTTATATTTTTTATTGTAAAGAGGTGAGCATTTAAGTGACTTTACTTTTGATTTCTTTTGAATTTATTCTTGACCTACACGGGGAAAAAAAATATAAAAACATTATTTTGTGAAATAAAAAACAGAGCCACCAATTTACCCTAATCTAAATCCTGCAGCCGATCAAAAATAGAAATAAAAACACAAATCATGAGCAAAATTTTTCTACAAAAAGATTAAAGTAGAGCTACCAATTAATTTATCTTTCATCAAACAAAACAAGGTAATTTAAATTTAAAATCTAATTTTGTTTTGTTTTGGGATGTTTCTTAATAATTTGATGATGCTTTTTTTATAATTCTACCATTTTTGCTCTTTTTTTTCTTAGATCTGCTAGTTCTACCAATTGTTTTTTTGAATTCTTGTTATAGTGATTTTTTTCTAATTAATTAGATATATTTTATTGGTTTGTTTTGATTATGCTTGGATTTTTTTTATATATTTTGTTTTAGCAGAGCCACCAAAATTATCAATTTTTTCTTATGATATATGTTTTGATTGCAGGTTGAACCATGAACAAAATAAAAAGAATTGTTTTTTTTTTTGAAAAAACAAGAAAAAATATTGATAACTCACAGCCTACTGAACGAGCTTTTTCAGTGATAAAGATTGTTAAAACAAGACTTCGCAATCGGATGGAGGATGATTTTCTTGCAAATTATTTGATTGTTTATATAGAAAAAGAAATTGCTGAAAGATTCACAATTGATATGATAATCGATGATTTCTATTCTATGAAAGAACGACGAGCACAATTAAAATAAATATGTAAAAATCATTCTTTATTATTTTTTGCCTTATTTCAAAGTTTATCAAACATAAATAATGCTTCGCTTTAGCTAGTGTTTCTTATATACTTTGTATATTTATATTTGATAGGTATAAAGACCAACAACATTAAAGTGATGGATACATCATGAAGATGAAATTAACTTCATTGCTTTGACTCAATTTGATATTGCTCCAAACATTTTACCTTATACAAAGATCATTATATGTTTATAGTAAGTTATTTGAATAAAACTAAATTATACAGGTTTTGTTTTACAACTCATGTACAATAAATTAAAACAAATATTATATCTTGTTATATTAATTTTGCCCCCCCTAACAAATAATTCTAGCTCCGCCCCTGTAACTAGTAACAATAAATTTGGAAGAGAGTGATGTGAATGCCTGTATTCTTAAACTACTGCCACATAAACTATGTGATCACAAACTCTTCCATTCTCCATTCATCCTAAAACAGATCATAGTCTACAAACTTTACTCGAGCAAACTATTGCTAGTAAAAAACAAGAACTGCAGCACATTAACATGTTATCAGCATATATTAACAGAGCAAAATCAAACCTTAGAAATGGTAAGAGCAGGACTCCACTGCTCTTTGAGGATATCAAGACAAATGCTTCCATTACTATTAATGTTGGGATGAAAGACCTTGGTCCTAAACGCAACCTGAAAAGAGTGTAAAAGAAACATCATTATCCCTCCGGATATAAAAAAAGGGCACACACACAACCAAACAAAACAAAGCCTTTTTATCTAACCACATACACAAGTCAAAATCTGAAATTGCTCCATTGACAGCAAAACAAATTACCTTTGGAGGTTTGAAAGGATAATCAGGAGGGAAATGGATGGTTACTAGAAACACCCCACCTGCATATGGACTATCAGCAGGTCCCATTATTGTTGCTTGCCAGTGAAACATATCTTCAGCTACAGGACCTATATATCCAATCAAAACCCAGGATTTACCAACCTCCAGATTTGAACAATCCCAGATAAAACTAATCATCCATTGCAAAAAAAAAAAGTTCAAGCAGAGTGGGCTTCAAGCCACAACCAAGCAGACTGAAGTTCACATAAAAAAAAGGAAAAAAAAAGCACAAAACTGAAATTTTGCCAAATCAGAATAAATAAAGAGCTGGGTTTTCAGAAATTTTTTTAAAAAAATATTGCACACCTGCACTGCAAGAAGTAGGTGGATCCTTCTGTAAATCCTTGAGTTCCTTCAAGATACGCTTTGCAGCCATTATTTTTACCTCTCCTCTTCACCTTGTTAAAAACAAAAGAGAAAAAAAAGTTATAAACAGCAGAAAACAAACAAAAAAGAAAGAAAAAGAAAGAGTACCTGAAGATGAGTGGTGGAAGGGGAAATCTGCGATCTGGAAATAAGTCGACAGTGGACCAACACAACCGCTGATTTCCCACTCCCCTGTTATCTGACAGATAAAAGAGGTAGCCGCGGAGGAGGAGGAGGAGGGTCTGCTTTTGGTTTTTTTCGGAATCTCCTTTTATTGTGTTAGGGTCTGTTTGGCGGTGCTGAAATAAAATTATGCTACCTTTCTCCGTATAGTCTTATTCTTGAGGGTTAAATTTGTCCTTGTAAATTTATTAATGTTACACTTCGACTCTCGTAGTTTAAAATTTATTAATTACTATTATGATTTTAGTGTTTATTCGGTAATATGGCGGGAAATTAAAAGGGTGGTATTAAAAAAAGCATCTCCAACTGAGAAGGTAAAAGAAAAGCTAAAAGAAAAATCTTGTACTTTTAACTTTTTTATTTGTTTCTATACACTCTAACCGGGTAGCTAAAATGACAGCTAAAATAGCTGTTGAATACGGTAAAAGCTATTTTTATCTTTTTCTGTAGCAAAAGGCAAATGAAGACGTTGGCAACCACTTTTTTCTCTGTTGATTTATATCCGTTGGCCAACGTCTTCATTTTGTATTCTTTGGCAAACATTAATGTTTTTCATTTAAAAGCATAACCAACAGAAGAAAAAGGACAATATTTAAGCAAAACAGAAGGAAAAAAAAAACTTTCCTGCAAATTTCACCCTTCTCTCTGATTTAAAAAACAAGAATTAATTGTTCTCCGGTTAATTAATAATATCAATTGTGTTAATTAGTTGAAATCAAAAGGTATGTTTGCTTAAAGACTTTTTATATTTTTATTATTTTTTTGCATCTCTTGATTTTTATTTGCTATTTGTAATGATTTTTATTTCTTTGTTATTTTATATTTTTTATATGGGTTAAGGAAGATAATTTTTATTTATATTGTTATCTTTGACAAAATTGAAAGGAAGTAATGATGGTAGCTGATATTGATAAAAACATAGAGTGATATATCTTAAATTTATTTTTGATTGTCTATTTTAATTTGAGGTCAATTATATTTTGTCTTGTTAAAAATGCAACTAAACCAAGTGATTAGATTAATTGTATGATTAGATTAATGTTAGAATAAGTAGAAGGCAATTCTTATTATTAATTCACATGTATAGAAACTACAAAATTGCTAAACATTGAATGTGAGCTTCCTTTACACCCTTTTATAAGGTTTTAACTTGAGTTTTTTTTTTTTAATGTAGATAGATTCAAATTTTCCGAGCTCTTTTACCAACTTTCTTATGAGCGAGTCAGAAGATATTCTCTCTCGACCAAGTGATTCTAATCAATTAATTAATGACTTAACATATTCGAATTTAAATGTCAATACAATAAAAAAATTACAAAGAAGTAAAAACTTCTCACCAGAAGAAGATTGTTTATTTGTCTCTGCATGGTTAAATACAAGCAAGGATCCAATTACATGAGTTGAACAACAAACAAGACAATTATGGGCTCGCGTATATGTTTACTTTGTAGAGAATTGAGGAAACTTGAATAATCGTTCCCAAATAAGCATCTCAAATAGATGGCAAGAAATAAATAGAGAAGTTGGTAAATTTGTTGGATTTGTTACTTAAATTGAAAATCATCAGCAAAGTGGAATGACCGAAGAATCAAGGGTAATTTTAATATTCATTTCCATGTTAAATTATTTAACATATATTTTAACATTATTTAATTAATTTATTTTTTTACCAGATTAATGATGCTCGGCAAATGTATACTTCTTGTGTTAGCAAACGATTTCAACTAGAACATTGTTTGGTTATCTTAAGAAAAGAACCCAAATGACAATTTAAGCGTGCAAGTCAACATCAAAGGTTAAACAAGAAACAAAAAAGTCATATCAATGCAAGTCCGGCTTCATCAACTCCATCTACCCCTGATTCTGTTAGTTTATGAGAAGATAGTGAACCATTGATTTATCAAGATAAACCAATCGGTCAGAAGGCTGTAAAGGAACGACTTAAACGTAGACAAGAAAAAGATAAAGTTGGGGAGATAATTGTAACAAATCTCTTACAACAATTCAAGAATACTCTAGTTGAAATTGAGGATCAGAAGAAACAAGACAGGAAAATTATGTTAGAGCAACAAGCCATGATGATTCAACAAAATCAAGAAAAACAAGAATTGGACAGGATTGAGAAAGAAGAACAAATTATAAAAATGGATATTTCTAATTTGGATCCAATTTCTGCAGTGTATTTTCAAAATAGAAAGTTAAAAATTATGCAAAAGAGGGGTCTTAATTTTTAATTAACTTTGATTGATTTATTGTAATGTAATGTATTTTTAATTAAATATGTAGAACATTCTTGGTTATTTCAATTCATAATATTTTTTTTAAGTTCCTCTAACACTTAACAATAATAAGTAGGATTAATTAACTTAAAAGATAACAACTATAATGAAAAAAATATATAAAAAACTTGAAAATTATGATAACATAAGAAGTTCAAATCTAAAGATTCTACTCGTTGACATATTGTTCCCACAAATGTTCAATCAAATCTTCTTGTAGTTGAGAGCTAGTTGCTCTATCCCTAATTCGATTATAAGTTTGAAGAAAACCATGTAGTTCTGGTATTTCACCATGTGACACTGATATAAAGGAATTAACTTCATGTTCATGGTCAAATCCAAGGTTCATTGCTCCTTCATCCTCAATAATCATATTATGCATTATTATGCAAGCTTTCATAATATATGCAAGCGTTTCTTCATCCTAGTATCGAACAAGTTCACGTACAATTACAAAACGAGATTGGAGCACCTCAAATGACCGCTCCACATCCTTTCTTACAGACTCTTGCTTGCTTGCAAAATATTTTCTCTTTGCTCCTAATGATCTTGGGATTGTCTTAACAAAGGTTGACCAATTAGGATAAATCTAATCTGTTAAATAGTATCTCATTATATATTCATACCCATTAATTGTATAATTGACAGGAGCAGTACGACCTTTAGCAAGTGCAGCGAAGATAGGTGACCGATCAAGAACATTAATATCATTTAATGATCCAGGCATTCCAAAAAAGGCATGCCATATCCAAAGATCTTGTGAAGCCACCGCCTCTAGAATTATAGTTGGTTCACTACAATGACCAGTATACATCCCATGTCATGCAATTGGGCATTTCTTCTATTTCCAATGCATACAGTCAATGCTCCCTAACATCCCTGGAAATCCACGCTGCTCTCCAATTGATAATAATCGATAAATATTGGCCTCGTTTGGTGCCCATAGATATCAATCACCAAAAACTTCTATGATTGCTTTGACGAAAGCTTTAAGACTTTCTATCGCAGTTGTTTCTCCAATTCGAAGATATTCATTAGTAAGATCTGCAGGAATACCATATGCAAGTATTCTGTGAGCTGCAGTTACCTTTTGAAGGCAAAATAAACCAAGAACACCTAGAGCATTTGTCCTTTGTTTGAAATATGGATTATGAGCTTCCACTGCATTTGCGATCCGAAGAAAAAGACGACGACTCATCCTAAATCTTCTTCGAAATTGACTTTCGGTGAATTTAGGATTTTCAGCAAAATAATCATTATATAACCTTAACTTACCTTCCTTTCTATTACGATTGACAATATTGTGACCAAGAATAGAGCTACGATAACCTGTTCTACGCCCTTGATTATTCGATTCTTCTTCAGCAACAACAGTGGTAGCAACTTGAAAAGCGAACATAGGAGTGTCATCATCAAAATCAAAAGCATCATAAAAATTAAAATTAGAATGATTCATAATGAATTTTAATGAAATATAACAAAGATTGGAGAGAAGAAAATGACGAGAAAAAATGTTAAGGTATATGAGAATATTTATAGATAGATTATTTTTTCAAATTGTAAAATCTTAGAATGTTGGCGATAATTTTTTCAAAATTTAAAATTTTAAAATTTAAAATATTGGAGGTCATTTTTTCAAAGCTTGAATTAAAAAAAATGAAAATCAAAATTTAAAATGTTGGCGGTATTTTTCAAAGTTTGAATTTGAATTTACTTTTAAAAAATTAAATTTTTAACAATAACATATAAAACTTTAAATTAAAAATATTCATATAAATAAATTTTAAATTTAATTTTAAATTATATCTTTTAACTTTCATTTTACTTCATTAATTTTATATCACTTTTATAAAGTACTCATATTAATTATATAATTAATAACATCATAATTATATTATATATAAAATATCTAAATTAGTTATATAATTATATTAAAATTAATTTAACATGAAATATATTAAAATATAATTGGCTTTTCTATATAGCTTTTTACCATTGGAATGCACATAATAAAAAAAGCTATATTTATACTATTCAAAAAGCTATTTTCTCAATTTGGCTTTTTAATATAGCATTTTCCATTGGAGATGCTCTAAGAGTAGAAACTGGATTCTTGCTCGTTGAACCAATACCTTATTTGCTTCAGGAACAACTAGGTGGGTGGTATGCAGTTGAGTTGATTTTTTTCATGACTTAAAAAACATAATGTTAAAGTGATGCAAGCATTAAAATTTTTGTGACTCAAACATAATGAAGACGAAAAGAAATTGAAAAAATAAAAAATAAAAAATATCTCACTTAATCCATGTTAACATGATAAGCTTGTGATCCGAACTGTGAAACTAGAACATTCTCGTAAAAAGTATATAGGAAAAGAATAAAAAAACTCAATGTTTAATAAAATCAAAGTCAAAAGCTTAAATCAATAAAGAAAATAGGTGTAAAAATAGATTAAAAAGGAATATCAATATCAACGAGGGCTAACATCTCATACTCATGACCCGTGCTTGAGACAAGGTTGACCACATAAAAAAAAATAACAAAACTCAATTCTCAAAAATCTAATGCTAAAGCCTGAAAAATAAATTTTAAAAAATGATAAAAAAACAATAAAAAATAAATTTAACATAAAAAGGTGAAAAAGCCCAAAGTCAATCCGAGCTAATATGGTAAATGTATGACCTGGACCGCAAAACCAAGTTATTATCATAGAAAGTAAAATAAAAAAATACTTCTTCAATAAACTCAATATTAAATTATGAAATCAAAAAATAAAATTGTTGAAAAAAAAAGACCAATATCGATCTGAGTTAAAATTCCATACTCGTGACCCGAGTCATGAGATCGAGATCACTACATTAAAAAAAATTAATGAAGCCTAGTTCTAAAAAAATTAAATATTAAATGATGAAATTAAAAAAATAAACAAATTTCAAAAAATAAACCAAGACAAAAAAAACTATTAAAAGAATAAGGGACAAGCCCGACATGAAATTAAAATTAATCAAGTAATGATGGATGAAATTGATTTTTTTATATATATAAAATAACAATCAAAATAATAAAGATCAAATTTTATATTAATACGACAAAATACTAAGGGATGAAATTGAAGAAAATAAAAAAAAATCAAAACAAATGGATACAATTAAAATAAGAAGAAAATTGAGGACAACTTTTTAATTTTGGCTGGGTTGGCATTTTTTTGAAGGGGAAAAAAAAGAGGGATAGAAGATCCAATTGTTGTCTAACCACCTCGAAAAGCCTAACATACACCGCCTCGGTGAATGCACCTCAACATGCACTGTTAACGAAGATGAATGTTTCTTTTTTTTAGCTGTTAGGAGGTGTTGCATGCACCATTCAAGGGGTGTGCAGTGCCCCCACATGCAAATACTTGCACTACATGCTCTAACAACTTTTATCGCCATTTTTCTTTTATTTAATTTATTAATGAAGAAAACCATAGCAAAAATACCAAACAACCTCTTGATCTAAGCTACACATGTTTTGCTTCTAATAGTATCTTAGTAATTACACCGAAAGATAAAAAACCAAATTTGTCCATGCATTCATAGTTATTTTTTACAATATGAATTCATAGTTAACCGTGAGTGTTTATATGGTGTATTTCTACTCTCTTTTAGCTTTATTTTTTAATATTTTAAAATTATTTTAATGTATTAATTATTAAAAAAATAAAATAAAAATCTTCTGGTTGACTCACACCCGATTTGTCGATATCAACTTATAAAAGCTTAGAATGGGAACGTGGTGTAAATTGTATTTTTAAAAAATTTAAATTTTTTTTTATTTGTTAAAATTTAATATAGTTTGTATATTTTAAATTGTTTTAATGTGCTAATATCAAAAATAATTTTTAAAAAATAAAAAAAATATCATTATCATATATTTTAACATGAAAAATCATTTAAAAAACAATCACTACCACACTATCAAATATATTTTTAATCTAAAACAGTTGGTTTTTTAAAAAAAAAACCGTTGATTTTTCTTCTTCTTCCAAACTACTTGTTTTGATACTTAAAAAAAAAAAAAGAATTTTATTACAGCTATGCACGAAATAAATACCAAGTTTGAGCAACAATCACAGCCACTTGATTTGCATACCTCTCTTTCACCAGCCATCAGAACATCTCTCCTCTTCTTATTCCATCAACGAAAAGAAACCGTTACCCGCCGAAAGACGACTAGTTTTCAGCTTTTTCACTCTCCTTGAGAAGAAGACGAATTCTTCAGTGCATCAGTATGTATTAGAGACCATTGCATCCGATCTCTGTCGAATTTACTGATTTTTTTTATTCACATCTGATTGCAAGAAATGAAAGCGAGATCTTATATAATTAATTAATCAGTTAATTAACTTTGATCTGATTGCAGGTTTTCTTTAATTTATTAAAAATGGAGGAAGAGAAGAAGAAGAAGCGAAACAAGAAAAAGAAAAACAAACAGAACAATCATGGTAATAGTAATAGTAATCAAGCAGCGGAAGACGACGTGTCGGTTGATCATCATCACAACAACAACAACAACAACAACAATGGGCAGAATCATGGTAATGAGAATGATAATCAAGTAATAGAGGTATCTTCAAATGGTGATGCTGTGGATGTGGAGGATTTTAATACACATAATGATAAGCCCAATGGAGTAGCACCACAACCTGTAAGTTTTTTTAATCCAATTCTTATTGTTTTTTTGTGTTTGTCTTACTAGATGGGTTTGATTTGTTCTTAGTTTATTAATTGATAAATAAATGGAGAATTAAGCACTTAGTTTTGTTAATAAAAAATGGAAAAAGAAAAAAAAAGAGAAAGAAATTGTTAGATCATATGTATGATTTGATTATTGATATGTTAGAGGTGAAAATTTTGTGTTTTTTTCATAATTAAGTTAAGTTTTGATTAATAGTGATAACCCGAGAATCGCATTGTCATTTGCTACACTCTACCATGATCACTGTAGTTTTGCTAGCAAGGGGTCTGGAAAAAAGTTTTTATTTATGTGTTTCTTGCATTGATTGGTTTGGGTCACTCAGATGAACGTTTTGGTTAATTCAATGTAAGTGTGGCTCTCATAGTATTACTGCTCTATTTTGTGTACGATTCTCGTCTTGAAGCTCCCCCTCCTTTGTTTTTTTTTTTGTTGGCTTTCAGTGTTGTGATTATAAGAATTGGATCCATGATTCTCTTGATTTGATGTGATTGTAAGAATTGGAACCATGATTCTCTTGATTTGATGTTGCGGGAACTTCTCATTATGTCAACAAATTCAAATTCAGAAGCCTGGCAGGTTGCTTAAATTTTTATGGCTGTCTAATTTGTGAAATCATTATTATTCAGTTTTTTCTGTGGAAGATTTGTGGGAGGAGGCAAGATGTGACAATTTGTATTTTTCGTATCCCTTAATGTAAACTTCTGAGATTTTGGTTCATGGTGTAGTCTTTTTGTTTACATTTTTTTTGTCTTGTGCCAAGGAAAGATTGGATAATACGTGTGACCATTTTCCAGTTGCTACGTGTTTTCAGATTCATCTTCATTTTACTACTTACATTTAGATTTTCTGTAGGATTGACTGCTGATAATGATCCCATCGTTTTAAAATTCTGTTTTGCAGTCCATCTTGGCTGAAGCAGATAAGCAGTGGTGGCTTCAAAGAGAGGTGACACATTCAGTCAGCTGGCTTTTCATTCTTAATTCTTTCCCTCTTCCCTCTATCATTTATTTACATAATTGGATATCTTTGTTTTTAACATTAGTTTTAAATAGTATTTTTTTTTCTTTTGTACAGGCTGCTTTACAAGATACAATCAAACATTTACAAAATGAAACCGATTCACTCATAAAGACACAGGTACTGAATTATATTTTGTGAAAAACCATGTGCATGCGTGCTTGTGCAAAAGACTCTTCCTGTTGTCATGTTGACCTTTTCTTTTTTTTGTTTTAATTTAAGAAGTAACTTACTGCGTTACAGGCTACCTTTGAAGAGACAATCAAACTATTACAAGATGAAAATGATTCACACATACAGAAAGAGGTACTTTGAGGTTAATCTAACTGTGGGAATGTACTTGCCAAAATTTTCTGAATTACTTCACACATTTTGTGTTGTAATATTGAATTAGTTTCTTTGTATTAACATTTATGCAAAGCATGAAGAAACTCACTGCATTCTTTTTAATTCATGCAAGAAGTAACTTAATGCATTTAACAGGTTACCTTTGAAGAGACAATCAAACAATTACAGGATGAAAATGATTCACACATACAGAAAGAGGTAATATCAACGCATCTAATGGTGGGATGAAATGGATTAATGTCCTGAACTTCTAAGAGGCTAGTTTTTTCTACTTTTTCCTAATCATGTAAGTCCTTGTTTGCAATATTTTTTTTGCAGGCTTCCTTAGAAGAAACAATCAATCAATTAAGAAGTGTAAACAATTCATGCGTAAAGAAAGAGGTAGCATAATTGTTAGATAGATGGAGAAACTCACTGAGTTTATGTTTAGATAGAAAAATTGTGTTGAGAAATGTATTATGTTTGGATAGGAAAATAGTGTTATCTCTCCTCTCTTTCAATCATGTTACTAAAGTTCCAATCTTTTTGTTTGATATTTGTTGGGAAGAGGAAGTCACCTGACTATACCTTTTACAGGCTACCTTTGAAGATACAATCAAACAATTGAAAACTGAAAATGATTTGCACATGCAGAAAGAGGTGATATAAACAGGCAGCTAAATCTTTGTGAATTTTATACTCAATGTACTTTTACAGTCTGGCCTAAATGGATAATTTGCAGGCTGGTTTAGAGATGAAAATCATGCAATTGCAGAGAGAAAAAGATTTCTGGCTTCTGAAAGAGGTACTTTTGGTTTTATATAAGCTTATAACAAAATCTTCTCTCATTTGGAACATTTAACACATTCAAGGGCATATCTCGTTAACATGGTAAGCCTTGGAAGTTGGAACCATCATTGAAAAACCATGTTTAAATATGCAAGTTGACTATACCCAGCTTCTTATAAGGTTGCCAGCTGTGTTTTCATCATAAGCATCAAACCATGGAATTTTAATACTGAATGCATGCAGCTTATAAGATGAGCTGTTAATGTATAGCCACATCAAATGCAGGCTGGCCTGGAGGAGAAACTTAATCTCTTACTGGATGAGAAGGCTGCTCTGGGTTTAAAACTGGTATATTTCTTGCCTCACAAGCTTTTTTAATGAAACCATATAAGAAGAGTTTAGATGATTGGCATCACATATTTCATTTTTGGTCTTTGGTTGTGCGCTCATGAGAAATATTGTTCGATAATTCCTTAGAAATTTTGTCTATATAGTTGAATAGCTTTGTGATATGTTCCACAGGCAAGCCTAGAGGAAAAAATTGGACAGTTAGATAGTGAGAAAGATTCTTGGGCTGTATCAGAGGTACCTCTTGTTATGTGCATTGTGTTTGCCTTTTCCCCTGTTTTTTTCCCTTCTCAAGGATTTTGTTTGGTTAATTAGTGAGCTGAGCTCTCACATACCTTTTGGATACTGGGCTGTTTCATCTTGTATCATATGCATTCAAGCGTGCAGGTGCTGGAATTGAAATGTGGTTGAGTGGAGATTTGTCCTTGTTTTAATGTTTCTTGAGTTTTGGGATATCTAGACTACTAGATGATGTCTACAGAAGGGCCTACCTTTTCCTTTGTTTTTTTTTTTCCCATTGAAAATACAGCATATTTACATTTGGCCAACTTCATTTGCACTGCTTCCATTATAACAGAGTGTCTTGTTTTTCTTTTTTTGGTTTGTTCCCAAATATAGATTCTGTTATTGAAAAGGCAAAGTAGTATTTCTTTACTCTTCTATTTTACTTCTTATTGAGAATCAAATATAATTCTCTGTCTTCAAAAGTTTCTAATTTAGAAGGGTGATTTTGGAAAATAGATCAGGTGCTAAAACATTTTCATCAGCCATGCTTAGTGTATGCAGTTGGCTAGAAAGTAAAGCTCTTTGGGACAAGTGCCTCTTATTCTCTTTTGATAAATGAAAAATCTCAGGTATATATGCATATAAAAAACTCTATACATGGCAAAGGGAGAAAAAAGTGGTTAGGTGCTCATTGTATGTTGTTTACTTGGAAATGGTCGGAGGGTTCTTGCACAGTGATGTTGTACTCGGAGAGGGATTTAGGAAGGAGAGGAGGGAAGAAAGGGTAGAGAATTAGAGCAAATGAAATGGGAGAAAACTAGAAGAATTGTATTAGAGGATAAACTGGTTAAAATTTTTAAGTTGGAAATGAGTTGGAGGGTTCTTCCACAATGATGCTGTACACACAGAGGGATTTAGGTAGGAGAGGAGAGAAGAGAAGAAAGGATAGAGAAGTAGAGCAAATGAAATAGGAGAAAACAAGAATAATTGTATTGGAGGAGAAACTGTTTTCAATTCTTAACCCTTAATAATCAAAGTGATGACTATAAGAGATAATGTGGGCGTTCTCTTATAGGCAGCAAAAACGAAAGGAGGAAAAGAGAATCCTTACAGATCAATTATCAAAACTTAATAGGAAATGGAATAAATTTTTAAGCAGTATGACTTCTGACTAAATAAATTTGAAGGTCATGGTAAACTATAATAACCATAATTTCTAAATAAGAAATAACATGCAATAAGATTTCAAGAAAAACGAGAATAAATATTTTGAAGATGTTCCATAACTCCTGCATTGTTGAAGCATGTATCTGCAGTTTGTATCTATCCTTTTTATAGTCGTGAGATTGAATTACCAAAGCATTAATGTATATGCTTCTAATTTTGCATATCAATGATTCTACACAGAATACAACCAAAGAAATTGTTGGTAGAATGAATATCGACATCACAAGTCTACGAATGCAGGTATATAGTTTTATCCATGTAGTTATGGTCACATCACTGCTTCTGTTGTTGCTGCCTACTGAACTTCAAATGTGTTTGTAAATGTGGTTCTCATGTGCTCTTCTTGTTCAAGTTAATTGTTGATATATTTGGTTATCCTAGAGGCAGTGTGTAGGGCACGGTCATTATGCAGCATAACCTTGTTTTTGTTCTGATATGGTAATTAAAACAAAGCCTGGCAGGTGGTGGAGTTGGAATATTCCAGGAATAGTCTCGTGAAAGAAAACCAACAGCTGAAGGAAAGTGTCTCTGGCCTGAAGTTACAGCTTCAAAATGTTGAGACTCAACAGAGCATCTCCTCTGCTAACACATCAGAACTTGGAAAGGTTTGTCATCCAGTGCCCTGCTTGTGAGCTTTTAGTGGAAGTTAAATTTATGGTCACATGTCTGAGTTTTTGCTGCTGAACACTTCTGCACTGTACACTTTCATTCGTACATTGAGATGCTATGTTCTTTTGTTGTTCACATTTCTGATGAATTGTGATTAAACATACTGAAAAGTCGCTGTTTCTGATGTAGAATGATGCTGAAAAAGAGGACCTGAACTCCCAGATTGAAGCAGCTTGTGCACTGGTGGACAAATTGATCACTGAAAATGCAGAACTTGTTGAGAAAGTAATGGACTGCAATTCTGCTTTCCTCTTTCTTTAACTAATTCCAATGCTTTTAATGAGGCTTTATGTATAGTCTTTAAGTGGGTGTTGAGACCAAGTTTGTCCGGTCCATGCATGTGCATGCGTGGGTTTGGGTGCGCGGTTTGCCTTTGCATTCATGTGGAATGTGTTAGCAAGTATGATGACTTTAATCATCTAAGTCTATATTTGTTTCTCAGGTGAATGAGTTGTACATTAAACTTGACCAACAAAAGGCAGCAGCTAGTCTTTCTTCATCTGCCGGAAGTGATGTCATTCTTAGAAATTCTGAACTTGCCAATGGAACTCCTCCCATGTCTGAATCAAGCGAGTCCGCATTGGGCCTCAAGTCAGAGTCCTTAGACGCAGATCCCCCTGCTGCGGTGCTCCCACAATCTTCAGAACCTGACGCCGAAGAAATTGTGCAAATCCCATTGGATGATAATGAAGTTCCAGATGTGGAGATGCAAGCTGAACATAAGAGCGGCGTGCCGCTCACGGATGCTCCACTAACAGGAGCTCCTTTCCGGTTAATATCATTTGTTGCTAAATATGTCAGTGGTGCTGACCTGGTCAGCAAAGATGATTCAAATTAGGGCTTGAGCTAGGATACATAATGTTTCCTTCTTTCCATCCATTTTTTTTTTTGGCCCATATACAAATTTTTATGCAGTAGAGATGGACCAAATTCGAGCCATTACACTGTATTTTTTAAACATACCGAACATGTTTGCTCATCAAAGTGAAAGATAACATGCAGAGTTGATAACTTGACACGCACGCCATATTTTGTCTCGAATCTCTGCTCTTTTGTTTACTAAATGACGAGTCGTCTATTTTTTTTTATCTCGCACGACCTGTCGGCTAGCTAAATAACCAACGCTGCAAGGGGCGTCGTGTTAATGCCGTCACGCAAGGCGCCTCACATTTTCCAACGTGCTCACGTATAACCAATCATTTCTCGCCACATCATCACCAATAAATAAAGAATTCTCCTACACGCTAGTCCAAATAAAAAAAATCACGAGCAGTAACAGCCGTCTAATTTGAATATCTTCTATCATCGGCAACCATCGTGCGCGATACAGCGAGTAACGTATGAGCAGCCAATGAGAAAGGAGAGGTGAAGCCGCTAAGCCAATAAGAAACAAACACGTGGAAAATTTACGTAGCAGTTAGTTGGAAGGCCGTTACGTTAAAATGGGTCAGTCTTTCTTCTCCACGTGATCACCTTGGTTGCGAATTGCGATCTCTCTGTTTCTGCTTCTCTTTTTCTCAAAGAGAAAAATAGAAGCAGCCAAGTAATCGGAAAATGGAGGCACGCGGCGGAAGCAGCCTCCGGCGAGTCTTGGTGCTGGCCTTTTGCGTAGCCGGGATCTGGTCGGCTTACATATATCAAGGTGTTCTTCAAGAAACTCTGTAAGTTAGTTTCTTCTACTTTTTATTTATTTAGTAATTATTAATAAATCAAATTTGAAAGCATTATTATTTAATTTTGAATATAATTTTTATTTAGATCTACGAAGCGATTTGGTGCAGACGGGAAGAGATTTGAGCAGCTTGCGTTCTTAAATCTGGCGCAAAGTGTAGTTTGCTTAATTTGGTCTTATATAAGTGAGTATTTGTTTTTCTAATTTAGTATTGTTTTTTAAAAAATTAAATTAAAATGAATAAATTTAATTTGTTATGTTCAATTCAGTGATAAAGATTTGGTCGACGGGCAGCGGCGGCGCTCCGTGGTGGTCATACTGGAGTCCTGGCATTACAAATACAATTGGTCCTGCTATGGGCATTGAAGCCCTAAAGTATATCAGTTACCCTGCCCAGGTCTTGGCCAAATCATCCAAAATGATTCCAGGTCGGTCCCTCCTTCCCTAGTTGGGTACTTCTGATCTGGTGCTTCCTTTGCTCGGATAAAAGTGGGATCTAGTATGGGTGGTTGTTACGGTGGATTCCACTTTTATATGTGAGCGAGGAAGCACCTAGTAATTTATCTTGAATAACTGATGGGTGGATTGGGAATTTTGAATTGTGCAGTGATGTTTATGGGTTGTTTGGTATATGGAGTAAGCTACACTGTTCCCGAGTATCTTTGTACTTTCCTTGTTGCTGGAGGGGTGTCTACATTTGCTCTTTTGAAGGTGAGGAACAAATTTAATTAGTTGCTTTGTGATTGTTGTTGTTGTGTGATTGTTCTTAGTTCTTGCTTTTGGTTGGTATGATTTCAGACTAGCTCGAAGACGATTAATAAGCTAGCACATCCAAATGCACCCATTGGATATGGTCTTTGTTTCTTGAACCTTGCATTTGATGGGTTTACTAATGCGACTCAGGATTCACTTACAGCAAGGTATGTTTACTTGTTCAGTCCAAACTTTTGCTTTTGTTTTTGATTTTTTTTACTATTTCAGTGCTGCTGGCTGTGTATCATATTGTTGTGGTCTTCTGTCGTTTTAGAGGTCAGAAAGTTGAAGTAAATTGGTTCTGTTCTGTTTGTTTCATCATTTTAATGAAGAAGCAATTATTTCCAGTAATTATTAGGTGAACTGAGATGCAACTCCTCCTAGGAAGATCTTTAGCTAATCTGTTGGAAAAATCCTCTTGTATGACTCTAAATTGATGCCCTTTCTGGAAAGAATCTTTTTTATTTTAATGGAGTGGGAGACTGTGAAGGCAGGCTATGTTGTTTCTCTCTGATATAGGGGTTTATCATCTTCTCGTTTAATGGCCTGTAACACTATCTAAGTTTGTTAGTGGTTTCAGCGTCCTGGGAAAAAGTATTAAGTCTGGTGGTGTTTTGTAGACTGGAGCTTGCCAATTGAATGTTTGAGTCCTAAGTGCTTGGTAGCTGATGGTTATGTTGAGTTGTTTGATGTATGAGGGATATATACTGAAGTGCATTGGTTCTTCAACATAACCAGGAAGGCTCTTGGTTTTGCGGATTTTTTCCTGCTTCAAATGTTATCTGTTTCTTGTTGATCTTTGGGTGGTGGTGCCATTTCAGTTACAAAAATGGGTTTTCCAATTGTGCCTTGTTGTATGTCAGCAGGGGGGAGACTTATTTGTCGGGGAAATGTAAGGGCCAAGGGGCTTGGTTTTAGAACTTTAGTTCCTTGAACTCACCAAGCTTTTGAAATCTGAGTGATTGGTATTTGAATTTCTAAGAGTCATAGCTGGTGTTCGAATATGCTGTTTGTGAGCTCAGTTGTGTTGATTGTTATTTGCCGTTTTCATTTTAAGGCCATAGTTTCATTGCTTAGGTCTCGGTGGAGTTTGTGAGTAGTTCTGTTAGGGCTTGAGTTTATGCAGAGGTGATCTGCTCTGTTCTCTCATTTAGTCGTTGTCGTATTGGCTAAGGCCAGGCTTTCTCTGTGTCACAAGGCCATAATCTCATTGATCTCTTTGTAATCTTGCTCCTTTCATAATAATATCATCTGGTCACATCTTTGTGAAATAAATAAACTGGGGCGGCTATGAGGTTTATGTGAATAATGATATAATGTTGGAAAGTATCTCCAGAAGTTTCCCTTTCTTCGTTCTTCCTTTTTTTTTTTAAAAAAAAACTTGGGGATATATCACACTCATTCTTCTTTTCACTCTATATACATCTTCATTTCTAAAGCATATCTCTCTGTGTTGTTCAGGTATCCAAAGACAAGTGCTTGGGATATAATGCTGGGAATGAATTTGTGGGGCACCATATACAATCTGATCTACATGTTTGGCTGGCCACATGGGATTGGCTATGAGGCAATCGAATTCTGCAAGCAGCATCCAGAGGCCGCATGGGACATTTTGCTCTACTGCCTGTGCGGTGCTGTGGGCCAGAACTTCATCTTCTTAACCATTAGCCGATTCGGGTCTCTTGCCAACACGACCATCACCACAACCCGCAAGTTTGTCAGCATTGTGGTTTCTTCAGTGCTTAGTGGCAATCCCCTGTCAGCAAAACAATGGGGATGTGTAGCCATGGTCTTCTCAGGGTTATCATATCAGATATACCTCAAGTGGAGAAAATTGCAGAAACTGCAGAAGAAGAGAAAGCCTATGTGACTACAACAATTTTGAACTCAATACGTACATCTCTCTCTCTCTCTCTCATTAACTTTCTTTTTATATATATATATATAATCATTCTGTATCCGTAAAGATTCAACAGTTGCAAATTTACAGAACTGCCAGTAGGGATTGTAAAATGTAATTGAATAGATACTTTATTAAGGTACCGAGTTTAGAATGCCGCCTTCGTTCTACAATTTCATCCGATGAACTGCTCTAGCCTTGTTTGTCTTCGGACGTGTTCACCTGATTAATGTTCTACGAATACTAAAATCGTTCTGCCAACTAACGTGTTGATAATTGATTGCTGCTATATCACCTAAATAGGACAATAACACTAGTAGTAAACTCTCAATTGAGTGCATCAACTTTAATTTTTTCTTAGTACACCAATTTTTTCAATCATATCAAAACATGTTATCTCAATCAAGTACAAGGATTTTATTCTCCTATATTTTGGTGCACCGACTCTTTCGGCCATACCAATTAAGTATTTTTAGATTTTTTTTTAATTAATAGTAAGGAAAAACCAATAGATTCTTATAATATAATTGACTTTATTGGGTCAATTATTCGAGTGAGGAAAGATGTAAGGTTTGTGTACTAATAATCCTTTAAAGATTTAGGCTTATTTAAATGTTATTTCAGAGACGATATTGCGTTTTGGAATTCCAACTTCCCTCGTCAAAAGCTGACAGTATAGGTTGTTTAGCAAACCAGTTCCCAAAGCTCCGAGTTGTTAAACCTAAACCTGGCCAGTTTGGCAAGTTACCGTTAAAAAAATGCGCTTTTATTTATTTATTTATTTTTGCTTCTATGACTCAGTTGAGTCTTTAGTAACTTGATTGACTTTTCCTTTATTGAATCAACTTTTAATAAAGTTGATTGATTGGAAAACCTAATAGTTGGCTCATTGACTTGATAACCGAAACTATTTTCCAGTTTGTTTAATCCCTGTATAGAGTACGTTGGGTAAAATTTGATTATTGTCTCGTGACACAGATAATTATGATAAAGAGAGGCTGTGATTGTGTTTTTATCCTTGTTTTTTTTTTTTTTAAAAAAAAGACAAGAAT
The DNA here is from genome assembly GCA_007827005.2 of Populus simonii. Classification (NCBI taxonomy): domain Eukaryota; kingdom Viridiplantae; phylum Streptophyta; class Magnoliopsida; order Malpighiales; family Salicaceae; genus Populus; species Populus simonii. The sequence continues at coordinate 470,112 of CM017479.2, read as the reverse complement.
ATTTTTTTTTTAAAAAAAGATTAATTTTATATTTTTACCCCCGTTTCTCCCATTAAATTACGTTTTCCTTTCTTATATAATGAAACAAAAACTACTTCTTTTAGTTTTCCAAAAACAGTGTTATTTCCTTGTTACGGGTATTTTTAACGAAGAGAAGCTGGCTGCAACTACCCCCTGTTTTCAGGTCCTGCACAATCTGGCATGAAAAAGATCTATTAGTTTGAGGAACAAATCAACAGTCATCAAATGCCTCCAACTGCTGAGCAGCTGCAGCAAGAAATTAGAGGAGGAGTGATAGCTTCAAGATTCCTTTCAGAATAATGTATGATGGTGAAGCGATGGGTAATCAGGCATGGCATTGGATCGGCGGCTAATGCCATTGGGTTCCGGGAAAGTTACCGTTGAATTAGGTAATCAGCTGGTTATTTTATACATGCGTTTAAGTCAAAAAAAAAAAAAAAAAACCTGCCCCAGAATGATAAGAAGCAGACTAAATATCACACCTTGGTTAAAAGTTTCATAAGCCAAGGCAAGTATAAATTTTTGTTTTTTTAAGAAACCACTACTGTTACAATGATAGCTAGGAAGGAGGAAACAAGAGCTAGTCACACCAAATTTGTTAACTAAAATTCTAAAACAATCGAAGTGCGAGGAACTTGTAATTAAGCACTTACATGAGAGCCTCTGTAGTCTTAGCCAGAAACTTCACCGCAAGATCGTCGTTCTGGGACTGGCTTCAAACAGAAATCTTAGCAGAAATCTCGATGTGGTAAGTGTGGCATATTAATTATGAGGTCTTTATGTGTCTGATCCCTTGTTCTCCTCTGATGATGGGCGGTTCTCAGATTCAGATGGCCCGACTTCTTCAATCATCCTAACTACTTCTTCCATGGTAGGCCTCATGTCTGGCACCACTGCCACACAAGCCATTGCTATTTGAAGCATCTCTACCATCTCCTCTTCGATGTTCTGGTATCTCATTAGCTCCTCGTCAAACACTTCCGCTGTCCATTCCTCTCGAACAACAGACTGGACCCATCTTGGGAGATCAATCACATCATCATGCCCCGGTGATTGAACTGGTGCTTTTCCCGTCAGCATCTCAAGGAGGACAACACCAAAACTGTAGACGTCAGATTTCTGAGTAGATTTTCGTGTATCAATCACTTCTGGAGCCCGGTAGCCTGCACTTCTTGATGGGACACTAGGGTAACTCAATAGAGGAGTTAAACCAAAATCTGAGATGCATCCGTGGAGGTCTTGCATCAGGAGTACATTGGAGGACTTGATGTTGCCATGAATGAATTTCCCTCCACAAGCAGAATGGATATAGGCGATGCCTTTTGCAGTTCCAAGGCAGATCTTTACTCTGGATTCCCAATCTAGAGCAGTTCGTCCAACTTCCCTGTTTCCTGCAGGTCACATACGGAGAATTATGATGACAGGAGGAATCATACAATTAAAAATGATATAACTGCCATCAGAAATAGAGGCAGCCATTAACCGTGTTCTTCATTTCAAATAATCCCAAGCTTAACACAATCATCCTATCTTTTCACCAAAGTATGATGCAGATTAAATTCTTTGCACTTGTTTTTTGATTTAAGCATGCTATACAAAGTCTAGTTATCGCTGATCAGTACCGAAACATGCAAGAAGAGGAGCAAGTCTTGGAAAAGAAGGGAGAAAAGAACAAGATGGTAAGCGAAACATACCATGCAACACCGTGAAAAAAGCTGCCAGATGGTGCATAGTCATAAACCAAGAGTTTCTCATCCTTGGAGTAGTAATAAGCACGAAGAGGCATGACATGTGGGTGCCGGGCTACACTCCCAACAATCTCCATCTGTTGCTCAAACTCCTTTTTCCCAACCACCACTTCTTTCAACCTCTTCACAGCCACCGTCATACCCTCCTCCAAGATGGCCTTATAGGTTGTCCCATAACTCCCCTTTCCTAGCACTTCAGCTGAAGCTCTTAATAAATCCTCAAGGTCGAAATTGCAAGAACAACCTTCAAAAAACACCAGCTTGTTCTTCTCAGCTTCTTGCACCCCACTCCCAAAGTCTTTACTAGGCTTCTCAGTCCTTCCCCCCTTCCCTTTTAGCACACCATTACTTCCACCACTTTTTTTCTTCACACAGCAAACCACAATCATTACAAGTAGAAACAATAGCAATGCAGAACTTCCAACTGCAATACCAATGATATATCCCCTACTTAGTTTCTTCTTGGAGCCATCACTTGGTCTTTTAGTCACTGTTGGAGGTGGTGGTAAGGAAGTGGGGCTCGGAGAAGGTGAAGGTGTAGATGCATTACACAGTTTTAGTGGTGGTCCACATAGCATATTGTTCCCTTCAAAGGAGGAGGTAGGAAACTTTTGGAGGGCAGCTGGAATAGAACCATTCAAGAGATTGTGGCTCAAATTTAATTGCGTGATCCCTGATATATTGAATTCAGGTATGGGTCCTGAGAGTAAATTGTTTTGGAGGCTCAAGCTAGTAAGGTGTGTTAAATTTTGCATGGCAGCTGGAATAAGTCCAGTGAAGGAATTGAATGAAAGGTCAAGCATGCTAGTCCGGGGAGAGAAGGAAGATGGGATGTTACCTGAGAATTATTATGTTGAAGATACATGGAGTGGAGCGAAGGAAGGGAGAGTAAATCAGCTGGGAGATCCCCGCTAAGGAAGTTGGACCGGAGACTGAGGATCGTTAGGGAATCCAGTTTCCCAAGTGTTTTGGCTGGAATAGGACCATAGAGTCCAACACCAGGGAGGTGGACAGCAACCACACGGGAGCCTTCTGTGTTGCAAGTGACACCAACCCAAGAGGTGCATATTGGGGTGCTAGAGTTCCAGTTAAGTTTTGGGCTATGAGGAACTGCAGAAGCAAATTCAAGGAGGGCTTGTCTATCAGAAAGGAGGGCAGCCACACTATGGTGAAGGAAAAGCAGCAATAAAGACCATGTCAAGGCCACATAAAATGAGAGCATCATCATAGAGTCTGCTGATGAAATGTCCACCTAGGTGATTATCAATTCTCCGTTTTCCTGGCACAGCAAAAATACTTCTACAAATGAACTAGTGCAGAATAATGACAATATAAAACGTTTCCTAGCTAGTTTATAAAAAGCAGGACTAACAAAGCAAAGTAACTGCCACTCAATCACATATTCTAAACAGAAAAAGAGCAAGAAAGCATAAGAACTCATGAACATTGGCCTTATATGACGAATGGGGCTGTAAAGAAGTTAAACAACAGCTACGAGCATTGATGCCAAGAGTCGTCTTCACGAAAGCTAACCTACCCTTAAATAAAACTAAGACTCATCACTGATTTATAATCCAGAGATCAATCAACACTGACATCATCAAAAAGCATTTCGTATCCTTTTCCACTTGGATTCAATTGCCTGCTGTGAGCCCCATAATAACAGTCAGGACCAAATGCTGTGAGCCCCATAATAACAGTCAGGACCAAATGCTTTGTTAGCCAGTAAAAGAAAAGCGGAAAAAGACATGATGTCATTCCAGCATTTAAAGGAGCAAATCTATGACATAGATAATCGTAGGCAGGAAGAGTCTTTGCTTTATCTTGCTGAAATGGTTTTCTCCTATGTCGTTTCGAACCTTGAGCATCCGTGTGTCCAACATTGGACACTTGGATACGAGTATGGAAGCTCTGACAGTACTCCAACTACATGGACAAATGAAAGAAAACTTGAAAAAATAACCGAGTCAGGACATGGGTATGTGTATCAAACACACACACACACCCCTGTCAAATATCAGATACCGGGTCCGAGCAACATAGGCTTCACCTGCATAATCGTCTCAAAAGTTCTTCTAATTTCCAACAAAGTCTCCCTAAACACACATAATCATGCCACAAACTCCAATTTTTCAAGGACATAGATCCAATGCGTAAAAGTATGAAACACATCAAAATCAACTACTGTAAAGGACTAAGAAGAACAAAAAGAAAAAGCAAAAGAAATTCCCTTCCTTTCTATCTAAAATGATAAAGCAAAAGCAATTGAAGAACGTAATTTTTCAGCCTTCTTAACTTCTTCTAATCCTCAATTGCGTAAAGCCAGTTAGTAATCACCAATCCATGTGATCATAGAATAAGAATCAAAACTAGCGAACTTCAAATTCACTTAAAGGACTGATTAATTTCTTACACAGTAGTAACCTTTTAGAGTGAAGCAATCGGGAAAATTCGTCTAATTTTCGGAATTAATTAAGCTTAATCAAACAGTGATTACAAACAGCGCAGCAAAAAAAAAAAAAAGGGAAAATGTGGCAATCAAATTTCTTCAGTTTTCCTGCACTTTCTCAGTAACCAAAAAAGGAAAATTAACTTACGAATTCAAAATTCAAAAACATTAAATGCAAAGAATTTCTGTATCAATCAAGCTTAATCCAACAGAAAACACATATACACAAATTCTTACATACACACATAAGTATACTTACACGTATAAATACATACATACAGCCAAAAGATAATGCACACGTAGCAATCAAATTTCCTGCATTTTCTCAGCAATCGAACATGAAAAGTTGCGAATTCAAAATTCAAACAAATAAAATGAAAAGAAAAGTTGTTTTTACTTAATTAAGCTTTTACAAACCGAGACTATACACACACACACACACAATAATACAAAACATCGTAATCAAATCTCTTCAATTTTCCTACACTTTGTCAGAAACCAAACAGAAAAACTTTCGAATTAAAAGCACAACCAAATTCAGAGAGAGAGAGAGAGAGAGAGTTGAAACCTAGAAACGGATAAGGAACGAGAGCAGCGCAGCAGTCATAACCGTTGTAGTAGGAGAAAACACTAGTAAGCATACAGGCAGCTAGCAAGGAAACAAAAAGAAAAAAAAGGTTGTGTAGGTAGCCGAAGCTAAAGCTGTAACGGCATTGCTTCATAAACACGCTTCCTGCTGATTCTGTTTCTAATATTTTTAAATATTAGGCTTCATCGTCAAGCTAACGCTGTGGCCATAAGCCAGTGAGTGATCAGATCAGTAGCTTAATGCAGATCTCAATGATTAATTATCTGTTTCCCTTAATCAAGAGTAAGATTAATCACCTTTTTTTTTAATTTCTAGTTTGATTAATTAGATAAAACTGCGATAATTAAGCACACATTTAATGGGACTGGTGAGCATTTATTTCGGTGTTTAATTAATAATAACAGGACAAACCACAGACAAGAGCTTCAATTATAGAATTGGTTTTGATCTGGTCACTTATATATCTATCATGGATATATACGATTTGATTCTTAGTTTAGGATTGATAAGTCAACTCATAACCTAGTTGACCTTGACCAGGTATATAACTCGGCCAGACCAGTTCGGTTCTTGATCTAGGTTTGATAGCTCAACTCATATCTACTTGAATAGGTTTATTTATTTTTTAAAATAATATGATTTTAATTTAATTTTTTGAATTGTTCTTAAATTTTTTAATAAAAAGAAGTAATATTGTTGCTGTGATCTCTTATCGAGATAAGGTTACTTATCATATAAAGTACGCAGCTTTTGATTATTGTCTCAATTTAAAAAGACAAATATTATTTCAGCACTGAGGGAATAGAGACAATGGAGATGAGTAACATGATAGTTTTATTAGGTTAGTTCATATCGCCAAGGTCGATCGATCGAGCTGCCACTAATTAGGCAACGCAGAAAGCATAGAGTGAAGTTCCACCAGTCCAAGAAGGGTGGAACCTTGCCAGGCCAATTGAATAACCATTTCCAAGATAGATACACCCGTAACTTGCTGATACACCGCCATATACAGTCGCACCAGTGTCGTATGACCATAGAATATTGCCAGTTTTGGCATCCATTGCATATATGGGGCCGTTGGGAGCCACCGATCCTGCAAAAAGTACATCATTTACTATTGTTACGGGTCCTTGAGCAGCTTCGTTGCTGGGGTTTGCTGTGGACCACAATATCTGGCCTGAGTTTGCACCCAGTGCTACCCATGCTCCTACTGTTGTTGTCTGGTTCGACGGCGCCAGTGTGAACCTCTCTTGATTGCTGTTGGCAATGTTCGTATACACTGTCCTCTCATCTGTAGCTGCCCCCCATATCCCTCCTCCCTCCAAACCACCTGGTCCTGCCAGCTACATAAATAGAAATCAGATCTTATTAGCGAATGTTATGATCTTGAGAATGTACAGTACTTGTTTGTGAAGAACCCTTTGGTTTTTCTATCATTTTTCATTAGTTTCGTGCTTACTTTAGACCAGACTATAGATCCATTGTCTCGATCTAGAGCCCAGGCAAAGCCACTCTTTTGTATAGCCACTGCTACGTCACGTCTAGTTCGGTTAGCAGTGATGGTAAGCAACATGGGTGCCTCTCCAAAATCTGCATCCAGATTAGGTCCTGGAGGGCAATCGGGGTTGTTAGGAACCAAACATGCAAAGTAAAAAACATCATAGCCACTCAGTTTCCTTGACCATTTAATCCTTCCAGTATCGATATTGATAGCCAAAATTGAGTCGAAGTGGATATCTGGCCCGATGCACTGGTCTGGCTGGGCTGGTTTTGTTGTCTGATTGTTTTGTGCTTCTTGGCACTGGGTCACTTCTCGAGGAGCCGTGTAGAGGTTCCCAGTTCCGACGTAAACCAGTCTCCTAGTTACATCAATAGCAGGGCTGCTTCCCCAAATGGCAGCTCCTGAGTAGCCTCCCAATTGGCCTTCGTTATCAGGTAGCGTGTATGTTCGCCATATGGTGGTGCCTGTCCGAACATTTAGCTTTGCCATGCTACCTCGGAAAGTGCAGCACTGATTAGCAGGTAAACCTACTTCTAGTGACGAAACTCCAACATAGAAAGCTCTATGGAACAAAAACGGAAAAGATAATTGATTTCTTGTGATGTTAGTGGTTGATTGTAGCACTACAACTGTATGTCTAGAAATCTAGTTGTTCATATGACTAACCCGTTGTAAAATGTTCCGGATTGCGTAATCTGTGCTCGAGGGCGTGGATCTAGTTGAGTAGACCACACAAGTCTCCCACTGGCCCGTGCGACAGCAATCACTACAGCAGGCCCATAAATTCCAACAAGCAAGAGATCGTCGGCTATTGTCGGGGTTGATCTTGACACGGTCACGTTCACTACGATTCCGGTGCCATTTAGTCCGGTTAGCTGACTGAGGTTCTGCTTCCATATTGAAGCACCGTTGAATGCATTAACTGCATACAAAAATCCATTCCAAGATGGAAAATATACAACTCCATTGGCTATTGCTGGAGTTGCAGATATGTCTTTACCGGCAAAGAATGTCCATTTTAGCCGCAAATTCTTAACTGTCAATCGATTGATTAGCACCTCTCCCTTTGCACTTCTTGTATTGCTAATATCAGCTCCATGATTTAGCCACTTCAATCACATGAAATTAGAGATTAGAGTACTTGCAGCATGATAGATGACAGTAGTAATAACTTGGCTTCGTTAGTAAAAAGAAATGAATGGAGTGGAAAGGATATGAGCACTTACAACTGCAGTAGCATCATCCATTGCAGGAAATAGGCATAGAACGATGACAAGAAAGCCAATGGTGCTAAGATATTTCTTGGTCTCAAGATAAGCCATTTCAGCTGCAATATTCACCATTCAATGGAGGAGAAAATGAGAAGCTAGTTCATATATATATACATGAACAAGTAACAGTTAACAGAATGAGTTCTGACTTTCCTCAAGGTTGGCCCTAATCAAGACATAGGATGTGCCAAACAACATTAACTTTACTATAGATATACAGACTCTGACCATTCCATATGTCTATCCCTTTTGAATCTATGATCATTTGACTCTAACTTGCAACTTGCAAGGCCTAGCAGGCAAGTTTTCAATGATTTCTAGCCCTTCTTTTCAGTCAGCTAGATAAATCTGAATCAATAGACTGTTAGGGCATGCAAATATAGGATGTGGTCTTAGAATTACAAATTACAAAGAGAATTTGCTAAGTTTCATAGCCAGAACTTTTGACCTTTAAGGTGACTAGAACTCAGCTCCTTATTAGGAAAGAACAGTTACATTTCAAATCATTCCATGATCTTCCAGAAAAGTTATTCTCTTTGCTCTTCAAAAGACCTTTTTGAAACGTCTTAAAGATATGTTTATGTTAGGGATACATCTTCTCAATCTTTGAGCTAACCATTTTGATTTGAGCATTAAGTCAATACGAAGTGATGGTGGTCTTATCGCTTCAACCACCTAAGCCAAGGAGGTCCAGGGAGCTACTACTTAACTGGTAGAATTTGATGCAAAAGGTTTTGATCAATTGGATATAAATTATATTTGAACTACGTGAAAGTGAGAATTGATGCAGGGGAGTGTGAAGAATCTAATAGTTTTGAACAATCAGTCGTGGGGATCTTTTATAATTGAATAATGTGGAAAACATAGTAAACTTGTTTACAAACTAGGAGTACAAATTTAAGCTCAAGAAAAGGCTTATTCACGCCAAATGAATAGTTTGGAAAAAAAACCCCTTGACATTCAATTCGGAAGATTTTTAAATTAAACTTAAAAGATGTTATTTCAACTAATTTTGATATTTTCCTCTTTATTTTTGAATTTTTAGTTTATTTTTAGATAGGTGATTATCAATTCTCCAATTTCCTGGCACAGCAAAAATACTTCTACAAATGAACTAGTGCAGAATAATGAAAATATAAAACGTTTCCTAGTTTATAAAAAGCATGACTAACAAAGCAAAGTAACTGCCACTCAACCACATATTCTAAACAGAAAAAGAGCAAGAAAGCATAAAAACTCATGAACACTGGCCTTATATGACGAATGGTGCTGTAAAGAAGTTAAACAGCAGCTACGAGCATTGATGCCAAGAGTCGTCTTCACGAAAGCTAACCTACCCTTAAATAAAACTAAGACTCATCACTGATTTATAATCCAGAGATCAATCAACACTGACATCATCAAAAAGCATTTCGTATCCTTTTCCACTTGGATTCAACTGCCTGCTGTGAGCCCCATAATAACAGTCAGGACCAAATGCTAGCTGTGAGCCCCATAATAACAGTCAGGACCAAATGCTTTGTTAGCCAGTAAAAGAAAAGCGGAAAAATTAAGACATGATGTCATTCCAGCATTTAAAGGAGCAAATCTATGACATAGATAATCGTAGCCAGGAAGAGTCTTTGCTTTATCTTGCTGAAATAGTTTTCTCCTATGCTGTTTCCACCCTTGAGGATCCGTGTGTCCAACATTGGACACTTGGATACGAGCATGGAAGCTCTGACACTCCAACTACGTGGAAAAATGGAAGAAAACTTGAAAAAATAACCGATCGAGCCAGGACATGGGTACGTGTATCAAAAACACACACACCCTGTCAATTATCAGATACCTAGAAATGGATAAGGAACGAGGGCAGCGCAGCAGTCATAACCGTTACAGGTAGTAGGAGAAAACAGTAAGCATTCAGGCAGCTAGCAAGGAAACTAAAAGAAAAAAAAGGTTGTGTAGGTAGCCGAAGCTAAAGCTGTAACGGCACTGCTTCATAAACACGCTTCCTGCTGATTCTGTTTCTAATATTTTTAAATATTACGCTTCTTCGTCAAGCTAACGCTGTGGCATAATCCTTTTGGGCTTTGAAATACTCAGATGAGATAAAATACACTATTTTATTTTAACAACAAGAAACTTATAAAATAAACAAAAACTCTTAAAACATATCATTTCTTTCTCTTTAGTGTTTCTGTTATCTTTTTCACTTACAATAACATAAACTTAGTTACCTATTTATACACAAATTGAAAGTAAGAAATATCAAACTTTAAGTATGAAGGCGGCTGGCGGCTGGCGGTTTGTGAAGGCGGCTGGCGGTGACTGCAGGCGGTGTGGTTGTCGTCTTTGACTTTCTTGGATTGAGTTTAATGCAACAAATCCCCTCTTTAAACTCAATCGAGGGATGTCATGCGAAGCATGAACTTCAATCTGGTAAATGTTTCTCCCTTCAATGGCTTTGTAAAAATATTTGCAACTTGATTATTTGTTTTACAGGATATCAGTTCAACTTCTTTGTTCTTCACATGTTCTCAAATAAAGTGATAACGTGTGTATCAATGTGTTTACTTCTTTCACTGATCAATTAAAGATACACTGGATTTTTTTGCTAATGCAATCACTGGTCGATTATCAATATAAATCTCTGTAGGATTTTCTTGAGGAAATCTCAAATGCTTCAGCATATTCCTTAACCATATTAAATGGCATACAACTAAGTTGGCAGCAACATACTCAATTTCACAGCTTGATAGCGTTACTATCGATTGCTTTTTGGATGACCATGTGAAAAATATATCTCCCATGAAAAAAAACAAATTCCGTTGTGCTTTTCCTTTCGTCCAGATCTCTACCCCAATCATTATCCGAGTAGCCAACAAGATTGAAGTTTTTACTTGCGGTATAAAACATACCTTCATTTATTGTTCTTTTGATGCAGCGAAGAATTCTCTTAGCTGCATTCAAGTGAAACTGGTCTGGTGTCTTCATATATCTGTTAATAAGTCCAACTTTGTAGAGTATATCCGGTCTGGTACATGTCAAGTACCTTAAGCTTCCTACTAAGCTTTTGAAGTAAGATGGATCAACATTTCCAATTTTACTCTTTCTCAATTCCACTCTATTCTCAACTGGAGTTGATACCGGATTGCAGCTTTCCATCTTGAACCTTTGAAGAATATCTTTGGCGTAACCGCTTTGAGATATAAAAATCCCTTCTTCTTTCTGCGTCACTTCTAAGCCAAGAAAATGTGCCATTAGACCAATGTCTGTCATCTCAAACTCATGTACCATGCTTTTCTTGAAGTCTTCAAACATGGTAGGATTGTTGCCGATGAATATCAAGTCATCAACATATAGACACACAAATAATAAGCTGCCATCTGTTTTTTTTCTTCACATATATTGCGTGTTCATATGGACATTTTTCAAATCCATTGTCTTGAAAATACCTGTCAATTCTTGTATTCCAAGCACGCGGAGCTTGCTTCAAACCGTAGAGGGCTTTCTTCAACTTGTATACTTTGCCTTCATTTTCAACTTCAATGTATCCAAGTGGTTGTTCAATATAGATCTCTTCTTATAAGAAGCCATTCAGAAGTGCTGACTTCACATCGAGTTGATAGACCTTCCATTTATGTTGTGCAGCTAGTAGGATCATCAGTCTGATTGTCTCTAGCCGGGCTACTAGAGAAAATACTTCTCCATAGCCAATGCCTTCTCTCTGTTTGTAACCTTTTGCCACTAATCTTGCTTTGAATCTTTGTACTTCTCCTTTTACATTCTTCTTCATCTTATAGACCCATTTGACACCTATTGCTTTTTTGTTTTATGGTAGATTAGTCAGCTTTCAGGTATCATTCTTCTCAATGACATGTATTTCTTCATCCATTGCTCTATCCACTTTTCTTCCATGACATCTTCATTGAAGCTAAGTGGGTCATTATCTACAAAAAACAAAATAGAGTTGTATCTTCCATGACTTGAGTGGCATCGTACAACTCCTCTAGATTTCTCATCCTTCTTGGTTCTTCTGATGAAGATGCTGATGGTGGTGTTGATGATGATTCTGGTGTGTTTCTCCTGTTGAATACAGGGAATCTGTGTACCAGACTTTGTGGCTCATTTGCTGGTAATATTGGACCTTCTGCAAGTACTGTTGGTACTTCCACTTCGTCTTCAAGGATCAAATCAATGTTAATCCATTTGACTGCTTCTTGATCATCATTCCATTGCCAAGTTTTATCTTCTTCAAAGATAACATCTCTACTCATAATTACCTTCTTTGTTATGGGATTATACGGCTTGTATCACATCCTTCTATCACCATATCCGAAAAAGTTGCATTTCTCGTTTTTATCATCGAGTTTAGTCCTTCTTGCATTTAGGATCTTTGCATATGCCACACAACCAAAGACTCGAAGATGAGTAATACTTGGTTTGTGACCACTCCATGCTTCTTCTGGAGTGACAGTTTTCAAACTTCTGGTTGGGCAACAATTCAGTAAATACACTGCACATGAACTAATTTTGTTATTTTACTCTTTATTTTTGAATTTTTAGTTTATTTTTAGATTTTTTTGTTGTTTTTCCTATTTAATTGAGGGTTATAATTTTTCTATTTATAAAGGTACATTTTCTAACCTATTTAAAAAGTTTTGAACCTATTAAAAAAACAAACTACTTTAGATAAAATTATTTAATAATAAAATACAAAATTAGAGTTATGATTATGAAACCCTATTTGATTTCATAGCTATGTTAGTTGGTAATAGAATTGTGTTAAAAATCCCAGCAAATATATTTTTGGACTAGATAGACATGTCCAAACCTAAGAAGTAGTCTGGTCGTACCTAACAACTTTTTTTAACAAAAATAAACATAATTTTTAATCTAATTATTACATCGCAATCAAATTTTTTTATGAGAAACTGTTGATCTAGTTCTATAATGATTGACTAACTACAACTAAGTACTCAAATTTGAGAAGACCTTCAAATTAGATCTAGAAGATGATGTTTGTTTTATCACTTTTTTTATTTTCCTATTTAATTTCATATTTTCAACCTTAGTTTTTTATTTTGTTTTTATTTCTATTATCTATTTATAGATTTTGGTTTTTCTTCCTTGTATAAGGAGTGATTTCAAACCTATTTAAAAAGTTGTGATTCTTTTAAGAGAGACATAAGATTACATAAAGAAATTATTAATAAAACTACGATTAAAGATTATGTTCTTCGTACCCTTTTCTGAAAATTGTCTCCCTTGTTCTTTGAATCTTGTTCTTTTAATAGTTTTGAACAACTAGTGGTGCATCTATCATAATTGAATAACGTGGAAAACATAGCAAACTTGTTTATAGACCAGCAGGAAAGGGTTAAGTCAAGAAAAGGCTTATCCACTCAAACAAATAATTTGAAGAAAAAAAACCCATAACTTTCAATTTGAAAGATCTTTAAATTTGGATTGAAAGATGTATGATATAATTTTGTTATTTTACTTTTTATTTTTGAATTTTTAGTTTATTTTTGGATTTGTTTTGTTGTTTTTCCTATTTAATTTAGGGTTTTAATTTTTGTACTTGTAAAGGTATATTTTCTAGCCTATTTAAAAAGTTATGAACCTATTAAAGAAACAAAATACTTTAGAGAAAATTATTTAATAATAATATATAAAATTACGGTTCTGATTATGAGACCCTATTCTGATATCATAGCTATGTACTTAGTTGGCATTAGAATTGTGTCAAAAAACCTAGTAAATATATTTTTGGACTAGATGGACATGTCCAAACCTAAAAAGTAGCTTGGTTGCACCAAACAACTTTTTTTTAATAAAAATGGACATAATTTTTAATCTAATTGTTGAATCATAATCAAATTTTTCTATGAGAATCGATCTACAAGTATTGTTCTATAATGATTGACTAACTATAACCAACCCAATTTTAGAAGACCTTCAAATTAGACCTAGAAAATGATGTTATTTTTTTATCACTTTTTTATTTTCCTATTTAATTTAATATTTCAAGCCTTAGTTTCCGATTTTGTTTTTATTTCTATTATCTATTTACAGATTTTGGTTTTTCTTCCTTGTAAGGAGTGGTTTCAAACTTATTTAAAAAGTTGTAATTCTTTTAAGAGAGATATAGGATTACATAAAGAAATTATTAATAAAACTACGATTAGGGATCATGTTCTTGAGACCCTTTTCTGAAATTGTCTCCCTAGCTTCTTGTCACGGGGTCAATTTTTCATCCCAAAAACATACTTCGCGTGGCAGTCTAGTTCCGCTAGACTCAACCTTTTCCTCACCGATTCACTCTTGTTTTACCTACGACTAGTTTGTCCCACAAACCCAAGAGATTCCCCACACTCTTTCAATGTCACAAAGTAAGCGGAATAACACTAATGAATATGAACAGAATGTATAACACAACAGATTACAGGAACAAGTCCCAACATTTTCATTAACTCAACTAAAGGATTACACAAAGTCCATCTTGTGTGCTATGCACATTTTTGTTCTCTGTATGCTACACAATTTACAGCCTAACTATGTACAAGATAATGGAAGTTACAAATAGAAACTTGCCTCTAACTTCCTGCACGGGTGGAGCACCAATTATCCCATGTTCTGGCCACTTCTTTCCCACATATATAAGAAACTGTTGCAACTACCGATAACTGCTCCCAAAACTACTGCAACTGCATTGGCATGTTCTCCTACAAGCCAGCTGCCCGCTACCAGCACACATGCTGCCAGCGTAACTACCTCGCATGCCTTGGACCGTCCGCTGTCCAAGTTAGGATTCGTTGTCGAACATCAACCATGCCTTGCCGAATCATTGACATACACTACTGCCGAATTTGCCAACGCTCATGCACGATGCCACTGTTGATGCATGTTGTCATTCATGCCAGTAGTGTTTACGTCAAGTCTAGGACTGTTTATTGTCCAGACTTATCGTCAGTCCCTGTTGCCGATTTTGTCGACGCTGCCGATCTCATCGGTGCTGCCGAATTCCCCACTGTCCCATTGTGTCATCCCAGCATTGCTTCGTCAAGCCTAGTACAATCCTCGCCTAAGTCTCAACTCTCGTCAGCATACTGCTGCGCTAGCTGTTGTGTGCTGCCACACACACACTTTGCCGATTTTCGCTACATACTATCACGCGAGCTGCCACCCCGTAGCTACTATCCAGCAATGCTTTTCGTCAACCTACTCCCTGAAGGATTTTAACCCTGTGACATTTGTTCTTTGAATCTTCTTCTTCTTCGGTACACGCGTAAAACCTAGGGAAACTCGTTGCAAAGATTTAACCATCAAGAACAAATTTAAGCCTTCTTATCCCAACTTCCATTCAATGAAACCGAATACAAATCACAACAACAACTTTTAGCCTGCAAGTTTCCTGCTAATTTCAAAAAAACAAAAACAAAATATATGTTTTGCTTGCTGTAAACCAACTTGTACCATGATCTCTAGTAATGACACATGCATGATCTCCATTTATCTCATAAATCACTATCCGTCTACATTGGCCAGTCTATAGCATTTGTTCTGTTCTCTAGCATTCGTGTTTGTAGCTGTAGGTGCACAAGTTTCTGTACTCATATGTAGGATGTAGTTATGCTGGCATGAGGCTGTGATATTGTGACATTTCTGAGGCAGACATTGCGTATATCAATTTCCCTGGAAACACTGACAAGAATGCGAAACATTAGATCCAAAGAAGAAGTGTGGCAAATCGAGATGAAAAATACGTCAAAAAGATGCAACACAACAATGACTGGACTTCATCACCCAGTTTCCGACTGCTAAACAGTGTCAAATGCCACCCAGAGTTCCCCCAAACACTTCAGTGAGGAAGGGTTGCCTCTACCCTGAAACACGAAGAGTAGAATTATAGCCCCAGTGAAGTGGTCAGGGAAACTCCGGGGGACAGCTAACGTCCTTTGTGTTTCTTCGTTTCAAAAACACAAGCCTAAACATGGTGAAGGTTTGTCTATATATCAAGAACGAGGAGGGGACCAAGCAAATAAAGACGATAGAACTGAACCTGGTCATAATTTGGACTGGATGAAGATGAAAGTTATTTATCTGAGTGTGTGGATGAGTGGCCATAATTATTTCACAGCATCTTATATTTATCCTGACTCTGATCTTTCAACTTTATTTGTTGCTGGTAAATTCTGCATCGCTGAAAAGGAAATTAAAGGTTGGAAAGAGATCAGAATGGAGAAAAGGGAATTATTCTCTACATTCTATGTTGCCCACCATTCTGTCTAGATTCACACTACAACAAGAACCTCTCCTTCCATCAATGCAAAGACACAACTAGCTATCCTTGTCAGGAGGCTCCATTTTCACCATAATAAGCTACAAAGCAAGAAACAATTTGTGTTAGCTTTCAAATAAAGTTTGACATACAAAAAACCAGAAAAGTTGTGATAAAAGAAAGCCAAATTGACCTCAAATAACACATCCTGTATAAAGATTAATGGAGCCCGTCTCCGAAAAAATTATGCCTCGGCCTATATTCGAAGATGAGAGAAACCATAACAGTTCAAGATTTAACCCATTCCGTATCGAATTTATCGTGGAGTGTGGTCACAAATTGTTCTTTTAAGCCTCCAAATAATCCATCTTTTGTTTTCTTTTTGAAGATAAAAGCTGTTCAAATAGGGACTTGTCAAATTGGTGTGAAAAGAACAGAATATTTGATCACATTTTTGGGTAGTGTATAAACTCCTAGAATCTGAAAAAGACCTGCCTAGAGAACCTGAAGAGGAAAGGCTGGTTAAAGATCATAGAAAAGACTAGAGTTGTTCTCTCAACCAGAATCTCCTATCCATTTAGCCCACTGTCGCGTCCAGGTTCACCCAGTTCTTAGCTAGTTGCTGCATGGAACAGCTCCTATAAATAGTATGGCTAATGACCATGACTGAGCATATACTAAAACAACAAGCACTCAGCATTGCATAGTCTAGCACAGATCAAGTGTCCCCTAGAGTTCCTCTGAGCACTTCATTGGGGATCTTCCATCGACCTGAAAGAGTATTATCATTCCTACTGAAGTGTTTGGGGGAACTCCTGGTGTCATTTGATGTTAATAATTCATTAATTACAAGCTCAGAAAACACAGTAAGCGGGCTTCGTGATACAGGGAGAACTTCAGCAGAAGAATTTCTAGGTTTCTAAAACCTGCACAGGTTAGGCTAAACCTTTTCTTTTGTTTGTGCCAGAACAACATCATCGCAGGTAACTGATGTTTTTTTCTTAACTAAAGTTCATGACATAACTGTACATATGTTATGTTTGAGGCTCTATATATTGGTACCATGCTTTCACTATTTTTTTCTAAGTCATCATTATTTGACACAAATTTAAGAGCTTCCAATTGCTGCAGGAGCATTAATGAATTTGGATCAAATGCTTCCAACAGAGCTTAGAAGAACCTGAACACCCAAGGAAATCAACGAAGCCGGAAATTCTCACGATAGGTCCGGATTTCAGTTTCAAATTCAAATGTGAAACTGTAATCAATCCAGAGCAAATTACTTGGCAAACTCATGAGATTATGCATGAGTTGGACCTTCCTACAAAGATAAGATTGTGAGCATTTTACATACAAATGTGCTTGCTGCTGGATAAGAATTCAGCAGAACAAAAAATTCCTTTGCAGCCTGCAAGACCGCCCTCTCTGTCAACAAACACCATATGCAGCTTTGACGTTTTTGCCTCTAAAGCACTTGCACATGAAGAGCCTTTGTTAGTCAATAAATGACAAGATTTTCTTTTAGACCCAAACAAAAGCTGGCTTCCTTGGAAAACTACACGGATGACAGATTTTGCTGAAAATCAACCTGTTGCTTGAAAAAGTCTCTGGCTCTTTGACATCCCTCATCCAAATAATTCATCATTGCTCAAAAATTACATCAAGAGAGGAAGGAGGGGAGTAACTTAGTAACATCTTGAGAAAACAGGTTTGGTTTGGCGAGGCTTCTGCTGGCAACACGGGGTCTACTGATCTCTGTACTGTTAAATTTGCCACGATAAAAAGGGAAGTTACGATGATAATCTACCTGCGCTTTCACCGTGGAAGGATGGTTCAGGTTGCTATGATAATCTACATAGGCTTTCACCATGGAAGGATGGGTCAGGTTACCAGAACCAAGAGATTAATAATTTTATCCCGGGCTCAAATCAGACCTTCAAGCTCACAAGGTAAAATAGGATGTCACGATCCGAATCCCGGATCTATGACCGGCAACGTAGGAGCGATGCAAATGAAACACCACATCTATGCTAAGTCTCATGACGAACATATCAAAAGAGCAAGTTATTTAAAATACGCAACATTTCTTAATTTTCTCAAATATTATACTATTCATGTTGAAAGCTAAGCTGATTACTTGTGGCTGAAGCCTTGGAAGAAGACTACGCAGATTGTAGCAAGAAGAATGAAGAAATGGAAGAAATTCTGTTAAATCGGTTAAGGAGGCAGTTAAAACCGTTATGGTAGTTATAGTTGTTTTCACTGTTACAAATCGTTTCTTATATGTGTAAGAATCGTGACCCTCCATTAATGGATGGATGAGATGATTTTGATTCCTAAAATAATGAAATAATTACATGCAATGTGTATAAAAGCAGAGTTTGCTGCATTAATGAAAGATAGAAAAAACACAAGAATTTCTTCTCAATCATCTCTGCAAACTTGAATACAATTTTCTTCTCAATACCTCCAAAAAACAAACATGGTATCAGAGCACACAAACTGATTCCTAAGAGGGGCGTAAACTGTGAAAAACAGATTGATTAAACTGTTAATTACTCAAAAATGGTAGGATCAAGCTCTGCTTGAGGAGATTTAAGAACTCCACAGTTCAATGACACAAATTACGATTTTTGGGCTGTAAAGATGGAGACAATCCTCATAGCATTCGATCTATGGGACATAATAGAAGTTGGAATACAATCTCATCAATCACCTGAGGTTGCAAATGGATCAGGCGATGAAGAGAGTGAAGCTGAGCAAACTACATTGCAAACACCTACTACATCCAGAGAAGACAAAATCAAGAATGCAAAGGCATTAAGCCTCATACAAGGAGAATTAATAGACAACCTTTTTCCACGTATAAGAAACGAAAAGACTGCAAAGGAAGCTAGGGACATTTTGAGCAGAGAATTCAGAGGAGATAAAAAGGTTAGAGCTGTAAAACTTCAAGCAGTGAGAGCTGACTTTGAATACCTGAGAATATCAGAAAGTGAAAGCTTAGATGGATATCTAGCTAAATTCTTTGCAACTGTGAATAACCTGAAATCGTTAAGAGAAGATGTGTCAGAAAACAGAATTGTGCAGAAACTGCTAATGAGTCTAAGCAGAAGATATAAGTCCATTGTGTCAATCATTGAGGAGACACGAGATCTTGATGTTCTGAGAGCAGAAGAAGTCATTGCTTCTATTAAAGTTTATGATAAGAGGAAGGATCTACATGATGATAGGGATAAGATAATAGGAACAGAGAAAGCCTTTAACAGTTTAAAGGTTGGAAACAATCAAGCCTACAGCTCACACAAGGGTTTCCAAGGCAGACCTTCTCAAAGATGGCAGTCACAAGACAGGAGGGGATCAAATTCATTTCCAAACAGAAACTTAAACAACTACAACAATTCAAACTGGAACAACACTGCTTGGGGAAGTAGTCAAGCTAGTGTAAAGCCACAATGTCAAGTCTGCCAGAAGCAACACTTTGGATTGTGCAGACACAAAGGAAAACCAAGATGTGGAAGATGAAATCGGTTTGGCCATATTGCAAAAGACTATGAAAGTCATAGTCACAAACAACTAGCAAATTATGCAAAAGAAGAGAGAGTATCCACTGGAACCATATTCTATGCTTGCCATTCTGCAAGCTTGCAAGATAGAAAGATATGGTTTGTGGATAGTACCTGCAGCAACCACATGACCTCTAAAGAATCTGAACTAATCAACATCGATAGAACAGTGACCTGTAAAGTAAAGATAGGCTCAGGAGATCTTGTGCAAGCAACTGGAAAAGGCACATTGGTTGTGGAAACTCAGCAGGGAAAAAGATATATAAAAGAGGTACTGCTTGTTCCCGGATTAGATGAAAATCTATTGAGTGTAGGCCAGATAATGGAGCATGGTTATTATATCCTTTTTGGAGGTAACAAAGCAATGATATTTGATGATGAAAGCCTCAATAATGTTATAGCAATAGTGATCATGGGAGGAAATCGATGCTTTCCACTTTCACTTGAGTCCATCACACCTGCAGCAAGGAAAGCTTCAGTGACTGAGGACTCCTGGATATGGCATAGAAGACTGGGACACCTGAACTTTGCTAGCATGAAGAAGATGCAGCAGAAAGAGATGGTATGTGGACTTCCTGTTCTAACAGAAGTAGAAGATGTATGTGCAGGCTGTGCATCAGGCAAACATCACAGGGAGAAATTCGACAAAAAAACAAGCATGGAGAGCAAGCTATCCACTGGAATTAATCCACACTGATCTGTGTGGACCAATACAGAATGAATCTGTGGGAGGGAACAGATACTTCATCATATTCATTGACAATTACTCAAGAATGTGCTGGGTATACTTCCTTAGAAACAAATCTGATGCACTCAATGTGTTCAAGAAATTTAAAGCATTTGTTGAGCTGCAAAGTGGATATAAATTGAAGAAGTTGAGAAGTGACAGAGGTGGTGAATATACCTTAAATAAGTTTAAAGAATTCTGTGCAAAACAAGGAATGGAAAGGCAGCTGACAGTTGCATACTCCCTCAACAGAATGGAGTTGCAGAGATGAGAAACAAAACAATTTGTGAAATGGCAAGGTCCATGTTGTTAGAGAAAGAAATGCTAGTAATCTTCTGGGCAGAAGCTATGAATACAACTGTGTATATTTAGAACAAATGTTATACAACATCAATCATTGAAAAGACTCCATTTGAAGCCTTCACGGGAAGAAAGCCAGGAGTCAAGCATCTAAAGGTGTTCGGTTGCTTGTGCTACACTTACATCCCATCATCACTAAGGCAAAATGGGATAGCAAAACTGGAAAGGGAGTGTTTGTTGGATATGGTAGCTGTGAGAAGGGGTATAGAGTATATGACCTGAAATCTGAGAAGATTGTTCTCTCAAGAAGTGTGATTTTCAATGAAGATAGAGCATGGAATTGGGAAAGAAATCTGATGAACCAAAATCACTTGTCTCTCAATCTTGAAGGAGGTGAAGTTGAAGGTGAAAATTCTGAAGAACACTCTACTACAGCTCAACCCGATAATGTTGAACACTGCCATCAAAATTCTACAGTTGGAGAGTTAGCTGAGAATATTGACAGTGATAATAGTCAACAATCTTCACCTAGCTCTACTCCAGTAAAATTGAAAACCTTGGAAGATATATATGCAAGGTGTCACATGTGCATCATAGAACCTGAGAACTATCAAGAAGCTTTTGGAGATAAAGCTTGGCAGGAGGTTATGAAGGAAGAATTGGAAGTGATAGAGAAGAACAATACTTAGGAATTGGTGGAGAGACCGATTGATAAACCAGTGATAGGAGTGAAATGGGTGTACAAAACTAAACTTCATCTTGATGGAACAGTACAAAAACATAAGGCTCGCCTTGTGGCAAAAGGATATGCACAGAAATCCAGAATTGATTACAATGAAACCTTTGCACCAGTAGTAAGGCTGGACACAATTCAGACTCTCATTGCACTTGCAGCACAGAAGGGATGGAAGTTGTTTCAATTGGATGTTAAGTCAGCTTTCCTAAATGGTTTCCTCAAAGAAGAAGTATATGTTGAGCAGCCTGAAGGGTTTGAAGTAAAGAATACAGGACACAAAGTTTACAAACTAAAGAAGGCCTTGTATGGACTAAAGCAGGCACTGAGGGCCTGGTACAGTGAAAATGATGCATACCTCTCTATATGCAAATTCAAAAGGAGCACAAGTGAAGCTACTTTGTATACAAGGTCAGACCTGGAAGGTAATTTAATCATTGTCTCAATCTATGTTGATGGCATTGTGTACACTGGCAGCAGTGAAAGGCTGCTTAGTGAATTTAAAAGAGAAATGATGCAGAGGTATAAGATGTCTGATCTTGGGCTCCTTCATCATTTTCTTGGCATGGGAATACTGCAAACTGATCAAAGGGTATTTATTCATCAAGGCAAATATGCCAAATCCTTGCTTAGTAAGTTTGGACTTGATGACTGCAAACCAGTCTCCATTCCCTTGGCCACTGGTGAGAAATTGAAGAAGGTGGATGGGAGTGAGTTGGCTGATGAAGGACTTTATAGAAAAATAATAGGAAGTTTACTATATTTGACAGCAACAAGACCTGATCTAATGTATGCTGCAAGCTTACTATCACGGTTCATGACTGGACCTACCAAGATTCACATGGGAGCTGCAAAAGGAGTCCTAAGATATGTGCAAGGAACTCTCAACTATGGGATTAAATACGTAAGGGATAAATCAACAACTCTTATTGGATTTTGTGATGCAGATTGGGCAGGAAGTGAAGATGATAGCAGGAGCACTTCGGGCTATACATTCAGCTTTGGAAGTGGAGCATTCTCCTGGTCCTCTGTGAAACAGAACACAGTAGCATTATCAACTGCAGAAGCTGAGTATGTCTCAGCATCTGAAGCAACTGCTCAGGCCATTTGGTTACGGTTTGTTCTTGATGATTTTGGTGAAATGCAAACTGAAGTAACACCCTTGTTTTGTGATAACATGTCAGCAATTTCAATGGCCAAAAATCTTGTTTTCCATCAAAGAACAAAACACATAAGCAGGAAGTATCATTTCATAAGGAAGGCTCTGCAAGAAGGAGTAATTAATGTGAATTTCTGCAGAAGTGAAGAACAACTTGCAGACATCTTCACAAAAGCACTACTTAAAGATAGATTCAAGCAACTAAGGTTGAAGCTTGGAGTTAAACCAGTAAACAACTTAGGAGAGGCTGTTGAAAGCTAAGCTGATTACTTGTGGCTGAAGCCTTGGAAGAAGACTACGCAGACTGTAGCAAAAAGAATGAAGAAATGGAAGAAATTCTATTAAATCGGTTAAGGATGCAGTTAAAACCATTATGGTAGTTATAGTTGTTTTTACTGTTACAAATCAGTTACAAACCGTTTCTTACATGTGTAAGAATCGCGACCCTCCATTAATGGATGGATGAGATGATCTTGATTCCTAAATAATGGAATCAATTACATGCAATGTGTATAAAAGCGGAGTTTGCTGCATTAATGAAAGATAGAAAAAACACAAGAATTTCTTCTCAATCTTCTCTGCAAACTTGAATACAATCTTCTTCTCAATACCTCCAGAAAACAAACAATTCAAACTAATGAAGCTAAATTATAAGGCCCAAACTTTTAGTCCAAATTTAAGTTCAAGGCAGCCAAAACCCAACCTAAGTTAACCTAGGTATATAAGGAAAAGTTGCAAGAGAATTATTTCCTTTTCTAATTCTTGTGGCCATCATGACCGTCCCCTCATCAAATGAAATATTTTAGTTTTTGATCTTGTGTTTGTAGTTCAAGAAATGTGGAAGTAGCAAGTAAGTGATTCTCTTTCATATTACTTTCGATTATAGTTTGTTTATGGAATGATTAAAGAAGATATTAGGGTTTATAAGGATTTGAAGTTTATGTTGTTAAGATTGATTTATGATTATGAAGGGTTTAAGTGATTGATTAGTATGTTGTTAGAAATAAGGATTTGTGAGTTGATTTATTTAAATTAATTTTTATGGGTTAAGAAATTCATTTCAAACTTGCTAGAAAATCTGGACAGAATAGTCTTGAGGTTGAAGATGACAAAATTTTATTTTGGTCATTGATTTATGAAAATTACAGTTTAGCCCCTAAACTTTGGAAAAATTATGATTTGACCCCTAAATGTTTTTTGAGATTCTGGATAGTCTTACTATGAGGTTAAGGATGATGAATCTCATTTTGATAATTGATTTAGAATATTTTTAGTTTGGTCCCTCAATTTTAGAAATTTACATTTTAGTCCCTAAACTTTATGAAAATTACAGTTCGGTCCTTGGTTCATTCTAGACATAATTGAGGGTGGTTTATGGTTGAAATTTCAGTATGGTTATGTATTTACAGTTTGGTTCTCCACTTTTGGTAGAATTACGTTTTGGTCCCTGTTTGGAAAATTATCGTTTTAGTCCCTAAACTTAAGAGACTAAACCTGGTTTTATTTTATGCATTGGGATCTTTTATTTGGGTTTTTTTGGGTTGTTTTTTAGTATATTTCATTATTGTTGTATGTTCTCCTAAAAATCCTCAATAGGATTTTCGAGTCTTTCATCTGACATTCCTTTTAGTTGTATATTTTTTGGGTGAGTGAGATAATCTTTAATATGTATATAATATAAATAATTATGTATGTTTATTATATGATGACTATGACTAGTTAATTTTTTGAATATTTATATATGTTGCTTTATTTTTCCAGTACTCATTTATTCTTGAATTGGCACTCGCATTCTATCGAACTAACTATTCGATATGATATATATTTCTTTGATAATTCTGTGAATATCTATTATGCCTTAATTTAGAACTTGTCAGTAATTTCATGCTAACGGAGATTAGTTAGCCTATGCGCACATAGTATTCTGTATACCTAGCTGGTGAGAGAGGCATCAACCTTTGACGACTGATCATCCCACAATGATAGTCACCTTCGGGTGTCATCTGGTCACCTTCATGTGTCATCTGATCTCTGACATGTATTTCTCTACTTTATGATAATATGTTTAATATGTATATGTATATGTATATCAAGATAAATCGACTTGTAAATTATTAATATCTATAATGTATGTTAAATATTATTTCCTCACTGAGTTAGTTGAAATCACCCCTCATTCTTAATATTATTTCAGATTCTTAGTTTCTGATAGCAAGTGGACTTTGTTGAGTGTTCCTGTTTCTTCAGTTTTGGTCGGTATACCTTGCTTGTTTTGCGAGGCTTTCCTTTTAGTTTTGGTCCGGTATCTTAGACGCTCTATTGTTACCTTGTTTTAATTAAGTTTGGATTTTGATAATGTAATGAGTATTCTGGATTATTGTTTTTGTTTTAATTACTGAGAAGAAGTTTTGAACTATAATTTGGTTTCATTAGTTTTGAATAATATAATATTTTCAAAGATTAAGAAATGTTGTGTATTTTTAAATAATTGTTCTTTTGATATGTCCGTTATAAGGCTTAACGTAGGTGGGGTGTTCTTTAGACACCACTCCTGTGTTGTTGGTTATGGACCCTAGATTTGGATCATGACATAAATGATAGTTCAAAACTTCTCATCGGTAATTAAAACAAAAACAATAATTCATAATACTCATTACATTGTCAAAATGCAAACTTAATTAAAATAAGGTAATAGTGGAGCTTCTAAGACATTGAATCAAAACCAAAAGGAAAGCCTCGCGAAACAAGCAAAGCATATTGACCAAAACTGAAGAAGTAGGAACACTCAACAAAGTCCACCTGCTAACAGAAACTAAGAACTTAAAATAATATTAAAAATAGAGGGTGAGTTCTCAGTGAGAGAATAATATTTAATATACATTTTAGATATTAATAGTTTGCAAGTTGATTTATCTTGATATATATTATACACACACATTCATACTAAGCATATTATCATAAAGTAGTGGAATATATGTCAGACATCAGATGACATGCAAAGGTGACCAAATGACATCCAAATGTGACCAGATAACACCTAAAGGTGACCACTATGGAAAAATCAGTTGCAACAGGCTAGTGCCTCTCTCACCAGCTAGGTATGCAGAATATTATGTGCACATAGGCTAACTACTCTCTGTTACCATGGAGTTACTGACAAGTCCTATATCAAGACATAATAGATATTCAGAGAATTATCAAAATATGTATATCATATGGAATAGAAATTAGTTCAACAGAACGGGAGTGCAAATTCAAGAATATATGAGTACTCAGAAAATAAAACAAAGAATATAAATATCCAAGAAACTAAATAGTCATACTCATCATATATTCAACATACATATTTATTTATAGTATATACATATTAAAGATTATCGCACTCACCAAAAAAATATAGAATTAAAAGGAATATCATATGAAAGACTTGAAATCTTATTAAAGATCATTAAAAGTACTTACAATGAATATACATAATATACTCAAAACAACTTAAAACAACACAAAAAAAAAAAAATTCCAATGAATAAAATAAAACTAGGTTTAGTCTTCTAAGTTTAGGGACTATAACAACAATTTTCTAAAATCAGGGACCAAAACATAATTTTACAAGATTTGGATGACCAAATTTTAAATGTTAGAAATACATAACCATAATGAAATTTCACCCATAATCCACCCTTAATTTTGTCTAGAATCTCTATTTTCGTTATAGTGACCGAATTGTAATTTTTCCAAAGTTTAAGGTCTAAACTGTAAATCTTTAAAATGGTGGGACTAAACTAAAAATTACACAAATCAATTTTCAAACTGAGATTCATCATCCTTAACCTCATAAGAATACTTTCTATAATTCCAAAATACATTTTAGGGGTCAAATTATAATTTCTCAAAGTTTAGGGACTAAACTGTAATTTTCATAAATCAATGACCAAAATAAAATTTTGTCATCTTCAACCTCAAGACCATTCTGTCCAGATTTTTCAGAAAAGTTGAAATGAATTTCTTAACCCATAAAAATCAATTTAAACAAATCAACTCACAAATCCTTCTTTCTAACAACACACTAAAAATCAATCACTTAACCTTAAACCCCTAATTATCATGAATCAATCTTAACAACATAAACTACAAATCCTTATAAACCCTAATCTCTTCTTTAATCCTTTCATAAATAAACCATAATTGAAAGTAACATGAGAGGAAACTACTTGTTACTTCCACCTTTCTTGAACCCAAAAACTCAAGATCAAAAACTAAAAAAAAAAAATTTAATGAGGGGAGTGTCATGGCAGCCACCAGAATTAGAAGAGAAAAACAATTCTCTTGCAACTTTTTCTTATATACTTAGGTTGGGTTTGTGCTGACTTGATCTTGGGTTTGGGCCAAAAATTTGGGTTTTACAACACTTCCCTCGTTAAACGAAATTTATCCTCGAATTTAAACTTTAAGAATAAAAGTCTTACCATCATGATCGAACGAATTATTCAAAACTTATCTCCAAAATTTAATTTCTTAAACTATTATTTAAAATCCACTTTAAAAATCAATAAATATTACCATGCTTCTGTTGTACACTCTGATATATCCAATTAAAAAAAATCTCACGCATAACTTTTCTTAATTCATATCCTTCAAAATCAAACAACACACCCTCAAATTTCTCTTAGATCGAATTTTTCTAAAACAACTTATCTCAATTCATTTCTCTTCCTAAATCAAAACACATCCTCATAAATTTTTATTTATTGTTTTTTTAAAAGCATCAGGTAAGAGAATCCAACCTTATAAGTTGGGTAATGTTATAAAGCAACAAAGTCTAATGAACAAACAATTATTATGAGCTCAGACTTTTAAGGGGCACCAGCCATAGAAGAGATGTCGCTTGCAAAAACAATAAGTGATGAAGATAATAAGATGCTTGTAGTTCTCTCAACCACCCTAACAACTGAAGAGTCAGATGAAATGATAAAGATTATAAAGGGGAAAGATAGTTTTTGTTACAAGATCAAAGCAACAACTATGATAGAGTTAACAAAGACCAACTAGGAAAAAGCTCAGCTGGATGAAAAGTTGATACAAAGTTACTAATATTACCACAAATGATAGTGTTTCTCTTGAAAATAAAGTTAAAGCATGTCAACAAGAAGGGAAAAAAAAAATCAAAGATGACGTGGGACTTGAGCTACCCTTTTTAAACTTGGCATCTTAAATTCCAATTAATAATCATGAAAACATAATAAGGGAGCAAGTAGTCGAAGAAAACACAAATGCAGATGATGCCAGGAAAATGAACGAGCTTCAAATGTAGTTTATGAATCCAAAGATCATGGTATTGACATTAAAGAAGTTGTGAACCTATTAAAAAAACAAACTACTTTAGAGAAACTATATGGTAATAATATACAGAGTTCTGATTATGAGACCTTATTCTGTACAATTTTGTATTGCATCATGTTTTTTTTTATTACTTGGTTTGATTACACCAGTTGATATCATAGTTATGTTAGTTAGTATTAGAATTGTGTCAAAAAACCTAGCAAATATATTTTTAAACTAGATGGACATATTCAAACTTAAGAAGTAACGACATGTCCAAACCTAAGAAGTAGTCTAGTCGCACCAAACGACTTTTTTAATAAAAATAGACATAGTTCAAATTTTTCAATGAGAATATGCAAATCTGGTTCTTTAATGATTGACTAACTATAACTAATCCAGATTTGAGAAGACCTTCAAATTAGACCTAGAAAATAATGTTGTTTTTTTTTAACTTTTTTATTTCCTATTTAATTTCATATTTTGAGCCTTAGTTTCTGATTTTGTTTTTTTTTTTTTTCTATTATCTATTTACAGAATTTGGTTTTTCTTCCTTGTAAGGAGTGATTTCAAACCTATTAAAAAGTTAGTAATTCTTTTAAGAGAGACATAGGATTACATAAAGAAATTATTAATAAAACTACGATTAGGGATCATGTTTTTGAGACCCTTTTCTGAAATTGTCTCCTTTGTTCTTTGAATCTTCTTCTCATTGGGTACAGCCGCGTCAAACCTAGGGAAACTCGTTGCAAAGATTTAACCATCAAGAACAAATTTAAGCCTTCTTATTCCAACTTCCATTCAATGAAACCGAATACAAATCACAACAACTTTTAGCCTGCAAGTTTCCTGCTAATTTCAAAAAAACAAAAACAAAATATATGTTTTGCTTGCTGTAAACCAACTGTACCATGATCACTAGTAATGACACATACATGATCTCCATCTATGTCATATAACACTATCCATCTACATTGGCCACTCTGTAGCATTTAGTTCTGTTCTCTAGCATTCGTGTTTGTAGCTGCAGGTGCACAAGTTTCTGTACTCATATGTAGGATGTAGTAATGCTGGCATGAGGCTGTGAGGTGACATTTCTGAGGCAGACATCGCGTATATATCCCTGGAAACACTGACAAGAATGCGAAACATGAGATCCAAAGAAGAAGTGTGGCAAATCGAGATGAAAAATACGTGAAAAAGACGCAACACCACAATGATTGGACTTCATCACCCAGTTTCCGACTGCTAAACAGTGTCAAATGCCACCCAGAGTTCCCCCAAACACTTCATAGAGGAAGGGTTGCCGCTACACTCGAACACGAAGAGTAGAATTATAGCCCCAGTGAAGTGGTCAGGGAAACT
Organism: Populus simonii; assembly: GCA_007827005.2. Taxonomy (NCBI): domain Eukaryota; kingdom Viridiplantae; phylum Streptophyta; class Magnoliopsida; order Malpighiales; family Salicaceae; genus Populus; species Populus simonii. The sequence goes on along the minus strand of CM017479.2, from coordinate 441,095 downwards.
CCGGGGGACAGCTAACGTTCTTTGTGTTTCTTCGTTTAGGGGACCAAGCAAATAAAGACGATAGAACTGAACCTGGTCATAATTTGGACTGGATGAAGATGAAAGTTTAGTTAGCTGAGTGTGTGGATGAGTGGCCATAATTATTTCACAGCATCTTATATTTATCCTGACACTGATCTTTCAACTTTATTTGATTCTGGTAAATTCTGCATCGCTGAAAAGGAAATTAAAGGTTGGAAAGAGATCAGAATGGAGAAAAGGGAATTATTCTCTACATTCTATGTTGCCCACCATTCTGTCTAGATTCACAATACAACAAGAACCTCTCCTTCCATCAATGCAAAGACACAACTAGCTATCCTTGTCAGGAGGCTCCATTTTCACCATAATAAGCTACAAAGCAAGAAACAATTTGTGTTAGCTTTCAAATAAAGTTTGACATACAAAAAACCAGAAAAGTTGTGATAAAAGAAAGCCAAATTGACCTCAAATAACACATCCTGTATAAAGATTAATGGAGCCCGTCTCCGAAAAAATTATGCCTCGGCCTATATTCGAAGATGAGAGAAACCATAACAGTTCAAGATTTAACCCATTCCGTATCGAATTTATCGTGGAGTGTGGTCACAAATTGTTCTTTTAAGCCTCCAAATAATCCATCTTTTGTTTTCTTTTTGAAGATAAAAGCTGTTCAAATAGGGACTTGTCAAATTGGTGTGAAAAGAACAGAATATTTGATCACATTTTTGGGTAGTGTATAAACTCCTAGAATCTGAAAAAGACCTGCCTAGAGAACCTGAAGAGGAAAGGCTGGTTAAAGATCATAGAAAAGACTAGAGTTGTTCTCTCAACCAGAATCTCCTATCCATTTAGCCCACTGTCGCGTCCAGGTTCACCCAGTTCTTAGCTAGTTGCTGCATGGAACAGCTCCTATAAATAGTATGGCTAATGACCATGACTGAGCATATACTAAAACAACAAGCACTCAGCATTGCATAGTCTAGCACAGATCAAGTGTCCCCTAGAGTTCCTCTGAGCACTTCATTGGGGATCTTCCATCGACCTGAAAGAGTATTATCATTCCTACTGAAGTGTTTGGGGGAACTCCTGGTGTCATTTGATGTTAATAATTCATTAATTACAAGCTCAGAAAACACAGTAAGCGGGCTTCGTGATACAGGGAGAACTTCAGCAGAAGAATTTCTAGGTTTCTAAAACCTGCACAGGTTAGGCTAAACCTTTTCTTTTGTTTGTGCCAGAACAACATCATCGCAGGTAACTGATGTTTTTTTCTTAACTAAAGTTCATGACATAACTGTACATATGTTATGTTTGAGGCTCTATATATTGGTACCATGCTTTCACTATTTTCTTCTAAGTCATCATTATTTGACACAAATTTAAGAGCTTCCAATTGCTGCAGGAGCATTAATGAATTTGGATCAAATGCTTCCAACAGAGCTTAGAAGAACCTGAACACCCAAGGAAATCAACGAAGCCGGAAATTCTCACGATAGGTCCGGATTTCAGTTTCAAATTCAAATGTGAAACTGTAATCAATCCAGAGCAAATTACTTGGCAAACCACATACCATTAGAAAAGTGTTGCTGTCAAGTTTCCAACTCATGAGATTATGCACGAGTTGGACCTTCCTACAAAGATAAGATAATGAGCATTATACATACAAATGTGCAGGCTGCTGAATAAGAATTCAGCAGAACCAAAAATTCCTTCTGCCAGCATTTTGCAGCCTGCAAGACCGCCCTCTTTGTCATATGCAGCTTTGACGTTTTTGCCTCTAAAGCACTTGCACATGAAGAGCCTTTGTTAGACAATAAATGACTAGATTTTCTTTTAGACTCAAACAAAAGCTGGCTCCTTGGAAAACTACACGGATGACAGATTTTGCTGAAAATCAACCTGTCACTTGAAAACCTCTCTGCCTCTTTGCCATCCCTCAGCCAAATCCTTCATTACTCAAAAATTACATCAAGAGAGGAAGGAGGGGAGTAACTTAGTAACATCTTGTGAAAACAGGTTTGGTTTGGCGAGGCTTCTGCTAGCAACACTGGGTCAACTGATTGTTATACTGTTAAAATTGCCAAGATAAAAGCGGGACTTCTGCAGGTAACAATGAATACTACCTGTGCTTTCATCATAGAAGGGTTAGGTTGTCAAAATCATGAGATTAATGACTTTATTCCGAGCTTAGACCCGACCTTCAAACCCACGGGGTAAAACAGGACCTCATCAACAGGCATGACAAAATATAGACAACCCGGAAGTTGGTTGGTGGAGTTGGCTTGGGCAAGTCTCCTTTATAAGGTCCTGAGCTTGGTTTTGTTATAACAGTTAAGGTTGTATTTTTAGATCACCGCCTCACAAAGGTTTTTTTTAATTTTACTTTTATTATTTGTTTTGATTTAATTTTTTATTAAATTATTCAAGCCTTGTAATCCTGACAAATTAATTTAATTTTCTCTTATTTTAACCCTTAATATTTTATTTATTAGAAGTTAATGTTTTTTATTGTGTTGATTTACTTCTATAAGTTCATGTTATTTTCATGTGGAGTTATTTTTTTAATTATTTTATTTTAAATTAATTTTTTTACAATTTTATTCTTTAATAATTAACTAATGAAAAATTATATTTCATAATTTATTTTAATTTATTATTTATAGTGATATCCTAGATTCATGATCAAAGTCACAAGTTTGGTGGATTAATCTAGGTTAATTGGGGTTATTATTATTTTTTTTGTTTCCTTTCTCTAAGGTTATCTTGATTTTACGACTCATTTGATGAGTTTAACAAATTAACTCGAATTGACTTGAATTATTTTTTGTGTCCTTTTTTAATTGATTTTTTTTAAAATTTTATTATTCAAAATTGAGTTTCATAATTTGTTTTGATTTGTTTTTCATGAGATTATCTTAGTCTTATGACTCAGGTTACAAGTTTGGCATGTTAGCCCAGATTAACTTGGATTATTTTTTTGATATGAGGTTATCTCGATCTTATGATCTGTTTTATTGGTTTGGCGGGTTAATCCGGGTTTACTTGGATTATTTTTTATATATTTTTTTATTTCATTAATTATTCAACATTGAGTTTCATAATTTGTTTTGATTTGTTTTATATAAAGTTATTTCAGCCATAAAACTCAAGTCACGAGTTTGGCAAATTAACCCGAGTTTACTTAGGGTTTGTTATAAATTATTTTTTAATTTATCTTTTTTTCAATTTTATTATTCAATTTAATTGAAAATTATACTTCATACTTTATTTTGATTTTCTTTATGTGGAGTTATTATTGTCTCAAGATCAGTGTTGCGGATTTAACATGTTAGATTTAAATCGATCAGATATGTTGACATTTTAATATTTATTTTTTAAAAGGATGTTATCTTTATTTTTTTATAATAAAATTATATTTTTACTGTCATTTAAGTTATGTTCATATCCATCAACTTGACCAGGGTATATAAGATAAATTTCTTCCCAATTTAAAATTTTCTTTCCTAAAAATTATTATTATTATTATTATTATTATTATTATATATATATATATATATATATATATATATATATATATATTAAAAATAAGTGATATGACTCGCAGCATGGGCAATAATCTAGTAGGAAACATCCCATACACCACCACGGTCTGGTTGAACCGACAAATAAAACATAGAACAAAAGGGTAAAAGACACTGCTCAAGAAAGATTCAGATTCAGGAAGGAAGGGAACCAGAATCAGCTCTAAAATCGAAACGAACAGATAAAGAAGAGGTCCAAGAGGTGATCAGAGCAGGGTGAAAGCACACCTGAATGGAAACGAAGCCTTAAAAGTTAGAGAAATCAAAATCGAAGGAGGATTTGTCCTTCAAAACACGGTACTAACGCACAGACAAAAGCCATAGAGCCCATGAATTGGTTGGAAAACAAAGGCTAAGCAACCAATCGAAGCATCTTGAAGAGACAACTGATGTGAAAAAAGGAAAGATAAGGAACGCAGCCTCAACTCAGTGATGCGAACAACGCGGCAAACAGTCTTATGAGAAGACAACCACTGAAGCAGTTTAATCATTGCAAAACAAACTATAAACAGTTCAAAACAGATAGAAAGAGGGCAAGGATGGCGAAGAATCTGTCAAATCTTTGGTTTAAACAGTCCCAAATGAACTGATCAGCTATTCCCAGGGAAAAAAAGAAAAAGCAAACCCCTAGAGATCGTAGAGCCAGTGAAGGCATTTCGTGCACAACTAGATTTACGACGGGTTAATTTTTTTCTAGCATGAAAAATGATATTCAATCAAATGATAATAAATTGAGTGAACCTACTTGATTAAAAAAAATTAAAAATAATAAAGCCCTACAAAATTACTTTTAAAATATATATATATATATATATATATATAAATAAAAACCCAAGTCAACTCGGGTTCACTCTACTAATCCACTATCCACAAAATAAGATTAAAATAAAAAAATTATTTTTTTCTTAAAATAACCTTAAAAAAAAATCAAAACTGAAAAAAACATTGCAAAAAATCCCGAATCACACTAGATTAACTTAATAAACCAGTAACTCGAGATAATCATAAAGAAAAAGCACAAAAATAAGAAATTTCAAGACCTAATAGCTCAATGTTAAATAATAAAATTAAAAAATATTGAAAAAAAACCCAAAGTAACCCTTGTTAACTTGACCAACCTGATGCCTAGGAAAACCTTAGATGAAGGAAAAGAAAAAAAAATAAAAACCTTAAAACTAAATAATCTAATATCATTAAAAAAAAAAGATTGAAGTTAAATCGTGCTAATCTTTAAAACCAGCAACTGTGGTCATGAGATCAAGAAAAAAATCTAGTATAAAAACTAATGAAAAAAATAATAAGAGACTTAATAAAAAAAGATAAAAAAAAAAAGGAGAGAAATTAGAAGAATAAGGACCAAAGTTTAAAAAAAAAATATTGAAGGATAAAATTGAAAGAAAAAATAAATTAAAAAAGGATAAAAAATAAATTAAAAGAATAAAAACCAAAATTGGATAAAAAACAAATGAAATAAAATGTAGAGGGACTAACCCCGTTTATTTTTTAGTTTCAAAAACGCTTTTGAAAAAAATTAAATTTATTTTATTTTTTTGTTTACTTCAAATTAATTATTTTTTAGTGTTTTTAGATTTTGATGTACTGATATCAAAATAACTTTTTTAAAAAAAAAACAAGTAAAGAATTTCCGAGTAAAAAACAACTTCTATCACACTTCCAAACACCTCCTAAATGAAAGAAAAAAATAATTAAAATAATGAAGACTGAATCTAGAAAAAAAAATTAAAAAAATATTGAGGGAAAAAAATTAAAAAAAACCAAGAAATAGATTTTAAAAAATAATAATTAAGAGAATAAGTGTCATATTGGATATAAAAAAACAAATGGAAATGGAAATGGAAATGGATGAAATTGAAAAAAAAATTAAAAAGAACCCAAAACAAAGAAAGACCAATCAAAAGAAAAATAATCATAATTGAAAGACAAAATAAATGAGAGGATAAATTTAATTTTTGACTGACATGGCAAGAATTTTAAAAAGTGAAGAGAGAAAATAGGTGAAGAAGAAAAAAAAACCAACAATTTCCAAACCGTTGTGATTGTAGCACCACGCACTATTCCATAAGCTTCACCTCTATTAAACGCTTCAGATGATATGATGGTTGAGAAAATTTATAACGTCGTACGCACCGACTACAAGATGCAGGTGAAATCCACTTGTTGATGTGTGCCCTACATGCACCACTAGCTTCTTCTTTTTTTTTTATGAAAATATTAATTTGGCACTAATATAAATAAAATATAATAAAAAAAACATGAGAAAAATATTAAAATATTCTTTTACCTATCCTTTAATTTTATTGAGTTCAAGGCCAGCAAAATAATTGTACTATTTATTAAAATATAAAATTACGCAAAAGCCCTCTTGGCATTTTATTTTAATTTTTATTTTGTTTTTTAAAGGTATTTATATAATTTAACTATATAAAAAATATAAACTGTTAAATTGTCTCCCGTCACTTCAGATGACCTCTAGGCGTCATGGAAAATATCTTTCTTTCTACCCTGCAAGCATTGCAAAAACTTTGTATATAGAACAAAAATAAAAAAAGTAATTATACTATGCCATTCTTGTAACTGTAAATGACTGAGCTCATTTTTTATTTTTATTTTTATTTTTTATAATAAGGCCAGCTGGTTAAAGAAGGGAGAAGAAAGAAGGGCGTGAAGGAAAAACACACCGCCACACTGAAACCAAGGCAACAGAAAGAAGAAGCAAGTGGTAAGGAGAAGAAAGAAAGCCACGGAAGAAGCAAAAAATAACACAAAAGCCAGAGAACTATTGAAGTCCACAGTGCAATGAGAGTGTATCTACTGTGTTTTACCCACACCTTGGTTTTTTTATTTTTTGTTTTCGTTAATTGTTAATAGCACTGATCAAGTGTCCCCTAGAGTTCCTCTGAGCACTTCAATGGGCATCTTCCATCGACCTGAAAGAGTATTATCATTCCTACTGAAGTGTTTGGGGGAACTCCTGGTGTCATTTGATGTTACAAGCTCAGAAAACACAGTAAGCAGGCTTCGTGATACAGGGAGAACTTGTAAAGCAGCAGAATTTCTAAAACCCCTCAAAATGGTGCACACGGGTTAGAGTTAATTCTTTCTTCTGTTTGTGCCAGAGCAGCATCATCACAGGTAACTGATGTTTTTTCTTACCTACAATCCATGACATAATTGTACATATGTTATGTTTGAGGTTCTATATTTGGCTGCCATGCTTTCGCTCAATTCTTCTGTCTGTCATCATTGTTTGACACAAATTTAAGAACCTCAAATTGCTGCAGGAGCATTGATGATTTTGGATATAGAGCTTCCACCATATCTTAAAAGAACCTGAGCTCCCAAGGAAATCAACAAATCCGGAAATGCTCACGATAGGTTCAGATTTCAGTTTCAAATTCAAATGAAGAACTGTAATCAATCCAGAGCAAATTACTTGGCAAACCACATACCATTAGGAAAGTGTTGGTGTCAAGTTTCCAACTCATGAGATTATGCTTGAGTTGGACCTTCCTGCAAAGATAAGATTGTGAGCATTTTACATACAAATGTGCTTGCTGCTGGATAAGAATTCAGCAGAACAAAAAATTCCTTCTGCCAGCATTTTGCAGCCTGCAAGACCGCCCTCTTTGTCAACAAACACCATATGCAGCTTTGACGTTTTTGCCTCTAAACCACTTGCGCATGAAGAGCCTTTGTTAGTCAATAAATGACAAGATTTTCTTTTAGACCCTAACAAAAGCTGGCTTCCTTGGAAAACTAGACGGATGACAGATTCTGCTGAAAATCAACCTGTTGCTGGAGTTGGCTTGGGCAAGCCTCCTCTATAAGGTCCTGATCATGGTTTCGTTTGAACGGTTCTCTCTTGTTATGCGTTGTAGCAGGGACTGGCTCCTGATTTTCTTGCCTTTATTAATTTAATGAATTTCAGAATTCACCAGTGTGTGTGTGAAATGCATCATGCATGTCCTATGCAAACAAACAAGAGATTAGCTTTCCTTGCATGTTTGAACTTCCTACCAGGTTATAATGTTATATGTGTGCTCGTCGTTCCTGACATCTGCCTATAATTTGGTGAAGGTTTTTCTTTATATATTATGTTAAGTGCAGTTGATGGTGGCTCATGATTGAACCAAGAAATTCAGCTTCCAACCACCCTTGAAGTTTGCTTAATTGCAAAAACCAAGTTCCCAGAGCTTTACTATAAATAGGGCACTCGTTTCTTGTCTAGAGCATTAAGTTTTGGACCTTTCCAACCCCAAACCAGCTTCCAGCTTCCATATACGCCTCACCTCTTCCCAATCTTGGTCCGGAAGCAAATCATAAGGTGACGAAGTAGAAAATTTACCATTATTGGTATGGTAAATCTCCACATTACTTGATCACACGTTGCATTAAGACTAGGTGTCTAGCGTCAAGCATCTCAACAGCCCTCTCGTCGTCAGTCTAAGTTGGTGGAGGGAAGAGGGGGTAGCCCAATTGGTGGGGATCCAATCTTGTCAGAACAAAACATTATAGCTTACAATCCCTTGTAGTGCAAAAAAACTCTTCAACTCAGCAACAGAATCTTCAGTGTCTGAAATATCGTAAGCAACACAATCGTTGGGAACCTTCTGATGGAGCTCCTCCTCCTTTCGAAGGATCATTTTCTCTAGTCTCCTCATTTTGATCACTGCCAGGTTTCTAAATCCAGTCAGGGTAGCCCTTGGCACATCTTGTTTCTCACACCGCATCCCCTCTTTCACAAACTCTCTCTTATTTTCCCTGGTGATTTCAGTTAAAGTTCGAATGACAAGTTTAAATAACGAGCCCTTCCTCTGGGCTGACACGGAGAGAAAGCCAGTTGCATCAATGTCAAAGATTACCTCTAGGCTCTAGCTGAGGTGCACCAAGTGCAGTTCAGTGGCAGGAATATCATTCAATTCAATCTCACCAAGTCCAGTTGCATCCTGGTTTTTTTTTTGGTGTTTAAGAAAACATAATTCATAATTCTTAAGAAAACAACTTGTAACATTTTTAAGGTCGTTAATTTGATGTGATCAAGAAATAGATAGATTACTACTGGCTTCAGGTTTTGCAAAGCCTAGCCCACTTTTATGGCCTGCTCTTTTTATACTTGTATTCTGGATTAAGTCCATCAATGCTTCAACAAGAAGTCAGAGCTATAAAGTTTCCAGTCCTGCCGGAGATTCTCATGATGAGGAACAAAGAAACTGGGTAGCTTTCACTTTTCAGACAAGCTGTGTAGAGTGTTGATATCCTGGACTACTACCATCCTAGTTGCTTTTTTGGAAGTTCTTTTGGTTATTGAAACAAGAACCCTAGCTGCAAGCTCGGGGAAAGAACAAGATAGAAGATTGCAACTGATGCATCAAATGCTATATAGGGTTTTAAGCATTCACAAGCTAGAGCATCTACGTAAACAGAAATTCCAACACTGAAATCATCATTTCATTGCAGAAAATACACTCTCTTCACCTTATCAGTTCTTAGTGTTAGAAGTTTACATCATTCATTCATTCCAAGTAAGCAAATAAATTATACGGAACAGATTACAATTTTGGGGAAAAAAAAATATTATAGAAAAAAAGCATCTTTTCTTAGATGTTATAATAGGCCGAAAGGTTCAGGCAGAGGCTCAAACCCGTTATCAAAGAAGGGTCCTTGATCAGATTTATCATCAATACTGTGCAGCCAGTCCGTGTTCTTTAAATCCTCTTTGAGTAATATTGCATCATAACGAGAGCTTTCGCAGATGTCAACAACTTCACTCAATTTTGCAGAGTATCGTTGTCCATCATTAGCTTCACGCCTGATTTCGGTAGCCCTGCTAAAGTAGCTTTCATTTTCCAAAACATCTCCATTTTGCAAATTTCCATTGTTGATGGATTCTGGAGCACTCCTGGAACGGGCAGAGTGGGTCTTGGGAGTGGCAGATCTAATGCTCTGAGGGAAGAGGGTGGTGCTTGAAAGCGATCGGGTGCTTCCTGTGCCATTTCTTAAGTCCTACATCAGCGAGTTGATATGCTGTTAGGATTATCTTAAAACATAGAACTGTCTCTTGAAGGCAGAAAAAAATAATGTTCCGTGCAACAGAAACCAAACACAAAAATCTTTTATTGCATTAGTAATAGCAGGTAATCAAAGCACCTCTTTCCACATATGTCAGCTAACCTAATAGACAATGCCAGCATCAGTCCAAGATCTCTGCCAAAAGAACTAGCAATTCATCTCAGTCGCACCTCATAATTTTCAAGGTAAGGAATTTGAATCAACAGCCAGGGAATAAAATGTGAAAGATCATGCTGTTAGTTCAATGGCAGCAAACAAATAAACAGCATTGTCAGTGTTTAGGTTCTATTATAATGAAGTTAGTGGCATGGCATTGTGTGATGCACAGAAATTTGCACTTGTAATCAACATGGATGACAATGATCAAATCAATCATTTGAATTCCAACTCATTAGGAAGCCAGACTAGAAGATTATCAACTTGACAAAAACATGTTTCTCAGGTTCAGTCAAAATTTTCAAGCAAAAGAGCATTTGAAAGTTGATAAATGTTGGCACCCAACTAGCAAATTTATATCTCATTCAAATTGCATGCGCGCGGGCATGATACACAACATAAAAAGCTAGTTTATCATGACATGGAAGGAAGAGAACCCATACCATATGCCTGATGGCCATATCCAGAGACTTCTTAGATATAGTCCTCCCAAACCCGGTGCTCTCTGAGGCTGTTGATGATGACTTCACAGGTTTTCTCATTCCTAATTCTGACACATGCGAGACCTTTCGAGGCTCAGGTGCCTCAGCAATATGCCCATTACTATGCACACGGCCCTTTCCAGATGGCTCTGTGAGTCTTCCCCGTGAGACAATTGGAGATGAGTGTCTTCTTGGTGCAATCACAGAGCCTACAGTTTCTGGGTTCCCCTTCATAGTTGCATGAACATTTGGCCGGGACCTGCCTGCAGAAAGTGGCCTGTCTGGCAAAGTTGTTCTGAGGTTTGGAGGTGTGTCAAGAGGAAAATCAGGAGGAACAACTGGCTGTTGTGGACGGACTCGAGGGCTTGGGGAATTTGGTCGGGATGTTGGTCCAGGAATGCGATTATTTGAAAGAACTCGTCCAGCAGAAGTTGAAGGGCTTGAGGCAGTGGATGAGGTAGGTGCTGGGTTCCGACGTGTTGGAGTTGATGGACGAGAATTTGATCTAGTGGGTGCTGTACTCAAGTTTGCAGGAATTTGTCCCCTAGAACTTGGAGTTGAGGGTCTTGAATTTTGAGAGGGTCGAGTCTTGTCAATTGAAGAGCTGGTGGGGGCTGGACGAGCTCTTGATGGAGTTGAGGAACGTGATGGTGTCGAGCGGGCTGATGGTGTGGAAGGTCTTGCTATAGATGGTGTGCGGGAGACTGGGGAGGATGGTCTAGTATAAGATGAGACAGAGGCTGAGCTTGTATTTAGGATTGAAGAGGACCTATTTGAGGAATAGGTACTGTATTGTGAAGAAGATATAGAAGGTCGAGTCACTGAGCTGCTTCTAGTTGGCCTTGAGGAATGGTAACTCTCTGATTGTGAAACTGAAAGCTGAAAACACAGGTAAGAATTAGGCTTAAACTTTGATAGCTGATCTCATGTCCTCCCATTATCAGAAAAAACTCCTTCTAAAATGAAAATACTATTGTTCAACCAGAAGGGGCTAATTCAATAAGCATAAAATGATCTGAAATTGGGGTAAGACTGACAGTGATAGCTTAAAGAAAGAAAAGAAGCAGGGCATACCCTAGATGCCGCCTTGTTAGTAGAAGCTGATCTAGCCAAAGAACTGCTTCGTGGAGCCACTAAAGTTGGTTGTGATTCACTTCCTTCTGATGACGGAAAAAGAGGAGTTCCAGGGGGAGTGAGAAGCCTAATGACATAAAAAGAAATAAGTATGGATGACGGCATTTGAATGGTAGTTTTTTGGTTTGTGGAAGTAATAATTTCGATACAAGAGTAATAAACTTAGTCTGCAAGCGTTCATTCAACACAAAAGAAACATTTAACTACTATGATTTCAAGCCTAAATTATCCGCTAAATCCTTGTCAGCAAAGTATAAATAAGCAAATAAACAATGGGACAATGTCTTGGAACTTTAACTCATATTTAAAATGTAATTTTTCTTTTCTACAAGAAAGGACTTCCATGGAAACATTCTGAATCATATTTAAGTTATCTTGTGATCTTCCATTGTGGGAGAATCTCCTGATCTCTTTCCTATCCTGTACATTACAATCTCTCATTATTTGAAATAAGCCGTGCAGAGTGGTCTGCAACTTTTAGAAGCACCAGAACAAAGCAGAGTTTCCGTTCTGAGTTCCTCAAAGCTTAGAATGCTAAATTCTATAAGAGATCCCAAGGTGCAGTCCACTTAAAACTCAGAATTCTATTTTTTTTATTTTTTTTTATCTTTTCAGCTTTTCTAAATTGTACTAAATTCATTATAGAAAGAGGTGATTATCCAAAGTGGAAGGACTTCCAAATTCTACGACAATGTGAACCTTGAGCAAGCTATGTTTCCTCTAAAACTATCAATCCAACATATCAAAAACGAATTTCAATCTGTTGAAAAAGTTTCAACTTTGCATCCAAAACTCGAAACGAATCGAATCTTATACCAGACACAGCCAGCATCAATGCTGCTGACCAAAAATAAAAAGAACAAAAAAATTTGTAACTCTAACATGCAACTGCTAAATCCGGAAAGCATCAAAGATTTACCAATCATAATCATGCTTCCCTCCTTCTGATGATAACAGATCATCGATCCCACTCCTCACAAGTTTGGCTGATCCAACTGAAAGTCTCCCCAATTTCACTGAAACTGTAACCAATAACCCCACATCAAATCATAAGGCCATCACATATTTTCGTCCCCACAAACAAAAAAGAAAGTAGACAAGCAAGATTCTGAGCTGGCTAAATCAAAATGGGAATTTAAGAAAATCCCAGATGAAAATCACCATAAATGTAAATTCAAAACCAATAAATAATGAATCAAATCCATTAAATCTAGGCACAAAAGAAAAGGAAATAGTTCTTTGCTAGCAAAAGAAACGGCACCGTTGCATTTCTTTTCCTGTTTCTTTGATTATAAGTATAGTGTTCATTAAATATAACATCGTTTTCATTTCCAAATCTCTCATTCATCACAAAATGACCAAACCATCCTCTTCTTCATTCGAGCGTCTCCATGGAAGAATTGCAAGAAACACAGAAAACCACCGAGGGCATCTCCGGGAACAAAACTGGTAAAAACAAATCCAAAACATACCATCAGAAGATTCATCGGAGGAGGCGACAGAGAGACTGCGGCGGTTCTTGGAGAAGAGATCCAAGTTCTCATCCTTGTTGTGATTATCTTTAGAAAAAACACCGCCGCCCGTCAAACTATGACCTCGGCGGTGGTACTGGGACCCCACCGGAATATTTCTCCCTCCCACTAAAGACTCTCTCAAACTCCCATTAACACTTCTATAATTACCGTTATTATTATTATTACTACTACTCATCATCATTTCTTTCCTTCTTTGTTGCTTTTTCTTTTTTCTTTAGCTAAGCTTCTTTCATGGCTGCCAGCAACATCCACATATTATCCTTTCTGAAGCAGCAAAATGTATGTCAAAAAGAAAGAGAAAGAGAATGATAAGATCTACTGCGAGAGAGGGGGGGGGGAGAGAGAGAGAGAGTGCAGTAGATGCGAAGGGAGACAGTAAGTCACCTAGCTCTCCTCTGTTTTCTTTAATGTTTTACGTCATGTAAGAGCTTGAGAGAGAGTCGGGTTTGGAATTTGGATCTGTGCGCTTTTTTTTTATTTTGAAAATGACTTCTTTGATCTATAAATATTACTTGATTCTCAAATGGGTCCCCAAACAAATAGTATTTATCAATTGGGCCACTATTGATAAACATGACCAGATTAATCCCCGCAGAAAACGTATAGTTTTAAGCAAATATCATATGATTCTCGAATGGATCTTCAAATAAATTATTATCAAATGAGTTTCTATTTATCCAACAAGATCAAATTAATCTCACTATACCATTTGAATTAATGAAAATATAGTGTAGTTTCAAGACAAATAAATCATTTTTTTTTTATGAATTCTAATCTTTTTTCAAATCAATTTAATATTTTTTTTGTTTTTACTTGGAGTATATTCAAGAATTGAATAATATGTTGAAAACAAGATAGGGAAAAAGTTCAGGGCGTTAACTGGGTATCGTCTGATTATTAGGGACCTAAATGAGAATATGTTTTGTTTAAGGACTTAAGTGAGGGTAGATGATAATTGGGGGATAAACATGACCTTTATCCTGCTCATCTGTATGGGTATGGTCAAAATATAATTAATCAGTGCTAAAGAGTCAGATTTAGGGAGATCGGTGCTGAGATGTAGTTTTGTTAATGGTGGAGGAAGATAGTTAAGAGAGAATGGTAAATCTGACAATACATATTTTTTTTATTTAAATTATTTATCCATTTTTAAAACATCAGCTCTGTCTTTATTGCAACTGTATAAATCATGTGATGAGTTGTTGTCTTAGAGCCACATGCCTGTCCCCCGAGTGAGGGCATGTGTCTTTATCTTTCAATAATCTTCCTCTTTTTTTAGTTCATAGTTTTATCCATGGATATTAAACCCCGATTGGATATGGGTACTTAGATTATAAGGGTTAATCTTGTCTAATATGAAAAAAATAATTATATTTGAGATTTTAATATTATATTTGATATTTTTTTGAAATAAACTATAAAAAAAATAAAATATTTAACAAGTTAAGAAGCAATCAATATGAATATATGTTATATATAATTATCTTACATTGAAGAATTAAAAAATAATTCAAGTGGGTGAAACTAAGTATTTATAAATTAATTTTATATTTTTTAAATTTATTAAAAAATAAAAATTAAATTTTATCCCAATAGTTATAGTTATGATAAATCATTTATATTTCAGGTTGACATTGCAAGTAAGCGGGTCAATTATATGCTTTTTTTTTTGTAATTTGAAGTCCAATCAATGCCCAAGATGCTGCCCGACAAGTTGATTATAACTTAGTCCATTGTTTATAATAATTAATTGATTATATATATAATTTTTATATTTTAAATCTATTTGTAACTTAATCTTTTTATCCATTCCATATCCATGCTCCTTTTCACTTCGTTCTACTTTTTTAAAAAAATGATAGAAAAAGAAAGGGGGAAAATTTGATAATATGGAAATATTTGTGAGAAAAGAAGGAATTTTTAAGAACAAAATGCTATTAAATTAAGAATGGTTAACACGGGTCAAATGACTACTCAATTAGTTTTTAATATTAAAAGGATTATTTAATTTGTTTTTAAAACTAGAGGGATGAATTTATAATTTACCCCATAGACTAAGTTTTTTTATCTTCCTCTTTGTTATTTTAATCCGTAACATGGTATGTTGTATTGTGTTTTTCTAACATAGTGAAATATCTCATTTTAAGGGCTTGTAATCATTGTTTGACCGATCCATTAAAAAAAAAACTGGATTAAAAATTCAAGTTAATATTGGTGACGTAATTAATCTAGATGTAGCCGATCAAAACCCAATTATCAATTCATTTATTTATTTTTTAAAAAAATTAATCAAATAATATCATTTTGATTTAAAATAAATATATACTTGTAAATTGGATCAACTCCGATTCTTGTTTTGAAATTATACTTGTAATGATATTATAAATTAGCATGTTTATATCATGGTTTTTCTTCATGGGCCATTTAAAAGTGTGTATCTTGAAGAATTATTTTTTAATTTTAAGTGTTTTTTAAACTTATTTTTAACTTGAGAAAAAAAATTAAGTTGATTTTTTTTTTATATATAATAATTTTAATGTTTTTATACTAAAAAGTAAATAAATAATCCAAAAGAAACAATCGGAATGGTATTTTTCTCCCGCAGCTAATGATAGAATTGCTTTTCCATGGGACCGAGTCAACAAGATGAAGCTAGTTGGGAAGAGTGGAGTTTTGTAGACAATCTATGACATTGGTCCCACCAAGACGACCTTCCTTGCTCATAAATGTTTGGAATTTCCATGGTGATTGCACATGAATTTCGGCAACTCAGATTGTTTTATCAACAAGAGATCATGGGCCTCTGATTTCACCCTCCGCCACAACCACCCTTTCAAATAAAATAAAATAAATAAATTGGGATTAGTTAGACACTTGATTGCTTATACTTCTGCATTTCATGGGACATTGCAACTACCATTGAGAGATTAATTTATTACACTGTGATCCCTCATTTAATTATTATTATTATTTTTAAAAAATAGAGCATAGATTTAAATTCAAATTGGTAGTTGGGTTTTTAATTGAGTGATTGACTGTTGCTCTTATTACCATGTGTTGTTCATATCTAACAAGGATGCCAAGGCAATTATGCAAGCAGAACAATCATGCTTTGGTATTAGGTCACCGACAGCATCAAATGATGATTTATTTTTCTTAGAAAACTATTTATGATATTAAAAAACTAAATAAAAACCTAAAAATTTGTAAATAAAATAAAACAATTCCCAATCATAGTTCTTGCTGATCAAATAAAAAGAAAACTCTTGATATTTTTCTCTTTGAATGAGATATCAACTATAGTAACAATTTCATTAGACATCTTACAACCAGATGATGTGAAATCTAACTTGTCTTGTTTTTTTCCGTGTCTAAGGTCATGTTGGCATATGTGGTAATTAAATGTTGTTTTTTTAATTTTTTAATTTGAAAATATATTAAAATAATATTTTTTTAATTTTTAATATAGTACGACAAAATGATAATCTTTAGAAGATGCAAGGATTAATACCTAAACTAATTTTGTATTTGATTTATAATCAGATAAAACAAAAGAATATTTAGCTATTTACAAGAAAAGGCCAGGTGTAGTATTACCAAGAAGATCTGAATTCTTCACAAATCGGACATGGCATAGAGAATTTCAGGTGAGATAACATATCACATTGACCTTTCTTCTACCTTTCTATTTTCCTACCCTTTTCTGATGTTGAAAGGCAAACACATTTAGCAGCTGTTCATTTATTTCTAGCAATCCCAAGATACTTTCTAGCAATTTCAAGATACAGTTTCAACTTTTTATGGTTGCGGTTACTTTTCAAAGTATTTTTCGTGTTGAAATACATTAAAATGATATATATTTTTATTTTTTAAATTTTTTTTAGATCAGCATATCAAAATGATCCAAAATACAAAATTAAATTTTTTTAGCAAAAATAAAAATTTAAACTTTTCGAAACCGCATTCATAAACGATGCTTTTGATTGGGTTTGATTTTGCTCCATCATTTAATTCTATTTGATTAATAAAAATTTTGATATTTTTTTGATGGATTCTAATAAAAACTGTTTTTTGAACTCTGGTTAAGAAAAAAAAAACTATAATTTATAGTTTTTTCATACATATATTTTTGAAGTGTAACTGTAGAAACTAACATCATGTCAAGCGAATGTATTTTCTTGAATTCAAAATTTGAAATTAATAATAAATTAATATAAAAAATAAAATTTTAGAATTGTATAGAAATAGTTTTATATCATTTTATGTGTAAAATGATTTAAAAATACCTCAAATATCCGACCAACATTGAAACAAAAAATATAGCTATATAACATTTCAGGAACTCTTGTATAGATCCGTAGTTTTTAACATGTTCTTGCATGATGTTAGCTCAACGAATTTAGAAAATTGTTTAAATATTCCCATTGTTTCGTATATGTATAGGTTCCATAATAATATCCAAAAAAAAATAATGTGTGAGGTATTATAATAATTAATATCTTTTAAAATAGTTTTTATTTAAAAATATATTGAAATAATATATTTTTTATTTTTTAAAATTTACTTTTGATATATTATCATATTAAAAGGATCTAAATATATATATATCTGCAATAACATTCTCATCTATCTAGATTTTTATCCATGCATGGTACCCAACTTTTCCTGAATTAGGAAGTTCATCGGTACCTAGAATGTGCCTAAAGGGGATGGATAATCATTTTTTTTCAATTGTTTTTTTTTTTAATGTTCGTGAGCATAATTTTATTGACCGCCATGAAATTTTACTTGTAGCGTTTGTTTATTATTTTAAAATAAGAAAAAATAAAGAAATTTGTTGAGATCAAAAGCACACGTTGTTCTGTATTTTTTATTTTAAAAATATAAAGATTCATTTAAAAAATATATTTATCTTATATCTTCACTCCATACCCTTCTTGTTTATATATATATATATATATATATATATATATATATATAAATGCAGGCTAAGATCCTGCACTACTAAGCATCCGTCCCTCTATTTCATGCCTTAGATTTGAAGCATTAAATCATTTGCCCCGAGGATAAAACTAATTTTATTTGTTTTTATGTTTTAAAAATGTTATTTTAAAATTTTTTTATTTTAATTATTTTTTAGTGTTTTTAAATTATTTTGATGTGTGAATATAAAAATAAAATTTAAAATATAAAAAATATTAATTTAAAATATATTAAATAAAAAATATTTAAAATAACAATTATTATCGCAACTTACTCGTTTTGAATGCTTAGATGGGCCATGGCACGAAAACCTCAAATAAAAAATAATAACTGAAGTCTGAAGATGGCTGTCTTCTTATCAAATTGCTGGACCATTTGAGAAAAGGATGGCTCAACATACTGAGCCCAACAGCTGCTCTTGTGTCATGTGATGGTTCATACTTTCTTTAAAGAAAGAAAGAAAACTTTGATAAAGAATCCGACAGGATCAGCCTCTATTCTTGACTTTTAATGTTTCCAAATTCCCAATTTTATGGTTATGGTATAACGATGAATTAATTTTTAATAAATTAATAGTTTTAATTAAATAATATTTTTTAATCTCAATCTCAATTTTAATTTTAATTTTAAATAATTTTTGATTGATTGATTGAATGATAAGCTTTTGTAGTCTTGAAATTTTCAAGCTTTGACATCAATAATAATTAATAAGCTTGTTCCCAAAGCTTCATTTTTCTTTTCTTTTTCCCTCGAAGAACTTATTAGTGATTGAAGAGTTGAAGATTTCAAGCTTGGACATTGATTAAGTTTCATTTTAACCATATTTTCATGCGTGAATGAAAATTAAGGGATGCAGGGGATTTGAAATCTGGAATATTCAATAACATGATTTAATTTTAGATGTTAGAGTTAACATGGTAGGGTCGTAGTTATAAGATCACGTCATGACCTATGACTCGAACCAGTCCATGACCCATGACCATGTTCAAGATTAAAGATGGATAGGTTGATCTGGGTTATTGAGTCAATTCAATAAATTATTATTTCAAGATTTTTTTTAAAATTAAAAAAATTTCATTATATTTTAATTGGTTGGTCAAGTTATAAATAGATCTATCAAGTAAATCAAATTTAAATAGATTAATTTTCATAGTATTTTGATCGAGATAGTCAGGTCATAGATGAATCTATTAAGTAAATCAAATTTAAATAAGTTAATTCTTATTTATTTCAATATTAAACTTGATATGAGTCAAATTATAAGCTAATGGATTAATCAACTTGGCTAAATCTGATTGAATGAATGGGACGAGTTTATTTCATACCATTATTTAGTACAAAATTCTCTCTCTTTTTTTTTTTTAAAAAAAGATATTGATGAGATGAGTACTGATTGATTGATGCAATAAAAGTGTAGACAAATTTTGCATGATCAAACCCCGCTTCCCTCATTCTAAAGTATTAAATGAAAAAAATAGAAATTCCTTAGGTCCCCAATAATCCTCCTGCCCATGTTTGTGGATTTCAAGCCAACCCCACAGAAGGAAATAGCTCAACTCAAGGGTTTTGGTGGATCAATGGCTAGCTAGGCAGCAGCCATAACTAACCAGTGTAATCGGCAACCACAATCGAGAGCTGGAAAAACGTTTGGCCCATCAGTTTTGACAGCGATGAAACGATTAGAAGAACAACCGGTTCTTAGCATCTGTATCTCTGCAAGGTCACATGCAAATGAACAACTGGTTCTTAGCATCTGCATGAGAGTGTTTGTTTAGGTGATTGTTTCTGCTTTTAAAGTAACTCAGAGAAAAACTAAAAAAACATAAATTACTGTTTATGGATCCCAGCACAATTTACATTTAAAATACAGGGCAGCGGAAAGCAGCTTAAAGCTGTTTCTTCCCGTCTGTGCAGAGTGAATTTTCACTCTGCAGACAAAGATGAACAGTAGTTTTAAAAAAAATTGTGTTTTAATTGAAAAATTAATGTTTAATATTATTCAATAATACTATATAAATTAGAAGAAGATCACTTGATAATATAATATTTACAGAATTTGATCGTAATACTAATTTTATTCCTGATGATATTTTATCTGATTTTGTTGCACACTCAAAAAACCATAAAAATTGTAGTCCTTATTGGATGAATTTCATACGTGATGAAATTGTAGATAGTTTAATGAAACAATAAAAAATATTTTATATAAAGTATATTTATTTCATGATATAATAGTAGTAGTTAAATCTACAATATTTAAATTAAAAACCATCAATATTAATATATATCTTTTTTAGTTATTTTGTAACCTCAATTTAAAAAGTATTCTTAACTAAACACATGAAACTATCTTTTATTTAATCTTAATTTCAATCATAATTTTAATTAAATATATATAAATATCAAACCAACCTTAACTAAAAATATTTTTTATAAAATATTTTTTTTTAAATTCAGCTATCTCAGTACAAAACGCACTTAGTGACGAAGCTTGACCATTTGAAATAGGGGACAAAGCAAACCAAAAAAGAACTTTACAGTTTTCCTGTGAATTTGAATATAAAATCATGCACAGAAATAGCATACGGCATAAATTAGTGACAAGGCATTTTTTGAAAATCTTAAAATCAAGGTATTTTGACAAAATTAAGAATTTCAAATTGAAAATAATAATTAAATGGAGTATAGCGATACATAGCATATATTATAAAATAATAAATATTAAAATGATGAAAATATAAGGTGGGATGAATATAATAAGGAAATCAACAAGAAAAACAGTTGAAAATAAGTTATAAAATTTAAAATGTGCATATGATATTTCTTTATTCCTAACTGATTTTTCACTAGATTATTGGTTGGATTAAATGTTACACGAAAGAACTAGTTGATATAAAACATACATGCTTAGATTATCTTTGTTTTTTTGTTTTTTTTAATGTTTTTAGCTTATTTTTATACATTTATTTTCATAGCATTAATGATCAAAACAATGTGTTATGAGAGACTATTTTTTTATGGATAATTTAATAAAATTATTTTGTGTTATTTATAATTGGTTTATAACTTCTAAGAACACATAAGAGAGAAAAATAAAAATAAAAATAAAATATATGAGAATAAGGATAGTTTATTTATTTATTTTATTTTTCCAGACATTTATTTCTGATTAAAGACAGGCTCCCTGAAGACGACGCTGTTTAGCGAAATAAACGAAGCCGCAAGGCAGGCTGAAAAGTGAAAAGCTCATAACAATTCTCTCATCCTTTTTTCTTTCTCAAGCCATCAATTTAACCCTTATTAAAAATATTTTCAATTTAACTTTCATGTATTCTAATTTCAATCAATTGAGTCCAATACAAAACTTCCATCCAATTATTCCGTTATCTTGGATTTACAAAGCTAGAAGAGAGAAAGGGAACCAAGGATTGTCCAGCTAACCTACAGGTCACCATATCAACTCAAATTAATTATTTTTTAAATTAAAATAATATTATTTTATGTTTTTAAACAATTTAAATATAAATTAGATTTAACAAGGTCAATTAAATCATGAGTTAACCCATCAGATCAATCAGATTTGGTTAGGTTAAGAACTTTTCTAATTCAAATTGAAAATTGGCCTGGGTCAAGCTTTGGCTTGCTGGTTTCTAGATCAATTCATTATACCGGGTTTGATAATTATGGATGGATGTTACATATCGGGCCTTGATTGTCAGTCTTCATTTATACAGGGACTAAATAGACTAATAAGAGATAATACAGGGCTTAAAACACCGATATAGCCTTCCAAGGTTTCTTCTTCAACGAGTCAGTTCTCTCTCTATTAAAACTTAGTTTTTTTTTCAGAAGCAAAACACAGAAAAACCAGAGAGAGAGAATGAGCAGAGGAAGCGGAGCTGGATATGATAGGCATATCACCATATTCTCCCCTGAAGGCCGCCTCTTTCAAGTCGGTACGTACTGTCCTCTATCACTGTAACTGATATTTCCTGTCTCCCCCTCTCCTTTTCTCGCATTAATTGAAATTGAAATTGCCGGTGCAGAGTATGCGTTCAAGGCAGTGAAGGCAGCTTCCACCACTTCCATTGGAGTTCGTGGCAGCGATTCTGTATGTGTTGTTACTCAAAAGAAGGTTCCGGTGAGTTAATCACTCTTTTTTCTGTTTCTTCTTTTTAATTCTATTAACTGCCTTGATCTAGGGTTTGTATGTTTTTTTAATAATTGTTTTTTGAAATGTGGGAGCAGGACAAGCTTTTGGATCAGACTAGTGTTACTCACCTTTTCCCTATTACCAAGTTCCTTGGATTACTGGCCACCGGCATTCCTGGTCTGCTTCTTTGGCTTTTATCCTTTTCTTGTTAGCAAAATTTTTATAGCACAAGGTAATTGATATATCTTGATTTTTTTTTGTAGCTGATGCAAGGAATTTAGTGCAACAAGCAAGGAATGAAGCGGCGGAGTTTAGGTTTAGATATGGGTATGAAATGCCTGTGGATGCATTAGCCAGATGGTATGTTTGTGATTTTCATCATAATTTACATTAGAACATTCAGATGGATACGTTTGATTATGTTCGAGTTTTTCAATATGTGGGATGAATACATTTCTGTTTGGGTTATTAATAGCAAGTAGAAGTTTCATCTTAACTGTGTCTACCGTTAATTGATAAAAAATAAACGAATTTTAACTGCCTGTTCTCGAGTTTTAACTGATGATATCTTGTCTAACCTAGTTTGTTTTTCATCCTTGTAATCTCGAATTTTTCTAAATTATCTATCGATAGTGGCATGGATTTTTTTTTTGCTTTACCGCTACTATAGCCTTATATAAGCTAATGATGATGTTTACGTTTTGTATATATAGGATAGCAGACAAATCGCAAGTTTATACACAGCATGCATATATGAGACCTCTTGGAGTAGGTAGGGGTTCTTGTTTTTATTTTTGCTTTTGTAGCTAAGATTGTTATTACATCTACATGCAGCACCTTCATAACACGTATCTCAGTGTATCTCAGTATGTGTCGTGGACATTTACACCTGCTAATTGCTGCTGGTGGTCTTATTCTTCTTTTTTTTTATTTTGAAATCTTTACTGCATCTTTTCTGTGAAGTTGCTATGATTTTGGGTATTGATGAAGAGAACGGGCCTCAGCTTTACAAGTGTGATCCAGCTGGCCACTTTTATGGTCACAAGGTATTTGACAAATTTGTTCTTTTCATCAAAATGCGTTACATTATCGATGCTTTATGCAGAATGTGCTGTTTGTCTATTGTGTAATGAGTGCACCTGTGAATCCTGTGATCATATAACCAACAAAACTTGAATAAGTTGAGGTAAATATTTCTCTGAAGACATGCTCAAGCTATGTCCTCAGAAGAGAATATCTGATAATTTGTGTATGATTTTGAATTTCACATGACAATGGCATTTGCCTTTTTTTGGTGATCTCCTGTGTTTTTCTAGTATTTCTAAATCTGGCAACTATTGTTATTTGTTGTTTAGCTAGGCCAGTTAATTTGCATCTAGGGTGTGTTTGCTAGATTTGGTAGCTGATGAACAGTGTAGATATTAACATTCAGGAAGCTACCTGGTTCTATGATATGATCACTTAATCATGTATGATGCAACTCTGGAATTATTGATCGCATGTTGGTGGTTTATTTTAAATTTGCATTCTACATAATTCTGAGGGAGCATTTTGCTTGAGGAACTAACTTTATGCTCATGTTGCAGGCTACAAGTGCTGGATTGAAAGAACAAGAGGCTATCAATTTCCTGGAAAAGAAAATGAAAAATGACCCTGCTCTCTCCTATGAGGAAACTGTGCAGGTACTTGTGTCTATTTCCTATTACTCGGAAGGGACTGTATTTATTTTTGGAGACTTATTACCATGGGCCTCTAATTGTTTTGCACAAGAGAAATATGCCCTTTGCTTGTCAACTATTAAGTCCGCTTACTTTCCTCCTTCTCATTTTGGAGATACTTTAGTATGCTTAAGATTTTTTGGGCCATAAAATATGCAGTAGCTATTAAGTACTTTTAATTTTGCCTCATAGTGTTAAAGAATCTCAGGGGTATTTATTGGAGTTTCCCATGGTTTTATTTACAGTAACAGATTATTTGATTTCCTGGGCTATGAAAGGATTCCGAGCATGATATAAAATAATTGTGAGGATAGATATGATTGCTATTTTGTCTGATTGTTTGACTAATTGGTGCGAAGCTGCTTTTAGATTATTTCTAATGGGTTTTCTGTTTGTTCCAGACATAACATTCTATATGAGGTCCTGATATAGCATATTGGTTTTACTGTGCAGACTGCTATTTCTGCTCTGCAATCTGTTCTCCAAGAGGATTTCAAGGCTACTGAGATAGAGGTTGGATGTCTCCTTTTTATACATTCTGCAGTTAGTGATACTAGACCACTAATATTAAATGACCGAAAACAAAAGGATACTGGTATTAAATATACTGCAAGGGCAGATATTAAAAAAGAAAAAGAAAGAAACTTCAGTGTAATTTGTCTTCTCTGACACATGTCCTATGATTGAACTCTGGTATTTCCACTTCTGTTAAGGTGGCTTTCCTTCTGTTAAGTTTCCACTAGAATTTGGAATATTTGCAGTGCGCTAAACATGCTTACCATTACAGCATGGGCATGAAAATGCTGTTTTAATAGATTTAAATATAGAAGTAAAATGGTTTCTCACGGTCAGTGTTTGATTTTCGGCAGGTGGGAGTTGTGAGAACAGGTGACTGTGTTTTTAGAGTGCTGTCCACCGAGGAAATTGATGAACATTTAACTGCTATCAGTGAACGTGATTGATCTATGGAGCAATCAGAGCCACTTGGGGAAATGTTGCTATAATTTGAAGTTATCGAAACATTCTTACTTAATTATGGAGTTTGACAGGAAAAGGAAGAGTTGGAAACATTGTTTTGAATTGTATTCCAAGATCCCTCCCAATATTTGTTAAATTGCCAAATCATGTTACCATTATTGACATTTCTGCAGTTTTCTGTCTGCTGTCTTCCATGAAATGATAATGGGTCGGTTTAGGGAGAACGTTCTTAGTGATCCTAACTATTTGCATGTGTATGTTTGGGATTTTATGAGCACCTCGACTGCTTGGTGTTTTGGATCTTTGAAAATTCGCCTGGATGAGTTTAATAACACCTCGAGTCAAAGAAAGGACACAACAGAAACCACTGGTACCACAATTGCATGCAACTGATTCATTATTTTAGTTATATCTACAAGCTAGCTTAGCTAGGAAAACAAAATAGGAAGGAAACAGTGGAATCTGATGACAGAATTGCTTACACCATTGTTAATTTGCCGAGCTTCTCACCAATGAATTATGAACATCAAATGACACCAGGAGCCCCCCCAAACACTTGAGTGGGAATGATAATACTCTTTCAGGTCGGTTGATCGAAGAGTCCCGGTAAAGTGCTCAAAGGAATTTTAGAGTATTAAATAACCAATTCAAATCAAAAGTTTAAATTATTAGGTGATAATTTTTTTTTATACAAAACTTGTCATTTTTCCCTGACCTAGAAGCTCCTAGAAATAGGAAGAAGATTTGAAAGCTATTTGCTTGAAACTTGTCAAAGAAAGGACACCTCCTCAAATGAAAGCTCTTTGTTTGAAACTTGTACAGGCTTATATTACCTCGTGTTTAATTTTTATCAAATAAATGAGAATAGTGAAATTCAAACTCGTGACCGCTTAGTCATCAAGGTTCTGATACTATATCAAAGAACCATCTTAACTCAATAGCCTAAGCTGTTAGATAAAATTTCAAAATATAATTTATATTATTCTATAATATAAAGAACACACTTGAGTTGATCCATGCTATGCTATGATGTTCCTCTCCTTGTTTTATCTGCTCGGTATTAATGGTCATTGACCATACTATTTATAGCAGCTGTTCTATGCGAAAGGGGGCTAATGTATGGGAGATTGTCAGCAACAGAATAATCCCACTCCGTTCTTTCATCTCTATCCACCCTTCACTTTTCTGAAAATCTTATTAGATTATGGGACTATATGCATCACACTACTAAATTATCAGTTATGACATTATTTTGGAAGGAACTCTTTCTTGAAAAAGGTAAAAAAACAAGTTTGAAGTTAATTAGTTGTTCAAAACTCAAAATCTTAACAAGACACTAACCAAACGCAATCTAAAAGTGTCATTTGAAACTGGTTAGCAATACGAAGCTAGCAGACTCTGGCCATTCGCTTAATTTGTGCTAACATGTTTTTCTAACTTGTTTGTGAAATCAATTTGTCACATCTCTTAATTTGATCCAATGTTTCGCCCTCATGTCACTGTTTCCAGGGAAATCCATTTACACAATCATTACAGCCCCATGCCAGCATAAGTAATCCCTTCATGTGAGTACAACAAAGACATCAGCACCACAACCACAGGCATGCATGAATGTGAGAGAGCAGACTAAATGCAAGCATTTAGGCTTCATTTTGATGATAAATTTGTATATGAACCATGGAGAATGATCTGCAGCGAGAGGTTATGCTCCAAAACATTTCTATAATACCGAGCTAGTTTCATTTTTAATCTATTTGACAGAAGTCATTGTCATATATATATGTACCCTGCTCTAGAGGATGAGGATTGGAAGTAATTAGGCTGCAGAATTCGTGACCAAAATCAATGAAAGATGATAAGCATCATTCATCATGGCACTAAACATTGGGATCTATATATATATATATCCACTTTCCACTGTCTCTTTTTCTTTGTTTCCCCCTCATGTTCATGCTACCATTAGTAGATTCATCTTTCACCGTGCAGGTAAGTTGATTTAGAAAACCCCAGTTATAGTACTGTTGATCAGGACCACTATATTTTGAGCTCCCGCTTAGCCTAGCTTCGCGTTCATGTTGAGCTGTCGCCGGCTTGCCTGGTCCGGCTAAGTTAGGGTGGCACAGCCCAGTGCACTGCACCGTTTGGTCGGCTGGCCCTAGGAACATTATCCTGACACAAACTGATTTCTAGCTAGGGTAATAAAATAATTCTTTCCATGTTTTGATTTGGAGGCTATTTAACTGGTGCATCAGCATGACTTCTCAAAACAAAAAAAGGTTGATGATAACATTCTTGGTCCAAACACCCTTTCCGCACTGCTTCCATCAGGTTAATTGCCTCCATCTCGACAATCGGTAAAACTGCATGATATCTCGAGATAAAAAATAGAGAAGAGACCGGAAACATCTAGGAAATACAGAAATAGAGAGGAAAAAACTATATCATATACAAAATTCTATAAATTAATATATATATGATTGGTAGATTAAAATAACCCACACACACACCAATTAGAAGAATATATAGAGAGGTCTGACGATTGTGATAAGCAAACAAGTTTCGCCATTGCAGGCTCTCCATTAATGGAAGGTAGTGCAGTGCCTGTCATTTGATGACTCATGTAAGTGCCTGGATGACTTGAATATGCGCCGGCCGTCTTCTATTATATTACATTATCTCTTAGTAGCCAAAACTCTATGCTTCTGCCAACTGCTGGTTGGTCCGATTGAAAACGCAGTCTAATTTGTGTTTTTTTTTAAATTAAAATAATTTTATTTTATTAAAAATTAATATTTTTAAATCATTTTAACATGTTAATATCAAAAATAATTTTCACCTTAATATTTTTCTAAGTAAAATCTATTACAATCCTTAAAAGGAATTAAATTCCCTTCCATCGTCCATCCATTTTTATCCTGATCCAAGATATAATTAATTGGTTTTGACTTTTGAGTGATCCAATAAGGGTAGCCAATTTTTTATTATTTTTATATATGTTGAGACTCGAATCTTCTTTTATCAAATAATATTATTTGAGATCATGCACGATCATTAAACTAAATGTTATTACAATATCCAACACTTATGTTCATCTACCTTCGTAATTCACAGGTTTATTTCTTCCATTACTGGTTTGAATTTTTAAGATTGGCATGATAAATAAAATATAAATATATGAACCTGAATAACTCTCGAAAAGAAACGTTATGTTGTTGTTTTTTTTTTTTTTTTATCAATTCAAACCCATAATAAACTAGGTTTATTTCTTCCATTATGGTTTGAATTTTTAAGATTGGATATAAATATATGAATCTAAATAACTCTTGAAAAGAATCGACTCGGGTTACAAGTTGGGAAGGTTGACCTCTTAGAATTTTTTTTAAAAATCAAAATAATATTATTTTAACAAAAATAATAGAAAAAGTCAACTAATTAAGAGTCATATTTTGACTAGATTAAGCTAGAGTTGGCCGAGTCATCTAATCCACTTGAGTTTTTGATTAGATTAGCCAAGGTTTTTTTTCTTTTTGACCTAAATCAATTCTAGTCTATAATAAACTAGGTTACGAGTTGAACCACCAAGCTAGATTAGTTTTACAGCTATGATTAAATGCAAAATAGTTGACTTTTGGCTTTGGATATTAATCAAGGTGTAATTAAAGTGTTTAGAATTAGTGCTTAATATTTAAATAAGAGAAGCAAGAAGAGCTAGGTATAGGTACGTGGGGGTGATGGCACAACCCATGAGAATTATAATTTGACATGTAGTTGTTAGGTAGGCGCTAGCAATTTATGGTGTGGCCATTGGTGGGGGTGATGGCACCAGTAACATGCAAGTCTTAATGGTAAGAAATATATGTCTTCCTAGCTAGGGTTTCTAGTTTTCAATGCGCTAGCCAATGGCCTCCTTGGCAGGTGCATTCTTTGGATACACAAAATCCCAATCACAAGAAGATTTCACTCACATAATCTTCCATTTTGTGACCACCTTGGAATAAAAGCTACCAATGCTCTCTTTATACTGTTACTAGGTCTACGTAGGTGTCACTCTCCTCTTACATGCGGCTTGTTTGGAGATGCAGAAGAGATTGCGATGAAACCCGCGTTCTCTCCTTGTATTGTTATTCGATCTATATAGGTGTCATGTCACTCTCCTTATACATGTTTTTCCATGCTCATTTAACTCTAGTACTGCATTCATTCATGAAAAATATATCAATTTTTAACTCTAAGAAAATTAATCTTCAACAATTTCTTACATTGATTCTTGCGACGTAACCTTCATATATTCCGTGACCACTACAAAACTCTAATTATATTATATGCTGCTAGATTATATAATATCAAGACACTCATCAATTTCTTCTCCAATCTCTCTTTGCTCCCCTTAGTTGTGAAATGGCATCATGCTCAACTGCTAGAAAGACTGTCTGACGCAATATTGTAGCGAGGGATCTAGCTCCCAACCGACAAATTGGGTACGTTATGGCATGATTCACTGACGCCTGTGCCTCCACTTTGCTGAGTTTATGGGTTCTGACTCTAATCCCACCTTTGTAGTAATCAAACATAACTCAGCTCTGAACCTGTGATGATCCCATAAAACCCTGGCGGTTGATTCCTCTTCCACTCTAGTGCGGCAGTAGGGGTCAGAATGGCCCTGCCCTTTTCCGCCTCATTACAGATCTTTCTGCTCTCTGACGCCACCCGCACCCAGATATGCATACACTTGCTACATGAGGTCTCTCCTTGAGGTTTTTCTCCCTCTCTCTATATATAGCAGGGAGATCCACATCCTAATTGGCACTAGCTTCTTTGTTGCTCAAGATTCTCTTGCTGACTCCCTTTCCAACAAATTATTTTGCCTTCCCTCCAGCAAACTTCGACTCAATCTCATTTTCGAGTCGCATTTCACAAAAAAACGTCCTAATCTCCTAGTTTTAGACCCAGTTTCCACCCACATATGGCTTGTGCAATCATAATAACGTTACAACATAGGTGAGCTTGCTATCTTGTTTTTGGAGCAATTTTTAGTGCCCTATCTATATATTGCAGATCTATATTTTGTTTGCTCTCACTCCCAGCCTAGTACAAGACTAGAAGAAGAATCTTCTTGGAAATGTACATATATATATATATATATGAACTAATCATAGACTTGTAATCATCCAGGCATAAGTCAGCCCACGGCAATGTGCCACACTGAACATGCAAATCCTCATGTGAATGTCTCAGCAAGTAAACTCGGTGGAAGGTTCATCTAACCTTTTACCAGAAAAATAAGATATTACCCTTTCAACATTTCCTCAAGTAATCTTTTCTCCTAATTAATCCAATATTTCGTATCTGATTAAGACATTCAAGTTGAAAACCTCAATTATAAATAGTATTATTCTCTGTTTATGACCTTCAAATTGGAATTTTCAAATTGAACAGTAGTTACCGAGAAAAAGAAAAGAAAAGGAGTACTGTCTCCTTGAAGACTGACAATTTCCTTATAATTTTAAACCATGGTGTGATATCTATGCTTAGATAAAAATATTCCTATCTTAAAGATTCAAAAACATGATTTTGTTACAGTAGATATTCCTTGTTCTTCCTCCAAAACCACATAGTGTAAAGCCAACTTTTGCACTCAATAAACAACATTTTGTTATCTAGTTTTGAGGGTCACCTTTACTCTAAGAACATGGCTTTGCTTTCAATCCACATCTTCTCCCTGTGTTTTATACTTAGCCTTTGCTTTCCTCTACGTTACATCAAGGTTCTAAACCCTATAAAATACTTAAGTAACAACTTTAAAAATACGTACGAGTTTTGGAATTTATAGATATAGTTAGACTAGTAATGTACAAACTGAGGAAAAAAAAGACTTGGCAAAGGAAAAGGAATCAAGTCACGCCGCGAGAGTAGATAAATAAAAAGCTGTGAGCTTGAACTTTCCAAGTCCTCATCGAAGCCTTTTCTCAGCAGTTTCCGTAATAATATGTATTAACACCTCTTCTTACGTTATTCCTTCCCATCATCTCAATGTCATCATACTCTTTTCTACTTCCATATACAAATACCCTCGCGTTTCCTCTCACATCCCTCCTTACCTACCCATAATTTCCTTCATCCTTCCAGTCTGTGTTTTGACTTTAAAGGGCACCTCTTGTTTTACTATTTTTTATTTGTAAGTATGTAAACTAATTAATTAAAATCACTCTAATGTGACAAGTTTTATTTCTCGTTAACATTTGTGGGGTGGTCTTTTTTCTTTCACTGATATTTATTTTGTTCTGATTGGAGTAGGAGCAAGAACATACTATGATTAAAGAAATGGTGCACAGATTACGGGAGATGTTGTTATTTTTGTTCCTAGCGATCTTTTCCAAGGCTACTGGGGTTAAGGCTTATTCACGCGGTGGCGTGATACAGGAAAGTGCTGCCTATTGCCTGAGCTGGAGGTTGGCTGTGGAGGCTAACAATGTGCGTGCGTGGCGCACGGTCCCTTCTCAATGCTTGCGATACGTTGAAACTTACATGCTTGGAGGACAGTATGACAGGGACCTTGACTTGATTGTGGACCAAATCTTGAGTTATGTGAATGAGATAGTTCCTTCTAGTGATGGCATGGACGCTTGGATCCTAGATGTTGATGACACATGCATCTCCAATGTCTTCTACTACAGAGGAAAGAGATATGGGTATATGTGTGCATGGTCCTGTCATATGTATGCTCTATTAATTGGTACTGCAAGCTTACTAATCAATGGTGTTTCTTTCCTGTACTGTAGGTGTGATCCATACGATCCAGCTGGTTTCAGGGCATGGGCATTAAAGGGAGGATGTCCAGCAATTCCTGCTGTTCTTGGATTGTTTGACTACCTAGTTCAAAGTGGTTTTAAAGTATTCCTAGTCACTGGCAGAGACCAAGAAACTCTTGGCCAAGTCACTATTGATAATCTGCATATTCAGGGTTTCATCGGCTACGAGAGAATAATCTTGAGGTAAGATGGTACAACCAAACATTTCATGGTGGCCAGAGTACCTTTTCAGGCCACAAAACTCTACTTGAGGAATCAATCTTCAGTAAGGCAATTGATTAATCATCTGAGTGGGTAATTTTCCTTGGATTTGAAATAACATATAGCATATATTCTCCTTCAAAATGATTACTCAAATAGAAATCACATGGAAGAATACCTGATAGTGACAGGCTTTCATGGCACACTCCAATGATTAGGTATTTTGAAAAAATGACTGATCACTGCTTGGTTCCTCTTATTTGTAGTATTGACTTCGTAGTTGATATGTTCAAGTTAATGCCATCCCAACTATGCATATTTTCGGATGCCATTCGAGTCAACATCATCGCCAGAAAGCACTCCTGTTCCATCAGAATCATAGGCTAGGCAAAAGGCACAATCCCTTAGCTCAATCTAGAATCAAGAAGACAAGAACCCTTTACAAGCCTAACCAAATTGACAGGGAAACTAGGCTCACCACCTAATACAAAATTGCCTTTCCAAGCTAAGACAAGTTGTGTGGATTGCCAGCTGTGGATGGAATTTTTTGAAATTCCATGTAGGCAGGATTGGATGGGCTAACAGATGTGCATGTCAGCATTATTATTACTGTTTAATGGCTTATGATATACCCTGGATTTGTAATCTTCTTGTTCTCTCAATCTCCAACAGGACAGCAGAATTCATAGGACAAAGCGCAGTGGCATACAAGTCAGAAATAAGAAGGCAATTAGAAAAGGAAGGGTACAGAATATGGGGGAATGTGGGTGATCAATGGAGTGATCTTCAGGGAGAATGTATAGGAAACCGGACATTCAAGCTACCAAATCCAATGTATTTTGTTCCCTGAAATCCAGTGTGGAACACTACTTCATCTTTTGTGTCTCGAAATGATCATAAGACAAGAATTGTAACGTTATTATCGTGTTGCCAATGAAATAAATCATAATTCAGTCGAATAAATGGCTGAAGCTTACTACAAATGAACTTATTATTATTGCTCTTTGAGCAGTATTTAAACAAGCATTAGCATATCCATGAAATGGTCATACCAAAAAACTTAATCATGGGAGAGTAAATCACATTTTCACATGACTATATTGATTTTGGAAGTGAATGAGGTTTACCTGTCAAAACCCATTTTTAGCTCTGCTGCTGCCTCCTTGGTGGTCAGAAGATAGAGAGAGCTGGTAGTTGGATGGACGAGTTCTCTGTGGCATTTCATCAAACATGTTAAGGATGCAGGAGAGTAGTAAAACGGATCAATTTAACATCAAAACAGCGACGTTTAAAACATTCAGTTTTTGGCGCAAAGTACAAAGGGCACGTGTTACCGTTACAGATTCGCTAAAGATAGAAATCTTTGGATTTATTCAACGAAGTTTCGCAGAAAAAACGGAGGAACCCCCTTTTCCTCTTTTTTTTTTTTTTCCCCATACAAAATTCTTTATTAATTTTCTGCAGCTGCAGCATTCGGAAAGAAATCCTCAGAGATTTGAATTTGAGGACAAGAACAAGAAGGAAAGATGAACGATGCAGATGTGTCAAGGCAGATACAGCAAATGGCCAGATTCATCCGTCAAGAGGCGGAGGAGAAGGCCAACGAGATTTCTGTCTCCGCCGAGGAGGTTTCATTAATTTTGTTTGATTAACACGATGTTGTATTATTACTGTTCATGATCTTACCCTTTTTTTTTAAAATGTACATTGTCAGGAATTTAACATTGAGAAGCTGCAAATCCTGGAAGCTGAAAAGAAAAGGATCAGACAAGAATTCGAACGGAAGACTAAGCAAGTTGATATACGGAGGAAGATGTCAGTTCTATTACCATATCTTGTTTTCTTTTTTTACCAGAAATCTTGAATTTCTGCTGTTCGGATTGTTAATGAAATGTTGTCTGATCTTTGCTATGTAGCGAGTACTCGATGCAGCTGAATGCGTCGCGTATAAAAGTTCTTCAAGCACAGGATGATATTGTGAATTCCATGAAAGAATCTGCTAGCAAGCAACTTCTGCGTGTTTCGAACAACAAGAAGGAATACAAGAAGCTTCTCAAGGATTTAATTGTTCAGGTAATTCGACAAGTCCTCGTATCGATCTCTTACGAGGAATGATATTATTATATGAAACATATTGTCTACTGACTTGATACTTTTGCTCAACGTGATCTGTAGAGTTTAATCCGACTGAAGGAGCCAGCAGTTCTGCTCCGATGCAGAGAGGTTGACCGTAAGATTGTCGAGTCGGTTCTGGAGGATGCAAGCCGCTTATATGCAGAGAAAACCGAAGTACATGCTCCTGATGTTACCATTGATACCACTGTTTACCTTCCGCCACCTCCGAAATCTTCGGACTCTCACGATCCTTTTTGGTAATAATCTCTGATTTTTCCCGCAAAAGTTTCTCAAGCTGAGAATGTTGTTTTCTTCTTTAACACAAGTCAATGTCATGCCTTTTACATTGTTTATGCTTCCTTTGTCAATTGCTCTCAAAGTTCCGGCGGAGTGGTAATGGCCTCAAAAGATGGGAAGATAGTTTTTGAGAACACTTTGGATGCAAGATTGGATGTTGCCTTCGGAAAGAAACTGCCAGAGGTAAGTTTTCGCTTACCAACTCAACAAAAGGTCTGTCCTAAACTGCAGAAATCATCCTGTCATGCTTGCATTTCGTAAAATCACGTGCTGCACTGCAGGTAGCTTTATATTCGAAATTTATTCACCGATGTGGTTAGCATTCGCTCTGCTGTTTGTGACTTCCCTTTACAATTTTTTGTTTTTGTTTTTTTCACTTGGTTTGTTGCTTGTAATATCACTTCTACCAGAAAAGTTTCAGAATGACTGAATTGGAAGTGGAAAGTAGCATTCTGTTTCTAGCTCTGGAAGTGATAAACCTTAGACTAATTTCAACCATTTGTTTGTCTCTGTGCAGATCCGAAAGCAGCTTCTTGGAAAATTAGGAGCATGATGATCGGGATTTGAAATTTGCTGTGACAACAAGGCAGCATGATCTTCTTTGTAGATGTAAAGCATTTCAGCTCCCGGACCTTCTGCTTCCATGATTTAATAAGCTCAGCAAACTTTTCAAGTTTCATTTCCATCGAACTTCTCCCTTTGAGATAGGGCATCACATTGTCATTACTTTTTGATTATTTGGGTTTGCCGAAAGAGTGAATATGGTAGTATCTCTTATTTATTTCATACGTGGAGATGTCATTCAATAATGTGCTTCATGTGGTTTGAGGGCTTTGCATGCATGCTTCATAATCTGTAATGGAAGTGTTTTGCGACTAAAAAACTTCATTGCAGAACCTGTCACCAAACCAATTCACATCATCAAAATACGATCTCAATCCTAGGTGCTCTCTGGTGCATAATATCAGTTCGTGATGTCGAGCTGTGCAAATGAAGTATCAGATGGAATAAAATTTAATATTTTCTCCAAAATCGTGAATTCATATACATCAAGAACCATTGTGATTCCTTGAAAATACTGACTGTAAAATACACGGAAGCTAGGACATGGAATGCCGGCGACTCCTGCCAGTTTTCCCCTCTGGCCCGCGAGGCTTTCTACCAGATTTTTGGTGCCTCCCTCCTCCTGGGCCGCTAAAAATGCCAATCCTTCCGATTCCCTTCGATAGTGAGGTGAAGAAAGTTTTTCCATTTCCTGACTTGTCAATCATCCCTTGTTTCATGTACATCTGCTCCTTCTCCAACTCACTCAGTCTCACCCGCATTCTTGATATCTCAAGCTTTAGTTCTCGGTTTTCCCTCCGCAAAGAAGCATAATTATCTCGAGGCGACATCGCTGCGCTGGGTATGCCACTGCTGATTCTCTGTGATAGGAACCCGTCTCCTGAGCTTCCAGACAAGGCATTCTTTAAACGTAGCTGCTCAGAGTAGAGAACTTGAACTGTCATCTGCACTGGAAGACGATCATTCTGTGCAGCATGATTGCACGCTTCTTGTGATAGCTTTTGGCAGTCTATCAACTTGCAAAGCTTCTTACATTCATGCTCAGATAGCAATGGATGAGCCTAGATAGAAAAATGAAGAGCACATGTGATTTACAACAGATAAACAGAGAGCAAGTAAAACACCTTCCTCCCCCGACCCCCACGAACAAATATATATATAAAAAACTTTTGGTTGAGATGCCATTTGAGATATTAAGAAGAATTCAAATATATTTGAAGCTGTCCATAATAAACAAGATTAATGAAATGAGAGCATCTTATTGAAATCCTAAAGAAGCCTTAACCAAGATGAATTTCAATGCATCAAGTCCAATTAATCATATGGAACTTTCCTCAAATCCTTTATTAAAAAATCCACAGAGCTGAATACTTGGGATTGAAACTATTCTGAATGCTCAGACAGTAGATGTTGGCATGATTAAGAAGCGCATTAGGTGAGTTTTAATGAAATTCTAAAGCTTTGGATCACGGGAACTGGAAAAAATACCTTCAAATATATGTCAATTGCTCGATAAAGCCCATCATCAATCACTCGAGCATAATCAGGGAGTATCTCAATCATGGCAGTGAATTTCTGCAAACTCAAATATGGATCAGGAGCAGTTTCTGCGAGATATGAATCGATAAGCCTTCCAACTTTCAATAACGAACCATGGCCAGGAGATCCAATGCCTTCAGATTCATACCCACAATCTTCATTTTCTTCTTCTTCAACACGCTGCAGAAAATTTACTAGTATCCGATGGACAGTATCGACATCAAATAATGAATCCCCGCTCCGGACAGATGGTATAAGAAGATCATCTAGTGAAACCATTTCCAACCTAAAAGCTATTCGTCTTTCAAGCTCAAGCCTACATGCAATAGCAGCATCCAACATGATGGCCATCCTTAACATCCCGAACAGAAAATTCAATGGAATGGAAGAGCTCTTATCTGTTGGCATTAGACTTACAAGAGTTTCTACAATCATACTCTGATCATTTTCCTCCATGTTAGGACTTGATTTCATCCTCGCTGGATTCCAAATCTGAGATTTTCCAATACCCTTTAATGATATCTGGGCATAATGCATTAAAGAGGCGACAATGCTATCTAGCCGGACTCCTACACTTCCCATGGCACAGATAACTCTTTGGTAATAATAAATCCTTAGCACCGAGAGATCCTCAACCCACCACTCTAGACAGCTACTCTTAAGTTCTGTGGATTCACTATTGCAATCTAAATGGGACAGGCCTGACACCAATTGCTCCTTGCAAGCATTGACGGCAATGGCCTCTATACATCTGTTTGGAATTCCCACTTCCTCTGCTATGAGAGGTAGCAGCTCACATGTAGTAAGGACTTCGACAGACCTTTCAAGACTTTGCACCACAAATTCATTCAGATAAGTCTCCGTGCGGGCAATGAGGTTTTCTTCCCGGTAGTCTTCAGTCATTTCCAGGTATTCAGCAGCGCAGCGCAGATGAGCAACATTTGCAGTTGTGATCTCAAAGTTCATGCCATAACAGAATTTCATGGCAAGTTCAAATGTATGAGGCCCGCCGGGTAAGTTGCAGAGCTCCAATTTCGAAATATTTGAGTCCTTTGCATCTGCAACCATTTTCCGTATCTTTCCACTTCGAGACACAAGGGGAAACTGCAGCAAACAAGAAACCCAAACTCATCACACAGAGCAGAAATTGAAATCATTCCATTGTAGAGCACGAATTTCCAAAGCAAAAACCTTACCTTATGCAGTAGAAAAGACTCCCCATCCACAACAATTGTAATGTCTCCTGCAACATCTGAAAAGATACTGTATGGAAGAACAGACATCTATTACGATGCTGAAGATCAAGGAAACTGATCATGAATTCAAATCATGGGCACTGCTAGCCCCTAAAGAAGGTCCAGGAGCACAAAATAATTTGAGATTAGGGATTCTTTTCCTTTTCCTTAGTCCTTTTTCGATATGGCTTATAAGTTTTAGAACTAAAGAGCTAAAAATGCAAAAGATGATCAAACCATTCTCTCCAAAAACAATCTACATACTATTGCACTCATGCGCAATTAGGACTGTTCTAATCAAATAAAACAAGGACACTGGGAATCTTTGGTTAATTAAGTATAAAAAACTGATTAAGTTATTAATTTCTTTTTTTAAAAAAAAAATCCATGGTTTAGAATAATTAATACCTACTCTAGCTAGTTAAAAACAAAGATTAACACTAATAAAAATACACAAACAAGACAACTTGCAGATCTCCATATCCAAGCCTAAGCATAAACACACACACACAGAGGACAAAAAAACACAGATCTTTATATTATAATCCCAAAATCTTACCACCTAGAAAATGAAAATCTTCTAACAGTAATTAAAACCCTCAAGAAGAAAACTAAATAATAAAACATTTTGCGACAGCCCACCAAACCTTATATGCACATAAAAATGTTGAGATGGAGGGAAACAAAAAGATGGGTTTATTACCGAGTAGTGAAGGAGTTGCAGAAGTTAGGAGTAGTAGGTGATCTCTTAGAAGAAGAAAGAGGGTTCTCAGACACCATTTTTTTTTCCTTTCAGACAAAACAATAATCTTAAAGCAGTCTTTGAGCCGAGAGGCAGATGATGATGGCGATGGAGGGAATATGAATAACAGCTTGTAGTTTACGTAAATAGCCTTGTCATCACTGCTTATTTACCAAGAAAAGTTGCTTTTTGTGCCTGGCCTGCTAAAGAATTTCGAGTTACTGTTATGGTCAGAGTTGAGCTCAGAATCTGTCAGAGATGATGAGGTTGCGCGGGCGACAAAGATTTCGATATCTGAGCACTGGACTTTACAGGATAGGACACTAGCTAGGTAACATGCTCCTCCTCCTCCTCCTCCTACGTTGTTTAATTTATGTACGGTTTGGAACATTCAATGCTATGATGATGTAGTCAATGCAATGAGTGTTTTGTAGTTTCTGCTTAGATTTTACTTGGAATTAAGTTTATTTATGATGCATTCCTAAAAGCATAAAAAAAATTAAATTAATTTATTTTTTCAGTTTAAGGTACTTTAGAATTCACTTTAAAGCCATTGTCAATATGCAAATTAAAATTAAAAGATTGTAGCTTGAATTAATTTTTCTTATAATCATATTAAAATTATATATTTTTTTAATTTCAATATGTTTTAGAAATTGTATTATCAAACATGTAAATTAATATGTTTTTTTAATAATTAAATTAAATCATTTAGAAAAATAATTACTTTTATATATATATATACATTTATATAATCTTGACTGACGAGAATTAACTTATGAATTAACTGAGACTAAATTCTTTTCGTAAACGATTTGAAGCATGTGGGTTTTACATTGGTATAAAATAAAATTAACTACTTAAAAGTAATCTTGATTAAGATTTAAAGTGTATATTATCATGTAATAATGAAAAAAAAAAAAAAAAGGCACGGAGAGAAGTAAAAGGTATTCATTTTCAATTTCAAGAGATTTCAAAAGATAAAGGAAAAGGAAAAGGCAGTCAATAACACGCTATTGGATGGTGGCAATAGCGTTAATTCCATGAAGTCCATGGCCACAAGTCTCTTCAAAGCAAAAGAAAGAAGAGGGAGGCGTGGAGTGATTGGACAGATGATGGATGGCACGGAACTCAATAAAGAGAGCAATTATTAGAGAGACTGTCCTCTTCTCTTCTCTTTTTCATCATCCATTGAATACAACAAATAATCTGAATCCCAAAATATTCTCCCTTCCTTCGGTTTGTTTGACCCTTCCAAATCACATTTCCCAACCTCATTTCAGTCCCTGATATGTTGCCTCCTTGTCAATTTAGTGCCTGTCTAGCGTCGCGGTGGTTTTCGCTTTTCAAGGTGCTTTTTAGATAGCTTCTCGCTTGAAAAAGTATTAGAATAGTGTTTGCAATTGTTGTCGTTGTTGTTTTTTAAAGTATTTTTATTTTTTATAAATTTATTTTTGATATTAGCACATCAAGATTATATGAAAACATCTAAAAAAATTAACTTAAAAAAAAATCATTTTTTCAATAGCACGATAACGCAGCAAAAATAAACACTACCTAAATCAATGCTCTTTAGATGTTTTTTCCATAATTTTAATGTGCTTTTTTAATTAATTAAAAAAAAGGTTTTAAAAAGAGCATGCTCTAGCTCCCCCTTTGCATTCCTCCTTTTTCTCTTTACATGTGGTGCCTAAAGGCTCAAATAAAACAACAAGGAAGACCATTCATTCTTTACAATTTCTTCATATAATATTTTTATATCAATGAGCATGTTGTGATTTTACAATTTCATTTTCTGTCTTTGGATATATATATATATATTGTGGTTGGATTAAATAAATATTTTAGAGATGGACAAGGAGTGAGATTGCTAATCATCAACACCATCCACCGTGTTTAGGACAAGATTGAGAAGTTAAAATAACAAAAGGAGGTGGTGGTAGTAATATAGGTACTGAGTCTCTCTCGACATGTAACATTAATTCCCAATGGAGACCACATGCACAGAACACTTTCCTTTTGTCGGCTGCTCTCGGACATTATTCACGAGGGCATGCGGCATGCCAATGCCCGATTGGCATCTTACCAATCATATGCCCACCAATTCTATTGATTCCTCTCTCCCTCTGTTTGTGTGTATGTCGTTGCAAATTGTATTGGCTATGGTGAGAAATTATGCAAAGAATTTTTAATCTTGAGCAGGATGTTGGTTTTGTGTCTCTTTTTCCGTGTTCATTCAAATACATATTATTTTTAAATAAAAAATATTTTTTTAATTTAAAAATTCACTTCGCAACTTGACCGTGACGTATTCTCAAATAAACACACATTTCTTGTTTATAAATTTAAAAACTTAATTCGGTTTGATTTTGATTTTATAAGAATGAAATCAAAATACTCAAACTAAACCGAACTGACTGATATAAAAAAAATAAATCTGCTTTCTACACCCTAGATCCCATCCCTAACATTGCAGTCGCCTCCTTCTACTCCTAATCTTCTACACGCCACACCACCTTTCAAGGTTCAATTATTCTTCGATATCTCCATCTCCATTCTCTAAATGTAGCCAGCCGTCATCCCCCTCCGGAGCTCGTCCACGCCACACCCAACCTTTCTATATATCTTCATTCTAATTCAATCTTCATATGAAGGGAGCCGGTTGTCTCTACTCTTGAAAAAAAATGGGGTGGTGTATGGATGGCGTGGAGGAGATGAGGGAGATCGTGGTGTGGGTTTACAATTTTTCTTGGGAGGAGGACGATGAAGAGAGGAATTAATTCTCTGGGTCATGAAGTTGGCTATGGGTATGGTTTACCTTTCTATCACACTGAGAATATTGTTGTAGCTAATCTGTTTATTTTATTATTTATTATTTATTTATTTTCTCCATTTACACTGTATATGACTAAGGTGGGTCCCTTAATAATTTCTTGTTATAATAATATCAACAAATCAATAATACCTTTCATTTTGGTTATATCTTCATAATTAAATAAAACCAGATTCTTATATTATATTAATTACATAGTATTAATGATGTAAAAAACCATTGATTCTTTTTTACGTTGACGGTATCTTTGTATCAATATTTACGTATTAAGCTTATGTTCTTTTTTACAAAGATTTCAGCATGCATTCACACCTAAATTAGTGCGCCCCCGCGCACGCACACACAAATAATCGGATGCCTTCCACACTTGTAAATCATATACAATTAAACCGTTTTTTATTGATAAAAGATGTGTTCTTTTAAGGCATATGTTAGAATTATCCTATAACTATAAATTAATCTTTTGTTTATATATAAAATCACAAATCAATCTCACAATTTTAGATTTTACTAGTATATGCCTTCCACACTAGTTGTTGTTGTAGTTATTATTATTATTATTATTATTATTATTATTATTATTATTATTATTATTGCTATCATAATCACAATTACTATTAACTACTGCTACTACTACTACTATTATAATTATTAATAAATTTAAAAAAAACCATGAATTTAATTTGAAGGATAAAATTAAAAACTATAAGAACTTTGAAAAAAAAAGCCAAGTGAAAAAATAAGAAATTAAAAGTAGAAGGATTGAATTGAAAAACATAATACACACAAATTAAAATTGAAGGGCTAAATTGTAAACAAATAAAACTCAAACAAAAGAGAAAATGACCGAAATAAAAACTCAAAACAAAGAGGATTTGAAACACCAACCAAAAATAGGGATTAATTTAGAAGGATTGAAACTATAAAAGAAATAAAAACAAAATAAAAAATTAAAATAATAAGGACTGAAATGAAAAACAAAACATATAAGAAATTGTAATTGAAGGACAAAATTGAAAAAAAAAACAAAACTTCTATAAAAGGAATAAGGTTGAAATAAGAAATTTAAAGAACGAGGACTGAAATTGACAAACAACAAACAAAGAGGACAATTATGCACTTTAGTTGTTAGGAGAGAGAAAAGAAAGAAAAAAACATAGACAATCGATCACTTGTAGCAATCCAACCATTATACGTTTACATGCGCAACACAATGTGGAAGAGGGCACGACTGTGCATCTAGTGAGATGACGATTGACCAAATTTGGTCACTAGACGATGTCACACGCGCCACTTAAATGGCGCGCACGCCGCCCATTCGCTAGTTCTTGTGGAACACATGCCAGCAGCTTTTCGATTTAAAAATAAAAAATAAATCGTGAAAATACCAAAACGCCCCTCATGACCTTTTTAATTACACAAAGCACCCATTTAAATACCAAAATACCCCCAAAGACATAGCTTCTTTTTTGTGGTTTATGAGGCTACAAAAGTTATTTTACTATACATGAAAAGTTGAAAAACCTGAAATACCCTTGTCCAGCTGCCCATCTTTTTTTGATCTTAGGGGCAAAGAAGTATTTTTACTATTACAAATATTGTGAAAAGCAAAAAAAACCTTTGGTCAACAGATCTAAAATTTGTTGACTTTTGAGGTAAGAAAATATTTTTACTATGTAATAAAATTTAAAAAGACGCATACACCGCCAAACAATATATCTTCTAATGACCTCTGAGCTAAAAGAAAAGATCCAAATACTCCTAAACCGAAGGCTTAAATTTAAGCCATTTAAGGCTAAAGGAGTAATTTTATTGTAGTAATCCACAATAATTTATATGTAGAATTACAGTGAAATCCTCACATCATTTAACTTTTTTTTTTAATAGATTTTGGTTCAATATTTCATTGGTGTCAACAAACTCATCTCTTCCTTAAAGATACTATGAGACAAACCACATTTCTCTACCAAAAACATAATGATAATGATGGCCGTCACCATTTTGAACCCATTAAATAAGGCTAAAAGAAACAAGCATCTATCATTGACACTAGCTTATTGGCTAACTTGTGGGGATAATCTTGAAAAAAACAAACCAGAAAGTTAAATCTCCAATTAACTCAATGATTAAGGACGAAATTGGTAAGAAACAACAATCAATTTTTTTTTTTTTAAAAAAGGTCATGCAAACTTGAGTAAACCAACCAAACTTGCGACACTAGTCATGGATGCCATCGAATTCAATAAATTTTTTATCCCATAAATTATTTTTTATTTAATAAATTTATATGACAATAAAGTACTTGATAATTTTTTTAAAAAGAAAACAACCATGTCAGGCACGTGAGATTGAGATAACAAAGGAAGATAATTGATAAGAAATGGTGAAATTATATTTTTTTAGTTTTAAGTTAAATAAAAAAGTAATTAATCGATAACAAGGGGATAAATTGTATATTTTAAATTAAGAGACACAAAATGCATTCAAAAAATAATAACCCGGGTTATATGACTTAACCTGTCGAAGGTGCGATTTGGATTATGGACTCAATCTAGTTCAATATATATTTTTATATACAAATTTATATCTAACCTAAATATATATAAAAAGACAAAGATAAAAAGGGTTGAAAAGAAATCCAACAGCATGAAACTTTGGCCCAGTGCCCTGGACTTTTGAAAGGAAAAGCCAGGTGCGTGGGCCTTTAAGCTTGTTAATTTTTTTTATTTAAAGGAGTGGATAACTTGTCGTTTGCCTCTATTTTCTTATTTAAAGAAGTGGATAACTTGTCGTTTGCCTTTATTTTTTTAAATAGTCAAACGACGTCGTCTGCATGTCCAGATTTCAGCCACTATTATGGTGCTTAAAAAATCAAGGCTATAGGATTTTTACATAAAAAATCTGTTTTTCAACCTAAGAACACCCTTAGAACATCAAGAAACCAACTTATTAACCTAATAAACTCAAAAAAGAGTCCAAACCACAAAACAAAACCGAATAAAATTTCTCATCCTCTACCTAGATCTGTTTTTTTAGGTTATATTGAGGTTCAAAACAACCATTATAAGACTTCCCTCACCTAACAAAATCTATTGGCACTAATTTTAACCATTTTGGTGGTCGAAATAGGTGTCAATAACGAGCTTTCTCTCTATACATGGAAATCTAACAAGTTCTCTCTTTACTTTCATAAAAAAACTAAAAAATAAGAAAAATAAAGTTTGGTATCAAAATTAAATTTCAGGCAACTAAAGGGACATACCA
Organism: Populus simonii; assembly: GCA_007827005.2. Taxonomy (NCBI): domain Eukaryota; kingdom Viridiplantae; phylum Streptophyta; class Magnoliopsida; order Malpighiales; family Salicaceae; genus Populus; species Populus simonii. The sequence continues at coordinate 396,665 of CM017479.2, read as the reverse complement.
CCTATTAAGTGAAAAAGATTGGTGGGGGGGGGGGGGGGGGGGGGGGGGGGGGCGGCCTAAACTAATTTTTTTGGATAAAATTAGAAGTTACCACCTATTTTTTTCAATTTCACCATCTCTTTATAAAAATGAACTAATTGGCTATTAATTTGAGTATAAAAAGGTTCAATTATGCAAAACAAAAAATAAGACCAAATTAAAAATTTAGAAAAACTTTGTTATTTCAATTCACAATGATTTGTGATAGAGTGAACAACAAACAATGAATAGTAAAACCATCACACACCTTAGTTTGTTTTTTTAATTCTATTGTATCATGTTATTTCTATATTAATTATCTTTATATCATTTCTTATTAGGAGTTCTCTCCATCAAGAATATATATTTGATTGCAATTAAATTAGATTCTCTAAACTCCCATATATCCAAATTATTGTGAAACTATAATATATAATTTCTTTATCAAAACTACGATTGGAATGGGGCACGCATTCTGTTCAAGATGACGAGTGACTCACTTGCTTTTACATAGTGTGTGTCTTACTCTGGTCACCATTGATAATTTTTTTTGGTATTGTTAATTTTGTCGTGTTGAGATTTTTTTTATGGTATTAAGATATTGTCATTAAAACTTTGGTGTATTCTTGATTGTTTTTTCTTGTTCTTTTTTTTCTCTTTTTTCTTGGAATTTGTGCCAATCGATTTTAATAATTTCTTTAAAACATTGCTATTTCCAACAATGACTTTTTACAAAGTTAATAACAATATTTATCAAATTTTATTATTTTTTCAAATTGTTTTTAACTAGTGCAAGTTTATCAATTTTTTTTCAAAACCATGCTAATTTTCAAAAAATTCCCAATAACAACCCACATAAACCTTGACTAATATCGGTCGCAAGCCACTTATAACAAAAATAATCACCAAGCCAGCTCTATGCTTATTAGCAATTAAAAAACTTGAGTGACTTAAATGTAAATTTCATGAGAAACAAAATCAGGCAACTTGTGGAATACCTTAAAAATACTGGGCCAGAAATAGAAAATCAAAACTTGAAATAAACCTCCGTCATCGTCTGTCTAGTGTCTACCCCTGCACAGCACAGTGACAGTCACACAGCAAAGCATCTACACCTTCCACTCCCCTGCAAAGCAACTGTCTCTTCTCCTCAACGCAGAAGACCAAAAAAATGCTAACCCTAAACGTCCTAAACGTCGTCGCGCGTCCCTCCATGTAACTAATTAAAATAAATCTTCCTTTCAAGCCACCTGCTGATTTCCAGTTCAAAAATTAGGGTTTTTGAAGCTAACCCTATTAATTCAAATTTTGCAGATTGCCAAATTCTTCAGCTCAACCATCTAATCATCAATTCAATAATATCAACTACGGACTTGCAAATACAGGCGTGTTCTTGCTTGTGCCCTAAATTTTCTCCTTTTATCCTGCTTTGAAATGATTTCGAATTGATAACATTTTATATTTTTTTTGCAGGGAGAAGAAAGCTTAAGGTTTCGAGACTCAGGTCTAACTTTTGGGACTCCATAAGATCAGGGTAACATGAATTGGTTTATTTTTAATTAATTAATTTATCTTGTTTCACTGTCTAATTGTGATTGTGTTATGTCCTAAACCAATCCTGGGAATATATTTCACTTTGAGTCCGTATGGAATCCGGTATGTTTTGATTAGGAAAACTTGGTTGTTGTGTGAATTTATGATTGCTAATTGAAAGTTTTGGAGAGTAAAAGATTCAATGCTTATGGTGTCGTGTGAGGTTGTAGGCTACTGGGCATTGTGTGTTGGGTAAGTTTTTGGGCTTCTATAATTTGTCTACCGCACTAGTTAGTTTTATGTAATGGGGATGTTTTCATTGTTGTGTTTTATTGCAGGTTCTTGAAGGATAATTCGACGCAAGTTGTGGAATCACCCTCTACGCTCCAAGAAGAGGAAGAACCACAGCCTGAAGAGTTTGTTCTTGTGGAAAAGACTGAGGAAGATGGAGTGGTTGAGCAAATAATATTCTCTTCTGGTGGGGATGTTGATATTTATGATCTGCAGACCCTGTGTGATAAGGTAACTGTGTTTCTGGTTGATGCCATTTTGTGTCGCAATCTTATGATATTGAATCAACTAAATGAAAAATCAAATACCGGGCTCATATTCTGGTCGATGTCAAGAGGTGAAGATGATAGGAGATTTTGCTAGAAAATGATTAGCTCTGCAATGTCTGTAGCTGATCTTTTAAATTCACAATTTATAAATTTACCCAGAAGAGTCTTTCTTGAATCTGGATTCTGACTTGCGAAAACCAAGAGTCTAAAATGATGCTATCATATTGGGTTAAAATAACAGAAGTAGTCCAACTTTCAATGAATGGAAGATTGGGACAATCAATTCAATGAGCTATTATTGGTTGATTGCTGCTCACATCACACATTTGAAATCTGCATGCTTTCTTTCCAGTTTGAAGGATCACCAATTAATTAGTGGCAAAACATTTTTATGGTGTAATATACTTGCGAAATCCAAAATCAATAAAACAACTAAAATCATTGCTTAACAGGTGGGCTGGCCTAGAAGGCCACTGTCAAAATTAGATGCAGCTTTAAAAAATAGCTACATGGTAGCCACATTGCATTCTATACGGAAATCACCTGGATCGGGTACGTAGTAGATATATTGTAAGACATCCCATTTCATGTAATTGATCTTGTTAAGTTAAAGTTACGCATATTTCCACATCTAAAATTATTTTGTAAACATCTTAGTGTACTTGGAGAAGTTATTTGACAGAGGGGAATGACCAAAAGAAGCTTATTGGCATGGCTCGTGCTACATCTGATCATGCCTTCAATGCTACAATTTGGGATGTTCTGGTTGATCCTAGCTATCAGGTATACTTCATTTTATTTTTTAATAGATAACCGTGTTGAGTTGCTGATGCAGAGAATTAGAAATACTCTCTTCTGTTATGCAACAATATGAGTCCATAGACACATGCGTGGTGCAATTTTCTTCCATAGTTGTCTGCACGAGGAGAATGAACCTTGAAATTTTATTACTTTTCTGCTTGCCTTTTTCTTGGGATGCATGATTATGGGAATAGTGATGCGTCCTGCAGGAATTGTTGACTTTATAGTCACCTTAGGAAATATTTTGGTGGCAGAATGGGGAGAGAACAAGCCTTACTGATTGCTAGTCGTAGTGTGATCCTTTGGTTTGGCTACGAAATGACAGGCGTTTGGAATGGATAGCAAGTAGGACCTAGCCGACTTCAGATTATGGTGGCTACAGCATTTTTCCAGATTTTCTTTTTTCATTGTCTTGGTTCATGACATGAAAAGGTCAAGTTCAGAGCATGGAAACAAAGTAATTTTGGACTTGGAATCATGTACTAATTGAATGAACTCACTGTTCATCTTCTAAAAGTGCATGTACCTAATACTTCTGATATTAAGAGATTCTTATAATTGGTTTGATACTATGCCAGCTAACATCACTTCTTAAAATTGTTTTATATTTCATTCAGGGCCAAGGCCTTGGTAAGACACTTGTTGAAAAGATTATTAGAGCTCTTCTACAAAGGGACATTGGCAATATAACGCTATTTGCAGATAGTCAAGGTATAGCAATCTGTACGGTAAAAAGCATTGTTGGTTCATTATACTGCATTCCCACCATAAAATCTGTCAGATCTTCTGCTACAGTTAGATGTTGGTACCTCTCACCTGGATGTGGGGCTGGCAACTCGTATTTTCTTGCACGTGCAACTGCAAAACATTTGATTATTTTATCTTTCAGAAAGGGTCAAGGATTGATTGAGGGAATGTAGATTGTTTCTTATTTTGCACTGCTTGCTTTGTTTCCATATTTAATTCAATCCTGTCCAATTGCACTCATTTAAGCTTTGCTTCTCTTATAATATTAGTACCCTTGAAACCATGTTCTCTTTTGATTGGGATCAATTATTTTGATCAGAGTTATAAATTTTGATTGTGGGATTTGACATGGATTTATTTGATTGCCATTGCAGTAGTAGAGTTCTATCGGAATTTGGGATTTGAACCTGATCCTGAGGGCATTAAAGGTATGTTTTGGTACCCAAAGTACTAGTTGACTGGGGTGAGGACAGGCTTCTTTGTGCTTGAATGTAACTGATTCAACTTGGAAAATGCAATGGCACAAAGGACTTAAGATAGAGAGGAAACCCACTTGTAAGTGCACATCACATGTAACTGTAATTTGAAGCTTTCGCGATTGATTGTCATGTATATCATGGAAATATGAGGCAGTTAACTTTCCACCGTTCAAGAACAGTTGATTTATTCGTACATCTTGTACTTTATTACCTTGCTTTACGCAGCATGAGATTTGATGAGAACTTTTCCAATTTGTTATTGTATTGTTTTGGCGTTCACTATCAGATACTGTAAACCGTCAAAGAACACTCTATTTGAGTGATCTCATATCAAATTGTATTATTGAAGCAACATTTATTTTATCAATAATGTGGTTGATTTTATAGAAATTCACATCCAAAACAAATACCTTCGCATGGAGAGAGACAGGGACCGAATCATAAGACCATTTCTTTCATTTGATAATTTTTAGACTTTCATATTGCATATAATCTAATGTAAAATTGTTGATCTGGTAAATGATGTCCTCAGCGCTCCATGATAGGATCTCTGATGGCTTGTTTCCGAACTTCACTGACTCGGTACAAATTCTCATAAAATTTTAGTTTCGGTTGTTGACATTAATGTATGATCTCTTCCATGCCACTATATTTATTTAGGTTAATTTGACGTGGTCCTTTTGACTTCACTATTAAACGGGATTAAAATTTATCCACTAGCATGGCGAGGCGACATTTTTTGAAGTCTACTTTAACTCGTTATATTGTTTAAAACAACCCAGCCGGGAGGATTTAGTTGCTCGGAAATATATTAGAAAAGGGAGAAGGCTTACCGTTGGAGAAAGGTGCACAATTCATAATTTATAGAGTTTGGATAAAAACATAGAAAAAAGGGAGATGCTCTTGTATTATGTCCAGCAATAATATCCTGATTTGCCCATCTTACCAATGGCATCAAACCGTGATTCATGCAATATCGTGTCCAGAAATGAACGATGCAAGTGTCGTCTCGAGGCATTCAAAGGGACTCGTAGATGTCTCATTGCTTGTAAATATAAAAGATCAAAAAGAAAGAAGGAAAAAAAGCCACTTTCGAAAGTTCAAAGGGATTTGGGATGATACCAATTGTGACATGGTCAGATTTTTGTCGAAATTTTCCGGTCCTCTGCGGCCCAGCCATTTTGTTTTACAGGAAACTATCCCAATCTTTATCAACCTTTAATTGAGCCACTCAAGAATAGATGGGGGTGTAATTCAGGTGAAAGAGGGGGGAAATTAATTGAAAATGAACAAGAAAAGAACAATAATTATAGAAAATAAAAATGGTCAACTATGTTGTTTGGCGCCTTACAGTGGCTTGGGAGTTGCATAATTTTCTTTTTTTTAATGGCTATCTAACATCTTGACTATTTTGCAAATTCTATACATAAGAAACGACCACTCTTCTAGCCTGCTCTCTTCTTGCTTCTTATTATCTCACAATCCCTTCACTGCATGAAGGTGAGGTTTCTTTACCATTTAGTAATTGATAGTCTTTCTGATAACAGTAAGCTAGCTTTGTTTGTTTCATGGCAGCCTCTTGACTACCACTATGACAATTTACTTCTTTCTCTGTGTTTCTTTCTTACACGCTGATCATATTGGTTTTGATTTCGACAGATGTTGAGGCTAAGGTTCTGTCTATTTGGAGTCATTATTGCTTTGTTGCAATGTTACTTTGCTATGCTTTCTTCAGCGCAGATGACTCATCCATTGGAAGGTTCTCTCCTCTTTATCCATGAATAAACAGACACACTTACAAGCATGTGCATGGTTGATTATGTTTCTTGGTTTTGTTATTGTCACTGTGGAATGATTCTTTCCTCTGTGTTCCAGTCAGTGTTTTGCAAGCAGTCCGTCGGAAGCTCAAAGATACACAGGGCAATCTTAATAACTGGAAAAAAAGTGATCCTTGTACATCGAACTGGACAGGAGTAGTCTGCATCTTGGATAAAAATGATGGTTATTTTCACGTCAGAGAATTGTATGCTGATTTTATACTTTCATATTTATAATTCGCTGTTATCTTTATAGATTAAGGTTGATCAGATCAATCAGATCATGTAAGTAAGTTTTGATTACATGATTCATTCTGGCAGGCGTATGCTACATCTGAATCTCTCTGGAATATTAGCTCCTGAACTCGGTCTTCTAACATATGCAAGAAGATTGTGAGTCAGATCATATTAGCATACCATCAATTAATATCAAATGGTCATCTTTTATTTAATCATCATCCTTGTTACTGAAACTCTCAATCCTTTTGAATTTGCTTCTTTTTTGCAGGAATTTTATGTGGAACAATATAAGTGGTGGCATACCAAAAGAGATAGGGAATATGACTTCCTTGCAGCTTTTGTAAGTTCAAATATGTGGAATTAAAAAATTGTCTATCTATAATTTGATGTAGCGTGTAGCAAAAATAAAATTAGGATTTTCAAATCTTAAGGTTACATACTAAATTATAGAAAAATTTTAAAAAAATTCTCTGATATTTTTATTGAATCGAAATAATAGTATTAATCTCTATAAAATAAACTAAATATCCATATTTATATTAATACTAAAATCAACATCATTAAAGATCTTCGGTATCCTTGTATATGTTATACGGAAGATTAATAATATAATATAAGCATTATCATTGATTTTCTTCCGTACGAACCATACTTCTTTATCTTTAGTTAATTACTAGAAACCTCTCCTTGAACAAGAAAACCATGAACATGTCTTCTTTTTCAAATAATTTAACTTGTTTATACTTGTTTGCTGCATGCTTATTTAATTTTGGCAGCAACTTTTTCTTGTTTTCTCCTGACCTTCTGATGCGCAATTTCACCTATTCATCTAAATTCTCTATTGACTTGCTAAATCTAGTAGCTTTAGATATTGAGTGTAGATTGAGTACATGATTAGGAGGCTTCATGTACACAATACCAAATGGTGTCTTACAAGTAGCACTATGGTTGAAACTGTTGTAAGCTAGTTCTGCATGAGCCAATGCAATTTTCCATTGTTTAGGCTTGTCTCTATCAATGCTATGAATTGGATTGCTTAAAGTTCTGTTTAGAGACTCTATTTGACCATCAATTTGTGGATGAACAGTCCTACTAAACTTCAAAGAGGAATTAAACATCTTCCATAAAGTTAGTCAAAAAATAACTAAGGAACCTAATATCTTTATCAAACATGATGAATTTTGGAACACCATGCAACCTCATTATCTCTCTGAAAAATAGCATAGCCACATTAATCACATCTGTAGTCTTCTTACAAAGTATAAAGTATGCCATTTTTGAATATCTATCCATAACAACAAAAACAAAATCAATTCCTCACCGAGTTTATGGAAGGCCTAATACAAAATTCATGGATATATCTTCCTAGATATGTTCATGTATAGGTATAAGCATGTATAAATCAGTGTTTTATGATTGCTCCTTAGCTGTTTAACAAGTAAAATGACATTGAACAATATTGTTTGCATCACGCTTGAGTTGAGACCAATAATACTTATCCTCCTAAGATAACACTGTTTTATCTCTTCCTCTATGACCCCACTTAAACTTCCTCATCTTTAAACATTTAGTGATTGGTGCCATAATATTACTGAAATTCTAAATAAATCTTCTATAAAAAGTAGCTAAGCCATGAAAACTTTGCACATCACTAACTATCTTGGGCATGGGCCAATCACAAATTGCCTTTACTTTCTCCGTGTCAACTTCGACTCCATTAGCTCCTACTACAAAACCAAAGAATAACAACTTCTTGGTCATGAAACTCACTTTTTCAGATTCACATACAACTTGTTTTTTAGCAACACCTTTATAAAACTCCTTAAGTGCTCAATATGATTTGTTTCATTATGACTAAACAAAACTTGATTAATCATCCTCATGAATGTGTTCGATGCATTCGTTAACCCAATTGATATGAATAACTACTCATACAATCTATATTTCATCTTTAAAGTTGTTTTCCACTCATCTCCTGGTGAAATATGAATTTGATGGTACTCCTTCCTCAAGTCAACCTTTAAAAATATTGTTACATCACACAACTAATCTAGCATGTAATCGAATCGTGTAATTGAAAACTGGTATCCCATAATGATTTTATTGATTGTGTAATTATCTATACACATACGCCAACTGCCATCCTTCTTTGGTGTTAGTAAAGCAGGGACAACACATGAACTTAAGCTTTCTTGAATCATCAATTTCTTCAGTAATTGATGAACTTGAGTTTAAAGTAGAAAAATATAGGAAGAAACTATAAGTGGACTTTATAAAACCATAAACTATAACATCACATATGAATTTTTACTTGTTATACACGCACCATAAATTAAAATTTGAAGCTCATAGGTTAAAGACATGCTACTTCATGAATAAGTTAGTTACAATATTGTATTCAAAGAATTTGTTTTATGGAGTGGAAGAGTTTAATTTTTGATAGATAACTCAAGGACATCATCATCTATTCTCTCTAATACTTCAATTGTTGCACTTAAATGAAACCCAAAATAATCTTCCATAATATCTCTAGAAAACTAGGTAGAAATTACCAGGTCCTCCATGTCCTTGTTTGCAAAATCTTCATCATATAAATCTTCTTCATCATCTCCATCAGGTTTGCATAGAACATACTTGTCATAAAAAAGTTCTTGGTCATAATGGCATTCAATCACATTGATCGATTTTTATCTCTTGGGTCGTGGTTGTTTATCTTGATCTGACAAGGTCCCATGACCTTCATCAAGTTCATCTTTACCAACACCCTTCACATAGACAAATGGTTGTCTAGATGGAATTTTAGGAATAGGTCTAAGGTAAGGTCAACCTCGAGATAAGTCTCCAAACACGTTTCTCTCCTTTTGTGATTCCTATTTGTGCTTCCCATCAACCAAATAAATCTTCTTCATCAGATGAATACTCGTAGTCATACCAGCTACAAGGATTTGCATGAAATGGTTCAATAACAAGTCGCCATGGGTGTCATCCCTGATGCGTGCCTCTCTTCTTCCCGGGTTCATGTTTGCCCGCAATCCTAGTGCCTTAAGCCTGTTTTTAAGGTCATCAAATCTGACATGGATGTCGCCAAAGCTAGTTTGCATTTGCTCCTCTAAACTTGTTATCACTACTGAATGACTATCTAGCTGATCCCAAACAACTTGCATCGTCTGATCATCGTCATAAAAATGGTTGCCACCAACTGCTCCACGATTCTTTTCACGGTTCGCCATTGATCTGGATATTGACCCAATCTAATACCACCTGACACAACACATAACAAAAATAAAACTATTGTTCTCAAGCTCTAAGGTTACAGACCAAACTGCAGATAAATCTAGAGAAAATTCTCTGGTATTTTTATCGAATCTAAATAATAGTATTGAACTCCATGAAATAAACTAGACAAACCTATTTATATTAGTACTAAAATCCTTTATCAGAAAAATTCTTATTTAAAATTTATCTAATTAATAGAATTTATTTAGCATTAGAATTTTTAAATAGTAAAATACTAATTAAATTAAAAATTATAAGTTAAATAAAAAAAAATAATTAAAATTCAAAATTAACTAGGAAAATAATAAAAATAGAAAAATAACAACTTTATGGTCCAATCTGGTCATAAACTCCTGCATAATTGTTCTACGTAATAGTTTCTGCACGTTATGTAAATTGCAAAATCAAGTGCCAAGAAACAAATTTCACTTTGCTAGTTGTTTGATTCTTGAAAAAGTAGACTTTCCATATTACTCTATGGTTGGGAGGAAGGAAGATAGAGGGCAATTTGGTGGGAATAATCCATCTTTTTTTGTTTGGTTCTTTTGAAGGGGAGGGAGAGTAAAGATTTAAGACAGAGTGTGAAAGAGAAATAGGTGGTCATTCTTGCCTTAGGCATTGCATCCATCTAACCAAAACAGGTGACCAAGATTGGTCAAGCTTCTGCTTTGTGAAATTGGAAAGCAGGAGATCTCCTTGTGGGCATGAGTAAAATAGACAAGGATCATATATTGCATGGCATATAGTTACTATACCATTCTCTATTCGCAGGCTTTTGAGCGGGAACCAAATATCAGGTCCTTTGCCAGATGAGCTTGGTAATCTCCCCAACATAACCAAGTTTCAGCTGGACATAAATCAAATATCAGGACCACTTCCCAGATCGTTTGCAAACTTGAACACTGTCAGGCACTTGTAAGTGGCTTCTTCTTTAGGGACAAACTCTTTCCCCCCTTCTTGCATGTTCTCATGGATGTTTTCTAATTGCAGTCATATGAACAACAACTCAATCAGTGGTCAGATTCCACCGGAACTTGGGGCATTACCTCAACTCATACACCTGTAAGTTCCGTTAGAACCTGCATATAATTCAATTGATTGCGTTTTTTCATGAAGCTGTCACTGTCAGTTCGAAGCAAATGAACCTAATTTTGCGTTCATGTTTCTTTATTTATTTTTATTTTTTTGTCACTTGCTGTTGCCAACGTTTGCAGCCTGTTGGATAATAACAACTTGTCAGGCTATCTTCCACCAGAGCTTTCAAAGATGCCAAAGTTGACGGTTTTGTAAGTTCCATCTCATTCTATAATCTGTCCTACAACAGTAGCGACTTTTCTCCTATATCACTTTAGAAGTAAATCTAAAGATACTGAAAAAACATACATCGGAACCATGACAGTAATACCCCTAAAACTGCTGTCCACGACATATCAAACAAAAAGTTCCATTTTTATAGGCAGAAGAAGCAATTCTGGTAATGTTATCATTCAATACAATGAATCTTTGCAGCCAACTTGATAACAACAACTTTAATGGAACGGAGATCCCGGAGTCTTATGGCAACATGTCCACACTGTTGAAATTGTAAGCTCTTCTCCATACTTCAGCCTTTTACTTTATTCACGAAAAAGCATGCTGTCAAAATGTTATCTCAATGGTGAAAAGGCATATAGGGATCTGTCACACATGCATAGAGTTGCATTTAGTCTTTTGTTTGTTAATTTCTGATGTCCTTTTTTAGGAAAATGATCTTGCTTGCCTTTGTTGAACTGCAATTCTCTAAAACTGGTTCTTAATTAACACTCTCACATTGTGCTCTGCAGGAGTCTTAGGAACTGCAACTTGCAAGGATCTGTTCCCGATCTGAGTGGCTCACCACGCCTTCTCTACTTGTAAGTCTTCAGGCCAAATTTGAGTATTTCGTTTAACCATCATTATTTCTCACAAATTCTTCAAGCATGTAGCTTTCCTCGTTACATGTGCTTGTATTTAATAGGCGACAGTAACAGTCATATTCTATGAACCACCTGCAGTTGCCCTCCTTTTGAACTGGTTGTTGTTCTTTATATGCAAAAATTCATGACTATGTAGAGTAGTTGTCTTAAAATAATGTTTTTTTTTTCCAAATTAACTAGGATCTGTTTTAGAATGTTGATTTTTTTCTGATGGCTATTAATAATTTTTTTTTTCAGGGATCTAAGCTCAAATAAGCTAGTCGGAAGCATACCGACAAATAAGCTTTCTGATAATATCACAACTATGTGAGTTACTGAAGTCCAAACTTGTGGAAGCTCAAGTGCTTTTCAGCTCGAATTGTCTCTACACTGTGTATTATGCTTGTTGACGTGCATACAAAACTATATACATGCTAGTATGCATCAACAGCAGAGGTTTTGCTGCTAAAATTATGAAATAGAACATCACCACAAGAACATTAGCATTTAGTGAAATGCTACTATTTGCATATCTTACAATAGCGTTAGTGGAAGTTCAAAAAATAAACAGCAACAAAAGAAAAGATAATTCAACTGGTTTAAGACTAGCGCACAATTTATGAATGGGATTGTACACGATGAAAGTGGGTATGATCCAAATCCTATGTGGTGAAACCAGAAACAAACCACCAGATTTGTCTTCAACTCTAGAATGATTTTGATGTATAGTATATAACATTATATATTCATTCATTCGAGTATTCATGCGAAATTCAAAATCCTCGCTGCGGCGGTTAATATAGCGATCCTTGTTCTTTCTGACATGACAAAGTAATTCACAACGTTTTTTAATATTGCAGCAATTTATCCAACAATATGCTCACAGGACCAATCCCTTCAAATTTCTCGGGCTTTCCTCATCTCCAAAAACTGTAAGACCTCTCTGCATTTATTTGTGCACTTTCTGTTATTTTACTGCTACACACTATGCTAGCGTGGTTAAAATAATCGTATATTATGAAGCTCTTTGATTTTATAGTTGATGGATGATACCAGTTGATAATGAAGATTATATTTTATTGCAGGTTGCTTAAGAACAACAATTTGAGTGGTGATGCTCCCACTAACATTTGGCAGAGTTTGACTCTTGGTTCATTTGCAAAACTTACCTTGTAAGGCTTAATTACAGAAAGCAACCTTTTCTGAATGAATTTTTCAGTCTATCTTTTCTTAATTATTGCCATGTCATATCCTTCGTTGTATCAATTTATATTGTTTTTGGGGTAAATTGCGTCAGGCACAGTGAACTTCTTGGCCTTCCTACTTCTGTATCTTCTACCTAAACTTGTTATACTGTGCATTACTTGCAGGGATTTCCGGAACAATTCACTTACGAATATTTCAGGCATTATAAATCCTCCTGCAAACGTTAGCATCAAGTGAGATTTGTTTTACCATATAATATATTCACTTTCTGGCAGATACATTTCTTTTTACTCCTAATAATGTCACTGCATCCGGGCTCTTTTATGCTTGTTTTTAATTTCTGATGCATAGCCTTGTTTTTATTTTCGAAAATATTTTTATTTAATCTAAATGAGATAAAGACCATGTCTTGATCATTTGATTGTTAAGTCCTTTTGCCAATTATTATTAGATGTTTCCTTAGATCCCAAGCAGTCACTCCTTGTCTCACTGCTTCAACTCATTGAACCATGTTGTTTCATCACATAACTCCATTCACAATTAGTGGTTGCACTGTGCTGAACTATCTTGGACAAAACCTTGTATCATTATTGTGCAAGGAACCCAGTCCGCATAAACTTGTTATAACATTGTAAGTTTCATGCCTTAGATTTTTTGAAATTAGATTTGGATTTCAGAAATTATATGATGTTTTGCATTTCTGAAACATGTAAATTCTTGCTTGTTACCTTCTCTAATATATAGAATCATCATTTCTGCACTGTGCCTGCTGTTATGTGCATGAATAACTTTCCCTTTGCCTTCCCCTTTTCCCAGCCCCCATTCTCATAGTACTCATGTATTTTTTTTTTCTTCCTGCTTAATCAAGTTTTATAATTTCTATATATAATATAGTCAGTCACGTACAAATTATATTTATTTTTGTATCCCTGAATCACATGCTTTTAGAATCTAGTTTTCATATTTCTTTCAGTAGACTATGTTGCTACAATGACTTAAGCTACCGTTGGAAAATGTTCCGAGAGAGTTTCTTGCATATATAATACATGAAATAATATTGATCTAAATTAAGTGTAGCAAATAGTTTTAAGAGTTTTAATAACTGGATATCTAGGCTTCAAGGCAATCCTGTCTGTCAAAGAGCAAATGAGCTAAACATACTCCCGTTTTGTGGAGTCCCAACTGAAGATACTGAGGCTCCTGGAAGCTCAAATGACTTCCCTGATGGCTGCAAAACTCAATCTTGCCCCTTTAGTGATAATTTTGAATACGTCCCAGAATCTCCTGCTCCCTGCTTCTGTGCTGCACCTCTTGGCATTGGATTACGCTTGAGAAGTCCCAGCATATCAGAGTTTCAACCATATAAATTCCCATTTGAGCTTTGGATAACCGACTATCTTGGCATGAACCGTTACCAACTAGTGATTGACTCATTCATGTGGGAAGAAGGTCCCCGGCTGAGGATGTATTTGAAAATCTTTCCTTCATTTAGTAATGATACTTTTACATTCAACACAAGCGAGATTCTACAGCTCATGGACGAGTTTGCTACATTTTCCATTCCCGGCGATGATACCTTTGGCCCATATGATCTACTTAATTTCACGCTCCTTGGACCTTACAAAGATGGTATGTCTCTGGAGCTACATGTTTTTCACTTCAAACATCAATTTTGTATCTACATTGTATGATAAAGTGAAACTGCAGTAAGTTATTAGTAGCGAGTCTAGTGACTAGAATTGCTGCATCTTCCTCCATTTCTATTCTACAAACTAGTTCGTTATTTGATCAAATGCATGGGCCAAGAGATACCGGGGGAGGTGTTGGAGCTTTTTCTTTCATGACAAATCATAAACAGCGAACTTACTGCTTTCATTGTTTTGAAAATGTCAGTGATTCTCAAGCATCCGAAATCAGGAATGAGCAGAGGTGCCCTTCTTGGAATTGTGTTAGGATCCATGTCCCTCATAGTTGCTATATCTTTGGTGATTGCATTCATTTTCTATAAAAAGCACAAGAGATTTTATCGTCAAGTTTTCAAGAAAAAGTCAAGTAAGCCATTATCCTGTTATGACATTTGCTCCCCCCTACTTGTCTCCATCAAAAAGTATTGATGCTATTTTTTTCCATGCAGCTCAAAAACTTCCATTTAAAACTGAAAGTGTGAAAGAGTTCAGTTTTCTAGTACTTGAAATGGCAACAAATGGTTTTGATAGCTCTATGCAAGTTGGGCAAGGAGGTTATGGAAAGGTGTATAAAGGAGTTTTAGCTGATGGTACAATAGTGGCCATCAAGCGTGCACATGAAGGATCTTTGCAGGGTCAGAAAGAGTTCTTCACTGAAATTGAACTCTTGTCACGCTTGCATCATCGCAACTTGGTGCCATTGGTTGGGTATTGTGTTGAACAAGGCGAGCAGGTACGTTGTGGGTAACAATACCTGTCACATACGACTTGTTGTTATATGATTATGGGATAACAGCTCAGACCGAGAGTCATTTTAGCTTCCCAACAGTTGGATGCATTAAAATGTCGTTCTAGGCTCTTTGTGCTTTCTCTTTGTTTCTTTTGAAAATTCTGGCAGTATCTTGTCAAAATTGAGTGCGAAAATGCCTATCATCTACTTCAAAATCAACAACTTACCATCTTTGCGTTTTGTGTATTTCGCAGATGCTAGTGTATGAATTCATGCCTAATGGTTCTGTTGGATACCTCCTCTCTGGTAAACATTTTGTATTGTGCAACTTGTGATGTTGTTGGATTAGATTCTTCTTCTTGTTTTCTTTTTCCAAACATTTTGAAGAAAGTTTTGTGGATTTGTATGCAGAAGATTATACTGAAGCCTCATGTTCATTTCTCATTTTTTCCCTTCATTCTCTTCTAATTAGTCATTTATCTACACAAGGAAATCAAAAAATAAATTTATATGGAGTATTTGAAAGAGAATAGGAAGCATTGTCAGCTATAGCATTAGCAGGGGTAGGATGAGCACTAAATAAGGCTTCGAAGTTGCTAGCTAGATGTCACTCTAAGGGTGTAACATGATTCTCATCTTAGATTTCAACCATAATTAATCATTGTTCTTCTGCTATGTCATCATCTTTGTTTGTTTTAAAAAGGATGGAGGGGAGGGGGGGGGGGGGGGGGGGCAAAATCCATGGTGTAGAAGCTCGACTATTTTTCTTCTTGTATATAGTCATATTTGACATTGTTGATGTGTGATATGACAGGTAAATTCAAAAGACCTGCAAGTTTTTCTATGAGGATGAATATTGCATTGGGTTCGGCCAAGGGTATACTCTACCTTCACACTGAAGCTGAGCCACCAATCATCCATCGAGATATCAAAGCAAACAACATATTACTGGACTTCAAGTTTACTGCAAAAGTTTCAGATTTCGGAATTTCAAAGCTTGCACCAGTACAAGATTGCGAAGGCGGTGCGTCTCATATATCCACAATTGTGAAAGGCACACCGGTATGTAGCATTCTGTAACATGATCAATTTGAATGGTGGATTATGAAACTCTCTTCAGAGGATGCTATAACCTTTACCTGTAATTTCAATACTATAGACATTTAAGATCATCACTATAACGCATGTTTTCAATGTACAAGAAATCACACATTTTATACTTTCCAATTTCCCAGTGTCTTGGAAATTTCTATAATGACTAGGTAATGACTGAAGCTTAGTCTAATATCATAATATGACATGTCCCTTTCAGCATTGGTACATCATCTTGTGAAATCAAATCCATGTTATGAAAGTTACATAGAAATTTGAATAGTTAACCAATGGCCTCTTCTCCAAGGGTACCTTTTCCTAGCAATATGTCCAAACCTTTGGTAAAAAGCAAGTTTGGGTAGCAATCAGAACTTTCTTCTACATGATATATTTATCTGACGTGGGAATGCACTGAACTCACTTGAACCTGAACTCCATGCAGGGATACCTCGATCCAGAATATTTTCTGACCAACAAGTTGACAGATAAGAGTGATGTTTATAGCCTTGGAGTTGTATTTCTTGAACTGTTGACAGGGATGGAGCCTATATCTCATGGAAAATATATCGTTCGAGAGGTACATAACGGTTCATCACAAATACCATAACTTAAACAACTGCTTATTGTTTTTCAACTGTGAAAATTTGATTCAGGATAAAATTGAGCAGGATTAATAGTGGATATCAACATTGTAGTATTTATCAATTCTTGTTGCATGAACCTCTGACCGGCATTAAATCTGTTTCTATCAGTAACTGTAGAAGCTTCAGAGTTATTTTCACACTATAACCAGGGATTCTTTCAATAATTCAATTGTGTTTGCCAGTTTCCCCTGTCTAGTCTCATAAAAAAAGGCAACTATTTGGACATTACTGTTAATTTTAGACTCGGATGAAGATCTTTGCATCTATTTCTCAGCTAAAATAGTTTTCTTATGCTCAACCACCAACATCAGAGGACAGATTATCAATCATGCTATAATATGATACCTTAAACATACAACCTATTTCCTTAACTACTTGAAATTTGTTCCTTGTTTGCACCATAGAACTAGAAGTCTGCAGTGGAGCACAAACAGTGTTTTTGATAGGACACTAGAAACATGCAGAGAGGATTCCCATGCTGAAGTTGCACCCTTCTTCATCAGAATCTAATGTTGTTGCCTCTTCTATTTGTCAACGACAGGTTAACGCAGCATGTCAATCTGGAATAATGTTCTCCATCGTAGACCAAAAAATGGGTCCTTATCCCTCCGATTGTGTCAAGAAATTCATGGCATTGGCCCTAAAGTGCTGTCATGATGAGCCTGCTGAACGACCATCAATGTTGGAAGTGGTTCGCGAGTTGGAGAATATATCCTATATGCTCCAAGAATCTGGCCCCATTTCATCAGAGTTTGAGACATCTGGAATGTCAGGGGTGGATTCGCCAGCTCTCTTTACTACAGGCAAACCTTCTGCCTCCTCCGGTGTCCTTGGAAGTGATCTAGTCAGTGGTGTATTTCCCGTTATCAGGCCTCGCTGATTGATTATGTGAAAACGGAAACTCCCCATGTATCTGTGTATATTCTGGTGAGTCTATTCACCTGGTGCTCGACATGTGTGTCTCAAAATGGAGTTTAGTGCCATAAATTACATTACTTCGCAAGTATTGAACCGAACAAAACTTTCCATTTTACATCAATTAGCTACAAAATGTAAACGTGTAAGGCACCTCAAGTAGTTTTTTTTTTTTAATTTATCATATGCTTTCTTTGATGTGAGACATGAATACAAAGATGCCAAATTTCTGTTTTCCACACACAAAAAAGAAGGGAAAGAACTGGTCAGTCTATGAACAATTGAGTAACTTGGTTGATGAATGAAAGAGCAAGTTCATTATCATATATATCCAATTTGAAATGCCAAAACCAAATAATGTAATTTGCGTTAATAGTTCCGAGAGAGGAAAAAAAAAGATTTGATGATTACTAGATACTACAACCACTAGATTGGTGTCCTATGCAACATCGTCTGCCAAACCAAATTTATTTTCAACAAAAAAAAGGTTTAAAAAAATGTTGTGTTTTTAAAGAATAAGAGAAATTCAATAATTGAGTTAAACCTTGATTAATTTGATAGTATGATAAAAAAAAATTAGGCAACAATAGCAACAATAAATAAGTTTTTTTTAAAAGAAATATTGCTCCGAGCAAAACTGGGCTAATACGTTAAACTCGTAACCTAACACATGAGACCAGGACAATCCTATTGAAGAACGGTACAAAAAAAATCAATTGTAAAAAAGGACATGGAAAAAAAAAGATCCAAGCCAATCCGATCAAATCTTTCAAACTCGTGACCTGAAATATTAACAAAATCCAGATCAATAAAATGATGAAGGATGAAATAAAAAAATAAAGTTCCAATAAATAAAGGATTAAAAACAAAACAAATAGCAATAAAAAAATAAAAATAAATTTAACATAAAATAAACTAAACTAAAATATTGCGGGATGCAAATGAAAAAACAATTCAATTAAGAGAATGATATGAAAAATTGAGGGATGCAATTGAAAAGATAATTTAATTAAGAGAACAATTAAAATAAAAAAAATAAAATCAAAAGAATGGGGATCAAATTTGAAAGGTGAGAAAACCAATGGAGGATTAAATTGAAAAAAGAATTCTAATTCCATGGATAATCTAAAATAAAATAAATAACAATAAAAAGAACATGGATCAAATCTAAAAAAAATAAATAAATTGAAGGGTTGCTTTGAAAATATGTATGATTTGGCTCTGGAACCAAAGAGGAGAGAGGGAAGAAAGAACAAAAAAAAGGCCACCGATGCAAAACCTAACATATTTTTTGTAAGACCCATGTCATGACCCAAAAGACCTAAGCCCAAGAAACAACCTAAGAACCCAACCTAAACTATATATTTAAAGAGAGGTTCGCTAAAAAATTTGTTTTTCCCCTTCTTCTCTTTTCTCTTCCTTGCCATAACTTTTCTAAAAAAATAACAAGGAATTTTGCTCTATCTAAACTTAAGCTTTTGGGTTTTAAGAAGGGTTATAGAAGCAAGTATCATGACTCTGTCTTCTGTTGTTTTTTATTGGGGATTTTATAGTTGGTGGATTAAAGAAGTGTTTTAGGGTTTTTATGATGTTGAATATATTGATGATTTAAGAAGTTTAATTAATGTTTTAGTATTAGTTTGGCTTAAAATTCATTTGATATGAAGTGTGGAATTTTTAGGTTTTAAGAATCTACAGAATTTTGGAAGACTGGCAGGTCAAGATTATGGAATCCCGATCAACCGATCGATCGGTTGGCTGAATCGGCCAACCAGTTGGCTTGATAGTGCTAATTAACTGGCTAGTCTGAACTAGCTGACTAGTTGGCTTATGGTGGTGGTCAACCAGTTGACCAAGTAATAGGGTTTGATTGGTTCTGTTAAGTTCGGTTACCTTGGGATATGTTCGGAACAATTGGGTGGATCTGTTTCGATTTTATATTTATGTTTTGGTCTTAAATTTTAGAGTTATAGTCTTCTATGTTATCTACTTCGAGTTGTTTTTTAGTGTTTTTCCGTATCTATTATAGATTTTGCTTACATTCCTCCTAGTGATTATTAGTAGTTTTTAGTTTTATATCTGTTTGTCTTTTGCCGTTGTTTTTTGGATGAGTGAGATAATATTAATATGCATGTAATATAAATAATATATGTATGTTGATTATAGGATGAGTACAATTGGTTAATTCTTGAACACACACACACACACACACACACACACACACACACTAAGCATAATAATATATAGTAATAGAATATATGTCAAATATAAGAAAAAACCATTGACTCAGATAATAGATGAAACCCTAAGGTTTTGATAACATATGAGGTTTGTGTCCCTGATCACTGTGAGAAGATCAGTCATCATAGGCTGATGCTTATTTCACCAGCTAGGCATACAAAATACTAAGTGTACATAGACTAATTACTCTTTGTTAGCATAGAGTTACTGACAAGTATATCGATATCAAGACATAACAGATACTCATATGAATATCAAAGCAAATGAATGTCATATCAAATATAATTTAATTCAGTAGAATGCAAGTGTGTGAAATCAAGAATGAATGAGTACTCAGAAAGTAAAGCAACATATGTCTGACATGTATTACATTACCATATGTTATTAAGCTTAATGTATGTTTATGTGTGTGTGTGTGTGTGTGTGTTTTAGTCCTTATACTTATAAATAACTAAAATATATATTAAATGTTATTCTTTCATCGAGTTGGTTGAACTCACCCCTCTATTTTAATATTATTTTAAGTTCTTAGTTTTCATTAGCAGATTGACCTTTGATTAAGAGTTCTCACTACTTTGTTTGTTGGTATGCCTTACTTGCTTCCGCGAGGCTTTTTTTATTCTTTATGATTTGATGTCCGAGATGCTCCACTATATATTACGCTATTTTCATTAAAGTTTATATTTTTATTTCAAAGATTGGATTTTATTCAATGTAATAAATATTTTGAATTATAAATTGTTTTATTGATTTTGAGGAACATTTGAAAGATTATGAATTGTTGCATGAATTTTATATGTAGTAGTTTTATGATATGTATGTTCTGGGGCTTAGTGTGGGTGAGGTGTCCTCGTGACACTGCTCTTATGTTGCCAGTCACGGATCTGGGATTCAGGTTGTGACATTTTTCCCACATGCGTTGCCAAGGAATGGAGACAACGTCATGATGATGAAAATGTCATCATGGAAACTAGAGTTTGGCCGCCGGACCGAAGACCGCGGGTGTAATGTTTTGAATTAAAAGAGTTAGGAAAAGGCAATAAAGCCCTTGAAGGCTTAAAGAGTGGGTATAAATGAATGAGGGGTAGTGTGGTAATTAGATAAACATAATAAATATAAATAGAAGGAAAAAAAAGAAGAGGAAGAAAATAGGGATATGGAAATTGAAGTAGCAAATCGTGAGAGAGAAGCGAGAAAGAAGAAGAAGAAGAGAAAAGAGGGAAATTAGAAGGGAAATAGAAAGGAGTTGGAGGAAATAAGTAAAAAAGGGTAAAATTATGCTTTAATATGTATAATATGTTTTCTTTAGCTTTAATTTCAGTTTTGATGAATGTTAGGGTTTTGAAAATTTGTGTTTTGGGTTTAATTGGTGAATTAAATTGAATGTTATAAGGTTGATTGTTATGGGTAATTGATTAATTAGTTGATTATGAAAGATTGTGATGATTTTGAGTAATAAATTGTGTAAATGGTGAATGTTGAGTTAGAAATTTGGAGAGGACAGTAGGTTTTTTGTTAAAATTCTGGGTTTGAGTTTGAAGATGACAAAATTTCGGTTTGGTCCCTCAATTTTGGAAAATTACAATGTAGTCCCCAAACTTTGGAAATTTACAGATTGGTCCCTGGAACATATTCCGAGATTCTGAACAGAATAAAAGATGAATTATGAGCAGAATTCCTGTATAGTTATGAAATTTTAACACTTTCAATTTAGTCCTTCAATTTGACAAAAAATACAATTTGACCCTAAAAATTTGGTAAAATTCCAGAATGGTCCCTGGAGTATAATGAGATATTCTAGACATAAATGAGGGTTAATTATGGTCAGAATTTCAGAATAGTAATGGATTTATGATAAATTCCAGATTAGTCTCTAGCTGTAATATTAGCTTTTGCAGATTGGTTTAATGAGTAATTGAGGGTTAATTAGTGAATTATTATCAATTTTATTATTTGTTCTATTATGGATTAGATTTCAGGAAAACCGTTAGATTTTGGGTTTTTGAGAAAATAATTAGGTTAGTCTAAAAACATATAGGGTTATGGAATATACCCTTAGATAAATGTATTAAATAGGTTATATGTTCTTTTGAGTCATTCTTGAATATGTCTCCTTTATATTCAGATAATCCTGATTTTCTACCGGCGGGTCATCAGTAGGATTTCCTTCGGTATCTGCTTTTGACTTCTGTTTGCTTTCGAGTCAGGTGAGTGGATAATTTTCCATATGCATGAGAAATATTATAAATATTTGATTTGTTAATATGAATTGGATCATGCTTTTTGATAATATATATGTTGATTATTATCCTTGTTTTGATAAAGTATGATCAATTGTTGAATCTGAATTCTTGATATAAACTAGTATATATTTTGAATTGAATTCTGAATTGATAGCTCCTCATTTGATTGATGTCATGAGTTGAGCATTGAGATATGAATATGTCTGTTTGATTATGATTATGATTATGAACTCATGGTATGTCAGTCAGAATACCCATGGTAACAGGGTAGTGTTAGTCTTTGTGCACATCGTATCTGAACCCTAGTTGGTCGGGGGAGTCACCAACCTGTGTGGATTGATTATCCCACAGTACGGAGCCTCAAGCTCATTGCATTTTGATTTTCTGATGAGTTTTACCATATGATATTTTTGTTATGGCCTATTTGAGAAACCTTTCTATAAGAACCTAGAGCCATACTTGTATATATATTTCTCATTATTGTATTACCTCATGTGTGTATATTGAACATTATCTACTCACTGAGTTGTTGAACTCACCCTCTCATTATTTATCCTTTTCAGGCTTATAGCTTGATAACAGGTCACTTTTTTTGGACCTTCAGAACCTGCTCTTTTGGTTGTAATTTGTACATTTTCCTTTATGTCTAGTTAGTGCTCCAAAACTATGAAATTATATTAACTCTTGTATTAAGTCAATCGAATTATGTTATAAAGTTAGTTTTGTTGTTACTGCTGCATTGAACTCTAATTGACTTATTTGAAGGATAAGTTTGTATGTAAGTTTAGGTTCGCATAGGTATGGAACCTTGGAGGAGAACCTTACCTATGTGCTGGTTATGGATCCGGGAATCAGGTCGTGACAAACTTGGTATCAGAGCTTTAGGTTAAAGAAACAATAATATAGTTAATTTCGTAATAAATGGAGCATTAGGATCCGTATCGTCTTGTTTGTTGTTTTTTTGAAATTTTGAACTCTTATCAAGCATGTCTTTTTTCTTGTGATAGATATGCTTTCCTATAATTCTGTGATAATTGTCATGCTATTGTTCTAGCATGACTTGAGTGCTCTCACTTTTATTTTAGGAAATGCCGAGGAATAGACATAAAATTGATACTATTAGAGTAAATGACAATAAAGATGGTGTCCTTATTGTACAGTTTAGAAATGCAAGGTATAGGAGGCGAGGTAGTACATCCGCACCTCAATATATTCTTATTGTTTGCTCTTTTGAAGCAAAAATATTATTTAATATGGGTGCAACGTATTCATTTGTGTCCCTATATTTTGCCATGAGGTTAGATAAACAACCAACTTTGTTAAAATCCTCAATTTCAGTCTCCACTCCCTTAGATGAATTAATATTAGTGAAGTATGTGTATCTGGATTGTGAAATAGAGATTGGAGATAAGATCTTTATGGGAGACTTAAATGTCTTAGATATGGTTGATTTTGTTGTGATTTTGGGAATGGATTGGTTGGCAAAGCATAGGGCTTTGGTAAATTGTTGGGGTAAGAAAATAATGTTTGATCTAGATGAAGAAGTTGGGTTGGTATTTCAAGGAGATAAGATTGGGTCTCCATCAATTATGTTGTTGGCTATCTCGAGGAAAATGGCCCGAAAAGAAGTACAATGCTACCTAGCATATACAGTGGATGTAGAGAAAAAAGTTCCTCAATTAGACCAAGTCCCTGTAGTTAGGGAGTTTATCGATGTCTTTCCTCATAACTTACCTGGATTGCCTCCATATAGGGAGATTGAGTTTTGTATTGATTTGGTTCCGGGTACCGAACCAATATCAATGGCACTATATAGAATGGCGCCAACAGAATTGAGGGAGCTAAAGGAGCAACTGTAGGATTTGTTGGATAAAAAGTTCATCCGACCGAGTGTCTCTCCTTGGGGAGCCCCATGTTGTTTGTGAAGAAGAAAGATGGGTCATTGAGGTTATGTATAGATTATAGGCAACTGAATCGGGTGACAGTTCGAAATAGATACCCACTCCCTCGCATAGATGATTTGTTTGACCAGTTGCACGGAGCTCAATTCTTTTCTAAGATCGATCTTCGATCTGGGTATCATTAGTTAAGGATAAGAGAGGAGGATATTTTGAAGACAACTTTTAGAACTCAGTATGGTCATTGTGAGTTCTTAGTGATGTCTTTTGGGTTGACGAATGCACCAGCAGCTTTTATGGATTTGATGAATAGAGTGTTTGGCTAGTTTATTGATCGATTTGTAATAGTTTTTATTGATGATATTTTGGTGTATTCGAGGTCTAGAGAAGAGAATGAGCAGCACTTGAGAATGATGCTTCAAACTCTGCGAGATCATCAGTTGTATGGCAAGTTCTCAAAGAGTGAGTTTTGGTTGGAGAGTGTAGCATTTCTTGGGCATGTAGTGTCAAGGAATGGGATTGAGGTTGATCCTCAAAAGATTGAAGCAGTTAAGCAATGGCTTAGGCCTACTTCGGCGACAGAGATTAGAAGTTTCTTAGGTTTGGTCGGCTACTATCGGAGGCTTGTAGAGAACTTTTCTCGGATTTCTGCACCATTGACTAAGTTGACGCAGAAAAATGTTAAGTTTCAGTGGTCTGAAACTTGTGAGAAAAGTTTCTTAGAGTTAAAAGAGAGATTGATTATAGCGCCTATTCTAGCAATACCATCAGCTTCTGGTGGTTACACAGTGTATTGTGATGCTTCGAGAGTGGTGTTAGGATGTGTTCTAATGCAGCATGGCAAGGTTATTGCCTATGCTTCACGGCAGCTGAAGAAGTATGAACAAAACTATCTTACACATGATTTAGAGATGATGGCTGTAATTTTTGCCTTGATGATTTAGAGGCACTACTTGTATGGTGAAACTTGTGAGATCTTTACAGATCACAAGAGTTTGAAGTACATCTTTCAGCAGAGGGATCTAAATCTGAGGCAGAAGAGATGGATAGAACTGCTAAAGAATTATGATTGTACCATACAGTACCACCCGGGTAAGGCAAATGTAATTGCCGATGCTTTGAGTAGAAAATCATCAAGGAGCTTAGCTCATATTCAAGAGGTACGAAGACCTCTAATTAGGGAGCTGCATGAGTTAGTGGGTGAAGGAGTCAGATTTGACCTTAGTGAAGCTGGAGCAATTATTGCTTATTTTCAGGTTAAGTCGGATTTGTTTGATAAGATAAAAGTAGCTCAAAAGAAAGATGATTCACTACTCAGGATCAGAAATGAGGTTGAGCAGGGTAAGGCTGCAGGTTTTGTGATAGGTGATGATGATGTGCTGAGATATAGGGATAGGCTTTGTGTACCTGATGTAGATGATCTAAGGAGAGAATTGATGGTAGAGGCACATCAGACAGTTTATATAATGCATCCAAGTTCCACCAAGATGTATAAAGACCTTAAGGTGTGTTATTGGTGGAATAGGATGAAGGATGATGTAGCAGATTTTGTTTCTATGTGTTTGACCTGTCAGAGGGTAAATGGTGAACACCAGAAACCTCCTAGATTGTTGCAACCATTGTTGATTCCAGAATGGAAGTGGGAAAGGATCACAATGGACTTTGTGATAGGATTGCCTAGGAGTCAGGAGGGTTATGATTCAATATGGGTGATTGTTGACAGGTTGACAAAATCAGCCCATTTTCTACCAGTTAAGGTTACTTATGGATATGCAAAATTGATGGAATTGTTTATTAATGAGATTGTACGGTTGCATGGAGTGCCAATCTTGATAGTGTCAGATAGAGGTCCACAGTTTACATTGTGGTTTTGGGTGAAATTTCAAGAAGCTATGGGTACTAAAGTTCAGTTGAGTACTGCTTTTCACCCTCAGACCGATGGTCAGTCTGAGAGGACTATTCAGATCTTGGAGGATATGATGAGGGCTTGTGTCATGGATTTTGGAGTTGGTTGGAGTAATTTCTTACCATCAGTGGAATTTGCTTACAACAACAGTTATCAGGCTAGCATAGAGATGGCACCACCTTATGAGGTTTTGTATGGTCGAAAGTGTAGATCACCAGTTTGTTGGTTTGAGGTTGGTGAGAAGAGGCTGATGGGACCAGAGTTGATCCAGATTACCTCAGAGAAGATAGAGGTAATTAGAAAGAAGCTTGAAGATAGAGGTAATTAGAAAGAAGCTTCAAACGGCTCAGAGTAGACAAAAAAGTTACGCAGATAGAAGAAGACGTGACTTAGAGTTTTCAGTGGGTGATTGTGTGTTTTTAAAAGTATCACCGACAAAAGGAGTATTCAGGTTTAGGAAGAGAGGTAAGTTGAGTCCTCGATTCATTGGACCGTATGAGATTCTAGAGAGAGTTGGGGCAATTGCTTATAGGTTAGCATTACCACCAAACTTGTCTGCTATTCATCCGGTATTTCATGTTTCAATGCTAAGGAAGTATATGTCAGATCCATCGCATGTATTAGAGGTTGATCCCATTGAATTAAGAGATGATATGGTTTATGAGGTGCAATCAGAAGCTATAGTCGACCGACAAGTGAGGAAGCTTAGGTCGAAGGATATAATTTTAGTGAAAGTGAAATGGAAAGGTCATTCACATAAGGAAGCGACCTGAGAGCTTGAGGTTAAGATGCGTGAGGAGTATCCTCATCTTTTCGATAATCTCGGTAAGTATTCAATCTTTTCTATTAAGTTTCGAGGATGAAACTTTTATAAGGTGGGGAGATTGTAATGTTTTGAATTAAAAGAGTTAGGAAAAGGCAATAAAGACCTTGAAGGCTTATAGAGTAGGTATAAATGAATAAGGGGTAGTGTGGTAATTAGATAAACATAATAAATATAAATAGAAGAAAAAGAGAAGAGGGATATGGAAATTGAAGTAGCAAACCATGAGAGAGAAGGGAGAAAGAAGAAAAAGAAGAGAAAAGAGGGAAATTTGAAGGGAAATTTGAAGGGAAATAGAAAGGAGTTGGAGGAAATAAGTAAAAAAGGTAAGATTATGCTTTAATGTGTATAATATGTTTTCTTTAGCTTTAATTTCAGTTATAATGAATATTAGGGTTTTGAAAATTTGTGTTTTAGGATTAATTGGTGAATTAAATTGAATGTTATAAGGTTGATTGTTACGGGTAATTGATTAATTAGTTGATTATGGAAGATTGTGATGATTTTGAGTTATAAATTATGTAAATGGTGAATGTTGAGTTAGAAATTTGGAGAGGACAGTAGGTTTTTTGTTAAAATTCTGGGTTGGAGGTTGAAGATGATAAAATTTCGGTTTGGTCCCTCAATTTTGGAAAATTACAATGTAGTCCCCAAACTTTGGAAATTTACAGATTGGTCCCTGGAACATATTCCGAGATTCTGAACAGAATAAAAGATGAATTATGGGCATAATTCCTGTATAGTTATGAAATTTTAACACTTTCAATTTAGTCCTTCAATTTGACAAAAAATACAATTTGACCCTAAAAATTTGGTAAAATTCCAGAATGGTCCCTGGAGTATAATGAGATATTCTGGACAGAAATGAGGGTTAATTATGGTCAGAATTTCAGAATAGTAATGGATTTATGATAAATTCCAGATTAGTCCCTAGCTATAATATTAGCTTTTGCAGATTGGTTTAATGAGTAATTGAGGGTTAATTAGTGAATTATTATCAATTTTATTATTTGTTCTATTATGGATTAGATTTCAGGAAAACCGTTAGATTTTGGGTTTTTGAGAAAATAATTAGTTTAGTCTAAAAACATATAGGGTTATGGAATACACTCTTAGATAAATGTATTAAATAGGTTATATGTTCTTTTGAGTCATTCTTGAATATGTCTCCTTTATATTCAGATAATCCTGATTTTCTACCGGCGGGTCATCAGTAGGATTTCCTTCGGTATCTGCTTTTAACTTCTGTTTGCTTTCGAGTCAGGTGAGTGGATAATTTTCCATATGCATGAGAAATATTATAAATATTTGATTTGTTAATATGAATTGGATCATGCTTCTTGATAATATATATGTTAATTATTATCCTTGTTTTGATAAAGCATGATCAATTGTTGAATCTGAATTCTTGATATGAACTAGTATATATTTTGAATTGAATTCTGAATTGATAACTCCTCATTTGATTGATGTCATGAGTTGAGCCTTGAGATATGAATATGTTTGTTTGATTATGATTATGAACCTATGGTATGTCAGTTAGAATACCCATGCTAACATGGTAGTGTTAGTCTTTGTGCACATCGTATCTGAACCCTAGTTGGTCGGGGGAGTCACCAACCTGTGTGGACTGTTCATCCCACAGTACGGAGCCTCAAGCTCATTGCATTTTGATTTTCTGATGAGTTTTACCATATGATATTTTTGTTATGGCCTATTTGAGAAACCTTTCTATAAGAACCTAGAGCCATACTTGTATATATATTTCTCATTGTTGTATTACCTCGTCTGTGTATATTGAACGTTATCTACTCATTGAGTTGTTGAACTAACCCTCTCATTATTTATCCTTTTCAGGCTTATAGCTTGATAGCAAGTCACTTTTGTTGGACCTTCAGAACTTGCTCTTTTGGTTGTAACTTGTATATTTTCCTTTATGTCTAGTCAGTGCTTCAAAACTATGAAATTATATTAACTCTTGTATTAAGTCAATCGAATTATATTATAAAGTTAGTTTTGTTGTTACTGCTGCATTGAACTCTGATTGACTTATTTGAAGGATAAGTTTGTATGTAAGTTTGGGTTCGCGAGGGGAACCTTATGGGTTCGCATAGGTATGAAACCTTGGAAGGGAACCTTATGGGTTCGCATAGGTATGGAACCTTGGAGGGGAATCTTACCTATGTGCCGGTTATAGATCCGAGAATCGGG
This sequence comes from Populus simonii, assembly GCA_007827005.2. NCBI lineage: Eukaryota > Viridiplantae > Streptophyta > Magnoliopsida > Malpighiales > Salicaceae > Populus > Populus simonii. Next base: position 367,666 of record CM017479.2, on the reverse strand, counting down.
TCGTGACAGTAGGGGAACACATGTGCAACCGCCTTTTTCAAATTAAATACTATTCTATTTATAAAAAATACTAAACTATCTTTAGATAAGCTCAATAACAACAAAAAACCAAAAATAAAAAGACAAAAACATCACTTGACCCAAGGCAAAGACAATCCTAATTCAAGGGTAGTGTGGTAACTTTGCTGTGTAACTAAAATGAAAAAGTCAAAACCCTTGCCGTCAATGCTTTATTTTTTTTTTTACCTCCAAGGGCACATTAATAATTTCATTGTGCAAATAACAATAAAAAAACCGTTGTACCCCCCTCTCAAGGCCAATTGTGTTATGTTTGCAGGGGCAAAATCATTATTTTATTGTTCCAATTTACAGTGCTAATGAGTATATAACTACATCAAAAATTGCACAATTATATCACTACCCCTTTTAGTTTATTTTATTTTTGACTATTGAAACCGTTTCAAGAAATTTGGAATCAAATCTAGCCATCAACAACAGGCAGTAGCTTTCCGTAAATCAAGAAATTAAATAAAATAATTTTATACATCATTCATGAATATACTAAGTAGTGCTATTTCTTTTAATATATATATAAAAACTTTCTGATAATAACACGTACTGCCATTAAAGACATGCAGCTAGAGGCGTCTAGCTTGCTATGTAGAAGTATTGAATTTGAAGCAGTTTTGTCATATGATATATAAATAAAATAACAACAAATAATTTTGATAAAATGAAAGAAACAGATGCAATAGAAATAAGAGGGTACGTACGTAAAACCCCACGCAACGTATGTATACTGTGTATAAATTAAAAACTAGGATTATATAACCTTAAAGATACAACTCTCAATTATATGATGTTTCTAAAATTCAATATTAATTAGTCTAACGAGAAAAATAATCACCAATTGTTTATTATATATATATATATATATATATATATATATATATATATATATATATATATAAAGAGTACCGACATAACCAAAAGAATCCAAGGCTAAGTCAAATAAGTAATAAAAACACAAAATTAATTTAATTTAAACTACAAAATCAGCATCTCTAGCCTAATTTGCTAGGCCTCCACTAGTTATAACAAGCTGCTGACTCCCTTTGTAAAACCTCCCAACTAAAATCTTGATATAATTCAATGACTAAATCTTAAGTTATGATTATTTTTACTAGACTACATGTTTGATGTGTCTAGGCTTATTTACTTGTTTTGCTTTGTTTATTTAGAGTTTGTTTGGGAGCGCGGTCTAAACCGTATTCCAAGTTCCTTTAAATTATGATTTGTTTTTGTTAAAAATTATTTTTTATATATTTTTAGATCGTATTGATATAATGATATCAAAAATAATTTTTTAAAAATAAAAAGTTCTCATTTTAATAAATTTTTAAATAAAAAATATTTTAAATCATAATCGCTATCACAATCCTAAACAGACTCTTAAACATTAATATTAGGGGTGATTATTTTCGATTCGGTTCGGTTTTTATCAAAAAAAAGTAACCAAATGGAAATTAAAAAAAAAACCGAAACGGAACTGAAACCGAGTCAAACCGATCGGTTTCGGTTCGGTTCGGTTTTTTAGGGAAAAAACCGGTTCAAACCGGTTTGGCTTGGTTTTTTCCAGTTTTGGCTCGATTTTTTCCGGTTTAGCTCGGTTTGGCTCGGCTTTTTTCAGTTTTTTCGGTTTCGGTTTGGTTCGGTTTGGTTTTTTCAAATATTAATTGGTTTAATTGATTTTTTTTTCGGTTCGGTTTTTCAGTTATTTTTTTTTTTATTTTTTCAGTTTAATTAATTTTTTAGTTTTTTTGCTCACCCCTAATTAGTATTTATTTAAGAAAAATAATAGGTTCGTCGTCACAAGGGATTCAGTCGAATGCATGAGGATTCGAGAGAGAAGAATAATAGCATTTGCCAGCACCTCTATGGATGCGTCCAATTAAAGTTACAGCCTAATCTTTTTAAATTTGTATTTGAGTAATTTTCTTTCCTTTTTTTAAAAAATCTTTTTAAGTGTTTTGTGTGAGATATAACATGCATGAGGATTCGAGAGAGAAGAATGAGAGAAAGGTGAGGGGAAAAAAACATAACGACATCAATAAAGGAATCGAACCTCTTCCAGCTCATGAGTGCAAAAACTCTAATCCTTTTGATGTCCAGTCCACCACCCAACCCGTCCTCGATCCGTGGTTTGAATACTCTAAGCTATTTTTGCGTTCAGAGGAGGAATCTTCACACTGTCTGGACTATATATATCATGAAGTCTTTGGCATGAATTCTGATAGTGCAGAATTGCGATCCTGGATAGCTGGTTTAAAAAATTAATTTATTTTCATATTCATGAACTTGTGTTTCACTTGTGGCACCTGCATATCTTATAATGTACGCTTGCAGGGATCTGAGAAAGGGCAACCTTAGGGGGTCTCTACCAGTACCCAAACTTCCTGATACTATGAGAACTCTGCAAGTAAAACCGTGTTGGAAGGGAGAAAAAACATTGAATCGGTACTTTCATCGCTTTAACTTGATTCTACACATATTTATTGACTAGCATAAATGTACTAACAGTAAATTTAGATGTTCTTATCATTTTTAGTGGTCAAGAGTTTCATCTTTTCTTTCATGGTTGTGTCTGTCTCTTTCTTCAAGGTAGACTTGGAGAGTATTCTTATCATTTTTAGTGGTCATGAGTTTCATCTTTTCTTTCATGGTAGTGTCTGTCTCTTTCTTTGAGATGGACTTAGAGAGTAACGGATAGGATGTCACTAGTCATTCCCCGAGCACCGTGAGAATTTTCCTCAAGCTGGCTTCCAACTGCGTTCTCCAATTTTGTTTTTCTTGAAAATTTAGCAATAAAGGATCAGAACAAGTGCTCAACGTATTCACTGGTCCATTTACTGAAACAACTACATTGGAGAATCTCAGATATCTTCACACACAATGATGCCCAACCAATCACAATAAAAAATAGATAAAACATTCAACAAAGTAAAAGATAAGATCTCTCTCTTCTTGATTTAAAGAGAAAGTTGCTATCAGAAATTAAATTTCTCAAAGGTATTTTATATTTTATTTATTACTTTGAATGTTCAACAGGCCTAAGAAAATGACCATGTTGACGTGTTCCAAGGTTGATGATATTTTTAAGCGTAGTCAAGGTGCTTGCCTTATGGTTGAAGATTGATAGAAATACTTTAGCGTACACTGGAATGGGTCTAGGGATCAGCTCTGATGTGATCAAATTCTGGAATAACAGAATAACTCACAGCTGACTTTTACCATATTTTCCTTTGTCTGGTCTCTGTCCTGTCTTTCTCATTGCAGCAGCCGTCCTTTTAGGGCTTCTTTTTTTCTTCTTTCTGTCGTGGCCTTTTTTTCTACTTCTTTGGCTATCTTCTTATTAGCCAAAAGTTAATAAAATCTCGACTATTATCTGGTAAAAAAAAGGTGCCAAAACCTGCTGTCATGATCTGTAATGGTGGGACAAAGTGCTTTGATGGCAAAATAGTGGAAAATGAAAGAAGTGAGATGTTTCTGATCTCTCGCAGTCACTTGCTGTCTCCTCTCTGAACCCGATGAAATTGAAGCCAAAAATGAAGACAAAGTGCCATCTCACACACGGTTTTCAATATGCCTCAAGCTTCCAAAATCTTTTATTATCATTACCCCCACGAACAAGTCTACCTTGTATTTTTCCACACCACAATGCCTGCCTGGTTGGACCATCGTAGGGTTCCAAAATATTATCTCATCATAATTTTCATAGTCTTCAACAATATACACATTTGAGTTTAACCATACACTTGACTTGTCTCAAGTAAGCTTCTCCGTTTACTTTTTAATGGTATGTTTTTGTAGAAAGTGCTTACTTTGTCTTTGGGCTTACTACAAAGTTTGTAAGCTACTAGGAGTGGTGCCCTGGTTCATCTTGAGTTAGTAGGATTATGTGGTTTGAATTGACAAGCTCGTTAGCTTAGGATGTCAAATTTAGAAATTTGATTAGGCTAATTTAGGTGAAATGAGTATTTCTTGTTGCTTGTTTGGTGCTGGATATGCTTTGGAATTTGGAGGGTTGTTGACAATAGGCAATGTTTACTCAAAGTGGCTGGTTTGGTTTATGTAGGAAATCAAGATGTCGTGGATGAGAAGTCTTGGCTGTGTTTTTGTGCTGTCCTATTGTTACTTGGTGCTCCAAACAGATGCACAAATTACAGATCCCTCAGAAGGTTAATTTCTGTCCAGAAGTCTTGATGTTTTTCTTACAATTAATTGGATCTTTGATTTTTCTTCTTCCAATATCCACATGATGTGTTGAAGGAGATATGATGCATGTAAAGTGGGCTGAAGTGTGTTTTACTTGAAACTAATGCTAAAATTGTCGTTGGCTGGAGGAGAACATGGGATGTACATAGCAGGAGAGCAAGTTGAGGAAAGTTTCTTGCCGGCGAATGACAATTAATGTCTTCGAAGTTTTTTTTTTTTTTTTTTTTTTTTGTTCTCGTAGTAGCAATTTTGAGAGTTCCTTGCAAAAGATGAAAATCCCTCTTCTTCCCTGCTTTTCAGAATGAAGTACCACTAGGCAAAACATCATATGGTTTTGTCAAATATGTTCTTGTGATGTCCAGTTTTGCTACTGTTCTGCTCTGATGTGCTCCATTCCCTGCCTTTTTGCAGTTGCTGCATTGAAATCAGTCAAGAAAAGTTTGGTTGATCCTTTGAAGCATCTCAGTAGCTGGAAAAGGGGAGATCCTTGCGCATCCAACTGGACTGGCATTTTTTGTTTCGACACATATGCGACCGATGGATATTTGCACGTCCGAGAACTGTGTGTTCCTTTTGTTCTGCATTTTACTGTTGCTGTTATTGATTTATCTCTATCCCTCTGATTTCAATGAACAAAGCAAATGTAATATGGTGTAGAAAAATCTAGTACTCCTCTTCAGTTGTTTACTTTATTTTTACGAATCTAATACGTTCTCAAGATGTGTTTCCTCATTAATTTACAGAAATTTGGCTATGATTACTTAAATATTTTCAGTTTTGATGCAGGCAACTGCTGAATATGAATCTTTCTGGACATTTAACACCTGAGCTTGGCCAACTTTCTCGACTTATAATATTGTGAGCCACAACCTAATTTCTGGACAGCTCTAAAATCTGTTTGTAACTATTTGTTGTCAGTCCTTTTAGTGATCTAATGCCATTTCTTTGTGCTGCCTGTTGCAAGGGATTTCATGTGGAATGAATTGGATGGCAACATACCGAAGGAGATTGGAAACATTTCATCTTTACAACTCCTGTAAGTTGGTTTCATTGTATAAGTTTGATATCCTTGTGAGCAAGAAAGTATAATGCAAGAATCATCTTAAATTATTTATCTGAGTTGTCCTCTGTTCTTAAGTTCAATTGATAAATGTAGATTGGAAGGAATTTTTATGCTTAAAATATAGAAGAGGTTATTAAGATGTTCTTATTATTCTGAAAAGGTTCATTTTTAGTGATGGTGTTTATGAAACTCTGATGCAAAAATTCGCTGAAGTCAAATGTGTTTCGAAGGGCAGCGACATATTTTACAATTTGTGTCCATTAATCCATAAGATGAAGCTAGGTTGATCATATGATTCGGGATAGTTTAACCCTGTGCGATTCATTTGGTAAACAGGCTCTTGAATGGAAACAAATTATCAGGTTTTTTACCTGATGAGCTGGGCTATTTATCGAAATTAGATCGACTACAAGTGGACATGAACTATATTTCAGGTCCAATACCAACATCATTTGCCAACTTGAGCAAAGTGAAACATCTGTAAGTTACATGTCTCTGCAAGTTTCCCCAAAGAGTTTAGCTTTTTCCGACACATGTTATCTGCTTGGATGTGATTTTGCAGCCACATGAACAACAACTCGATTAGGGGTCAAATCCCGCCCGAGCTTTCCAAATTATCCACTCTTCGTCACTTGTAAGTTCATATTGCAGCTACTTCGTTCTCATTTCTGTTGTTCAACAATTCTCTTGGTGATCATCCCTGCCGAATGTTGTTGGTTGGTATTTAAGGATATGTTAAACAATGTTTCACAGGCTTTTGGATAATAATAATTTATCTGGGTATCTTCCACCAGAATTCTCAAACTTGCCGGAGTTGCGCATACTGTATGTTCCCTTATCACATTATGTAGACTTTTATTTAGCTAATTACTTTATTTACCCATCATACAACGTCATTTCTCTTAAAGCATGCCCCTAGTTTTTGATGTACATGCATTTGATCAATAGTTGCTTGTCAGTGATGGTTTCCGTCCTGGAAAAAACTTAGCAGCTTTAAGTAACATGCTTATATATGTAATTGAGTAAATCCAATGATAGTTCCCCCCTCTCATCATGCAGTCAGCTTGACAACAACAAATTTATTGGCTCTGGGATTCCAGATACCTATGGCAACCTTTCCAAATTAGCAAAATTGTAAGTTCTATATAACCAGCTGTGCCTTCATAAACACAGTTTTAAATTATGCAGAGAAGGAAAGTGCATGCTCTTAATCAGCACTCTCTGTCTCGAGTTTTTAATAGACAAACTGATGTTTAAATCCAGTCACTAATGATGGTGAATTATTAAGTTCTTTGCAAAATCACATTCCACTTCTGGAGTCGGGGAGGCTTCAAATGTTTCGCCATTGTGTTAGCTGATAATTTTACTCTTTCGTTTCCTCATCTTCTTCGACGAGGTAGAAGTCTCAGAAATTGCAGCTTACAAGGAAGCTTACCGGGCCTTAGCAGCATACAAAACCTTTTATATGTGTAAGTGGTATCTGAATTTCATACTACAACACAACTGTTGCCTTTCAGTTAATGTTATCGGGCTCTTGTTGCAGGGATCTAAGCAAGAATGAGCTCAATGGACCCTTGCCACCAACACTCTCTGATAACATAACCACTATGTAAGTAAACCAAAGTATACTGGTAGGTTTTTCAGTTCAAAAAGGGAGATAAAACTAGTAATTCTTGACTGTACAGATTTCTATCAGTGAGATTTGATCTTCTATTGATTGAAGTATTCGCAAAACAATGCTACAAGGAGAACTCATTCAAATTTCAAAACCTGTTGATAACCTAATTAGTTTTTCTTTAAGGTATTCCTGTAGTTGAAACTTTTTCTTGTTTGATGCAGTGATCTGTCAGATAACCATCTTAATGGATCTATACCAAGAAGTTTCTCAAATCTTCCTTCTCTGCAGAGACTGTGAGACTCTATCTACATGTCTTTCTTTTGTACTAAGGAATTACTAGTTTACAGCAGTATCTTCATAGCATCATTTTCAAGATGCTTTTAATGTTCAATTAGATGATTTTACTTTTTGATGAGGTCTTCAAGTAACTTAGGAGCAAAGCTTATCTAATCTCTTGATTCTAGCAATTTGATCCATTCTCTAAAGTTAAGGTGGATGGTGACTGGTATTTGCAGAAGGTCATTTTTGGCAAAATTTGGGAACTTTTAGATTCTTAAATAAGTATTTTTTAGAGAAAGAGAAATGATATTTTAGAGAGAGAGAGAGATAATATTTTAGAAAGAGAAACCTCAAAATATATCTTAGACTGAGTTAATTCTATTTTTGGTAAGTTTAGGGCTATTGTCTTGGAGTGATGTTGTGTTAATCCTACCCTTGAAGAGTTTTACGAGTGCACTAGGAAAACCATATCAATTCCTTCCAAGGTAAATTGTACAATTACACTTGGGAGACTAAGTCAATTCTTTCGAAGGTAAATTATGCAATCGCAATAGAGAGACTAAATTAATCTCATCATGGGAAGGTTGATGAAAGGTCTTTAGGCATGACCTAAAGAAAATGAAAACATCATTACTTTAAATAAGTTATTTTATATATAAAAAACTTATATTCTTAGTCAATCGATGACTTGGATATTCATTTTTTGTTGAGATCATGGCTTCAGTTCTATAGGTGAGGAGAAAATAGAGTTTCTCCGGTAGAAGTTTTCTAGGTAGTTGACTCACTTTTCCTTTGATAGTTGCCAAAGAAACTTCGCATATTTTATGGTTTGAACCAACATTTCATTTTGTAGTTGTTGAAAGCTTTTAGGTTCCAATGAAATTCATGAAGTTGACAAAAAATGTAGCTTAAATCTGTTTGTCTCACCAAGTCCTCAGGTAAATACGGGAAATCATGTTCTAACTTAGAGCAATAAAAATATTGTCTAGCCTTCCTACTCTTTTACAAAAAGTGCTCATCGACTATTCGCAGTATATCATACCTTCCAAGCTGATTTGGAATATTATTGGTCATTAAAGTAGTCTTTCTTGCTACAGGAGCTTTATTGGTACCATCAACAAGATCATAAGAATGCACGCCATCCCTCTAGTTGAGTGTTGTTACTGCCTTACAAAGCTTCTCTTGATTGGTATACCAGTGCTCAATGAGGAGTCAAACTTAATTGAGGAGTTGTTAATGCTTTGATAGAGTAGTTGTGTCAGTAGCTATAAGAGATCTATGATACGTTCCATCTTAGACATATCATGATCGTTTATAATTGATAGTGATTAGAGATGTCAAAAACCAATTATGGGAGAACGATTGATAGCTTTTTGATTAGTTTTCCATAGATGGTGCCAATGATAAGGTACCAAAACAATCCAAGTAGCTTAGGAGCGAAGCCTATGAATAACCGATTAATATTTTATTTCTAGCAATCTGATCTATTCTCTCTGAACAAGGTAGATGGTGCTTAGTAAGTCAGGGTGACTGATGGCTGGTACCTACAAAAGTCCCCTTCGGTAGATTTAAGGACTCTCAAATCCTTAAGTAAGTGTCTTTTCAGAAAGAAAGTGTAATGATGTTTTAGAGAGAGATGCTATATATATATATATATATATATATATATATATATATATATATATATATATAGTAGATAATGGAGATTGTGAACCTGAAACACGAAGGATTCATAGAGTGTTTATAGCTCGTGAGTCTTGTTCTTTTGTAGAGACAAGAAACATGAATGTAATTTCCTTCTGATGGTATCAATAAAGAATAAATATCTCTTCCACATTATAAATTAGAGATAAATATCCATTGTACATCATAAATAAAGGATAGATATACACATCATTAATATTGATGGAAAAATTGTAAGTTCTTAAAAGACTTTTATATACTTAGAGGTGTTGATAGATGAATATCTTTAACCTTAACATTTTATGTTAAGGATCACAATAATAAACAAGCAAAGTCTTGTAGCCCAGTATAGCATCTAGAAAGATCGTTAATTCTATATCCATTTGGGCTTGGCATGATACCGAGTCCAAGAATGTTGGGTTTGGTAGCTCACCAAACTCACGTGGCTGAGTTCAAGGATATTAGATCTAGCAGCTCATCAAATCGACATGCACTTAGACTTAACACGTGGCTAAGCTCAAGAATATTGTGTCTAATAGCTCACTAGACCCATGTGTATTTGAGCTCGGCAAGTAGTTGAACCCAATAATATTGCATTAAACGTGGATTATTACCCTCTTTTTTGGCTTTTTAAACGTGGATTCCAGCAAAAATAACATGTGTAAAACATCCTAATCCATCACTTTCAGATGTCATGTCCATTAAACATCCTATTTTCAATGTTCCTATATTACAGGTCTCTCGAAAATAATCTGTTGATCGGTTATGTATCAGCTAACATGTGGCAGAACATGTCGTCCACTAAAAGTGCCGGCCTTACACTGTAAGAACTTAAAGAAGAAATTAAATGAAATCAGTAACTTTCAGCATGAACTCTTATATTAAAGACTCTTCAAACTGCAAAATACTGCTAACTTCTGCTTCTGTGCATATGAAATGCAGTGATCTCAGGAACAATTCGCTTTCAAGCATTTTAGGAGAAGTGAATCCGCCAGAAAATGTCACCCTGAGGTAGTGTTTTCGTAGAGTAATTGATACAATATTTTCTCTTCATGCTCATCCAGGCTTTGGACAAGCCTCAAATAGAAAAGCGAGGATTCAAATACAAACCTCCTGCTGATTTTCAAATGCCACAATAACGTTAATGAAATTACTACACGTGGAAAATGAGATCGATACTTTAGCATACAATGTTTTTGGTTTTATACCCGTCAACTAGATTCTCATTATCTTAGTGCTTTTATTCAGGCTTGGAGGCAATCCTATCTGCCATGAAGCTAACACACCAAACATTATCCAGTTCTGTGAACCTGAAGCTGGAGGAGATAAGACTCCTGAGAGGCTAACAAATTCAAAAGTTTCATGTTATGTTCAATCATGTCCAACAGATGACTTCTTTGAATATGTTGCATCATCTCCTGTGCCATGCTTTTGTGCAGCCCCTCTCAGAATTGGATACCGTCTTAAGAGCCCTAGCTTCTCTTATTTCACACCACATGTTAATCAATTCGAGCAGTACGTAACGCGTTCTCTTAACATGAGCTCGTATCAGTTGTCCATTGATTCCTTTTTCTGGGAAGAAGGACCTCGTCTAAGGATGTATTTGAAGCTCTTTCCTCCAGTTAATAATGTTAATTCAACAATGTACAATGCGACAGAGGTTCAACGAATAAGAGATATATTTGCATCATGGCAATTTCCTCCAAATGACTTCTTTGGACCGTATGAGCTTCTCAACTTCACCCTACTGGGACCTTATGCACAGAGTATGTACTGTTGCTCCTTTCAGGCTAAAATGAAATTCCAAATCCTTAGCTAAATGATGTTGAATTAACCTTTATGCCCTTGTGTGTAACTAACATGAGTCTGTGTCTTCTATGAGACCAGCATAAGTATTTGAGATCACATAAATAAGTTACCAAAAACATCATGTCTTAGCTTTACAATCATTCCTATTCTGCAAAATAAGCATCTCCCAAGCCTGAAGATTTTCCGTTAGCGTTGAAGTTACAATTTTAACTAGGAATTCAGTGCCCCTGCTAACAATCCTGGAGGATGAGTTCAGTTGTATTAAATAGCTCTTAAGATCTTTATAGAGTGACAATGTTTTTTCTCTCAATACTTTCATAATGGTATGGATGTTCATGGTGACATACAACATTTTCTGAATTACAGTTCATCATGCCTATGAATCTCTTAAACATAGACTGCAGGTTTAGCATTCTCTAATTCACTGATGGGTGACTACTGTATGCCCCATTATTTTTTTCTCCAACAGTGAATGTTGAGTCCCATAAAGAAGGTATCAGTAAGGGTGTTTGGGCAGCCATAATACTAGCTGCTATTGCCTGTGCTATTGTAATAATTTCAGCAATCACAGTTTTGATTATTGTAAGAAATGCCAGATACAGTCAGAGGCTTCCAAGAAAAGATTTATGTAAGTCTGTCATTGTGACTAATAAGTATTTGTTTCTTCTAATACTATCATATTTGGCTGTACCTGAAGAAGGTACATGAGACTATTTTGTTTATTTGCAGCCTTAACAGTACAGATGAAAATTGATGGAGTGGAGAGCTTCACTTTCAAAGAAATAGTCTTGGCTACCAATAACTTCAACAGCTCGACACAAATTGGTCAAGGAGGTTATGGAAAGGTTTATAGAGGTGTTTTACCAGACAAAACAGTGGTAGCTATAAAGCGAGCCGAAGAAGGATCCTTACAAGGCGAAAAGGAATTTTTGACGGAGATCAAGTTGTTGTCAAGGTTACATCACCGAAATCTAGTTTCGTTGACTGGATATTGTGTTGAAAGAGGGGAGCAGGTAATATTTTAAGTGGTGGATGTCATTTCATATAATTTTTGCTGGCATGTACTTTTTTCTATCCCGTTTGTTCTGGAAAATCAAATGAGAAGGGAATATACGAGGTGTACCTGGCAAGGGGGCGGGGGCGTAGGAACTTGTTTGTTCAGAAATGCAGGACTGCATAAGCATCCTGAAAGCACAGTAGGTTCCTGGAAAGGACCTCTTGCTTTTATTTAGCATGGCTAAGGTTCTTGCCATCGAATTTCTCCAGGGAAATATCATCAGCTCATTCAGAATGTGAATTGAGATTGGGATTAAATTTCATTAATTTGTTTTGAATCTCTAAGAGGCTTTCTTTCTCAACTAAGTTCTTCATTTCATTCTGCTTATTGCGCACCAATCGTTCTTCATTTCATTCTGCTTATTGCGCACCAATCGAGTTTTGTTCGGCCATCTTACAGAGTGGTTTTGTAAATCCTTTTTCTAAGAAATTAAATGGATTTGATATGTTTTTGCATCTTTATTTGCAAAGTTTGATTGGTTACTTGTTGAATCAACCTGCTTGTGTTCTTTGTCTATGCACAGATGCTAGTATACGAGTTCATGCCGAATGGTACCTTGAGGGACTGGTTGTCTGGTATAAAAATCTTCTAAATCTTTTTATCTGTTATCTACTTCATATCTCAATGATACTCTCCTATAGTGTTTATAATATTCTTAAGAACCTTTAGCTCTTATAATCACATGTCGTTAAATGCTGGAATGAATATAGATTCAGAGTTGGCTAAAGGTGTGGTTTAATTGTTACAGAGGGCTAAAATCAGACGGAAATAATGTTACAGTATTAGATCTAGACAATTCTCTACTTCATTTTCAACACCATAGACTATTGTAATTCCCCAATTACTATCCACACATTATCTTTTATTTAGAACATTAACCTTTTAAAGTGTTGGGAGTCTCAAAATTGATAGCTGCTGTTGCATGTGGCTAAAGACAAGGAGAAGCTCAGCTTTGGAACAAGGTTAAGCATTGCTTTGGGTTCAGCAAAGGGGATCCTTTACCTACATACCGAAGCAGACCCTCCAGTATTCCACCGAGATATTAAGGCTAGCAACATACTTTTGGACTCTAAGCTTACTGCTAAGGTTGCCGACTTTGGACTCTCACTTCTGGCTCCTGTCATGGATGATGATGGATATCAGCCTAATCATGTATCTACAGTGGTGAAGGGAACTCCAGTAAGTTTGACTCCATTACGAAAAGAACCATGTAGCAAGGATGCTTTGTTACATGGTGAATATGGAATTTCTGTCAAAAAAGATAATATTTGTTTGCTGAATGGTTTTCTGATCATGATGCTTTAAATTCCTTTCAAATAGTTTGTAAGATGTATTACAAAGAACCCAGAGAATTAAAACTTAGACAGTACAGATTGCAGCAAATCAATTTCCGATTTGGAGTCTCTTCTGATTGTTTTGGACTTTTATGTTCTGCCATCATTATAGGCCATTTACCTGTAATGGCCTGTATCATTTTAGTACTAAAACTCTTCGATTTTGTTATTGAATATGCAGGGATACCTTGATCCAGAATATTTTTTGACCCGCAAGTTGACAGACAAGAGTGATGTCTACAGCCTTGGAGTTGTATTTCTGGAGCTCTTGACAGGAATGCAGCCAATATATCGTGGAAAAAACATAGTCCGTGAGGTATTGTATGTGATACACATTGATCTTTCGGAGACCTTGAGTTCTCTTCTACTCACACTGCATTCAAATATTGATCAAATAACTTTTTATTTAACACAAGGATAAAAAAAAAAAATTGGTTTCAGGTAAATATTGCTTGTGAGTCAGATAAGATGTTCTCCATCATAGACAGGAGAATGGGTTCCTATCCATCTAAATGCATCGAGAGATTTGTAGCTTTGGCACTCAGGTGTTGCCATGATAAGCAAGACAAGCGGCCATCAATGCTGGAAGTGGTCAGGGAACTTGAAAACATTCTCAGAATCTTGCCAGAAACAGAAACTACTGAAATAGATTCTGCTTCTGCTTATTCCAGGAAGACCACACCCACATTTTCTGGCACGTCAGCATCTTCATCTTCATTCTGCACAAACAGGGATATATCCAGCTCGTCCAGTCACTTGGGAAGTGATCTTAGCAGTGGTGTCATTCCATTCATACCGCCTCGTTGATATCAAAATTAGATGACCTTTGTACTCATTTCTCTCCCCCTCAAATTGTGCATGAAGTTTACAGGGAAGTGGATGAAGGAACCATTGATGAAGCAGAAAGCATCATGTTCATAGAGTTAAAGGAATTATGAAGGCTGGTTCAGTACTCCAGCAAGGAATATTCATGTATTTATAAGGATATTTACATGTTTGTATTTACAGATAAGATAAGAGCTGTAAAATACAAAGAATCAAAGATTCTAGTTATCAGATTGAACAAACTAGTTATCAGATATTGAACAAACAACTGGATAAGAAAAGTAATATGTCATTCCTATAATTTCTATTTTTCCTAGGGCTTGTATATATCTTGTCTAACACCCCCCCGAGAGTTGATGGGGAGAGATCGAAGCATCAACTTGTCTCGATGTAGGAAGAATCGTGAAGAAGAAAGGCCCTTGGTGAAGATGTCTGATGGTTGATCATAAGTTGAAATATAATGAGCTTGTAAATCTTTGTTCAGAATCTTCTCACGTATGAAGTGATAATCGACTTCGATGTATTTTGTCCTAGCATGAAACAAACACAGGATTTAAGGATAAAGCTAGAGCTCCAATGTTTTCAACCCAGAGACAAGGAGCTGAGGTGAGTGGAACCTGAAGTTCACAAAAGAGCATACGTAGCCAATAAAGTTCAGCTACAGTGAGTGTCATAGAGTGGTATCCAGCCTCAGCACTCGACTTGGCCACGACAGGTTGCTTCTTAGCTTCCTATGAAATGAGGCAGGGTCCAAGATAGATGGCATATCCAGTTGTGGATTTTCGATCATAAGGACTACCGGCCCAATTGGAGTCACAGAAGCTATTTAGTTGCAGAGAACCCTGTTTGATTTCTGGTATTTTGTTGAAGAAGAAGAAGAATATGATAGAAGAAATAAAGCTTGAATGTGCAGAGAAGTTTAATGAAGAAGTTCTGTATATTTTTCTTATTTTTTTTCAATTCTGTAGCCTTGCTTTTATACTTAATTCATGTAACTGATTCCTTTATTTTAGGAATCAAGATCATCTCACGTAAAACTGATTTACAATCAGTTTTGTAACAGTAAAAACAGAAAAACAGAAATAACGGTTTTAACTGCCTTCTTAACTGTTTTAACAGAATTTCTGCAACTTCTTCATCCTTCTTGCTGCAGTCTTCTTCATCGATTTTTATCAACAGTAATCAGCTTAGCTTTCAACAGCCTCTCCTAAGCTGTTTACTGATTTAACTCCAAGATCCAGTCTTAATTTCTTTAATCTGTCTTTGGGTAATGCCTTTGTGAAGATGTCTGCAAGTTGTTCTTCACTTCTGCAGAACTTGACATCAATTACTCCTTCTTGCAGAGCCTCTCTTATAAAGTGATACTTTCTGTTTATGTGTCTTGTTCTCTGATGAAAAACTGGATTCTTGGCCATCGAAATTGCTGACATGTTATCACAGAACAAGGGTGTTGCTTCAGCTTGCATTTCCCCAAAATCATCAAGCACAAACCGTAGCCAAATGGCCTGAGCAGTTGCTTCAGATGCTGAGACATACTCAGCTTCTGCAGTTGACAATGCTACTGTGTTTTGTTTTACAGAAGACCAGGAGAATGCTCCACTTCCAAAACTGAATGCATAGCCCGAAGTACTCCTGCTATCATCTTCACTTCCTGCCCAATCTGCATCACAAAATCCAATGAGAGTTGCTGATTGCTCCCTCACATATTCAATCCCATAACTGAGAGTTCCTTGCACATATCTTAGAACTCTTTTTGCAGCTCCCATGTGAATCTTGGTAGGTCCAGTCATGAACCTTGATAATAAACTTGCAGCATACATTAGATCAGGTCTTGTAGCTGTCAAATATAGTAGACTTCCTACTATTCTTCTATAAAGACTTTCATCAGCCAACTCACTTCCATCTTTCTTCTTCAGTTTCTCTCCAGTGGCCAGGGGAATGGAAACTGGTTTGCAATCATCAAGTCCAAACTTACTGAGCAGAGATTTGGCATATTTCCCTTGATGAATAAACACTCCTCGATTGGTTTGCAGTATCCCCATGCCAAGAAAATGGTGAAGAAGTCCAAGATCAGACATCTCATATCTCTGCATCATTTCCCTTTTGAATTCATTGAGAAGCCTCTCACTGCTGCCAGTGTACACTATGTCATCAACATAGATTGAAACTATGATCAAATTTCCTTCCATGTCTGATCTTGTATATAGAGTAGCTTCACTTCCACTCCTTTTAAAATTGCACATAGAGAGATATGTATCAATCTCACTATACCAGGCTCTCGGTGCCTGTTTTAATCCATACAAAGCCTTTTTTAGTTTGTAAACTTTGTGTCCTGCATTCTTTACTTCAAACCCTTCAGGCTGCTCAACATATACTTCTTCTTCAAGTACACCATTTAGGAATGCTGACTTGACATCCAATTGAAACAACTTCCATCCCTTCTGTGCTGCAAGTGCAATGAGAGTTCGAATTGTATCTAACCTTGCTACTGGTGCAAAGGTTTCATTGTAATCAATTCCAGATTTCTGTGCATAACCCTTTGCTACAAGTCGAGCCTTGTGTTTCTGAACTGATCCATCAAGATGAAGCTTGGTTTTGTACACCCATTTCACTCCTATAACAGGTTTATCACTTGGTCTTTCCACTAATTCCCAAGTATTGTTCTTCTCTATCACTTCCAATTCTTCCTTCATAGCCTCCTGCCAGGCTTTATCCCCAGCAGCCTCTTGATAATTCTCGGGTTCTATGATGCACATGTGACACCTTGCATATATGTCTTCCAAGGTTTTCAGTTTCACTGGAGTAGAGCTTGGTGAAGATTGTTGACTGTTAACACTATCAATCTTCTCAGCTGACTCTTCAACTATAGGATTTTGATTGCAATGTTCAACATTGTCGGGTTGAATTTCAGAAGTGTGTTCCTCAAGATTCTCACCTTCAATTATACCTCCTTCATGATTGAAGGACCAGTGGATTTGGTTCATCAGTTTTCCCTTCCAATTCCATGCTTTATCTTCACTGAAAATCACACTTCTTGAGAGAACAATCTTCTCAGTTTTCAGATCATATATCCTATACCCTTTTTCACAGCTGCCATATCCAACAAACACTCCCTTTCCAGCTTTGCTATCCCATTTCTGCCTTAGTGATGCTGGGATATGTGTGTAACACAAACAACCGAACACCTTCAAATGCTTGACTCCTGGCTTCCTTCCCGTGAAGGCTTCAAAAGGAGTCTTTTCTGCAACAGATGTTGTATAACATCTGTTCTGTATATACACAGCTGTATTAACAGCTTCTGCCCAGAAGGTTACTGGCATTCCTTTCTCTATCAGCATAGATCTCCCCATCTCACAAATTGTTCTGTTTCTCCTTTCTGCAACTCCATTCTGTTGAGGGGAGTATGCAACTGTCAATTGCCTCTCCATTCCTTGCTTCTCACAGAATTCTTCAAATTCTTTAGAAGTATATTCTCCTCCTCTGTCACTTCTTAGCTTCTTCAATTTGTGTCCACTTTGCAGCTCAACGAATGCTTTGAATTTCTTGAATACATTCAGTGCACCAGATTTATTTCTGAGAAAGTATACCCAGCACATTCTTGAGTAATCATCAATGAATGTGATGAAGTATCTGTTTCCTCCCACAGAGTCATTCTGCATTGGTCCACACAGATCAGTGTGGATCAATTCCAGTGGATTGCTTGCTCTCCACACTTGCTCTTTGATGAATTTCTCCCTGTGATGTTTGCCTGATGCACAGCCTGCACAAACATCTTCTACTTCAGTCAGAGCAGGAAGTCCACACACCATCTCTTTCTGCTGCATCTTCTTCATGCTGGCAAAGTTCAAGTGTCCAAGTCTCCTATGCCATATCCAGGAATCCTCAGTCACTGAAGCTTTCCTTGCTGCAGGTGTAATACTTTCAAGTGAAAGTGGAAAGCATCGATTTCCTCCCATGATTACTATTGCTATAACATTGTTGAGGCTTTCATCATCAAATATTACTGCCTTGTTACCTCCAAACAGAATGTAATAGCCATGCTCCATCATCTGCCCTACACTTAGTAAGTTTTCATCCAATCCGGGAACAAGCAACACTTCTTTTATGTATCTCTTCCCATGCTGAGTTTCCACAACCAATGTACCTTTTCCAGTAGCTTGTACAAGGTCTCCTGAGCCCATCTTCACTTTGCATGTTACTGATCTATCAATGTTGATTAATTCAGATTCTTGAGAAGTCATGTGATTGCTACAGGCACTATCCACAAACCATATCTTTTTGTCTTGCAAACTTGCAGCATGGCAAGCATAGAACATGGTTCCAGTGATGACTCCTTCTTCTTTAGCATAATTTGCAAGTTGTTTGTGATTCTGACTTTCACAATCTTTTGTAATATGGCCAAACCGATTGCATCTTCCACATCTTGGTTTTCCTTTGTGCCTGCACAATCCAAAATGATGTTTTTGACAAACTTGACACTGTGGTTTTTCTCCTGCTTGACTGCTCCCACCACTAGTGTTATTCCAGTTTGAGTTGCTGTAATTCAGAGTTCTGTTTGGATTCCAGTTTGATCCCCTCCTGTCTTGTGGTTGCCATTTTTATGTAGGTCTGCCTTGGAAACTCTTCTGAGAATTGTAAGCTTGATTGTTTCCAATTTTAAAACTGCTAAAGGCTTTTTCTGTTCCTCTTAGCGTATCCCTTTCATCATGCAGATCCTCCCTCTTATCATATACTTTAACAGAAGCAATGACTTCTTCTGCTCTTAGAACTTCAAGATCACGTGTCTCTTCAATTATAGACACAATGGATTTATATCTTCTACTTAAACTCATTAACAATTTCTGCACAATTCTGTTTTCTGATACATCTTCACCTAATGATTTTAGGTTGTTTATAGTTGCAAAGAATTTAGCTAGATAACCATCTAAGCTTTCACTTTCTTTCATTCTCAAATATTCAAAGTCTGCTCTTACTCCTTGAAGTTTCACAGCTCTAACCTTTTTATCTCCTCTGAATTCTCTGCTCAAGATGTCCCATGCTCCTTTTGCAGTTTTCTCATTTCTTATACGTGGGAATAGATCATCTGTTAATGCTCCTTGTATGAGGCTTAAAGCCTTTGCATTCTTGATTTTTTCTTCTCTGGATGTCGTGGATGCATGCAATATAATTTGATCAGCTTCACTCTCTTCATCGCCTGATCCTCCTGCAATCTCAGGTGCTTGATGAGACTTTATTCCATCTTCAACTACTTCCCATAGATCGAGTGCTATGAGGACAGTTTCCATTTTTACAGCCCAAAAATCATAATTCGTGCCATTGAACTGTGGAGTTCTTAAGTCTCCTCCAGCTGAGCTTGATCCTACCATTTTTGAGTAATTAACAGTTTAATCAATCTCTTTTTCACAGTCTACGCCCCTCTCAGGAATCAGTTTGCTGCTCTGATACCATGTTTGATTTCTGGTATTTTGTTGAAGAAGAAGAAGAATATGATAGAAGAAATAAAGCTTGAATGTGCAGAGAAGTTTAATGAAGAAGTTCTGTATATTTTTCTTATTTTTTTTCAATTCTGTAGCCTTGCTTTTATACTTAATTCATGTAACTGATTCCTTTATTTTAGGAATCAAGATCATCTCACGTAAAACTGATTTACAATCAGTTTTGTAACAGTAAAAACAGAAAAACAGAAATAACGGTTTTAACTGCCTTCTTAACTGTTTTAACAGAATTTCTGCAACTTCTTCATCCTTCTTGCTGCAGTCTTCTTCATCGATTTTTATCAACAGTAATCAGCTTAGCTTTCAACAAACCCTTGGTGAATTGTAGACCAAACTTAAGATTGCCCTATAGGTACCTTAAAATATGTTTAGTAGCAGTTAGGTGCACTGTTGTTGGACACTGCAGGAATTGGCAAAACTGGTTGACACTATAGAAGATGTCAGGTCTTGTGAGGGTGAGATTTTGCAAAGCTCCTACCACTGAGCGATATTTTGTCGAGTCAGAAAGGGGGCCACCTGAAAACTTTGATAGCTTCCCACCAAAACTTCAAGGAGTGGACAAGGGTTTGGCACCCACCATCTTAGTTCGATGAAGTAAATCAGTCACATATTTTCCTTGATGAAGATGAAGACCATCAGTAGTTCTTGTGACTTGAATACCCAAGAAGAATGAGAGTGGACCAAGATCTTTGACTGCAAATTCATTGCCCAGGGTAGAAATAATCAGAGAAATAGCAGGAAAATAGTTAATTATGACAATGATATCATCCACATATATAAGCACATGAATGCATATATTATTATGATTATAAGAGAATAAAAAGATGTCCACATTTGAACCAACAAAACCAAGCTCCAACAATGCTTGTGAAATGCGCATAAACCAAGATCTAGGGGCTTGTTTTAAGCCGTATAAGGATTTCTGAATCTTACAGACATAATCTAGATGGTGTTGGTCTTTAAAGCCCTTAGGTTGCTCCATAAATACCTCCTTTTCAAGAAATCCATGAAGGAATGCATTTGAGATGTCTAGTTGGTGAATAGACCAACTGTGGTAGACAGCAAGAGCTAAAACAAGTCTAATGGTTGTTGGTTAGATAACAGGGCTAATTGTCTCCTGAAAGTCACTGTCATTCTCTTGATCAAAACCTTTAGCCACAAGCCTTGCTTTGTACTTGTCAATAGAACCGTCGGATTTTTGTCCAATCTTTAATTCCCATTTGTTCTTAACCACTTTCTTGGATGCAGGACGTGGGTATGAAATCCAAGTTTTATTACGTAAGAGAGCATCGAATTCAGCTTGCATAGCATCACACCAATTTTTATCCTCTACTTCTTGAGAGTAGTTCGTGGGTTCGGAGGGAATGGTAATTGCGGGCAAAGCTTGGAGAGGATGCTTAGTAGAGTAGAACAAACGATGGTCTGGAAACTGCTTTGGTTTTAATGAGTTGATTTGGGACCTAGTGACCATACAGGAAGGCAAGGAGGGAGTAGATTCTATGGGGACAATGATATGAGAAGGAATTAAACTGGAAGGCCTAGACAAGGTAGGGGATGGGGGTGCGGGAGATAGTGAAGGAAATGGAGAATCAGGTGTGGTGTGGTCTATTGCAGGGGAAGGATGTTGTGCAAGATAAGGTGTATATGAAGGAATTGAAAGATTAATTGAAGAACTAGAATTTTAGAGAGCAAACATGAAGTAGTCGAAGGATCAACACTAGGAGGAACAACCTCTGCAGACCGAGCAAGCAGGGAGGAGTCATCAAAATTCAGTTCATCAAACACCACATGACATGAGATGTATACACAGTTGGTGTGAGGATCCAAGCAACGGTAACCCTTTTGTTTAGCACTATATCCTAGAAAAATAATTTTTTGCTACGATATTGCAACTTATAAGTGTGGTATGGACGAGGCAGGAGGTAACAAGTACAGCCAGAGGTCTCGAGAAGGGAGTAATCTAGATGTTGCTTAAATAGCCTAAGATAAGGAGATTCGTTTCTAAGTGTTAAATAATATTTATCTAGTCTTATTTATTAAGAGTAGAATAGAATTTTCAGTTTAACCTATATATAATTTCTTTGTATTTAGGTTAACTTAAGCACTCATAATAAACAGATTATTGAGAATTCTAGCCTCCTTTTATGTTTGATCTGAATTACTTTAACATAGTATTAAAGCTTGGTTGATCGAACCCTTGGCTTGCTAATTTTATGGAACTCGCTGCCCCTGTAGAAATCATGTTCACCAATGTCAGAGTTACTGCTGGTATCAAAATCGTTATCATCATCCACTTCAATCCATGTAGGATGTTCCAGCACACTCAATGCATTCCTTTGAAGCTTAACTTCAGATCCATTTTTCAAAACATCAGACATAGGTTGTTTCACCTATTAAAAGATGGAGGATGAAGATTAAGTTTTGTGCTTGCAGCTGAAGAATTAAAATCTGAACCTTTATTTTGGATTCTCAGCTTCTGCAATTTGGTATTTCTGTCATGTCTCTGCAATTGTTTTGGTATTTCATCTTCTCTTCAGTTTCTGCAATTTGGTATTTGCGTTCAGTTTCTGTAATTTTTTTTTTTTGAAGTGATATTTTGTCTTCCACTTCTGCAAAATCTAGTATTTCGACTTTCCTTCAGCTTCTGCAATTTGGTATTTCTGTTATGTCTCTGCAATTGTTTTGGTATTTCGTCTTCTCTTCAGTTTCTACAATTTGGTATTCGCGTTTAGTTTCTGTAATTTTTTTTGGAGTGATATTTTGTCTTCCGCTTCTGCAAAATCTGGTATTTCGACTTTCCTTCATCTTCTGCAATTTGATATTTATGTTCTGTCTCTGCAATTGTTTTGGTATTTCGTCTTTTCTTCAGTTTTTGCAATTTGATATTTGCGTTCAGTTTCTGCAATTTTTTTTGGAGTGATATTTTGTCTTCCGCTTCTGCAAAATCTGGTATTTCGACTTTCCTTCAGCTTCTGCAATTTGGTATTTCTGTTTTGTCTCTGCAATTGTTTTGGTATTTCGTCTTCTCTTCAGTTTCTGCAATTTAGTATTTGCGTTCAGTTTCTGCAATTTTTTTTGGAGTGATATTTTGTCTTCCGTTTCTGCAAAATCTGGTATTTCGACTTTCCTTCAGCTTCTGCAATTTGGTATTTCTGTCATGTCTCTGCAATTGTTTTGGTATTTCATCTTCTCTTCAGTTTTTGCAATTTGGTAGTTGCGTTCAGTTTCTACAATTTTTTTTTGAGTGATATTTTGTCTTTTGCTTTTGCAAAATCTGGTATTTCGACTTTCCTTCAGCTTCTGCCATGGCATCTACTACCAAAGAGATTGTTTGGTTACGTTGGTTACTTGCTGATATGAGAGTTTTCTTTTCTCATCCTACTCCTATGTATTGTGACAACCAGAGTTCTATTCAGATTGCTCACAACTTAGTTTTTCATGAGCAAACTAAGCACATTAAGATCGATTGTCATCTTACTCGTCATCATCTTAAGCATGACACCATTACTTTGCCTTTTGTTCCTTCTTCCTTGCAGATTGCAGATTTCTTTACCAAGGCACATTTCATCTCTTGTTTTCGTTTTCTAGTTGGCAAACTCTCGATGCTTATAGCTGTCGCATCGTGAGTTTGAGGGGAGATGTTAAATAATATTTATCTAGTCTTATTTATTAAGGGTAGAATAGTATTTTCAATTTAACCTATATATAATTCCTTTGTATTTAGGTTAACTTAAGCACTCATAATAAACAGATTATTGAGAATTCTAGCCTCTTTTATGTTTGATCTGAATTAATTTAACACTAAGAACGGGTGTAGGGAGACTATTTATAAGATATATAGCTGTTAAGAAAGCATCAAAGACCGAGCAAAAAGCAGTAATATGGTGATGCTTTCACTCAGAAATGTCATTTTATTCTAACTTATATGGACAGGTTAGGCGATGAAGAATCCCATGTGTTTCAATAAATCCTTTGAATGAGTTTGAGGTATATTCACCTTCATTGTCAGTCTGTATTTTTATTTTTTTCTTACATGAGAATAGATTTTCAATCAAGCATTTGAATTTAATGAAGCACTTAGTAATATCTGATTTGTGATGTAAGGGAAACAACCATGAGAAACGAGATAAATCATCAATGAAAATAACGTAAAAATTTGCAGCCACTTACAAAATGAATAGGTAAGGTCCAAACATCTAAATGAATTAATTCTAAAGGATAAATAGGCCTGTTATTGGACTCTGTAAAAGAAAGTTTGTGACTCTTGGCCATTTGACAAGATTCACAGAGTTTATGAAGTCTAGACGAACCACAAGCAAGACAGACTGAAGAACAAGTTGTTGAAGGACAGACTCAAAGGGATGGCCTAATCTTGAGTGCCAAACTTGGATTGGTGCCTTGACTCCTAGTAGTACGGTGAAAAGGATAGGAAGATGTTGATTAGGCGTCCGGGATGCCTTAGTGGACCGAAGATGTTGCAGATGGATGGGATACAAGCCTGCTTCACTCGAACCTTGGAGGAGTGTCTCCTGTGTTTGCAGATCCTTAACAATAAAACAAGCAGCGGTAAGAATACTTTAGCAATTGTTATCAGCACAAAACTTTTGGATTGACAGCAAGTTAAGTGAAGCATTAGGACATCTAAGAATATTTGTGAGGAAAAATTTAGAGGTGGGAGAGGAAAATAAAGAAGAACCAATGTGGGTGATGCGCAAACCTCATCCATTACCCACAGTAACTGTGTCTGCACCTTGATATGGCTGTTGTTACAGAGATAAGTGGTCAAGATCACCTGTGATGTGGACATTTGATTGGGCTGTTAATGCTGCAAGTTGAGATGGAGGATGACGCCCTTGGTAAGAAAAATGCATCCTGTTATAGCAGTCGAGTGCTTGGTGATTTGTTTTGCCATAAATTTGGCAGGGCTGTCGAGGTCTGTAGAAGAGTCTTTTGAGATGGGAGATGCGGGAGGGAGAGGGAGGTGCAAAGCGATTAGCCAAGGTGGTCCATAATTGGCGAGAAGAAGTTAGTCCATAAATAGTGGACAAAACTTTCTCAGATAATGTGGCATTTATCATTGATCCTTTTTTCTGCCACAACAGATAGGCTTGGCTGAGATCAGATGTAGTCTTCCCAGTATCATCAACAATAAACTGAGGAGGACGGGGGGTGGAGCCATCAACAATGCTTAAGAGATCATAGCTACACCACTATCTGTGTTTTTTTATAGTCTGCAGCAGCCGCAGCCCATCATTGCTTGTTTCATTTGTTAGCGTGTATAATCTATGTTCTCTTGATGAATTTGCAAGGTGCTTCATTAGCTCCAAATTTGATGCAAGCAGACAATAGGAGGGTTGTGTGCCACTCCCTCTTTCTGTACATTGCCAGCAAAATCATAGCTCCACTGATCTGCGAAGTGTACTGACAGAAAAGAGCTCGATACAACTCAGTCTAACCATAGCCTCTGTTTCTTTCTTGGCAACACGAGGGAACGTTTGGAAACGCGGCTGCGGCTGCGTTCTAAAAAATTTGATTTTTTTTTATTTTGCTAAAATTTAATATAGTTTGTATGATTTGGATCGTTTTGATGTGTTGATGTCAAAAATAATTTTTAAAAAATAAAAAAACATTATTGGCATGTATTTTTGCACGAAAAATTATTTAAAAAGCACCCACAACCACACTGCCTAAGACGCTCTGGACCTATGCGTGTAAGAAAGAGCTTCTGTTTCTTGTAGGTCTCTGATATCGTTTGGGCTTGCCTCAAAAACATCAAAATGTGGGTTTAGGTAAATATCAATAAAAAAAATATTAAAAATATTAATTTAAAACTTAAAAAAAAAAATTAAAAGTATGGTACAACCTATACTACCAAACTCCACCTCTAATATATATAACCTTGATCGATTAATCAATCAATTTCAGAAGCAAGCAATAATTGTGGTTGGAATATTATCACCTTCACTATTATTTAACATTGAAGAAAGTTGACTTTTTGTATTTTCTTCAAAAAAACGGAAATTGAAAGTTTGACTATCGCGGCACGTGCAAAGAACAACTATTACTCTTTCGGTTTTTCCTGTGGCGTCTGAAAGAAGAAGTGCCACCGCGTTACCATGTTCGAAAAGCGTGTCGGGGGAGATTTAATGCCATGTTTGGTCCCTGTATTTTTCATTTTCTTCTAATGTAGTCCATGTATTTGTTTTTTTTCTTATTACGATTCTTCCACCTCATCATTTAATGACCTCTGTATGAATTTTTTTTCTTAAATTAGTCCTTGTAGGTTTATACTTCAAGCTTTGTTAGTCATTGATTATTAAATTTTTTTTCTATTTTCAGTTAATAATTTATTAAATAAACTCTTGAGAATATTTTCTTTCTCGATCTCTTTTTTAGATGACTTGCAAGGATAATATTGAGAGAGAAAAAGGCATGCAGTGACCAAATTGTGAGAGTAAAAAGAATACAAATACCAAATACACAACTAACCCTCTACTTTTAGGCCTTTCTCTTTTTCCAAGATCTTAAAGGTAGGTAGGAATGCCTAGAAAAGTCCACGGCTGTCGCTGGCGAAGCCCCCCACCATGTTTTATTCATATCTACTTCCACTAAAGTTTGAGAAGGTATGCGTAACAAATTGCAAATAATAAATAATAACAAGATTTTTATTTATTTTTTTGCACTTCAAATTTATTGCATGTGATTTGTTTCTTCAACAAGAGTAATTTTTCTTGAAATTGTTGATAACAAGACAACAAACAGTCCACTGGTTATCATTAAAGAACATGGTAACGTGAAGTGCAAACTGTGTTGAAGTTACACGTTGTCACTGTTTTGCATTTCATCCAAATATAGTTCTTGGTAATAATTGAGAGAAACAGAGTAATTAGAAAAAAAAAATATATCTTTATATTTTTTTTTTATTAATATGAATGTTCGGACCAGCTTAGTTTACGCGTACCTCGATTAATCCCACGAGTCCTAAAATTAACGATTATATAAATCTTCAATGACTATCATATAAATAATTATTCAGCTCAAACCTCAAATTATATAGAAAATAAATATTTTAATCCCAGATTTTTATCGGATGATCACCTAGATAATTAAAATATCTTTCTCTCTTGTATTCTTGCCTGGCTGCTAGAATGGATGGAGCAACCATGACGACAATGCCATCTCACATATATATCGTTTTCTATTGCTCAAACTAGATTCCATTCATTATCATTCGTGCCCCCATCAACAAGACTTCCGCTATATTTTTATTCCTGCCCACCAAGCTTTACTTGCTTCTGTTGCAGAAGCCTACAACTTTTGATTCTGTGGTCTCAAGGATTCATAGCTTATCGTATAGTTTGGATGTTAAAAGCAATCCCTCTATAGTTTGGTCAGATTTGACTCGTTTCCAGTAAGCATCTTCTTTTATCTTCCTTTCCTTTTGTTTTCGTTGAAAATTGTGGATTTTTTAGACTTTTACTGCTGGGCGCCTGTTTCATTGTTAGTTACCGGAATTATGGGGTTTGACTATCTTCCTTGTTTGGTAAGCTGGATATTTTGGGGACATTAAATCTGCAAGCTTGGTTTGGACTTTTTTCTCCTTTCCCTGATATGCTTTTTTCGGGTGAAAAGATTGTATCTTGTTGCTTATTTTCTTTTGAGTTTGAATTGATTGCTGGAAATGAATATGCAAAATGTTTAGTTATTTTGTTTGGTTCTTACTCAGGGCATGAAGATGTTGCAGCTCAGAACTTGGGGGTGTGTTTTTCTCTTGTCATATTGTTACTCGCTGCTCCTTACAGTTGCTCAAGTTACAAATCCCTCAGAAGGTGAATTTTATCTTTTTTCCCCCCGCAAATTCTCAACTTGACTTTTACATGAATGTTATCATGATTGCGTTGACAAAATGATCCTGCGATACGTGTTCTTTGAGGCTTCTAAAATGGGTAGAAATATGTGTGCTTAAACTATATAATTAAGTTGTCTATTTGGAGAATAAGAAAACAAAACTAGACAAGGAAAATTAGGCAAGTTGTTTTCAAGAAAAAGATTGCACCTCCTCTTTTAATATGCTATTGTGATGCCCAAAATTCTTGGTAAAGCTAGGCAGTGTTGGTTGCCTACTGCTCTGCTCTAATGTTATCAATATTGTGCATTTTTGCAGTCAATGCATTGCTAGCAGTCAAGAACAATTTGATTGATCCTATGAAGCAACTCAGTAATTGGAATAACGGAGATCCATGTACCTCCAATTGGACTGGTGTTTTTTGTTATGATGCAACTGGGACTGATGGATTCTTGCATGTCCGAGAACTGTATGTTCTATGCATTTTCTTATTGTTGTTCTTTTTTACCCTTCGTGTTTTGATGAATAAAGTCAGAGGATTTCTTTATGTACAGAATGTAATGAGTGATACAATCCTAACTCTGGCTATGAACACTTACCATTTGTCAATTTTGATGCAGTCAGCTTCTTAATTTGAATCTTTCTGGAAATTTAGCACCTGAGCTGGGCCAACTTTCTCAACTGGCAATATTGTGAGTTGCAATATCTAGTACCATTATTTCTGGAGAATTTACTTCTGAGTATCTGAACATGTCTTGCTAATCCACTTCTGGTGATTCTAAGTCCCCTTTATGTTGTGATTGCAAGGGATTTCATGTGGAATGAATTGACTGGCAGCATACCAAGAGAGATAGGAAATCTTTCATCTTTGAAACTCCTGTAAGTTGGTTTCATGTTATTTCATTTTTTCAGTGGGTTGTTGTCCTTCTTCTGTCATGGTTATAGAAATGGATATCTTAAAAATGAATCTACACCGGTATATGCTTGGAATTAGTTTAACCTCCTGTGATGTATTATTATCTATGCAGGCTGTTGAATGGAAACAAATTATCAGGATCTTTACCTGATGAGCTTGGCTATTTATCGAAATTAATTAGACTCCAAGTGGATCAGAACAATATTTCAGGACGAATACCAAAATCATTTGCTAACATGAGCAGTATTAGACATTTGTAAGTGTATCTTCAAGCTAAATCCTTCTTTGAGTTGCGAAGAGATTAGCTTTTGTCCGCATGTATCGTTGACTTGCATGTGATACTTGCAGCCACTTGAACAACAACTCAATCAGTGGTCAAATTCCACCCGAGCTTTCCAAACTATCAACTCTTGTTCACTTGTGAGTTTTACTACAATGGTTTCCTTTTTGTTCTAATGTCTACTTATTTTTATGATCCATGTGAAAATTTTCCCTTGATTAAGAACTTGTGAAACAATCTCTGCAGGCTTTTGGATAATAATAACTTATCTGGGTATCTTCCACCAGAATTATCGAAGTTCCCAGATATGCGGATAATGTACGTGCTTCTATCACGTTGTCTAGAATGTTACTTGAATCATTATCACATTCAATCATTTCTGTTATTGTGTGATCTTTTCTTTTATGCACATGCATTCTATTAGATTTGCTTATTAGTAGCGGTATTGATTGTAGTAAGAATTCAGTAAAGCTGCAGGGTGCTTAAATGAGATGAGGCACGATGCATGTTCGTGTGCTTGTGTGTTTGTCTGTGTCTGTGCATATGTTACTTAAAGTAAATTTTGTTGACAGTTCGTTTATTGTCCTCCTTGCAGTCAACTTGACAACAACAACTTTAACGGATCTGGAATTCCAGCTACTTATGGCAGCCTTTCCAGATTAGTAAAATTGTAAGTCTAAATAAAACATGTCAGGCTTCAAAGCTATTTTGCATTCAGAGGAGGAATCTTCACACTGTTTGGACTGTATGGAGTCTTCGACATGAATTCTGATTGTGCAGATTTGCTCCTGGATAGCTGGTTTAAAAAATTTATTTATTTTCATATTTATCAACTTGTGTTTCACTTATAGGACATGCTCAAGGGCTTTTCTTTTGTGTTTATATAAACACAAATCAAATGACAAACTTGTTCTGCATAAATATACACAAAAAGAAGTGTCGGTGATGACCTTTTCTCTTTGTTTTTAATCCTCTTTGACAAGGTAGAAGTCTCAGAAATTGTAGCTTGCAAGGTTCTATACCTGATCTTAGCAGCATACCAAACCTATACTATTTGTAAGTTCTTTCTGCATTTGTTAGTATTCTCATTCCATCAATGCCACTGAACTTGAATTTCATATCTATTTTTCCATTACATGCACTTATGGTACCTGCATATCTAATTTGGCTTGCAGGGATCTGAGCAAGAACAACCTTAGAGGATCTCTACCACCCAAACTTTCTGATACTATGAGAACTATGTAAGTAAAACCACGATGAAAAGGAGAAATAGAACTGGCAAATTGTAGGCTGTATAGGTTTGCAGTTGTGATATTCAGTGTTCTTAAAACCATGTTACAAGTGGAATTTAATCTACTTTACAACCACTGGATGACCTAACAAGTTTGTGATGAAGGTCTTTATGTGTTTGAAATTTATTCTTGTCAACTGCAGCGATTTGTCAGAGAACCATCTTAGTGGATCTATACCAGGAAGTTTCTCAGATCTTTCTTTTCTTCAAAGACTGTGAGCTTCTATCTACTTATTCCACCTATTTTAGCTCTTGAAAAGATCTTTAAAAGCATTTTAATGATGTTCTACATGTTGCTCTGAATGTCTCAAATTAGATGCTCTTATTTGCAGGCTGTGCACGCTAATTATGATGTTCTAAATGATTGTATACTGCAGGTCACTTGAAAATAATCAGTTGAATGGGTCTGTGCCAGCTAACATTTGGCAGAACATGACCTCCACTAAAAGTGCTAGTTTTACAATGTAAGAATTCAAAAATAAATGCAATTAAAACCATTAATTTTCAGCATTAAAATTAGTATACAAGACTCTCTGCAAACCGTAGAGTATCAGAATAATACTAACTAATTGTTCTGTGCACCCCGCAAATGCAGTGATCTCAGGAACAATTTACTCTCAAGCATTTCGGGGGCGTTGAATCCGCCGGACAATGTCACCTTAAGGTAATATTTTTATAAAGTAGTGCGCACCCACCTTTTTATGATCTGTTTCGTAAACACTTGCACCTGATCTCTGGTAGACAATTAGATGTGCGAAGTAGAAATATGTTGGAGCCTTAACGTCCATTGGAAGGAATAGTAAGAGAATCGGAGGAATTTGTCAAATACATGGATTTAATTAAATTTGTCTATTAGATGGATATGCATCTTCAATCTCCACCTTGCTATTTGATGATTCCAGCTTGTGTTTAAGATCTGTGAAATCAAGGATGAAGCATCCCTCTCCATGCACACAGGTTTTGGATAGAAAGCTTCATATAGAAAATCAAGGGTCCAGTATAGGCCTGCAGATTGATTTACCAATGTTGCTAGCTATGAGGATTAGGAGATAGATCAGAGAATATAAATTACACAAAATACCAACATGATGGCATTGAGAAATACTCCTTTTTTTTGTTCTTTTAATTTTATATCTCACAGTCAGATTCTGATCATTTTAGCAGTTTTTGTTTAGGCTTGGAGGCAATCCTATTTGTGAAAATGCAAACATAGCCAACATAATCCAGTTCTGTGGATTTGAAGCTGGAGGAGATAGGACTACTGAGAGGTCAATGAATTCAACGATGACATGTCCTGTTCAAGCATGCCCAGTAGATAATTTCTTTGAATATGTCCCAGCTTCACCTCTACCATGCTTTTGTGCCTCCCCTCTTAGGATTGGATACAGACTTAAGAGCCCTAGTTTCTCTTATTTTGATCCATATGCTTTTCCATTCGAGTTACATGTGACTAGTGCTCTTAAACTGAATCCATATCAATTGTCAATCGATTCCTATTTCTGGGAAGAAGGCCCTCGTTTAAGAATGCATCTGAAGATATTTCCTCCAGCTAATAATATGCACTCAAGCACATTTAATGTATCCGAGGTTGGACGAATAAGAGGTGCATTTACATCGTGGCACTTTCCTGGTGATGACTTATTCGGACCATATGAACTTCTCAACTTCACTCTAGTGGGACCTTATGCAGCGAGTATGTGTTCCAAATTCCTACTTCTTTTTAGACTGAAGTTAACTTTGTTAATTCTTCAGAAGATGATGCCGAATCAGATTATGTGCACTGTATGTCTGCCAAACATCAGTATTTGCATTGTTTGTGCTCCAAGAATTGGTATTTGAGATCACAGAAACAAGTTAGAGAGCTTGATTTTTTGCTTTCCTCAAATAACTACAAGTACCAGAAACATAATTGGCTTCTTTTCATATTACTTTCTTTGCAAAATAAGCATGTCTTTTTTTACAAGTGAATTAGAATGTCTTCAGCCTGAAACTTTTTAGTTATATTTGAAGTTGCATGTCTTGCGAATTAGAGTTGTTTCCCCGTTGATAATTCCATTTTGTTCAAATTATTTTGATGACTCTTATATTGTTGCTTGAAACTTGTGCATGAAAGCTCAATGATTTAAGGGCCAACCTATCCAAATTTGACACTTTTGCAATTCAAAATTGTAAAGTTTCTGAATTGAAGTTCCACTGCAGCTATATGCCCGACTGTGGTTCCCATCCATTGGTAGATGCATAGTCTTCTCTCATACACAATATCCATATATGTGAACTCTTTGATCTGGACTGCAGGCAAGGCTATGCCTTGGCAATATGGTCTGTGTGTCTTTTCGCTTTGGAATTTATGTGCTGGATTAATAGCATTAGTTTGCTTCATATTAATATATTTGTTTCTAATGGGTGGCTATATAATAATATGCTTTTCTTTTGCCAACAGTACATTTCGACACAAAAGGGAAGAATATTAGCATAGGAATTTGGGTAGCCGTTATATTAGGTGCTATTGCCTGTACCATTGCAGTATCTGCAGTTGTCACACTTCTTATTGCTAGAAGATATGCTAGAAAGCATAGAAATTTGTCAAGAAGACATTCATGTAAGTTTCTTAATGTGACTGCTAGAATTGTTTTCAATTAATAATAGTATATGTGGCTATCCCTGGAAAAGGTATCATGGGATTATTTTTGTGGTTTACAGCAACGAAGGCATCGATAAAAATCGATGGTGTGAAAGGCTTCACGTTTAAAGAAATGGCCCTGGCTACTGATAACTTTAACTGCTCAACTCAAGTTGGTAGAGGAGGCTATGGAAAGGTTTATAGAGGTGCTCTTTCTGGCAACTCAATCGTGGCCATAAAGCGTACTGAAGAAGGATCATTACAAGGCCAAAAAGAATTTTTGACTGAGATTAAATTGTTGTCAAGGTTGCATCACAGAAATCTAGTTTCACTAGTTGGATATTGTGAAGAAAAAGAGGAGCAGGTAAATATTACGGTGCTGAAATTAAATCTTATTTTAGATCATCCTGGTTTGCAACTTTGCAAGTGTTTTCTGATAAATCCTTAAAAGAAGAAAGTAGCAGAGGTTCTTGGAAGGGACCTATTGGCTCTGGCCATTTCATTCTTCCCGAGGAATACTTTCAAGATTACATTTTTATTTTTAGCATATTTCAATGAGAAATTTAAAAATAGGCAAGATCTCCTTTTCTGTCCCTTGTTTATTTTACTCAGACCAACAGCATTACCATCTGCGAAGAGTCCACATTGGTCAGACAAAACATCAGGATAGAGATGCTATAAGTTAGATGGGTTATGGTCCTAGTCTAGCAATTGGATGTGCTTCCTTTTCTTAGCCATGCCTTGCTGTAGCATATGAACTGAGTTTTGACCCCACCATCTTCTAGAATTCGATTATGCTAATCCTTGTCCAAGAATGTGAAGTGATCTGATTTTCTTTTAGCATCAAAATTGGGAAACTTGACTTGATTATGTGTAAAAATCCACCTGGTTGTTCTTGGTTCTTGCACAGATGCTGGTGTACGAGTTCATGCCAAATGGTACCTTGCGGGACTGGCTTTCCGGTATGGAAAATTTCTGATTTGATGGCTCTTTAATCTATTCAATGTCTCCATATTATTCTGTACAGAATGTGTACAATAGTCTTACAAACTTTTAGATCATACATATGATCTATCTCTAATCGCTGATTTTGAGTCATAGGTTTGTAGTTGAGCTGTGTTGTCTGCCTGTTTTGAAGGACTAACGATGCACTGTCATATTTCACCAATGGAGTGTAAACTTAAAAAAATCCTGTGTAGCACATGAAATAGTTTCCAGTATCATTCTTTTCCAGCTCCATGTTTTAGGATGTTATCAATACACTGTCTGTTACTCTTTGGTTTAAGACATGATATCTTGAACGCTCAAAGTTGATGGTCACTGTGTTAATGCAGATAAGGCCAAGGGAACATTGAACTTTGGTACAAGGTTAAGCATCGCGCTGGGTTCAGCTAAGGGTATCCTTTACCTCCATACTGAAGCACAGCCTCCGGTATTCCACCGGGATATCAAGGCCACTAACATACTATTAGACTCTAAGCTCACTGCTAAAGTTGCTGACTTTGGACTCTCACGTCTCGCTCCTGTCTTGGATGATGAAGGGAATCTGCCTAATCATGTATCAACAGTAGTGAGGGGAACTCCAGTAAGTTTGACTCCATTATATGCCCACTTTCTCTTTTTAACTTATTGAACACGG
This sequence comes from Populus simonii, assembly GCA_007827005.2. Taxonomy (NCBI): domain Eukaryota; kingdom Viridiplantae; phylum Streptophyta; class Magnoliopsida; order Malpighiales; family Salicaceae; genus Populus; species Populus simonii. The sequence goes on along the minus strand of CM017479.2, from coordinate 333,636 downwards.
GAAGAGAATGCAAGGTGTTATGGATGAGAAAAATGTGAATTCTGCGAGCTCTCTAATCCTGATGTTTCACTTGCAAAATTTATCTTATTCTCTAATCTATATGCCAAGAGAAGTACTTTTAAAGAAGGTGAAGAAATTAACAAAGGAATAACTAGAAGATATCAAAAACCTTTCTGGTATGCCCTGAAGATATCTTTACTGAAAATTCATGTTAGCATGATTAATTGTGGATTGACAACTTCTAGTAAGGAATGTAATTTCCGGTCCCAATATTTAACCACCTGGTTGGCAAAGTTTTTGCCATGTCTAGATGGCCTCAGAAATCTTAAGCTTCGTAACTTGTTTAAGTCCTGTGGATTGGATAAAACTGAGTTGCGCAGATGTTGGAATCCCCTCCAAATCCTTTGATGTAACTTGTCTACCATCACTAGATGCTATGGAGCATCATTGCCCTCGTTTGAATAACTCTCTTGATTGTCACCGTATGTGCAGGGATACCTCGATCCAGAATACTTTTTGACCCATAAGTTGACAGACAAGAGTGATGTGTATAGCCTTGGGATTGTGTTTCTGGAGCTCCTGACTGGTATGCACCCAATATCACATGGCAAAAACATTGTTCGCGAGGTACTTCAATGAGCTCTTAATTCAGAGGCCTTGAGTTCTCTTCTTATATACATATCAGTCACAACCATGTCCAGCTTTACTTGAACTTTTCAACTATAGCTTATTTTGATAGAATAATTTCTCATTTATGATGCAACAGCAAGAAAGGCTAAGAACCTGGGAATTGAGAAACATCGAAGCTAATACCGATATTATGTACTCCGGTTTCAGGTTAACATGGCTCATCAGTCTGGCATTATGTTCTCTATCATAGACAACAGAATGGGTGCTTATCCATCTGAATGTGTGGAGAGATTTGTGGCGTTGGCACTCAGCTGTTGCCATGACAAGCAAGAAAAGCGGCCGTCAATGCAGGATGTGGTCAGGGAACTGGAAACCATACTCAAAATGATGCCAGAAGCTGATGCCATCTATGCAGAATCCACTTCCACATATTCTGGCAAATCCACTCCCACATATTCCGGCAAGTCAGCATCATCATCTTCATTTTACTCGAGCCAATATCTATACGAAAGTTCCTGTCTTCTGGGAAGTGATCTTAGCAGTGGTGTTGTTCCCACCATCAACCCTCGCTAACATCAAACAAATCGACAATCTGGAGTTTAGTTAGGTGTAAAGTGGGTTTGATGCCCTATCTTATGCAACACGGAGACATTCCTGTATAAAGTGGAGAAATACTAGCGGTTATTGCATGAGAGTTGACCCATTTCGCAGTCGATAGAGTTAATTGCGAAAAACTAGTTCATGCTTTTTGTTACTGAAAAATGAATCTTCCATCACGTCTACTTTCATTGAAAAATATTATTTATTTATTTTTCCATTTAAATCAACTAAACTATTATAAAACCTGAGCTAGCCTGGCCTAGTCATTTCTGGCTGACCTAGAGCCTAGTTAAATTGAAGAAAAATAAAAAATGATTCAATAGGATTTAGTTGATTCAAGATAAAACAGGGTCTTCAAGTCATTAATTTTAAAAAAAAAAAAAACAATATCATTGTGAATTTTTATGAAAAGATAAATTTAAATTAACTCTCAACTCGATGCTCGCTAGAGTTGGATTTATAACTATGCTTTTAAGCTAAAATATGTTAGAAAACATGTGGAAAAACTCGAAGATAAAAAAAATTGATATTCCAATAATGAAATGCAAAGTAACATCAATTTGGATTGGCTGGTTTTATGGTCCACTAAGTTTGCTTTATTTGTATTCATTAAGGGTTAGGTTATGTCTAGGGGTTGGATTACAAGAGATAAAAAAAAATTATTAATTTTTTAGTTTTAATATAAATTATATATCTGACTAAAAAAATAGATTTAATCTTAATATTTAAAATCTTGATGACTAAAAAGATGATAGCAATTGGTGGATAAATCCAAGTGAGAATTTAAGTTAGATTCAATCATCGAACCTCAAGATGTGTCATATAAAACTTTAAGAACTCATTGACCCTCATAATCGATTTTATGGCACGATTCAAAACTTTGTAACCAAATCAATTTTTGTAAGAAAACACATTTGCCAAAATAATCCTGAAAAAACTAAATTTGCTTTCTGATTTTAGATTTAATTCTATGTTTTTATAAAAAAAAAAAGTGTAGACACCTTTTCGTAAGATAGCAAATGAATCATTCAAGCAATTTTCATGTTGAAGTAACCAAAAAATGTTTAACCAAGACATGAAAAATAAAAAAACTCATGTCCCATGTCTTTTGGGCTATATTTTTAGTTGTATACATAATTGCATGAAGTTCAATTTACTAGTCATTGATTCATAAAAACCCAAGTCTTTATGCTGACGAAGTATTATCAAGTATGGTAGCAAAGAAAATTGCAAATGAGATTTATGATATTTTGACAAAGCTATGCAAGTCCAAGTCTTTTCATAATAAGACCATTTTAAAAATGAGACTTTATACCCTACGAATGGTAGAAACTACGTCGGTGACTGACCACATCAACATAATAAAAACTCTATTTTCATAACTCGTTATATTAGGTTAGCAAATAGCCGAAAATAAATGTGTAAAGCTTATACTTCAAAGTATTCTTTATTCATATGATCAACTCATTATTAACATGACCAATAATATCTTAACAAACTATCTAGTTTTTGATGATGTTGCAACTACTTTCTTGAAAGAAGTAAATAGGCGTAAGAACAAATGAGACAAAATTAATAGTTCACTCCAAGCAAAGACATTATTGATGTCAAGAGGAAGATCAATGGAGTGTGGCTCCAATAGGATTCAAAGACCAGGAAGTTCCAAATTAAGAAGTAAGAAGACTATGAAATATTACAACTATGACAAAAAAAAAAATGGCACTTTAAAAGGGATTGGTAGAATAAAAAGGGTATGTAGAACAACTCTAAGTCATCAAAACCTCATGGGTGTGTTGCAAACACTTTAAATGATGAAGAAGTTTTATATAGTGAAGCAATGACAATCTCTAGAGATAGAATAAAACTCATTAAAGTTTTATATAGTGAAGCAATGACAATCTCTAGAGATAGAATAAAACTCATTGAGGTTTGGTTAATGGATTCAAAAGCAACAAGGCACATGACTCCTCATCAAGATTAGTTTTATACATATGAACTCATCTCTAGAGGCTCAATGTTCATGAACAATGATCATGCCTTAGAGATTATTGGCATTGGCACCATTAAACTAAAAATATATGATGGCTCAATTCATACTATTTTAGAAGTATAACTTGTGAAAGGCTTGAAGAAGAATATTTTATCCGTGGGACAATTTGATAATCTTGGTTGTAAGATTCGTCTAGACAATGGTATTATAAAAATTGTCAGAGGGGCGCTAGTGATATTAAAAGCTAGAAAGATAATTGCAAACTTTATATGTTAATAGGAGAAATATATCATGAGGCAGATGTATCAATTGCATCATTCAGTTCTACAGAAGAAAAGACAGTAATGTGGCATCAAAAGCTAGGCCATGTGTCAGAGAAAAGCTTGAAAATTCTTTCTAATAGAAGTTATTCCCTTGTCTCACAAAGGTTTCTTTACCTTTTTATGAGTATTGTATTATAAGTAAATAGCACAAGTTAAAGTTTGGCATATCAACAATTAAGAGTAAATGCATTTTATACTCAATTATTCTGATGTTTAGTAAACATCGATTATATTCATGGGATGAGCAAGATACTTTGTATCATTCGTAAATGACTTCTCTAAGAGATGTTGGGTGTATCCAGTCGAAAGTAAGCAAATGTGCTCTCAGTCTTTAAAATATTTAAAGCACGGGTAGAACTAGAAGCTGAAAAAAAGATCAAGTTTCTAAGGATAGATAATGAAGAAGAATATATCAATGATGAATTTGATAACTTTTATTAACAAAAAAACAAAATAGAGTGGCGAAGTAAATGAATAAAACTTTGTTTGAACGAACAAGAACATTGTTAAAGGTTGCGGGCTCAAGAAAGCTATACTGGACAAAAACAATCAAAATCATATGTTATGTGATCACTCGATCTCTATCAATTGTGATTGATTAGAAGACATCAATGGAGATATGGATTGGGAACTAGCTAATTATTCTCACTTATATATATATATATATATATATATATATATATATATATATATATATATATATATATATATATATATTCAGAAATCTTGTGTACATGATGCATAATACATAATAAGTTAGAAAATTGGATTCAAAATCTAAAAATATGTATTCTTGGGATATATTGTGGGAGTAAAGCAATATTACCTATAGGATCCCACTGCCTACAAGGTAATCATCAGCAGAGATGTTATATTTGTAGAAGATAAAATGCAAATGGAATAAAATTAAAGCATTTTAAAGAAGACTATAACAATAGTTCAGGTAGAAAATACTTAAGACCATACTTCTTCCAAAACTGCACCAGAGTATGAAGAAGAGGAACAAATAAAGTTTGAAACTCTTGAAGTTCAATGATCAACCTTTGAGAGGAGACAACTGGCTTGGCACTCAGAATATGTTACTGAGAGCAACATTGCATATTATCTTAAAACATATTATGGAGAATTGTCAACTTTCTATGAAGTTATAAAAAGTATAGATGTATCTATGTGAATGATAGCAATGCAAGAGGAGATAGAAACTCTACACAAGAATAAAGTTTGAGATCCTGTTCCTCTACCGCAAGAAAGTAAGGTCATTGGCAATATATGGGTTTACAGGATAAAATGTGATGAAAATGATCAAGCGAAGCGTTATCATGTAAGATTTGTGGTGAAAGGATATGCTTGAAAAAAGGGATATATTTTAATGAAATATTTTTCATGGTTGCACAACTAACAAGAATCAAAGTAGTATTGGCGATGTGTGTTATATTTGATCTTCATTTAGAGCAATTAGATGTGAAAATTGTATTTCTTCATGAAGAGCTTGAAGAATAAATTTATATGTTTCAACCAGAAGGTTTTGCTGAATTAGGCTAGGAGAACTTTGTTTGCATGTTGAACAAATCTCTATACAATCTCAAATAGTCGCCTAGGTGTTCGTATCTATTATAATTAGCCTTGGGTACAACAAACTTAGTTCAGACCATCGTACGTATTATAAAAGGCTTGAAGAAGATGAAGATTTTATTATTTTATTGTTTTAAATGGATGACATGTTGGTAATAGACTCTAACAAAGATCAAGTCCATGAATTAAAGGCACGGTTGGATAGGGAGTTTTATATGAAGGACCTGAAACTGGGACCAGCAAACAAGATTCTAAGGATGCAAATTCACCAAGAAAAAAAAAAAGGAAGATTTAGATTTCATAAAAAAAATTATTTGAAGAAAATCTTGTGACATTTCAACATGCAAGATTGTAAACTAATTTCAACCTCAATTCCTAATAACTTCAAAGTATCCTCAAGTATTCTTTTAGCAATGAAGTAGAGAGTATGGATGTGTCTCGAGTATCATATACATCGGCAATGGAAAGTTTAATATTTGTCATGATATGTACAAGACCAAACATTGCACAAACAGTAAGAGTAGTTAGTTAATAGATGTCAAATTCTTATGGAAGGCATTAGAATTCTATTAAAAGGATATTGAGATACATCAAGGGTATCTCAGATGTTGTATTATATTATGGAGGATCAAAATATACTATTAGAGATTATGTTGATTTAAATTTTACAGATGACCTTAAAAAAAAAAAATTCACTTCAGGCTATATATTCATAATTACAAGAGAAGCTGTGAGATGAGTCTCTAAACTACAAGTTATTATAGCTTTATCCACAACAGAAACTGAGTATGTGGCAACTATCCAAGCTTGTAAGGAAGCATATGGCTAAAAAAGACTTATGGAGGATCTTGGGCACAAATAAAAGAAGATTATCGTGTATTGTGACAATCAGAGTGTCTTGCATATTACAGGGAATTTAGTGTTTCATTCAAGAACAAAACACATAAATGTCCGGTATTGTTTTGTTCGTGAAGTAGTGGAAGATAGAAGTGTGTGTTTTCAAAAGATTCACATCCAGGAAAACCTAGCAGATGCTCTAACCAAGCCAGTCAACAGTGATAAGTATATATGATGTAGATTCTCCTATGGCCTAGCAAATTTATAGGCAACATGAAGATGAAAAGTATAGAAAGGATAGAAGAATCACAAATGATCAAATACAAAGACATGATTAAAAATCAAAGTCTTCAAGTGGGAGAATGTAGAAGGTAGCATTCATTAAATGTTTGGCACTAAAATTTGCCTAATAATTGACAACTTTCGATGTACCATTAATTAATTGTTGGTGTACTATTTGTTTATTGTTTTTTTTATGTGAAGAGAGGATGGGATGCCCAGCTTATAAATAGGTTGTATATCATGTATTTGGTGCATCATACAAGAGAGAAACAGAAGGGTAAAGAGGAGAGGAGTGAAGGAGAGGAATCCCATAAAACTATGAGGTATTTGTGAGAGTATGTGAGGTTTTTATTCATATTAGTACATAGATTCTCAATTGTTCTCTTACTAACAGAGAGTAGTTGTAATTTTCACATTACTTAGTATAATTTTTCTATACTTGTCTATGGATATAACCAAATTTGAATAAACTGCGTAAATTGTTTTGTGCTTTATTTTTTAGTTTACCTTCTTTTGAGTTGTGTATTGTTGTTTGCATATCGGGATCCTAACACTTTGACCCTTTTTTTTGGTACCATTCTTTTGTTTTCCTTCTTTTCACATGCATATTAACATAATATTTTGAATGTCAAATATTGTATTCTTTTTGTCATGTTTACTTGTTTGTTTTGGTTATTTCTATGTTATTTGGGAATTTGAATGATAAACTGTTACTTTTGTACGATATTGTAGTTTTGTTTTCATGTTTGTTGGTGTCAAGATAGGATTTTTGGATTTTTAATTTCAAATTTGAATAGAGAGTTGGAATGACTCAGGTGATATGGAAAAATAGATTTGCAATGTTTAGATTACCTAGGTTTTTTATTTTTACTTTTTTGTTGGTTTATGCTGTTTGAAACTCTTGAATTTAAATCCCTGTCCTAACCCCCACTCTTATTTTTCTCTCCTCGCCTTCATTTTCCTGATTGGCACATTCACCTCAAGGTGCCTTTGGTTTCTGCTATCTTGCTTGAGGTGTGATTTCTAAGTGCCTCTGGTTGGTGCTTCTTGGTTATGCTAGGTTTTACCTATTATTAATGTTGTTGTCTCTTACTCCTCTGTCTACTTTTTTAGGATATTCTGGTGTTGGTCTATGAATGTGATCATGCAATGCCACTACTTAATCATGTCCCCCCTGAGAGTGATTTGTGTTATTTAAGGTTCATCTTGGCAATATGTCTTTCAGCTGATTTTTCAATTCAGTGTATACTCTCAAGGTGCTGGTTTACTGGTTTCTCATAGTCTGTATCTCCAGGCACTAGGTTGTCATCTTTTGTACTCATCTTGTTATGTCCTAGCCATTTGGAATCATCAGTGTCTAGTTTGTTCTAACGCTTATTAGATACACATTCTGATACTTGCTCTTCGTGTTATTTTCTTACGCTACATCAGTCTGCTACAATTTACAAGAGTCTGTGCCTCTTTAGTGCAAGAGATTTCTTCATCTGCTGTTTGTGTCTATTTATATGCTTTTGTTTACTTAGTTCTTTTCTACAAAATCTAATTTTGATTTAGTTCTTGCCATTGCTTCTGGATCACCAACAGCAGATACATTTCTTGAAAAACTGAACCCCAAGTCAAGGCTTGGTGCGCAGTTGAGTCGGCAATCATCAAAATCTTTATTGTGTTTTTTTAGTCAAAGAAGTGACTAGCAGGGTCATAGGATTGTGGAACAATCCTAAACGGGAAAGAGAAAGATGTAGCATCTAACTTTGAGTTTGTGAGGTGTTTCTTGTTAATTTTATTTTCAAAATAGCTTATGTTGATCGAGGATGAACTTAGCACCTGAAGTAACAAGCCTCTGAATTTCGTCAAAACGACAACCTTAAGAAACTCTTTATTATGTTGTGTTGTTGTCATGCTACATATTCATTTTCATGATTCGTGTAGCTTAGATGGGTGGCTGGTGCTTACCTTTGATGAGAAGTGATGAATTAGGAATTACCCTTTGCATGCTTACGCAATGAGTGATTCTTATTTTGATTATCCAGGAAATCTTTTCCAGTTGGTTTTACAAGACAGAGCACTTCCAGAAAGTTCATACGAGCACCGGGCTACCCTTCAGCACGATGCTTTTTTTCCGACGACGAGGAGAGGAACATTGAATCAGTAAAAACAAGCTTTCAATAACTGCTTCTTTTTTTGTTTCTCTTAGCAGTTCATGTAACCCCTTCAGGGAAATCTCATTTATTTGAATGGCAGGTTTCAAACATGGGAGTAACAAGCATCCTAGTCGAAGATGGGATTCGTCTCGGAGCACTAAAGGAGGGGCTCAAGGAATTTTCTGAAAAAATTGTAATGCATCTGAGAAAAACAACCAAAGGTGGTTCAAATTATCACAAAATGCAAATTCATTTGTGACAGACAGGTCAAGATTGAACCTTTTTTTATGAATACTCAAATGGAACCTAAGATAATCGCATTGAAATTGTTACAGAGGCAAGGACTGCATCTGGCAATGTGAAGTGCAGTCCACTGCCAGACAACCGAAACTCATCTCCTATATAAAATCAACCGTAGAAGCCCATTTTATCCATACCATAAAATCAACCGTAGCCCTGTAAAACTTCTAGCTTGTTTTGGGAAGCCCTAGCGCATAATTATCTATTTGAGTCCTAATCTTTTTGATGTTATCAAATCTACCTCAGATATAATGAATATTAGACAACATCACCTTCTACGGGCTCACTAGCAGTGATAGTTTAATTTTTTTTCACGTCTTTGTTTAGTATTTTCATCAAAAGCTTCAAAGTAAACTCTAATATTTCACAATGAAAGATGTTAGTATCAAATGACATTTATGTACATGAACAAAACTGGAAGTCCAGGGACAACAATGATCAAATTGAAACTATAAAGGTGAATATGACCAAAAACTCAAACACAAGGACTAAGTGAATGTATTTCACCCAACTGCAATGTGTAAAGACAAGGAGTAGGAGGTGATGTTATAAACACATGTATGAATGTCTGTAACGCGAACTTTACTTATGTTTTGGATTTGGGTTTGCTGGTTGTGATAAGAAAACGACGTGCTCTCTCGTTTGATTTATTCTAAAATTATAGATCCCTCTTCTTTAGGAATCTAAGCTTGTCCTCTTCTGCCTTTGTCTCTGTTTCAAGAATTCAATACCACTCGCTTGATTCCATTTCTTTGATATAAGCCCGCTTTCCATCTTTTGGGGTGAGTTTCTTTTCTTATATATGATTGTGAATCGAGGGGTCCTTATTTGATTCATGAGTTTCTGGGGGTTTTTTTTAAGTTGAAAACTTTGCAATGCACAATCAAAATCCTAATTGGGAATATTGTATATAATTCGAAATTTTTCATCTTTTTGGCGTTTGACAGCACAGGAACCAAATGGGTTCTAGTGATTTTGAAAAGTTCTTTGCTTTACTTTGATACTGTCATCTTCTTGTCCCTTGGATTTATTGTTGACTTGAGAGATCAAATTGTTGACTAGAGAGGATCAAGAGAGCACATTTAGATTTATATAATTTCAATTGTTTTACCAAGTTTGAATTCTTCAGGGCCTTGATTGTGATCATGTGCCTAGCAAAGTTCTTTGCTTTTGATGCTTTTTTAGGGATTTTCTGTTGAAAGGGTTTAGAAGGCCACCTCAATTGCTTTTTCTTTTCTTTTCTTTTCTTTTCAATCTGAATTTCTAGTGTAATTTGTATCAGTAAATATCTGTGATTCACACTATGGCGTTGGCTTATACAATTTTCTTTAACTTTCGGCAGCAACAAGCACAGCTCGGACAGTATTGTTGTGTATTATTAAGCCAATCTGGGAACTTAATTGATTGTATTCAGAAATCCCTGGAATGAAACTCTTAAGAGTGTAATTGCCAAGTTGGTATAGGAGTTAGGTGTACAGGGTAAGGAAGTGAGTTTTCTTAGGGTTGCATGCAAAGTACCATGAGGTTCATATTAAAACAAGCTCCCCTGTTTTTTCTGCTCTCTGTAGTTCTCTTTGCATGCATTTTGGCTGAATCTGATAGTGATAATTCTGAAAGGTTAAGGTCGGCTCCTCATAAAAATGTGAGAAGTAGTGTTATAGATGGAAGTGGTACAGAAAATGCAGTTGATTTTGAGGGTACAAGTGGTGGGTTGGAGGAGAGAAAGGGTGGTTATAACAGAGTCTCGATATCTACAGTTGCATTATTTACGTTGGCTATGGCTGCTGCCACTGGTTTAGGTGCTGTCCCGTTCTTTTTTGTGGAGCTAGATCCTCTTTGGGAAGGATTGTGCGGTGGGACGGCTGCTGGTGTTATGCTGGCTGCTAGCTTTGACCTCATACGGGAAGGGCAAGGCCATGTTGCTGGCAGTTGGGTTGTGATTGGGATTTTATCTGGTGGAATTTTCATTTTGCTGTGCAAGAAGGTAATGAATCTGCTCTTTCACATTTAAATATGAAGTTTTCTTCTTCCATCTAAAACTGATTTTCTGTTTCTGGGCTTTTAGCTCTTTTTTTAGTATGGGTTGGGATACATCATACATCCGTTCCCTTTTCCAATGTTTCATAGAAGGCATACATCTTTGGTTCTTATTCCTGTTTGTCTAGTGATGAGAACATACATTCAGTAGGTGTTGATAAGGTTCCTATTCCTTTCTCATATATGACACTTTATTTGGGACTTTGACACAGAGTCCAGCTAGGGAACCCTCAGAGAAGTTTATTCATACATTTTTTGAAAAATTAGCAAACAATTTTGTTCGTGTATGTTTATTGATTCTATGCTGCGGCTTCAGTTTAAATGTTTGTTTTGATTGTCATATTTGCATATATAATTAACATGTGTACGTTCTCGCATGTTCTTTGTTGTTGATATCTCATTATGATGTACATGATTTCTTGTTTCAGTTTCTTGAACAATACGGGGAAGTAAGCATGTTAGACATTACAGGTGCTGATGCAACTAAAGTTGTTCTTGTTATCGGAATCATGACTCTCCATTCATTTGGGGAGGGTTCTGGTGTTGGTGTCTCTTTTGCTGGCTCAAAAGGCTTTTCTCAAGGACTTTTGGTAACTTTGGCCATAGCTGTGCACAACATACCAGAGGGGCTAGCTGTGAGCATGATGCTTGCATCGAAGGGTTTTCCCCGTAAAATGCAATGTTGTGGAGTGTAATCACATCCTTGCCTCAGGTAGTGCATCAGACTTGATAAAGTACACATGTATAACTCACCTCAAGAGAGCTAATCTATGCTGAGATCACTTTATGAGCCTTATGAATCATTACTATGAAAACAAGAAAAAAGTGAATCATAGAAGCAACATTTTTAAAAGTAACATGCATTTATCATTAGGATAAGCCTCAGAGAACTCCTCATCTCTAGATTTGTATGCTTCCTAACAATGCTTCTGCTAGATTGGTAAGGGCTTGGAGGACCCACCATTATCAAAATCAGTTTTGTATTTGAGGTTCGTTGTTGGCTGTAATGTTACCTTTGTCGGACGAATCTTGATTGTATTAACTGCTTGTGGTTCAGAAGTGTACGAATTGGTTTGTTCACATCCAACCTCATTGATTGATTTGTTCTACTTTGGTCCTTCTTTCACTTTTGGAAAACAAGGATCAAGATATGGGTTGGACAAGAACACCAACCCAACCTAAGGACAATGTCAAGAAAGAGATATGGCAAATCTTAGAAGGTTCCTGGTTGAGGGTGAGGAATTCACACGAACAAGTAATTGGAACCTTTTATCCAACAACTTTGCTTGTGCGAAGGGAGCAAGACTCTACATTTTTACAAGGCCATTTATTTTCCTTCTAGAGTACCCCTTTGTGATGCAAAATTGATCTTTTTGCATATAGGGAAAGAGAATTGAGAGCCCTTTTTGAGGTTTATTTATTTAAATCTCGATCGTGTAAGACTTGAGATCTTGATACCCAGCAAGCTTATATTCAGATCATGAAAATGGGAAAATATACAACAAGAATTTGGTCCATCTGGAAAAAATTCTCTTTGAAGTAACAAAAGATATGCAAATAATGATTGGTTATGGGGTTAACAGTATTTTAATATGAACGTTGTCAGCATTCTTGATTATTGGTCGTTTACTTTATTACAGCCCATCATAGCTGTTCCTGCATTCATGTGTGCTGATGCATTTAGCAAGTTCCTTCCTTTCTGCACGGGCTTCGCTGCTGGATGTATGATCTGGATGGTTGTTGCGGAAGTGCTTCCTGACGCTTTCAAGGTAATTTGTTGTATCTCTGGGTATATGAATACTTGGCTCAATACATTTTGGATTAGATTAGGTCTTTGCATTGAGCATTCAAAATCCTTGACTTAAGCCTTGTATATACATTGACTAACCCATCACAAACCTGCATCCCTGCTATTCTTACCAAAGACGTGGTACATGCATTGATGCATGATAAATGCACGTGCACATCTAGAAAGAGGCAAGAGCTGTGTTGGAAGATAGCAAGAATATTTATGTTTTACTAGTTTGTTCTCTTTGGTTTTTTCCTGGTCCTTCACATAATATTACCATTGTTCATTGATTAATTAGATAGCTTCCAATAATCTTTTGTTTGAAACATGTCTACCATTTCTAGGCCTACCTTTTAGACTTAAGTGGAACTTTTGGACAATTTATCAACAAAAATAAGATTGCTCTTTATCCATTCCATTTAAAAAATGATCCCACCCATTCCCCTCGAAGAGATAGGGAACCTTGAATCCTAAATGTCAAAAGGCTTCAAGTAAGTTTAAACTGAATTTTGTTCACCATTTTAAGTTGTTTACTTTTGTTTTATCACAGAGTATGTTAAATTTTTCTGGATTTTTGTATTACAGGAAGCCTCTCATCCTCAAGTGGCGTCAGCAGCTACAATTTCTGTAGCATTTATGGAAGCTCTCAGCACAGCTTTCGAGAATTTCAGCCATGACTACAGGTGAGTTGCTAGGCACTTTACTTCGGGTGTGGCCAGAAGTAGCAAAATTGCATTATGTTTCAAGTTTCCTCGTTGTGTCACGTTGACATGTGCACTTTACTGATATTGGATTGCAGTCATTGTATGGCATAATTGCTATCCCCTTTTGAAGCCCATTATATCTTTCGCTGACCAGGTTGTGATGCCTTCTTTGGTGCAATTTATATTATACTACAGTTCAGGACATGTTAATGACATTCAGCTTCAGCACCTCATTTTTAATCAGGAAAATCATCTCTCCCCTGGGAATTTCATGTAAACAAATCCATAATGATCCAAATAACTGCTTTTGGCCACGTATAGTAATCTAACCCAACCAGGTCATCTTGATTGCATGGAACATTTTGGCCATCTGAAACCTTTTGCAAGCATGCTTTAAAAATTTCATTGTACATATAATTGGCCTTTAGTTATGAGATGCAGTTTTGCATTTAGTTTCTTGTAACACAGCCTTGATCTGCATGATTGGAGGGGGTTTTTTAATAAAAAAATGGCCCGTCTCATAAGTAGAATGTATATTCCCTCCATGCCATCAAAGAAATACTCTTGCCAAGAAGTTTTTCAGATTATGAGATGTGTCAATCCCAAATGCAACCTCGCCATTGTGGTTTCTGTGCTGATTTTGCTCATTATGTAGCCTATGTTTGCTTGTTTTGCTCATTATGTATTTACTTGTATTATTAGTTTCATTTCTGCATATTGCAGTTCAGAAGATGCTTCAGGCTTCTTTGTTTCATTGCTTTTTGGTCTTGGGCCATTGCTTGGTGGCTTCATTCTTGTTGTATTTGCTCTTGCATTCCATCTTCAGCATGCCCTCCTCATGGGTACTGCATCTGGCATTGCCTTTGTCCTTGCTGCGTGGCGACCTCTGCAGCTACTTGTGTCTTCAAAGATGGGGTTTTTCCCCCTCATATCTTTGCTTGCACTGGGAGCAGCATTTGTCCATGTTTCAAGCTCCAGCATTTTGAAAATTGCAGGTCGCAAAAAGGCATCAGTGAACAATTTACCAACAGTAACGGGCTTTCTGGTGAGTGAACACACACTTCAGTCTTTCTTGTCCTTTGGAGCGGTTGCCTTTCATGCATTGGCTGAGGGGCTTGCATTAGGAGTGGCTGCACCAAAAGCTTATGGACTTGGTCGGCACATGGTCATTCCTGTCTCCCTACATGGACTCCCTCGCGGTGCAGCTGTTGCTAGCTGCATCTTCGGTGCTACTGATAGCTGGCATAGTGCCCTAGCAGCGGCAACTTTAATTGGGTTTGTGGGTCCAATATCTGCTATAGGAGCAATACTTGCAAGAATTGACTACAGTGGTCTGGATCATTTGATGGTCTTCGCTTGTGGCGGATTGCTCCCTAGCTTTGGAAGCATAATTAGAAGAGGAGTAAGGTTGGATACGCGGAGAAGGGGTTTTGGCCTGGCAGTTGGAGTGGGATTTGCTAGTTTATGTTTAATGTGCACTAAGCTGGTTTGCTTGCACACTACTTACTGCAATTCTGCTCCTGAAGCTGTCAGATGAGATGATCTCCTGTGATATTTAATGGCAGCGGTAGCATGCATGTGCTGCAGCTAGCATTTCGACACAAATGATAGACACAAGCATGCATAGATAACTTGTAGAGTAGAGTATGTGGATAAGAGGAGATATAAAGGAAAGATATGGTGGAGGATGTGTCCTCTCACGTTGTACAATAATTTTTTTCATCAATTTTTTTAAAAAAAATTCTATTCAAATATTCCTCGGAGAAGAAAGAAATATATGTGGAGTTAGCTGATTACAGTGGTCTGATTCACTGTTTGAGAGACTATTTATTACAGAGACGAGCTCCTCTGAGAAAGAATGTATGGTTGGATGCGTGCATGTATCAGGCGTGTTCTGTACTTCTGCTTGTAGATGGGCACATTTATGACTTGATGATGAAGTTTCACTGCATCTAGAATGAATATATAGATGCTGTAATTCTTTTGCCTTGACCCATCACTTCACCCTTGTGTTGAAGAGAGTGAGAAATCTATGTATTCAATGCAGATCGAAAAGCAGTGTTGTGAAAGAGACACAAAAAGGAAAGAAAGACTCTTTTCCATCATGGACGCACAGAGGGCATTCAGTTTCTTTTCTCTCACCAACACCACCATCAAAGGTCCATGACTTCTTGCTTGCCCCACCAACTTACCAATTGCCAAAGAATCTCTTTGAATGATAACGATCAATGCTCAGGGAAGATTAGCAGAAAACGAATACTATCTAGGTCAGTTAATGTTCTTAGTTCCCCTCTCCGTCAAACATGTTCTCCTTGCTTTGTTCAAGGCTTGAAGCAACTTCCTTTCCCTGATGGTGGACACACAGATCATACACGCAAATATGAAAAAGATGAGCCTCTTGTTTAAACAGAATAAAAAATAAAAGAATTCAACAACATATATGATTCAATCACTCTCAACCTCTATAATTGAAGTGATACTTCGATATTTAGACCTAAAACTCCTGCAAAACAACATATTTCAAGGGGAATACAAGCAGCAGGTTCACATTCAGTTTGGCCAGCATCAACAAATCATAAAATCCCCCAAATGCACCTAACATCTAAGATTTCCACTAACCCTAGATAGACTCTATTGGAAAACTTATTCACGTGAACAATGTGGATCAAAGACAACAAAAGTAAGCATTCCTAAGCAAAAGTAACCGTGAAAATTGAAAAAGTTGATCACTTGAAAGTCGACTGTTTGCTCTGCAACTCCTCACCTCCATCAAGCAGTTTCTCCCTTCCCCGGAGCAGCCGATCTAACACCATCAGCAACAGGTTTCGATTCTTCAACACTCTGAGACCCCGTCATCCTTGCCAATATGACAAAGGTCATCCCACCAAGAACATTATTCAAGCACCTAAGAACCACAACCGATGACTTAAACGCAAACGGAGGAAGTCCGTTGGCCAACAAAAACTCCACCCCATTCAGTGACTGGTACCTGAGATTGCTACTAACCCCCATATGAATCGCCCACGTCAAGGCATTCAAAACAGTCGGAGGTGGTTTATTCGGCGTCTCAAAGCTCGGATCCATCTTTTTCCTCATCTTAATCAACCCATTTGAAAGCTCAGTCCCTACCAAACCAGCAGCAAAACCAACAGCAGCAAAAATAATTCCTTTATAAACAAGTGTACCAAGTCTACTCATCAAACTATAAGCACCTGGCTCAAACATATGACTGGTTGGACAATTTGCGAAGATCGCAGGCAATGTCTGACTAGTAGCCGCCGCGGTCGGCGCAAGCAAATACATCAAAGTAAAATTGAGTATAGCACCAACAACCAAAGTCGAAAAAACAAAATCTAACTCATTAAGACCAAAATTCGGCCGCGAAGCCATATCCCCAAGAATACAAGAAGACACTCCAACAACCTCCTCCATCAACACCTTAAAAGGGAACTGCGGATCCGCCGCCACCCGTGATCTCCACCCATTTAAAAAAAGACCCAGAACCCCAAACCCCGCCGACGACGACGATGAATTGTCAGAGCTCGAATCACCACCACCACTCCAGTTTCCACCATCTCCACCGTTTCCACCGAAGGTTCCTCCGGTTCCACCGCCTCCAGCATTGGAGGGGGTGGGTGGTTTGGAAGGGAGGAGGCGGAGAGAGGGGTTAAGAGGGGTGGCAAACGGGAAAGAGAGAGAAGGAGAATTAGGGTTTGGGAATCTGGGGGTGGTGTAATTAGTAATGTATTGCCTTGAAAATGCAGAGATTCGGAGTTGGGCTGCTGCCGTTTCCATTTTTTTCTGATTTTCAATCAGAGCTCAGCTTAAAAAAAAAAGGGAAAGGTTGACAGATTAAAGGAGGATGAAAATGATAATTTACAGATCTAGAGTGACTGATCTTGAATATTTTAATAAAAAATAAATTAAAAATTGTACCTGACACAGGGAAGGAGATTAGCTGATAAAATCAGCGGTGGTTTAATTTATTTATAAGAAAAAATAAGGACAGAGAGATGGTGTGGAGAAAAGGGGCTGCCACTGCTGCTGCCTGTTGGAGTAGAGGGAGGGAGGAGGGAGGGAGAGCAGGTGGAATGAGGCTAGTTAGGATTTTATTTATTTATTTATTAAAAAAAATAAATCGTGTAGATGTTACTATATAGCTTTATTCATAATAAAAGTGTATTGGATTATAGTGAAATTATATTTATCTTTTATATTTATAAGATTTTACTTGATGATCTTTATATATGATTAATTTGTTATTCTTTATTTATTTGGAGTTAATAATATTTTTATAAATTTTATAATAATATAATTATTATAATACCTTTAAAAAGTTAACAATAAAAGCCTTTGATTCAAGGGTCTTATAGTAATTTTAATTTTTTTAATGAATAGTTGAATTATTTCATTATTCTTACCATTAAAATTTGTTAGTTTTGAATTTAGAGACTTAATTGTAATTTCATAATGGTTTTTTATTGTTGTTGTTTAGTACTAGAAACATTTTATTTTTTTATAAATTAATGAATAGTATGATCACTCCATTATCCTTGCCATTCAATTTTTTTATCATTGGTTTTAAGGGTTTGGTTGTAATTTCATAGCGGTTTTTTTTGTTATTCTTGTTTAGTACTAGGGGCTTTTTCATTTTTGTACAAATAAAAAAAAAATGTTGGCGCGTGCCTTACACGTGTCAGCCACTCTACCATCTTCGAGCGACGCGTGCGACTAACTTTAATGGTTTGAATTGTGATTCCATCGAATTATTAAATTTCTTTCGGTATTCTTTTTCTTCTTGGGGGGCACGTGTATGGTGGTTGGTTCTAGTTTATCGCTAATTTTCTTATCTTTTTTTCTTTCTTTTCATTCTATTTCTTCCTTAGATTCCATGCTAGCCATGCAAAAAATTGTATCAACTCTTCAATTTCTTTTTTCTTTTGATTCAGTTATTCTTCTCTTAATTATAATTGTTTTATTTACATTGATTATATCTAATTGGATTTTATTTTTGATTTCATCTCTAGTGGTTTAATTTTGTTAATTTTTTTTCAAATTTGATCCTCATTCTTTTAATTGTTATTTTTTTATTTTGAATCATTTTTTTAATTGATTTTTTTTTTCAATTTCATCCCTGAGCATTTATTTTCTTTTAATTTTTATATCAAATCTGGTCCTAATTCTTTCTATTGCTATTTTTTAATTGGTTTTTTTCAATCTCATCCATAAACATTTAGTTTCATTTAATTTTTATGTCGAATTTAGTCTCAATTCTTTTAATTTCTATTTGTTTTGTTTTGCATTGTTTTTTATTGATTTTTTTTCAATTTTATCCTTCAATATTTGTTTGATTAAAAATCTCGCTTCTTGGTTTTTTCAAGTTTACCTTTAATGGGGTCATCCCAGTCTCATGACCTGAGTCATTGATCTGAAAAATTAGCTCAAATCAACTTTGGTCTTTTTTTAAAATATTTATTCAAATATCTCAGTCTCATGGTGTTCAATTCTTATATTTTGTTGATGTCTTCGACCTTATGTAATATTTTTTATAGTTTTAGTTTAGTCAGTCAGTTTCATTTGTATTTATTGTTTATGTAATGAGTTTTTTAGGGTGTATTTATCTTTTATTTATTTAAATAAATATAAACACAATCGGGCAAATATCTTACTTTTCCAGTTTGTTTCTTGGTTATTGTTAGCAACTTTTTTTATTTACATAAATAGTTATCGATTTTATTTAGTTACATGATTACATGGGCTTTTCAATTCACACTTTGAATTTTTAATGTAAAAAAAACATTTTGAAGCAATCTGTATACCTGGTATTTTTTTGAAAAACAATTATAACCCTCGGTGAAGCGCGGGTTAAATTATCATACTATTTAACTAGATTGTACAACAACGGACAAATCCAATTTTTTTCTATTTTAAAAAAATATATATCAACACGATACAAGTATTTAAAAAAACAAAAGAAAAATAAGACTCATTGACTTGAATTAATTTAATAAACATGATTAATTTAAAAAATACAAATAAAAAACTAAATTGATAAAAAAAATGACAACTTAAAAACATTTTAAAAAATAAAACTTTACTCGAGCCCATTCGGGTTAACAAGTCAAATCTGTGACTTGATTATAATATCGAGATAACCTTGTTGAAAGTAAATTGAATAAAACTATAAAGTTTAGTTATCAAACAACTCAATATTTAAGGGGAAATTGAAAAAAAAATGAAAAAACAATGCGAAAGAAAAAAGATACAAGTCAACAATGGTTAAACCGCTAACCTTGTGACCATGGGTAAATGATTGGAATAACCTAATAAAAATAAAAGTAATAAAAAAGAAAAAGCAATAAAAAAAAGCTCCAAAACATGATAGCAATAAAAATAATAGGGACTAAATTTGATATAAAATAATTTGAAATCAAATATTGAGGGATGAAATTGAAAATAATTTTTTGTTAGGAAAATGATAAAAAAAAATAATAATTAAAAGAATGAGAATCAAATTTGATATAAAAATTAAGTGAAACTAAATGATAAGGGATGAAATTAAAAAAAAAATAGCAGTAAAAAAGTAAAAAAAAAATAAGGATCAAATTGGATAAAAATAAATATATGAAAGGACATCTTTTTATTTTGACAAAAAAAAAAGGAGAGAAAGGAGAAGAAAAAATTACATTTAAGCTTAACAATTACATTGTCGTATACACATGTCACACCATCAAGAAGATTACAGTAAGGTGCTTCCATCATTGTCGTAGAAGGCGGTTTTTTGATAGGAGGCATTGCTCACTCGCTTGCATGTGCGCCACACATACCAGCAACTTTTCTTTTTAAATTAATATCTTTATCTAGGAAAATACCAAACTGCCCCTATGTTAACTTGTTAATTACTAAAAATCAATATAAAAATATAAAAATGTCCTTAGTTGTAAGTTTGGAAATTTTTATTTTCAAGGGTATAATAATCTTTACATTGTGCTTCCAAAATATAAAAAGACTGAATTGTCCCCATCTATTTTCTAACAAAATTTGCTTTATAGGATAATATAGTTTTTGCCCTATTCTTTTGAAAGGTCAAAAGACCAAATGATCCCTAATTAATTTAAAAATGATTAATCTTCCGCAGTAACAAGTTCATTGATTTTTCATTGAAAGGACAAAATAAGAATTATATTATTATAGTGAATAATGATGTATCTAGTGACACGATGAATTCACCTTGGCTTTCAGTTTTTTAAAAAAAAAATGTAGGAAGATAATGGCTTAGATTTTGAAAACTAAAATCTAGAACTCTAAATGCCAAGATGCAATCTCTCTTTTGCCTCAATTATATATTTAAAAGTTTTTAATTAATCAACAGAGACTATAATTTATATAATTTCAACCGAATAATACTCCCTCTTAAAACCAAACATACACTAAATAGGTAGAAATGAGGAGATATGTCTCTCTTGTCTTAACTATATTCATCAAATTAAAAAACCATTTAAAAATAGATTAAAAGAAAACCCTTCACTCCAAATGCTTTCTTTCTTTCTTTCTTTATTTGGACTCCAAATTAGAGATTTTATTTCACAATTTTAGTACTTGATATAAACAAAAACAAGAAGAAAAGGTTGGAAATAAGCTAAAAGTCTGATTCAAATAATCCAACAGATCATGCTGCAGGCACAACAATAGCTCCCATCATCCCTGATACTGGTGCGGTGTGCATTTTGCCGGCGACCGCCAAACAGACACTTACATGACAAAATCCTACTACCAAGACAGGCGAGCAAGGACTCGGTGCAAAGCCATCTTATTTAAAGACAGGAGAGGTGGCACATGGAAGAGCAAGTACAGGTAGAACGAGTTGTATCAGCAATCATCATATAAATTAATCTTTGCAATGGTCGTCAAGCTCAACATCTCTTTAAATGACATCATGCATATCTACCCTGAGCTTTATATATATATATATATATATATATATATATATATATATATATATATATATATATATATATATATATTGTCAAATGGTTGGACTATGGCATTAGCTTTGCTAGTTTCGCTCCACATCATTCCAAATATAGTGGAGCCTCTGGCAAAAGATTGGAATACTCTAGACAGAAAAGACAAAGAAGGGGGACCATAAATACTCAAAAGTCAATAATTTATCACACTAATAAAAAATGACACCTACAAAACTCAGATCCATCTAACACTTACAACATTGATATATATTCCACACTCCTCAAGGTTACAACCACAAGAATAAATGCAATGAATATATTAAGTTTTACACAAAAAAGATGACCTTAGCAAACCTAACTCAAGAAACAACTATATAATTCTTGTTTTTTTTTTTTTTCCTTTTTTCATTCAATGTTATCCATTTTGGTCCCTTTTGTCTAGGGGAAAAGAAGAAGAAGAAGAAGAAGAAACAAAAAATAAGAGAAACCCCCCCACCAGAACGAGCACCAGCAAGACTGTTAGCCTAATATCTTTGTAAAACTGTGCTGAATTGAGATGTGTTGGATGGCATACTGTGGGCATGAGTTTCTGATATAAACCAGTTCAGACAGGTGTAGGAGCGCACATGAGCTCTCATCAGCGTCCTGTTTTCGCACGTTTCATTCCACTTGTATTGAAAGGAGAGACACTGCCACTTGGCCCTGGACTCTCTTCTCTGAAATTTGAATTTAGCATCGCTAGCTCGCGCAACTGCTGCCTCTTAATAAAATCTTGTGACTCATCCTGCAGAGAAAAATAATTATTTTACAGAACCAAGGGGAAAGGAAATGCTCTTCAGGTTTAAGTCCCACTAAAAGGGGCAGGGGGGATGAAATGCATAAGAAGAACACGAAAAAGGGAGACAGCCTATCACTACTACTTGTGTCACAGGAGCTAAAAGATGTCATGAGCCAGAACACCGATGGTGGACACTCATGTTTCACTTATTTCCAACCTGATATCTTCAAAGGCATCAAGGGAAACAACTTCTAGAAAGGATAAATTCTTATGGTTACTGAAAAAACAGAATATATTTGCAATAAGAGTTCAGTTTCTAAAGCAGAAGAGGGTGGTATCTTCAACTAAAAGCTTCATATCTCAACCTTCAAGAAAGCTCCTCTTCACATCTTAACGGCAAATGCAAGAACCTAGTTCCTCCAGATTTGAGAGCACTAATATTAATTCGGACCACAAACCTTGAATATGAACTGAAAACCTACATTGGCGTGAAACACAGATCTCTCTACTTGTTTGCCATCATATTTGTTCCCGGACAGACTAAAGCCTTGGAAGGACTACCATTTACCAAAGAGGATGAGCAGGCTCCAATTATTAGATTTGCATCTAAACACTAAATTGTAGCACAAAGCATACAAAAGATCGCCAGCACACCATAGTGATAAAAAAAAATTAGAATTTCATGAAACTTCTAAACAAAAGTGTGAAGAAAGGAGGCAGATACCACGGGTTTGAGCAGTTCTTCTATAATTTCTTGTGCCTGTCTGAGTCTTATGTCAACAATGTTGGCAGGTAAGTCGGCCTCGATTAAGATGTGAAGTGGATCATTCAAGTGCTCATAGCCCGGTCTACCCTTTAGCTTCTCTTCCTTCAGGATGGAACCGGATGAAAATAATTAGGAGCAAACTCAAAAGGCATTAAAAAGGATAAGATTCTACTGGTAAGATCAATCAGTTTTGGCTGTATCATCATTCATTACAGGGAAAAAAAAAAACAGATTTCAGTAGCACTAAAGTGAGAAGGAGTGTGTGTAGGTTAGCACTACCTTGTCTGGATCCTTGATTGATCCTTTCCCTCTAATGTACACCCGGCAACCTGTGGTAGCTTCCACCCGTTTCAGTGAATTGCCTCTAGGGCCCAGAAGTCGCCCAACAAAATTGAACTAAAATAAAGAAGAAGCCAGCAAATGTTACCACTTAACAATTCTATTTCATTAAAGGAAATTGTGAAGATATGCTCAACCAGTAAAATTTAACAGGACAGCACCAGAACTTGGTGCAACTTGCAATACATACATTTGGATAAGTATCTACTGGAATTTCCAAACGCAAAATTCTCTTCACGGTAAATGAACTAGGGCTTGCAGGTGCACCTTGCCAGTCCATAGTCATTCCAGGAGGTCCACTTAATCTCTGCATGAAGAATTTAACAATATCAGCGCGCCACAGAAGAGGAAGCACAAAGGATTGTTATCAAAATTGTTAACAGAAATAATAAATTGAACTAGACAAAATATCCTCTTCAATCTAAAGCTTCTCCAAGTCATCAAATTAGTAGTGAACCTATAACACTAGCTATCATACCACTGATAAAAAAAAAATTAAAGTGGGAAAGAAAAGACAGCAGCTCTGTTATTAACCACAGCATGTTAAACTAATGACACTTGTTATCAACCTATTACAGACCTTAGGTTATATAACCAAATAGTAAGATGACCCCTTGCCAAAATTATGATAGACTTATTTGCTATCCTCACTTTTTATAATTATACTACAAACTTATGAAAGTTTGGATTTAGAGAATGAATCCTCATTTGGATCAAGAATATTAAGATGAAAGCTAATTTGTGAAAACAGATGTGAAAAGGAGTGTTAAGCATACAAGTGATCACAATAAAACAGTTATTCAACAGAATATTTGACATTTTAAGCATGTTGGATTTTCCTTCCTCAAACAACCACAATTTTCATAGGCAGCACGATCTTTTGATTACAATAGCATAGCAGCTGGGAGATGCTTTCTGTCTTAATTTGAACTTATTTTCAGGCGACTGCCTTCACGTGGAATATGACTTTGATAGTATGAAAGCTAAGATCAGTTTTCAGTTATCTCAAATTGAACAGTAATCTACCGAAACCACTTCCACATATTTCTACCAACATTAAAAGTGAAATAATCGGGACACACAATTCTGACATTCGGGTCATCAACTTGTTGAGGAAAATTTTAAATGTGGATTTCACAGGTGCTAGTAAACTTGGTGCAACATGAAAAGTTATTGGCCCGGGTCTATTCATTAAGAAGAATCATGCCTATCATGCTGTCTCTAAGCTTCTCAGCATTTGAAGTATGCATAAACCTGGAACATATAATGTCAAAGTCTATGTAAGATGAGCTCTTATGGGCTTTTTGGCATGACATGGTGCAAACTATCAGCTGGGTCCCTTTTCATATGTGAAAAGCTTGAGTCCAATTTCAACCTCATGCCATGGAAGTAAATGGTTTGCGCTCCAATTTTAAATGCATGGCAAAATACTCAAGATGCAATTGGTACAACACCTGAAGAAATGGTTCAGATTGAGGAACTTAAAACTAGATAAGGTACACAAAAGTAATTTAGGTTCTCCCGATAAGATTATTGAACTAAGAGTTTTGCTAAAGATGGCACAAGAACACTTGTGCCATACAGTTTAGGGAAAAAGTTTCTTTAGCTTATGGGAAAAACATAATAATAATAATAATAAATTAAGGCATTGAAACAGCCAGTAAGTCCATGTCTCTCTACTACTGATTTCTCAAGAAAAAAAGGCATCAAATTAGTCACTAATGCACTAAAATATCCTCTTCTTGGTAGCATATCAAATGTTAAAAACAATAGCAACAAAAAGCTATAGAAAAATACGCATGGAAAAGGGAAAACTCAAAATCCAGCAAGAATGCTTCTTTACATTCTTGAAGTGTTTGTTTTTGTGATTGGAATTGCTTTTTAAACTGCTTTTTACCTAAAAAGGCATTAAATTAATGCTTTTTTAGGTGCTTTTCAATGGTTTTGATGAGATGATATCAAAAATGAAAAAATAATTGAAAAAACATCATTTTGATGCATTTTCAATTGAAAAGCACTTTTGAAAAGCATTATGCACCGCATTACCAAACACACATGAAATTTATGAAGCCGAAAAAAGCAGAAAATGAAGTTAAATCATTAATCCTACACAAAAAAACTACTTCTTGGTGACATTCTAGCGTCTTGCAATGCTATTAAAATCCAGAAAACATTTTCCACGAGAAGTTTTAGTAACATCCATTGGAAAATGAAAATTCCAACCATTTCACTAGTCACCTCATCTACCCGAAATACAGGCAGGAATGACACTCGAATACCAAGTTAAAGTGGGATCCAAATAGATAACTAAAATGTTAAAGGAAAATAACGGTAGAAAATGGGATGCAAATTTGAAAACAAAAGAAGCAATTACCTCCTGAGGAAGACCATTCCAGCCACCTAATCCCGTCCCACCAACATTGGAGATAAGGTTCGAAGAAGCCATTGGGCTGGGACTTCTATGCCGTAGTCTGTCAAAGTCTCCAAATCCTTGGTTGGACATCATTCCTGATACCCGGAAAATTTCTACACATAAAAAGAGTATTTATTTATGAGAGAGATCCAGAGTGATCTTAAAATGAAACATCACTAAATGAAGAATTGAGGCCGTAAGAAAAAGGAAAGAAGGTAACCAAAAAAATAGCTGGAACACAAAGCAAAAGTGAAGAAGAAGAAGAAGAAGAAGAAGAGCAAAATGAATGCACCACATAAGTTGTATCTCTGATACAAAGATAATACCATGAAAACTTTTGGTCGAAAAGTTAAAAAAAATTATACTTCAAATCAGAAAGGGGGGCAACAGAAGACAGCTATTCACACATTTCATGTGCCTGTAACAATTTCCTCTACAGAATCACTGCAAACCAGTTAAGAATTCCTGCGCAAGAACTTAAAAGCTCTCAAATTTGCCAAACACAGATCGTGCACACAATTTAATGTCTGACACAAACTAGTATAAACATTTTATGCAGACAGAAACTGCAGACATGAAATATTGAACAACAACGGTCTTTATTGTTTTTCTTCCTTCTCATAACCGTACATGTTTAGTGATTCAGAGAAACAACCTATAATTAGTTAAGACTAACTCTTTTATACAAGTATATGCCTATTTTCATGCACTCAAGATTAATCCAGCCCCTTCGCTAGCTATAAGGCTTTTAGATGGTGTCCAAGTTCATGCTGCAATGCTGCCTGAACCAAACTGGAGATGTTAAATTGCTAATACCAAATGAACTGAAAACAACTACTTCCTAGCCATCCAGCCAACAAGATTACTAACACAATCTCACAATCAGAGTGAGATGATAAAAAAATACACATTCGATACACTAACCAAAGTAGACAACAGTGAAAATCAGATGGTAAGAACAGTGAAACACATCTAAACACACAAAGAAGCATATTGAAAAACCAGAGTGATGAAATCAAAGAACATGTTAGTTTAAAAGGAGAAAATAAACCAACAAAAAATCCAGAAAAAAAACTAGATCCAAAAGTGAAAGACTAAGAAGTGAACCTTGATTTAACAGTCGGCTACATATTGGAAGAATTTGCATGAAAGGTCCAAGCTTTTGATGTTCTGCTAATAACTCTGACAAGTACTGACTGCAAAAGGAGAGTAACAATCAAAACAGATCAAAACAACACAAGTCTCTACACAGACAATACATAATTGAACAAAAATAAGTAAAAAGACTGAGTCTTTTCCCTTCTTTTGTGAGAGAGAAATGATGGGGTTTACAGAGAGAAGTAGCTAAGCTTGCTTACCTGTCAACATCTGGGGTGCTTCTAATCTGAGGAGAAGCAGCTCTTGCAGGTGAAAAGCTGGGATTATACAAGCCTGACATGGATTTTTTGGTTTGCTTTTGTGAGATTTTTTTGTTTTTTTTGTTTTTTGTTTCTTTTTTGAACAAACAAAAGAATATTAAGACTGGAAAAAGAAAAGGCAAGGAAAGAAAGGTAAGGGTTTTGTTGCAGAAGAAAAGGGAGAAACACAATACCATCAATAAAGGAGGAGTGAGTTTTGTAATAATAATCTCCCCCAACAAAAACAAAAACAATTATTTATTAATACTCCTAATAATATTTATCAAAAAATAATATTAATAAAAAAAAATAAAAGGGTTTGCAACTCACTAGTCTGCTCTCTCTCTCTCTCTCTCTCTCTCTGGACAACAGAACTATCTTGTGAAATCTTGCAGGATGTAAAGACAAAAGTGCTCTTAATTTTTATTTACCATGTGATTCTCTCTTTCCTTGCACATTTCTTGCTAGTGGCTAGCTGCTAGCATGGCTTATGCTGTAGATATTATTTTTAATGTATTTTTTATTTAAAAATATATTAAAATAATAATATTTTTATTTTTTAAGATTTATTTTTGTCATTAAAAACATTTTTAAAAAAATAATTTAAGCTAAAAAATTCAAAAATTTATAAATATAACTTAACAAGAACAAAATAATTGTCAGGTTGTCTTAGGCTTTTAATTTTAACTTCCTCTCTTCCCATTCAAATTCAATTATCAAGTTATATAAATAAAAGAAAATATTAAAAATTATTTAATTTATGAAAAAAAAATGATTTTTTTTTCTGTGAAAAATAAGGTAGTGGTTGTGCACAGAAAGAGGTGAGAAATTTTCACCGTGGACAGGAAAGGGAAATACAGAGACAGTAAAAGACTCAGGTGTGTCTTACTTGGCTGTTTATATGGTAACTTTTTTTAGCTCCTTGGGTGTACTGTAGAGAGAGAGGAAGGATCTTGTGGTGGACATGTGTAAACCATGCAGGAAATCAATCAATGTCTGCATTTTGTATTAAAAGGGTCCCACAACAAGTAGAGCGGCCAATGCCATTTGATAATGATATTGCCAACCCAGTCTGAGCTGGACTGGACTCGCTCTTCACTTTATTATATAAACTGCGTCGTTTGATTAAGTCTTGATTGCGTTCTTCCATATATTCTAATGAAATGTAGTTGAGAGCGATTTTTTTATTCTAATTTCTTAATGTTAGAATTATTAAGAAAATAAAAACATAGACATTAATTTTATTTGATGCTTTTAAAAGTCACTACAGTTGTCAGTGTTTGGGAGTGTGTTGATTTTTGTTTTTTTAATTTTAAAAGTGTATCTTATTTTAAAAAACTATTAAAGTAATGGATTTTTTTTCTATTTATTAATGGTTTTGATATGATAATATAAAAAAACAAAAAAAATTATTATAATATATTTTAAAGAGAAAAAATATTTTTAAAAAGCATTATGCACCACAATATCAAATAAATAAATGTGTTTTTGATTGAGGTGTGGTTAGGTTTTTTTTGGGGAAATCCATAAAAAAAAATTAACAAAAAGCATGTATTTTTAGCTTTTAGATCATAGTTGTTTACGCGGCCACGCCGTGCTTTTCAAAAAAATAAAAAAAAATTCTTTAAAATATTTTTTTGTGTTTTTTAATTGTTTTGATATGCTGATGTAAAAATTAAATTTTAAAAAATAAAAAATATATATTATTTTAATATATTTTTAAACAAAAAACATTTTAAAAAACAATCGTTATCACGACATCAAATACTACCTCAATGAAGTGTGATTTTATATTTTAAAAGAATTGTATCTAAAAAACACCTAATCTTATCTCCCCGCGTCTTATTCTCAAATAAAAATGATCTCAAAATATGAAGTACTGTCATCTAATATACAGCTTCATGTGATAATTTTACATATTTTTAAGAAAATATTTGATAAAATAATAAGTTATTTCATAAGAACACTGATATAAGAATAAATTATAAGAAAATCATGATCCATTAACAAATTTTATAACGATGATACAAAAGAGGTTCTGCTCCTTCTTTTCCTGCATACACACTTCTTTTTTTCACTTCCAAGATTAATTCGAAATTTTGCACTCCATAAACACATAGGTTATACTAGATTTTGGGCCACGCTTCATTACGGGTCACATAAAAATCAAATAATTACATTAAAAATATAAATATTGTTATTTTTACCTATATATAATAAAATATTTGAAATGATAATTAAAAACTCAACCAATGTATCAAAATAAATTAATCAACCATCATAAAAATTAATAAATGAAAGAAAAAAAAGTTGGTATGGCTTGTTCGACAAAGCGAGCAAACAATAACCTGCTTGCCTCACTTAAATGATGATTTGATTATAAATAAATATCTTTTTTATTTTAGTCTTGCTTAACCATAACTTAAACGTGAAAGCAAAGAACTGTCAAAGGATTAAATCGAAGAAAAACAAATAGGGACTAAAATGAAAAGAGGATGGCAAAATGTATCAACTCAGGTTAATACGCAAACTTTATAACTTGGATTATTGACATGACCATGATGAGTTGATCCAACTGTATAATTTGTCTTTTTTCTTTTCTTTCCTTATTCTCTTCTCAGTTGAATCTTTATTGGGTCTTAATTAATCACAAATCAGATAATTCTATAGATAAAAGAATTTAAGTTAAAAAAATATGTCATGCCGTATTGATTTGAAGAACCTAGGACTAAACATAATCCCAAATAGGCATAATTGTTTGAAGGGAGGTGGAAAAAAATATGATGAAATTGCATTTTTTTAATTTTAAGTTAAATAAAAAAATCAATGTTAACAAAGGGTTAAATTTTATTTTTTAAAAATTTTAAAGGGAAAATGCATTAAAAAAAACCTCGAATGTGGTATAATAACCCATCAAATCACTGATCCGCGTTAAGAAGTCAACCAGGTCTAATATATTTTTTTAATTAATGTTTCACAGCAATAAATAATAAAAAGAATTGCAAAAAAATAGTTGCACAATAAATAATCCACGGTGCTTTGCTTTCCCTTTTCTTTTGTTTTTGAATTTTTGTTGTGATTTTTTTTAAATCTATTTTTGTCGAAATTGTTAAGAATTTAGCTTCGTAATTTGCTTCTTTTTATTTTTCTTTTATATGAGATTAACGTGATTTACAGGTTTGCCAAGGTAACTCAGGTTGTCCTACTTTATGAGTTTGGTGGGTTGTCTTTTTTTTTTCATTGAACTTAACTTTATTTTATAGTCTATTTTCTTTCTCATATAGTTAAAAGATGGTTTTTGAGAAAAATCATGTAATTAAATTTTATAAAGTAACATAAATTAAAAGGTACGAGGAAAACGTTGTTCACCCATACACGTTGCACTATAAATGACAATAGTAACCCATGGTGTTTTGCTTTCTTTCTTTTTTCTTTATGTTTTTGAATTTTTGTCATGATTTGTTTTCAATTTTTTTTTTATCAATTTCATCTTTTAATATTGGAATGGTTGAGAATCCAGCTTCATAATTTATTTCTTTTTATTTTTCCTTTATATAAGGTTAGCATGGTTTGCGGGTTTGCCAGGGTAACCCGGGTTGCCCTGGTTTACGAGTTTGGCGGGGTGTTTTTTTAATTGAACTTGACATTTTTATCGTCTATTTTTTTTCTCATATAGTTAAAAACATAGTTTAAAAAAAATGTTATGTTATTAAACTTTATAAAATCTATGGACCTATTTACAAGTTTGATTGATTGACTTAGTTCGTGGGCCTGACAAGTTTAAATTTTTTAAACTAGTTTTTTGTCATCATTAGATACTGGATTAATTAGGAATTCCATTTCATAATTGGTTTTGTTTTGTCTTTTATGTGGCTATCGTAATCTAAAAAAAATCTTGGTATTGGATTGGTATTTGATTTCACAATCATCTATTTTTGTTATTATATGGTTAAATAAAAAAATAGATTAAAAAAATTATTATCCTAGTGAAGTCCATAAGCCAGTTCGCAGGTTTAGCGTACTAACTTGATTTATTCGATTCACAGGTTTGATAAGTTGATCAACAAGTATGATATGCTTTTTTATATATATATTTTAATTGTTTTTAATTTATTTCCTTTTGATTTCATCATTTAATATTGAATTAGTTGAGAAATAGTTTGCATTATTGATTTTTGTTTGCTTTCTAGGGATAATCGTCTCAAATAAGTGTTTATTTTTAGGTTGATGTTCAATTTTGTGAGCATCTATTTTTATCATGTAATTAAATATAAAAATTTATTAAATCCAATGAAGTCCCTGACCTAGGTCGTGGGGGAGGTCGATCCAATCTGTTATTGTCTCAATATTTTTTTAAAAAATTATCATCATGAAGTTTTTTTAAAAGATAAATCATGTTTTTATCAATTATCAATGTTACATTTAGACTTATGAAATTGATCGATTTTAATCGAATTAGCTCTCAAACAATTAATTAAAATTTTGAGTTAGAGAGAGAGTTAAGTAGGAGATTTCAAAATTAAATTACTTGATTAGGTTTAATACTATACTCTTAATATCTTTTTATATATTTTTTTTAAATTAATTTTAACCTCACGGCGAATCACGAACGAATATACTACTACCAATAATGAAGGCACTAGAAAACCCGACCGGGGTAACAAGAAAACGAATTGGAGCGGTTGGTTTTTTCTCAGGAGGTAGTACTATAATAGAGGCACCCAACCAACCGGGCTGGACAAGATTAAAAAAAAAGAGAGAGAAGAGAAGAGTGGATCAAGAAAAAATGGGATGGAGATGGGTAGAAGCAGCATTGCCATTAGGAATCATAGCAGGAATGCTTTGCATAGCTGGTAACGTTCAGTATGCCATCCACACGAAAGCTCATGGCCGTCCTAAGCACATCGGCAACGATATGTGGGACGTCGCTATGGAGAGAAGGGACAAAAACCTCCTCTCCTCCTCCTCCTCCTCCTAGTCTGGTAACCCCCCCACCCCCCCTTTTCTCTCTCCCCTTTAAATTATTTTGCTCGTTAATCAAGGTTTTCAGTTGAATTGGAGAATTAGGGTTTTTTCAATCTCAATTGAATTGATTAGGGTTTCCATTAGCTTCCCATTTCTTATCAGAAATAATGCCTCCTCCTACTCACTCCATCACCTAAATATTCGAAAAGGTTTACGTTTTTTAGACGATGCTTGCTTAGAAAAACGTAAAAGAGGTGAAATTATGAATGCTACAAATCAGTAACAAATATTTGTTTATCCTACACTTCAGCTCAGCTGAGTGCAAGCTGAATTGATTTGGAAAATTTGACAGCGAAATACTCAAGGTAGCCATCGATCTATCTTGTGGTGTTTCTGGGTTTGTCAATTTTATTTGATTGATATTTAGTTTCCATTTATGTTATTAGAAACATGGTTTTCAAATCATGGTAAGAGTTGGATATGAGTTGATGTTTAAGATCATAAAGTTAAATATTTGAGGGGTTGGAGATTTCTATTTGTTGATTTTATGCTTCAGCTTATGTCATTGAGAAATTAAATTATGTGTTGTCTACCACATCGTGTAGCTTTAAGGAGAATGTTGTGGTCGCGAAAAGCTTCTGTATATCTCCCCTCCAGTTATTCTCTCTTTGTGATCATGATTGTTCATTTACTCAGAATTTATTGTTGTCAACTTCTTATGATATCTAATGCAGGAAGCCTTTCCTACAGACTCCGGAAGAGAAATAAAGTGCGCATCTGACATCCCAGTTATCTAAGGAAGTCCTATGGGCAGTATCAGCTTGATCTTCCTTTTGTTTTGCATATGAATTTCTGTCAAGCAGTTGATCTCATGAGACAAATTTGCAGACTCCTTATCCTCTGTTTTTAACTATGGGAATGAAATTGGCTTTTTACAGATTTGTTGCTATGATAATCCATGTTACATTGTTTTGCTTATGTTTGCTTCTTGACTGCAATAGTTGAGGATCTACTCAATGTTCATTGTTCATGAATGGCTTGTGTCTGTGAGATGCATTCTTAGAGTTGAGAAGTTTTCATAGGAATTCCAGGTCTAATGTTTCAAGTGCATCATCAAATTATAGAGGTCAAGGACAATTAAGAATTAGCAGATTGCAGCTTCCTTATTTAGTGAAAAAAACAGAAGCTTCTGCTGGTTTGCTACAGCTTTGCTGGGCTTGGCGATCCTAGTAACACATGCTCATAATAAAGACCATCAGTTTGGAGTTGGTTTCTGCCCTAGTCCTTTTTTCCCCCCAGTGTTGCTAGGTCAAGCAAGCAAGCGTATCAAGCCAAGTTGGTGAAGATACCGAAATAGATTA
Source organism: Populus simonii (assembly GCA_007827005.2). NCBI lineage: Eukaryota > Viridiplantae > Streptophyta > Magnoliopsida > Malpighiales > Salicaceae > Populus > Populus simonii. The sequence goes on along the minus strand of CM017479.2, from coordinate 300,445 downwards.
TGACACAAATCGTACCTAAAAGCTGGTTAGAAAAGTAGATTGCTTTATAAACTTTGTTGAAAGGTCAATAATTTTTAGAATCGGCGACCATCTTTTCTTTTCTTTATTTCTACGTGTCATTTATTTTTGGAATTTGTTTGGTTAATTTCTCTTGGAACCAAACGATTGAAATAATATTTTTAAAAATGCTTAACACTAACATGATTTTCAAATAATATTAATTTTTTTATACTAACTAGTAATTATATCTCATGCTCTGCACGTGATTCATGATGTTTTCTCTTATTGAAATGAGTGAAGTAGTAATATGTAACAATTTATTTATGATATTATTAAGTGCGAATAAGTAATTTCTGATTTTAAAGTAATAATCATCCATATATTGTCATGATTTCAAGCATTATTGATTCATATATCATTTTCTTTAATTTCTTCAACAGCCATATTAATTCTTGTTTTTTTTTTAATAATAAAATTTAATATTTCAACAATATTTCATGATAAGATGTGACAGGGACAATGAAATCCAATGTATTTCTGAAAATAATTAATTATATGGGGAGTTTTACAATGTTATTATCACTATATTATATGCATAACAATCAATTTATTTTTGTATTCATACCAAACATTTACACACACACACACAATATATATATATTGATGGTATTATAGGATACAACTAAAACAATCAAGGCTTAATTATAAGTCGATGATCTTTTAATTTACATATAATGGATTATGTATCTTAAAAAAGAAAAAATATATTTTGCATAAAGAAAAATAATCATGTGTTTTTTTATATAAAAAATTCTTAGAAAAGGCAAGGGTGAATTAACTCATTGAATTTTTTCCCACCGGCGCTCACTCATTCGGAATCAAATCTATAAGACGGCATGGGAAGACCATGAGCATAATCAAATCCAAATAAAACTCTGAATTTACGAATAAATAAAGGACTCCCTATCTAGATATCTTGATAATGATAAAAGCACAAACCCTACTACTTCCATCTATATCTCTCAGAGAACTGATCACCACGACAAGACAAGTGCTAGGCTCCTTGGAAATGGATGCAATTACCCTCATCCAGATCACAACCTGCACACAGTCAATTGGGAATGGACGAATGGTTTAGGATTGTAACACAATCAATGGCTTTCCACATGCTATTGCTTTAGAATGATAATTAATGGCGAGAGGTTCTTTTTCTAAAGCTATACCTTGCCATCCAAGCAGATGCCACCGTTGATGTGGCAGCCACAACATCTCCAAGGAATCAGATCCATTAACTTCAAACTTCAGCCCGATCCCCGAACCTGTCTAGCTGGTAACGCATCCACCACCAGAAAGGGCGGCCTGACCTGATACTGAACACCAATTTTTTTGCATAAATAACACGAAACTCGAAAAGTCATGGAGAGACAGCAAACAAACACCCTCAAAGTTGATTTTTAACTACACATTGAGTGTGTTTGATTGTAGATTTAGTTCTCTAGCAATCACAGGTCAAATGAACCTTGAGATTCAATGAATTACTGATCCATATAACCAACAGCAGCAATCCTATCCAAGGAAGGGATAACAACTCTAGGAACTTCAGTTCCTTACACCAAACATAATCACATTGGAACACAATCATACCATTACCAACCAGAATATTTAATATTCCACGTAAATCCTTAAATCCCAGGTATACTCTTCGTAATTCCAAAACGAGAACCATATACACCCTTCAGAGGAAATAAAACAACCCTCTCTTCTCCATTCTTATAAGTTACAACCCTCATCCATAACTTTTTCCTTTCACCACATGCATAGAAAGCCAGTACACAGAGATAAAATGAATGTGCTGACAACAAAGAGAAGGTAAGAGAGTTAATGAGTTAAGCCACGTAGACAAGGCTGTAGAGAAGGGGAAAACAGTAGCATTGTTGAACAAGTGTCACTAGAAAGTTACTGGCCTGGTGAACAATATCCGGTCTATAAGTGTGAGAGACAATTAGGATAAATGACTTGAAATTACAGAAATTCACTCTAAAACTATTTCAAAAACATATTTATTTGTGCTTTTCTCTTCGTCCCTTCAACCATATACATTTATGTCGCTTCTATATTTTTCTTTTTTGTCCTAGAGCACTAACATGTTCTTTCGTAGGAGAAAAGAAGCATGTTTGCCATGATGGAGACCTGGTACCTCTGAAGGAAGGCACATAGCATATTAGTGAGCATAATATTGATTGAAAACTATGCTAACTCTGTACTAAAAATTAAAAATACTCTGAAATACTTATAAACTAAACTATACAGTATAGTACTTATATTGTAATATTCAAACAGAAACGAAAAAAAAAATATTTCTGAAAACAGATGATACATTAATATATTTCGGGATTAGCTTCCAAAACAAGAAGAAGAAACAAAGAGTGAAAAAAGAAAACGGCTAGCAGGATCAGAGGAAACAACTGCTCCATATGATGACCAATGGAAAAGGCTTTTAATGGTAAGAAGGAAGAAAGAATTGCACAAATGGAAATATTTATGGGTACTGTATTGCATGTTAGTTGTTACAAGGGATGGACTCACTGACTCGTGAGCTAGCAACACCACCACCATGGACATGGTGTGTAAAGCTTGCTAGCCAAGCTGTAGACATATATTTCTCGTAAATAATTGTGTGCGTGCGTGTGGTTTTCAACACTTATGGAAACCAGGAATCGAAGACAAGTGTATTCGAGGAGGAAAACATAATCAAGCAAACAAAGAAAAGAAAACGATGCAGACAGACACATGCATATATACGAGTTTTCATGTGTGCTTGTGATTGGATCTTCTTTACTGTCTTTTGTCAACAGAATGGCCTTTCCAGAGGTCCTTTAGGTTAGGTCTACTACTATTTGTTTGGGCTCAAATGACCAGCCCTCGAAAGATTTCTTCCTTTCTGCTATTTTCTTTTCTGATGATTTTGAAGACAGAAAAAAAGGCACCAAACACCTTATGTTAACAAATAATATGGTACAAGTAAAGCTGGTGAGCATTATTGTTTTATCACTGCTCTCATTGATTTTCCCTACTTAAATATTGCTGGTGAGCACCATTATTGTTTTCTTAATGCTCTCCTTGTTCTTTTCTGCTATTTTAACAACCAAATCATTTTTTTGTTGCATGGAATAAATCCACTTAAAAAATAGTGATGACATCGACAAAACTTGCTTTTGGAACTTGGGGCACATAACATAGAGTTCTTTAGCATCTGGTGGACATTTGACTAAAGACAAGCACAGCACTTCCACTATCAAAACAAAGATCCGATCAATTTGGACGGCCAGTGGCTAAACAGCTGCTGATGGTCATGGGAAGAAAGGATTCCTTTGCCATTTGCTGTCTGAAAGACGTTTACTAGATTAATTAATATCTGAAAAACTCCAAAGCCATAACAGTGTAGAAAAGGGCTGACCGTAAATCTGAAAGTGCTTTGGTTTTGAGTTGACTGAGTGTCTCTGGTATGGTCATGTGTATGTATGCAGAGGTCAAATTTTTACAGTATAAAATATAGCATGCACACACACATCCCATGTAGTTATAAATGTAAGAGAGCAAGAGTCTCTCATCTGTCTCTTTCATGGGTAGATACCTACACCAGAAGCAGTCAGTGTAGGGCTCCAAGCCTCCAACTATAATTTTTCTGATTTCCAGTAATATATGAATATGACAACTTGGCCTGCTGATGGCTTCAAGTCATGAATAAGACTGTGCCATTGCATTGCCTCTTTCAGTCTATATTTTTCTCTGCTTTGTTGTTGGCCGGACACACAGATGCAATGGGGAAGGGATAGGAAGTCTAAGAGTAAGAATGTAGAGAGGGGAATTCTATAATAGCAACCCCATTAAGAAGCCAGACACTTAATTTCTTAAAAAGAGCAAAACTCAATTTCATGCTGATAATGAGAGAAAATTATCTTTCACTGCTGTCACAAGAACACGCAAATGCAATCAGTGCAGAGTATGTTTTCCTGGTCGCTGTGAGGTTAGAAATTAACAAGCTGAAATAAAGCTCAACGAATAGACTCAAGCCTGATATTAGATAAAAAGGAAAGGGACTCAACTGGAATGGTTGAAGCCGTAGCTTGTTAAAACCAAACCAAGCTTATCCTCAAGTTATCATGCTCCTAAAACTGAGATTACTGATAATCTAAAGGCAGTGTTATCAGAGAAAAACACAGAAAACAATCTGTAATGGAAGGCACCACAGAAATTTTTATTCCTTGTCAATGGGAAAACTAAACTCATCACATATGAAATTACTTTTTGCTAAAATGCACACCACAATGAATCATAAAACTATGGAGGGTTTGTGAGTGATAACAGATTTACACAAACATCCTGTATTACTCACACTACAATGAAAAGCCTACCAGAACCAAACAAGATGAGGAAGAAGACTCCACCAAAAAAAGGTGTGAATGGAAGAATATTTGAATACGGGAATGGAGCTTAAATTAAGAATGAGTGTGAAAAAGAGGGAGGACTTGTACAGGTGGGAGGAGTTATGGCACATATTCAGTCTCAAGGGTCGGTTGTGTTCGGGTAACCATCGCTGCTGGTGCTTTCGTTTCCCCAACCGATGTCATCTGTAGGGATTCCCCCACCTCTGCAGCCCTCTCCATCTGTTGCATTTTCTTCCTCTGTTTCAACTTCTGTGCCCACAATACGAAGAATGACAAAAACACCAACAGCAATAATCCACCCAGGACAGACCCAACAATTATCCCAACTTTTTTAGAGTTCTTCTTTCCCCGTCCACTTGGTACAGGACCCACGTTCGGAGGAGATGGAGTAGGAGATACTGGTGTTGGAGAAGGGGCGGCCGACTCAGCAACTATTGAAAAATGCCCTTGTTGGGTCGTTAAGCATACATTTCCAGAAGACACGTTGCTAAAAGTTGGAAGACCCTGTAAATCAAACCCCACACACTTTGCAATAGACCCAACTGGAGCTGATTGCACATCCGGGAATGTGATATTTAGGGGATCGCCAGATACCCTGATGTGCAACTCAGGCAAATTCGTAGCAGACAAGTTTGAAGCATTGTAAGCAATAAGTCCCAAAACTGGAGCAAGGTAAGCATAACCAGGCAGCGGGTAGTATGTCGAAGACCAATTGCCCAGATTTTGGTAGACCAAAACAAGCCTCTCCACATACTGCAGCACCACCACTCCTTCGGGAATCCCAAACTCTTTGTACATCTTAACACCTTTTCTTCTCAAGCTCCCACTCCTGAGCCTCATGGCAGCAATCTTGATCCCAGTCAAGTTCGAAGGAACAGTCCCATCATATGCAATGCCAGTCCTAGGACGAACAAATGCTCTATAAGCATAGTCTTGGAGAAGAGCATCAAGGGGTCGCGCACTATTTATTGACTGAGCACTAATCCCCGGCAACCAGACGATCAATGTAAGAAGAGAAAGCATCGCGAGACTTCGAAGAAGCCCCATCGATGCTTTGGAATGTTGGAATTCAGCAGAATGCCACTCAAAAAACCTTTCAAAACCCAAAAGTAAAACCACCCAAAAAGCCAGCCCCCACAATCTCTATCCTTAGCAATAACCCCAAATCCAAACAAGAAACTAAAAAACTCAAACTTGAAGAGCTATTGCAGCCAAGTTTTTCCGAGGAAACTTCAACAGCGATAAACCCTCAAAATTGCAAATCGATGGTTGGTGGGGGGACAGGTCTGTCTATATCTCTAAAAAAAATGTAAACAACGGATACTGTATAAAAGAACCCGAGATTCGCCAAGTCGAGAAAATAAAGCAGCTTTGAAGGGTTCAACGGTGAAAACCCTTTATATATTTTCTCTCTCTTTTGGAATTGCTTGTGCAAGACGCTCTCTTATGGTTATAGACTCAAATCAAGCACAAGACTTCGCGAATCTCTGCAGCATTTTCTCAATTAGACTCAGGATTAAAGGACCAATCTTCACAATTACAGCAACTAATTAAAGGCGCTGAAATTAATCAAATCCTGTCCGCTGATGAAATGACTGCAAATTAATACACATTCCAAATAAAAACCATATAATCCAAAACTAGCGTAGATTGAGCCACAAAGATAGAGACTTTTTATTACCTGAATTCAGAATTCCAAATGGGAGTTTCAGTTGACAAAAACTAGAGGCTTGTAATTGGCTTTTCTTCCTCAAAACCATGCAGTTGAAGATTCACATTATCCAAGCAAGAATCTTGAGATAATAAATCATGATTAAGAGTAGGCAGCAACTGTAAAAGGAGGGACCTTTTTAACAAAAACCCATCTGCATTATGGTTGAATCAAGACAGTAACAAAACAATCAATTTTGCTTTTGGAAATGACCCCTACACTCCTCTCTTTTAGTTCATATATGGAAAAAGGAGGGGGGGGGAGAGAGAGTGAAAAAAGTTTATAAGAAGGAAATCTAAAGGGCAAGAAGGAGATACGCTCTGTAGATGATGATGAAGATGACCCAGTGTAGAGAGAGAGAGAGATTAGTGCTGCCGCTTTGCTGTGGCTGCTGCTGCTACTCTAAAACAGTAAAAGAGTGATCCCTGTTGTTGGTGAACAATCAAAATACCATCAAAAAATAGAAAAAAAAAATAATTAATTTGATTTACAGATGTGTAAAACACTTGCTAAGCCCCTCCCCCCACCCACATGATTGTTCTTCCTTTTTGTTACTGCTTTACCCATCAATCGTCATCTATAGACATACATGTCCCTTGGACCATTGTCATTTTTTTAGTATTTTCCTTTTCCTTTTCCTTTTCTTTTTTGAAGTCTCCCAAATCTCAACTTGTAATTTCTTTTTACAATAAAGAAAGTATTCTCTATTGGATATTATTTTAGTAAAAAGAAGTGTGAAGATTTATATATATATATATATTTGGAAAAAGAAGAAAAAGGGGAAACCAAGAAATGAGGGCAAATGAGGGACCGAGAAATGTGAATGCCATGAACAAACACAGGAGGTTTATTCAATGAGAAGGACTCCTCTGGAACACGACAGGGGAGCCCTTCCAGTCATCCACATCCTGCCAAAGAAAAGGGTATTTTATGTTAAGATCAAAAGATATTTCCGGAGAGAGTTTTATTCCACAATTCCCAATAAACTCAGGATTATTATAGTTTTAGAACACAAATCAAGATTATCGCGGTGCAAAACTCACGCTACAAGTCGGTCAAATCAAGTTTAAGTTAATTAAATCATTAAATTAATTTTGATTTTTAACTCGATAAACTGGGTTTTTTTTTTTTCAATTCATACTGGATTAGTCGAATAACAGCCTGATTGGATGATTTTAGAAACTCACCTACCTCCACGCAATTATGCCAGGCTATTTGCTTCATTTTCTGTCTCAATAAAGTGATCTATTTTAAATAGTAGTGTTAAGCTATGATTAGCACATTTTTAGATCATCCCACTATTGTTTGGTGGGAATATCAAGCATGATTTGATTATTTAAATTTAAATTTAATAATAGTGGTTTTGCCAATACTTGTTTTTATATGTAATTTAGCATGGTGGATTATAATTTAATTATGATTTTATATTTCATGAATGAAAATATAATTCACTTTTTAAATTTATATTTTATTTTTTAAAAATTATTTGTTTATATATATATATATATTAGTAAACCTTGCTGATAAAGAAACAGAAACTTGTGTGAAAACAAGATGTTGAAAAGTTGACTTCCTCCATCATTTCATCGTGGTGATGTCATCAAGTTATATTTTAGTTAATGGTAATTTTGAAAAAAATTAAATTTAAATTATTTTAATATATTTTTAAATAAAAAATATTTTAAAAATCAATCTCAGCTATACTCTTAAATTACAATAATGACCTCGTTTATCTTACTATCATTAACAAAAGAAAAACATTTTCGTGTTTTGTAATTTTATTTGGATGTGTTTTAAAAGTGTGTTTTGTTTGAAAAAATTTTAAATTAATAATTTTTTATCGTTTTAATATACTGGCATTGAAAAATAAAAAAAAATTAATATATTTTTAAATAAAAAAAACTTTTCATTTGTTTGTTAAAAAAGCCAACCGCATGGTTTGCCGTGCTAAATGACACATACTAAATGTCCATTTGCTTGCGTGTTAACGAATCCTAAACCTCTTTCTTTCATGTAACATAGACTTTGAATTCATGCTCTTGCTATTTACTAATAGTTACTGCCTTTCAAGGAAAAAACACAAAAAAACAAAAGGGTAATTGTAAATGGTCGTGGTCAGGGGATTGGATAGACAAGTCAACGAGTAAATTGATGGGTCATTTCTATTGCGAGAATAAAAAAGAAATGGAGGGTCATTAATTTGAGTTAGTTAATGGGTTGGGTCATTTAACATATAAATTAGTACATGAACATTAATGAATGTGATTTAAATAATTCAAATGATATAAAGAGGTAGTGTTTAATTACTATTTTAAAAAATAAAAATAAAAATATTAGAGACAGGGGAGACATATCTCCATGCTCATTTTGTTTTGAAATGATAAAAACTCATTCAAAAATTATTTTAAAAACATATTTATTTTATATCTCAATTTATATCCTTTTAAATCAAATATATATTTTTTTGTTTTGTATTTATTTTTTTATCCTAAAACACTAAATAAATTGACACAGACAGAAGCGAACAATGACAATATATATACCATGAATATTTTTTAATATAGTATTTTTATGATATAAAATATATAATGCAATTTAATTAATTCCTTTTGTTTTTCCATGCTAATATTTTAATTTTCAAAGAGACGTGCGATGATTAAGGAGATGTATTTATTTTCTTAACCATCTATATTCAAATCCCGAGAACATTACCTAATCTGGAGTATTAAATATCAATTAACATACAGTCTGACTAAGCAATAAATACCCTCGAAAAATTAATAGAAAGAAATCATAGGGTAATTGGAACATCGTAGAGTTAATGCAATTAAACCATAAATTTTTCTTCTTTTTTTTTTTAGTTTAATGTGGGTGTCCGGGCTAGCTTGTGCGCACCTCGACTAATTTTATTGGCCCTGAAGTTAAGGACCATATAAGCTTTCAGTAGCCATCATATAAGTAACTATAGGGTTCGAATCTGATACCATAAAAAAAATAATTTTTTTAATTCTAAATTTTTATTACTGAACACCAGATGTTTTATTTTTTTCTGAGGGGGTTGAGGGAGAAGTTTCTGATCGTGGAGAAAGTTCTCGTTGCTTTTGGAGAGATAATGACGCTTTTCATTTTGATGCAAAGCAGAAACTAACTTGTGTGAAAACAAGATGTTGAAAAGTTGACTTCCTCTGTCGTCTTGTCATGCTGATGTCACCAAGTTATAATATATTGCGGTCGAATAATGTTTTTGAAAAAATAAATTTATTTATTTTAGTATTAATTTTTTTACATTATTTTAATATACTCATATTAAAAAATAATTTTTAAAATGCAAAAAAATATTATTTAAATATAAAACACTTCAAAAATAAAAACCCAACTAGCATATTCTTCTTCAATTGTTTTAATATGGAATGGACTCGCTGCTCATTGCAATCATGATCTCATTTATCATACTATCATTAACTAAAGAAAAGCACGAGAGGTGATGACCTAATAATAAGAACTTGAGATTAAGAGGATTTTTTTTTTATAGTCTTAGGTTCGAGCCCTGTGGTTGCTCATATGATGGGCACTGGAGGCTTACATGGTCGTTAACTTCAGGGCCCGTGGAATTAGTCGAGGTGCGCGCAAGCTGGCCCGAACACCCACGTTAAACTAAAAAAAAGAAAAGAAAAGCACAAGCCATCTATACATTACCTTGACATGATTTGTTTTTGTGTTTGCAAATTTTATTTGGATGTATTTTAAGAGTGTGTTTAATTTGATAAAATATTAAATTAATAATTTTTTATGTTAATATTAAAATAAAATTAAAAAATATTTTAATACATTTTAAATAAAAAACATTACTAAAATTTTGTTTATTAACAAAGCCAACCACATGGTTTGCCGTGTTGATAGACACATACTGAATGTCCATTTGCTTGCGTGTTAACGAATCCTAAACCTCTTTCACATAACATAGATTTTGAATTCATGCTCTTACTATATTAGTTACTAATAGTTAAGAGTTTTTAAACCTCATCTAGTGGTTAACATGGTTTAAGATTTGATGGTTGACCCAGTTCAAGACTTGAGTCATAAATTTTTTACGGGTCACTTGGATGAACCCTGATTTTTTTAATATATCAAAACGATATCTTTTTGGTTAAAAAAATAAATAATCAACAGGTTGTAATCAGGTTTTTGATCGAGTTTTGTCGGATCAACCCGTGAGGTCATATGGATTTTTGATTTCTCTTATTTTTTCTTAAACCCAACTAGGTTCCCGCCCCCGTCAACCAGATCCCGAGTCACCCTATTTGGTTTTTAAATTATATTAATAATTACTGCCTTTCAAAGAAAAAAAACAAAAGGGTAATTGTAAATGGTCGTGGTCAATGGATTGGATATACAAGTCAATTAAAGGGTCATTTCTATTGTAAGAATAAAAAAAATGGAGGGTCATTTGAGTCAACGAGTCATTTAACATATGAAATGAGTACATGAACACTGATGAATGTGATTTAAATAATTCAAATGATACAAAAGACGCAGTGTTCTGTTACTATTTTTAAGATATACAAATAGAAATAGTGAGAATAGAGAAACATTCTCCGTCATCATTATTTTGTTTTGAAATAATATAAATTTATTTTAGAAATATATTTATTTATATTTTTAAAATTAAATTTGTTTTTATTCTCTTTTTTTTAATCATAGAACACTAACCAAATTAAAAGAGATATAAGCGAATGATAACAGATTTATTTTACAGGTCAAAACTCTCAAAACAAAAAACATTATAATCATGACATAGACATCAAAATATTCAATTTTTATCCACTCAAATCTTTCTTGTCAAAAAAAAAAAAACTATTATATCCCTTTATATATAAAAACTATAAAACCTTACAATATTGTAAATAAGATAAAAATAAAAAAAAGTTATTCCCTTCAAATAACAAAGATAGAGGTTGGATTGGATGCATATTTTTCTTTTCCAGCGACTTGATAAACCCCCCACCAATGCATTGATCGCAATTAACATTGCTAATAACTCCCAAAGGCCTACACATAAAAATCCCACATCTTTCTCAGCAAACAAACACAAAATTTTCTACTTTTGGGATTAGAGTAATTAATTGATTAAGAATGCTGTCATGCCAGCTCATTGGATCACGCGAACCACACACACACACGTCCTAGTTGCCAAAAGCAAGCTGCACATGGATGTCCAAAACCTGCCACGTGTGTCCAAAACTTTAAGGCCTTCCTAGCGGGCTATTTTCTGGCAACTTCTCCCCTTGATTACTCTCTCTCTATGGTATGCTATCTCTGGCAACTTTTCCCCTTGATTATTCCAATGTGCATTCCCATTTGACGCTCTTTCATTATCTTTTATTTAAATTTGGATTTTAAAACAATATTTATCAAGATTTATTCTTTAAAATGCAATACATACGGCACCCCCAAAGTTGTAAAAACTTTAATTATAGCCCTTGAAGTTTTAGTTATTTCATAATAGTCATGCATCTAGCTCCTCTAAAAATAAAATAGTTTTTATGATGACATCCCCTTTGGATCTTCTAGTCCCGCCCTCGTAGATGGATATCCTTGGAATCGTTTGAAAAATAAACTTTATAATTAATTAAAGAATAAATTGACCCAGGAACAACTCTAGTTATAAAATTGCTCACCTCGAGTTGTAAAAAATAATAAAAAGAAGGAGAACAGTAAAAGAGAAGGAACACCAACCAGAGTGAATGCTCGTGAGGCAGCCCCGTCGTCTTGCTGGCTGCCACCTGCTAAGAACTCTTTGCTGTCCTTGCCGCCTTGTGGCCCACGTCCCCCATTGCTGGCGAATTCTATCTTCTTTGTAGCTAGTGCTGGTCCAGCTGTTCATGCCTCTTCGAATGCACGGTGTTTATGAAAGAAAAATCATGGGATTTTCATCCACCTAGCTAGCTTCAATGCATTCATCATGTGAAACTGTGGAATTTGTTGTTCTTCTGCTTGAAAAAATCTTACAACACAGGAGACGAAATTTGAATTCAGCTAGCACGATTTCTCCTGCCCTTTGAATGCTAAGGTCGGTGCAATTACATCAGCTTAGTGTACTCTTGTTTCTTTCCCCTTGGCTTGTGATTTACCCATGACGGCTTGGTTTGGTTTCCTGGCCGCGTGTCTGTGTTTTTTTTCATAAAAAAATTCTTCTAACTATTTTTTTTTTTATTTTTTTATCTCGTATTAAAAATAAATTTTCATAAATAAATATATATTATTTTAATGTATTTTTAAATGAAAATCACTTTAAAATATAATGTCAAACATTACCTTAAAAGGCAAGCAACTAGAGTGGTGATCTTAAAATACAAGTGTTTTAATTTTTTAAATTACTTTTCATTAAAAAAAATCATCAAATTAAAATCTTTTTAAGTGTTAATATGTTTTTAATTAAAAAATATCTTTAAAAATAAATTCGTGTAGAAACACTTACTACAACTATTATTTTAATACATGAGATCAATATAAAAAGCCTATCATTAAAATTCTATAAAAAAATATTGAATTTTAATTAACGGGTAAGTTGGTCCAAAAAAAAAGAAGAAAAAAAAAAAAACAGTTTCAAATTGAGGCGGCTCAGATTCGGGCTGAAATATTCGAATGTTTATCAATTTACTATTTGACCATTGTCTAACTGTTTATTCCTTTACCGGGCTTCGCTATCCTGGGCTGTCCAGAAGCATAGTTGGGCCTCAAGCCCAAATAAGAAATTAGATTGTCGTCTCTGGGTCTTGCTTAAAATTCAAGTGAGAATAAATAATTCCCTTGGATGATTAATTAATTAATCAAATATAAAAAAATCAAATCAATGACAGGTGATAAGGAAACCTAAACATGCAATAAATCTATATTACTTTTTTTTTTAATTGTGAGGCTGAATACACTACTTGAATTTATACTTTTATTTGCTACTTAAAATCCAAGATTTAGAGTTTTTTTTAGTATTACAATAGACTTGAAAATATATTCACCACTCCATCTACTCACCATTAACGTCAAGTAAATTATTCCATTAAATTTGCACATAATTTTCATGTATTTATTAATTCCCCCTAAAAAAATAACAGTGAAAAAAAAAACAAATATCAAATACTTGCGCTTCAAGTGTATTTGAAAGTGTGGTTATGGTTGTTGTTACTTTTCAAAGTATTTTTTACTCGGAAATGTATTAAAATAATATATTTTTTTATTTTTTAAAAATTATTTTTAACATTAACACATTAAAAATGATCTGAAAATACTAAAAAAATATTAATTTGAAGTAAAGAAAAAAATAATTTTTTTTAAATTTTTTCAAAAATATTTTTAAAATAAAAAAAATAACAATTGAGGAAAATGTTTATGTGCATGAATGCATAAAATTCCCCCCCGTTCAAGGCATGCATTGGCAGAGCTTGAATTGCAAACAAGGCATATTAGATATGTAAATAGTTTTTATGTAAAATATCTCATGGAAAATAAATATAGAAAAATCTAAAAAATATTTTTATAAAAGATATTTTGAATGAAACAAATGAATTATAATAAGAAAAAAAAGCGAGTCAACGAGGAAATAAGAAAAAGTGTAGAAGAAAAGTGTGCAAAAGAGAGGGTGGTGTGGGGAAGGTCTTTCTGCAGGAGAAATGCTGTACAGGGAAAAGCATACGCGCGATGCAATTGGATTTACATGAAATTATTAATTTTTTAATTAGGTAAGGTTCTTATGTAATTACATTATTTTTTTAATGATATTCCAACAAACCTCTTTTGTTTTACATGAAATTATTATTTTTTTAATATATATTGTAAAGTAATCTCAAAAGGTTACTTCATGGAACCAGACTGTATACTTCCTTTCTTAACATCGTAAATATGGATAATAATTTAATTTGAATTCAATTAATATCGTCTTTATTGGTATAAATAATACAGATGTAATATAAATATTATTAAATCCAACTTTAAAATATTCATTAATAATAATACCATTATCTAAAATATTCATAATAAAAAAGTTTTTTAAAAATATATTTGTTATTTTTTTAAAATTATTAATGTATAAAAATAATTTAAAAATATTAAAATATTAATTTTAAACATTTTTTTTTAAAATTTGGCCATCGCAATTCCAAAAAAAAAAGAAGACATCTTTGTCGCATTTGCCCCTCTCCAATATCTCTCCCACTCCTGTCTGTATATGCATCATCACTAGATATAGATGTAGAGAGAGAAACAAGAAACACAGAAATAAAATACCCACCTTTTTAAGTTTTTTGCTCCAATTGTCAGAATTTCTTGATCGGAACATAATCAAGAAGAGGAAGAAAGCTTCGATCGATTCTTCCTTCCCTCCTTCAATGGCGATAACTCAGTAGTCAAATTCCGACGCTTTCTTAGGGTTTGTCGCATGCCACCTCAAATTTCATCCATTCCATATTTCTAACCCCCTTTCTCTCTTCCTCGACGGAGTTTCGCTTTCGCAGGTACTATTATTCCTCCCTTTATCCTTTTTTGTCTTTAATCTTCACGCTTTTTCGATCAGTTTTTGTTTTTTAATTGTTTTTTTTTCTTTATTTGATTGATGATTTGATAGGGTGATAATAATATGAAATATATGTGATGGTTAGGGTTAGGGCATCATCTGCTGCTCATACGGTGATGGAAGGTTCAGGGAGTATCTCTGATCCGCACAGAGGTGGAGGTGGAAATAGTAATAGCAGCAGCAGCTTGACTTCTTCTTCGAGGTGGTATGGAATGCTATCGGCTTCTAGTATTATTCAAGCGCCCATTTCTTCTTTGTTAGAGTATTCTGGTCTTTTAAGAACGACTCGTTCGAATCATCAAGAAAACGAGTCTTTGATTCCTGGTGGTCTTGGTGGAGGGGGACATGGTTCTAGTAGACTTGATGATTCGTCGGCTTCAGTGGTGCCTAATAATGGAGAGGTTTCCATTAGGATAATTGGGGCGGGAGAGCATGAGAGGGACGGTTCTGGTGGATTGGTTGTTGGGCAAGTAGGTGGGGCACAAAATGAGGTGTTGGGACAGCAGCAAATGATGAGTGCGGATGCTCTTCAGGGTGATTTGAGGAGTGATCGTGGAGGAGGAGATGCAGCTGATGGCGCTGGTGGTCAGCAGAGTTCAAGTGTGAGTGGGGATGGGGAGGCTGCAGATGAGGCTGGCGGTAATGGAAGGGATTCAACTTACCAGAGATATGATATTCAGCAAGTTGCTAGGTGGATTGAGCAAGTGCTTCCTTTTTCTTTGCTTCTATTGGTTGTCTTCATTCGCCAGCATTTGCAAGGTATTATTTGTTTATTGTTTTACTATCTTAAATCCAGTGGTTTGTTCCTTTTAGATTTCTACATTAGAATTAAGTAATGTGAAAAAGAAAACTGAACGTGAACCATGTGGGGGAATTATATTTTGGAATGGTAATTCCCACCAACTAAGTTTTTGGCAAAAGCTGGGAGCGAATGGATATTAGTTTTTTTGAACCTACAGACTTTCATTAGAGATGGGATGCAGATGAGTCAATAATTATTTTGGTGGATGAGTAGCTTGCAAATTGTTTCCTGGTCAATTAGCATGGTTTGAGCAAGTTCTCATGAAGCCAAAAAAAAAAAAAAACCACCAATGGTTTTTTTATTTTGCTTTGCTTACCATTACTTGATGGGTGTTAGTAGCTACACTTTTCATTTCATCAATTTGATTCATGACTCAACCCATTTGCACTGAATTCCTTGTTGTCTCGTTCTCACATGCTTCTTATATAATTAATAATGAGTCTTTTAACTACAGGAGAGAATTTCTGATGTGCTAACCTATTGGTAACTTACTCCTCAGATTAATCTGTTATCCATATAGAAAATAACCTCTTTTTTCATCCTTGTCATCACTGCTCTACACAAAACAGTTTCTCACACACTCTAACCAGATTTTGAAATGTAAACTTGCATATTTATGAATCTTGCTGTATGGTCAATTGGATTTGTCTGGCTTACCAAATTTTGTATATTTTTTTCTTTTCATCTCAAATTTCTTTTTCCTATTGGGCCTGGTACTTTGTATGCGGAATAGGCCATTTGCTGTTTTGCGGTGATGATTGGATTAGTTAGTTGATCCCATCCATTATCTGGTGTTAACCAAATGGAGAATCATAGGAGTTCATTGTGAGAGGAGAGAAGAGATCAGAAGGAAAGAGGATTGGAGAAGGGAAGAACAGCTGATATAAGGACTAGGAGTGAAAGGAAGAGAATCAAATGCTGAAATATGGTGGACAGGAAGAAAGAGATCTTAAAAATCAACCTTCTTAACATGAGCTTTTAATTTTCCATTCAATGGAGCTGGATTGAATTCTATTTCTATGATTATTTGGTGGATTCTTCTTGGGTTGGTACTGTCTGGTTTTCATTAACATTATTTTGAGAAAGCCTATTCTCTTAACTGGAGAGGTGGCAAGGCTGAATAGGAAAGGGGCCGACTGATGAGTGCCTTTTAAGCTTTTTTCTAAAGGCTCTCATGTGAAGCTAACATGGCTGGCTACATACAAGTATAGCCAAATCAAGATGAGACGAGACGGACGGTCAGAGGCCGCCGCGGGACTACCATAGGAAAGCAAAGCCCGCCCCCGCTAGCTAACATAGAAAGATATTCCCAGATAACAGTAGTCTGTCTCTATGTGAATCTCTTCCCGACCAGGCCAGGCCGAATCGGGCCACCACGTCGGGATGGGAATGGCTCAGCCCACATGCATCATTTGATGAAAGCACTCCAGTCGCCTCCTCGAAGTGGCTTGTCAACCATCTTTTCAAAGCACAGAACAGAAGGACAGGGATAGTTCCTAGGAAGCAAAAAGCTGCATTCGATGTCGCAAACCACATTTTGTTTTAATCTAATTACATCTCAATCCTCTTCAACTGAACTCTTTGATATCTCTTGTTTCGTGCTTCTCATGTATTGAGACTGAATCTTTTAACTAGAGAAGAAATGTCTATGGTGCTCGCTTTCTAGTTTGTTACACTTCACAGTAATCCAATGTCCATGTATAAAATAACAATCTTTTCAATTCCTGTCACCCCTGATATCCTTAACAACAGTTGCACATGCACCCCCACCCTGTGTGTAAATGCATGTATTTTAATATTGGTCTTATTTTTTGACCTCATTCTATTCCTTTCATCTCAATTGTCACTGCCCATTTTTTCTCTAACTGTTGCTTGTACTTGTAGCTAAGCCAGTGCTTAGTTGTTTTAAGATCATTAGATTAGGCAGTAACCAAATGAAGAGTTATAGAATGTCAGACAAGAGGAGCAGAAAATTGAAAGGAAAGAGGACAGGACTCAAAATCCAGGGATTTAAAATTAGAGAAAGGGATTTAACACTTAAACTATGGTTTATAGACAGAGTGTTCTTGAGATATAAACGTTCTTTAATTGAGGGTATATAAGCTTAATTCCTAACTACTAGACACTATAAAAGACACTTGAAAATGTTATCCGTTCATTGCTGGGTTCAATAATAAGTTTAAATTTGCAAGATATTTTTTCATGATTTCTAATGGTAGAAAAAAGGAAAACATCTTTTCCATGCACAATAGATTAAAAACAAAGAATATTGATAGATCTTCTGCTTTCTTTTCTTCTTCCATCTCTTCTCCTTTTTTTTTTTCCTTTCTGTCCCTGACTTCTATGCCTTCTTGAAATCAGTCCTCTTATCTGCAGAGGTATGATTTAGTGTGATGTTGGTATATTATAGTTTGGTGTTGTTCTTTAATTACATCACTAGTTGTTGTTTCTGGCTTTTTTCAAGGAAAAAAAATAAAATTACAGAAGTTTGAGCATGTTGAATTCTGGCCTTCTTTCCCTGAAAGTTTTTATTTCTTATTTTAAAATTTTAAAATTTTGTGACATTGCTCTTTATACAAGGAATTGCAGGTTTCTTTGTTACAATTGGAATTGCTGTTGTCATGTTCAAGTCTAATGATATTCTACGAAAACAAACAGCTCTGAAGGTATCTGAGTTTTTTCTATGTGGACTTGTGCTTAGTGAGAATTTGAGCATTTTTAGTCGGATTAGATTATGATTTTTGAGCTGACCGTTGGTCTCTGCAGGGAGAGAGGAAAATCTCTGTGCTGGTTGGCATCTCACTCGCATTCATGGTCCATGTGGTTGCTGTTTACTGGTGGTATCAAAATGATGATCTTCTGTACCCATTAATCATGCTTCCTCCCAAGTCTATTCCTCCTTTCTGGCATGCTATTTTCATCATCATGGTGAATGGTATGTTTACTGTTTGCAAGTTATTGACATATATCTCTACTTCTGATCGACTGAAGATGCACTTTATTTAAAAAAAAAATCTTTAATGATGGTACTTAGTCATACTGCATGCATTGTTAAGTTTTGCATGGAATATGCAGAAAAACACATGCATGCAGAGGAACTCTCTCGGATTTAGGAATATCAATTATTTTTATGACTTCCTTAAAAGTTATTTCCCCTTAATTAAGTACAGTTCCTTTTATGTTCTTGTAAGCGGATGGGATGTTTTGAACCTTTAAGCCACCACTTGTTTATTATTTTTCTGTTTTAAGAGGGTTCTTATTGTTGTTCTTTTCCAGATACTTTGGTCCGACAAGCAGCAATGGGATTCAAATGTGTTCTGTTAATTTATTACAAGAACAGTAGAGGCCGAAATTACCGCAGGCAGGTGAGATATTATGTAGCAAGCATGTGTAGTTCTATTTGGGTTTTGTCGTTATGATTTGTTCTAAAAAGGATCTGAAAAACGAAGCTGGTTGGGGTTGGCTCCTGTCCACTAATCAGATGAAGATCTCAAT
This sequence comes from Populus simonii, assembly GCA_007827005.2. NCBI lineage: Eukaryota > Viridiplantae > Streptophyta > Magnoliopsida > Malpighiales > Salicaceae > Populus > Populus simonii. The sequence continues at coordinate 281,423 of CM017479.2, read as the reverse complement.
CAACTCTCTCCATCATTCTATTCAAGTTTTAGGCCTATATTTGTACATTTATTATGTTCCCTTAGTTTCTGACCATGGTAAGTTTTTCTTTCTAGGGTCAAATGCTTACTTTGGTTGAGTATCCTGATTCTGCTGTACCGTGCCTTGTTGCCTGCACCAGTCTGGTACCGTTTCTTTTTAAACAAAGAATATGGGAGCCTCTTTTCGTCACTAATGACTGGGTTGTATCTAACTTTCAAGCTCACTTCTTTTGTTGAGAAGGTATGCTGTTTTGTGATTTATTCTTTTTGTTTCCTACATCTGTTTGCCTCTCTTTTTGCATACATCAGGTTATGCAATTATTGAGCTTGTGTTATCATTTCTTTGACTGCTTTCATATTGGTTGGTGTATTGCAGGTGCAATCCTTCTTTTCTGCTTTGAAGGCGCTATCACGTAAAGAGGTGCACTATGGGGCACATGCAACATCAGAGCAGGTACTGTTGATTTCTCTTTTCTCTTAGATTAGGGCCATGTTTAGAACATTGTGGACATGTCCACGTGCAAGTTTGCAGTTATTTGCTTAAACTTTCTTTTCAGGTTTTCATAGGGCCCAAAGTAAATAGTCCATGCTCATTTATGGCATGATGAAATAAAGAACTCATGCTTATACTTTGGCAAAAGGTTGAAAAAAAACACAGAGCGAGCCCGTCAATAGAATGTGAATTGATGTATCGAGCCCAAGGAAAATTAACTAAGATCCTAAAAAGTCTTGTAATTTCAATTTGCCATTAATGAAAACACCACGTCAGCATTATACCACCCGCATTATTTTAATGACTCTCTCCCTATTCTCCCTCTTCCTTTGATCTGTTGTAGTTATATTGGAATCTTTTTGTATATAGTTGACTCCCATTTACTAATTATTTAATTTAAGCTAAAAATGTGAAATATGTAATATTCTCGTTCATCAAAAACCTAAGGATAGCTCGTTTATGACCTACATTTTATTATTATTTTTTGCTATTATGCTTTCGTAAAGTTATTTTGGAATTGCAGGTTTTCTTTTTATGATAATATTATTTTTAAGATCCAATGATAGCTTTCTGATGAATCATCCTATCCTTTGTGATTCATCATTTCCTCAGTTTGGCACAATGGATTTGTGATTGTTTTTTGGCATTATCAATTTAATTGCTCTTTAACTTTTTGTGCACGAATTTTTAACACACTTGTATATTATATGGTTGTCTTTTCTCTAGATTTTGTTGGTGGTTCTTGACAAGTAGATGAGATAGTTTTTCCATGCGTTTTAAGTCATCAATGCTGTAATGCAGGTCAATGCAGCAGGAGATCTGTGTGCCATATGCCAGGAAAAGATGCATGCTCCTATACTACTTCGATGCAAACACATCTTTTGTGAGGATTGTGTATCAGAATGGTTAGTTTGTATGACCCAATACTACTAGCAATCTATATTCTGTTAGCTGTTGAACATAATCTGCTTTTACTGAAACCGACTAGCCAACTGCTGTTAATTCATTTGTTTTTTAGCTGAACTTTTATACGTGTTTAATCTGAACCGAGTCTGTTTTCAGGTTTGAGAGGGAAAGGACATGCCCCTTGTGCAGGGCTTTGGTCAAACCTGCAGATCTCAGATCATTTGGTGATGGTTCAACTAGTTTATTATTCCAGATATTCTAAAAGCGTCTACTGTAGAAACCAGGAGTTTTGCTGCTTGGGAGCTCCACACACATACCCATAGCTGCCTTTTTCTGATCATCATCTCACCTATACACGTATACGTGGCTGTTTTTGGCTCTGGCTTGTTCATTAGTTAGTTAACCAAGAAAAATCAAACTGAAGAAAGTAGGTGGAACTTGAATTGGCTGTCCATTCGACTGTGTGTCGTGAAAGGATGAGTGTATCAAATGGCCTTGAAGACCCAGTTCCTCAAATGACTAACAATATATGTATCATCCTCATTTGCCTTGAATGGAAATTTTCTTTCATTTTTTTGTCTTAAAACTGTACATGCTTCTATTCTCAAGGAATGAATGAATGCCTTTGCAATTTGGAGTGCTTGAGCTTATTTGTAAACATAGCAACCTGGTTGGTTGAAGTTTTTAACTTTCTGCTTTGTGTTAGTGGTTTAAGTTGGCATTGCACCATCTCTAACCCGTCCTCTGCCAATCAGCAGTCCTGAGTCCTGACTCTATGCAGGACGTGAATTTAGAATCCCCCCACCCCCTTTAATGGAGAATCCGCTTCTCCACTTTCATGGCTGAATAAGCCGCCTTGCAGCCTGCTGGTCTGGCAAGATTGAATCCCTCTGTGACTGGTGCATGCTGGCATGCCCCTTGGGGGATGAATTATGAAAGGAGTCTTGAGTGTAAACTAGTTGGAAATGGGGTGCCAAACAGCTCTTCATGAACTGGTATTAGAAGTCAAGTTTTGGTTGGTGCTAAACGCGACAAAAAATTCCGAGGATGATAAGAAAATAAGGTAGGTGGGTGTTTGCAAGGTGATTTCAATGGCTTTATGCAAGGCAATCCATGAAGCTGTTCCAACACTGTCAAAAGTAGTTATATTTTGCTACCAATATAGCGTGTAAAAGAGTTGTTTTATCGACATTTGATTGCAGAAGAAAACAAGGATGTTTTGTGATTTCAAACTATACAGATGAGTTGATGATGGGCCAAATGATGCACAACGATTTATTTATTAGATCAAACAATGTTATATGAGAAAGGAAAATCAGACTTTATTTGATAACAAATACACAACTGCATACACAATTTCATGCACAAAACAATAAAGAATGATGCCCAAGAAAGAAAAAATCTCCCCAAAACCTTGGCTTTAACCAGTCACATAACCAAGAAAAAACGAAAAAAACCAGCCTTGGACAAAACTATTGATGCCAGAGATGGATAGGACTACTTGTTTACGCCAGGTGATACCGATGAGGATGTTTTTTCCTTTTCCTCCTTGTGTATTGGAATTGGAGACTTTGGAGTGCATTTCTCATCTGCTTGCTTGCTTGCAGGGATATGTTTTGCCTCTTCTTTTTCCTTACGGACAGGCATACCTGCACCTGGGGGGGCATCTCTTCCTGCATCTTCTTCTACTTCCTTGAGTGCAGGTGCACCTGCACTTGGGGGGGCATCACTTTCTGAAACCTCCTGTGTTTCTGGTGGTAGGTCAGGGACAGGATGGATTTCCTTCTCAAATAGTGAACGTAATGTGGTCTCAGAAGGTGAGGTGGAGGAGGGTGGAGAAACAGAAAGCATCCTCGTAAAGGGATAAACTTCTGTGACTTCTTCACTGCCTTCGTCCAAATAAACAACATCCTGCATTGTAAGTTGGTGGTATTCAACAATTTCTCTCAGAAAGCGGTTCTCACGAGCATAAACCAGAATTGTCATGTGCTAGACGGGCCTTCTCAGCCAAAAGTGTCTCCAATTGAAGGCGGATCTGCCACATCAGAAATCTCAGTTAGATTATTACAGTTCTCGAAGCATAGTCGTACAAGCACCCTACAGAAATAGAAAGCTATGCTTGACGATATGAAGATCAACATTGCAGATGAAACATGAATTACGAAATTAGGACGAACAGCACATATTGGTCTTATATAGAGAATCTCGTCAGAGGAGAGTGCAAACTAGTAGAAGAAAGCATTACCAGATCATCATCGTCAGCAGTGCTGCCCTTTTCACAGCTCTCCCGAAGGATCTTATTCTCTTCTTCAAGCTGTGAACATCTTTGTTTAGCAAAAGCCAGGTCTGCTTTAACTGTTTTCAGTTCCCGCAGAAGAAGTTTTGCTTTGGCAGCAGTAGCCATTGCAACCTGTGAACAAAAGCAAAGGCTAATCATGCATTTCACCAGCTACGAGATTGAAACTAGGCTCACAACTTTGTCTTTTGATGAAGCTAATAATTTCAAATCAATGCTGACCATAAGATTCATATCCTATTTTTAACATTTGATGTAATTATTCTGAAGTTGCTGCAAAGTGAGTCAATTCAAAGCCATTACTTACTGGAAGCTTTAATCTTGTTCAAAGCACAGGCTAAAACTAAGTCACCAAATGAAACAAGAAAGAAATTCACACTTTTCCCACAGCCGCGATAATTTATCTTGTATCTAGAGACCTCCATATTTGGTGACATGCTGCTTAGTAGTTTAAATTAATTTAATTGAGAACTTAAATCTTATTTGATTTCCAAATTAAAGAATTTAAAACATTTCCAGATGAACCAGTGACCCTCAAATACAAAGTTGCCACCTTACGTCGCGAGATGCCTTCAATTGATTTTCATGGTTCAGTGGCTGTGTAGGCTGTTGCATCCATGAAGTATTTTCACCAGGACCTTGATTATGTGCCTCAGAACCTTTTCGCCTGATTTGCAGTTTGCGAGTTTCTTGGATGATATCTGCAGTCTTGTTTTCCACAATAGTGCGACCTTCCTGGAAAAGCAACCAGAGATATCGAAGCAAGAAAATATAATTTCTAGACTTGGTGAATTTTAAATGTATGACTGTTTTATTCCAAATATGTAGCCCTGCAAATGCACTTTGTTAGCATCATTGTCACTTATTTTCATCAATTCTTCTGTAACCTCCCTAATCGATTCAGTGTTTCGTAAAAGAAGCAGGAAAAAAAAATACCAGATCAATTCAAATTCTCCATACAGAAAACCTGATCTCTAATAACCAACTTTGAATTTAGTTGTTCACTGTTGTATTTAATAGAGCTTTATATCCACTGCCATAATTCTCAGCAATAGAAAATGGAACTAAAACAACAGCAGTCAAGTTGGAGGACTGTCCTCAGGATAAAAGTGGTAGAAAGTAGGGAAAGAAAAAACCCTTTTGATGCGTTGCGTATACCTTTACAAGTTAACAAGCTGGCTACATTTAGCAATCCTTGCCTTGCTCAGGTGATAGATATGAAATCATGAGCTCATCAAGTCGGATCAGGAATAACAACAAGTTAAACAGTAAAAGTACAATGGATAATTTGCCTAGAGTTGCAGAGGAAGCAAAACATCTTACCTCGAAAGCCTTTTCAAAGGTATCACCAATTTGATTAAGGGAAGAAGTAATCTTATCCAAGCCCTTTCGTAGTGTAGGATTATCCATTTTCCTAAAGCCCTCAGGTGTACGGTATGAATACTGTCAAAGAAACAAAAATATTACAACAATCATTTGATCACCATTGCTCATTTATTTCCTGATTTTCTTCACTGAAATAAGTGAGACTCAAATGTTAAGTTGGTAAATCACCTGACCACTTGCAGAGGTATCTGGCATCTGGAACCTGGATCTTGCTGGTGTTTCAAATTGTTGAGACAAATTATCTTCCTCGATAATTGCTTTTGCTTTCTGAGCAAGAACACCCCCAAAAACCCTTCGACCCATTTGTTCCCAGTTTGTCTTCATATGCATCGAACACCTAATGTTCAGGCATCATACCCTCATCAAATTTACAGGGTAAGAATAACGTGGAATACATCTATTAATGCAATGACATGCAAGCCAATCTGTCATCTTCTTACAGCAACCATTACCAATCATGCCAACAAATGGCAAGGGCATCAGTCCAGTCATAAAAGACCCAAAGATTTAGGCTCTTGAGATATGAGATCTAATTTGGAGTCCCCTATTATCTAACTAAAAACAAGTATATATTATCGATTCATGAATTTTTGCCAAACCAAGAGAGGAAAAGCATAGAGACTATAAGCATATAAAATTTATTGAATCCTACCAGAAACAATACTATATATATATATATATATATATATATATATATATATATTATCATCTATGCTTCTAATGTTATCGAATACATCACAAAATGAAAGATCAATAAAACTGAAGCAGTGATCGGAACCAATTTTTTATGTAGTCATGACATGAAAGTGGATTAATAAGATCAATTTAAAGATGCAGACAAGATGAGATCCATTTTCATTTTTGGCAGAGAAAACAAATCCTAAATGTAGCAGAAACCGGAGAAGTAAAAAGGTTCTTAATAGAAAAAAGACGTAAAGTAGACCTCAGATCTCTGAGAGATAGAGCCACCAGCATATGCAGAAGAAAGGGATGATTCACGATGAGCAGCAGATGCCCTAATAGCCTGAGCAGCCAGAGATGGGGATGAAGAAGATGTTGTAAACAATGTGTCATCGTTATTATTACTATTTTTGTTGATGTTATCATGGTGGTGGTCATGTTCTGGTGGGCGATAAATCTCTTCTTTGAACGTTGATGCCCTACTGATTCCTTGTCTTCTCCTATATGCCATTTCTTTTTATCAATAATAACTTGTTCTTGGCCGTTACAGCCACCGGCAGCCGCCACGATGACAAAGTGGAGGTGGTGATCACGGAAGAGGAAGATCACCACAGCCCATAACCGTCTCTCTGTTTTTGGATTTGTCTAACGAACTTTTACTTTGTATTTTTTTGGTTTTGTACCACAAAAACAAGACATAATTTATTACCATGAGGAATGCTAATGTGACAACACTTGCATGCCTTTTAAGATAACTTGCACCCTTTGATTTTTCATGTTTTTGTGATCCAATGGTCTGCATTGACTGGGAGTTGTGCCCCTTCCAAATATACTATTACTGGGTGCCTTGCTTCTTTTTTCTGGGATAAATTGCCAAATGAGTGGTTGAATTTGTGTGCGACCAAGGTTCAATTTTATATATTTTGAAAACTCAACCTGCGAGGCTTACAACTCACAAATGCATCTTCTACCTTTGCATATGCAAGACAACTCACATATGTTCGAAGAAACAAGTCCGACTGTATGTCTGTCCCTGTCCACCAGGACATCTTTCCAGTTATGGGATCCTTTATTTTATCATCATTGAATCAGTCTCACCAATCCCATTTCTTCTCTTTACACTTGGTTTATGCAAAAAAGAAAGCCTTTTTATTGTAAAAGTTTCTAGTCCAGATAGTTCATTGAATAGTAAGTTAGCAACCCTTTTAATTGATACGTGGTCTAGACTCTAGAGCCCCATGATTTGATGGAGTCTTCGATAAGGAAGATTTTCTCAAGATCTTTACCTTGTCATTGATTAATACAAGTTCGAACCAAGATTGAAATGAAGGCTTGCTTGATAAATGATGGGATTGGCATAACATCTTTCTCAAAAAAAATTGTTTAATCATAGTTAATTACAGAACAATTCCTAGGAGGCTGCAATCATTGACTGCTTTTACAACGAAAGGCTTTTTCTTTGATGCAATGCATTAGCAATATATGTACATGTTGTCAAACATGTCTCCTACCAATGAGTTCTTCATGTTAAATTACATTATGTTACAGCTGAAGAGCCAAGTTAGCATGCTGAGTATTCAAAGAGGAATGTGGTCGGCTATCATTGTAAGTCTCGCCTGTTCTGTTTGGAAAAGGTCCCTGCATACCCGAACCATGCTGTGAAAATCTATTCTGCCCCAGAGAATTTATCTGGTCAAGCCGTGTCTTTAAAAATGGCAGATCAAAGATGAAATGACCAGAAACAGGTGTAGGTTGTTCGCTTGGTTTCAAGGCAGGAATTCTCTCAGATGAACCACCAAGTCCATGACTTGGACCTTGAGTAGAAAAGGCTTGATCACCACCTCCACATTCAGTACTTAGAATACGTGTACTGCCACTACGTGTATTGCCCATATTTCGATTAAAACTTGACATGCCTGTGGTTTTTAATGGCCATGAAGATGGTGAAAAACTGTAACTTTCACTCAACCTGCTTTCCAAAGCATTTGACTCAGAGTCCTTGAAACCTAAATCCAATGATTGTGGTTTGTTATCCATCTTGCTTTTCCCCATTTTCCACATTGCTGAATCGTCATCATTTATACTTAAATCAGCAGTTAAAAGATTCAGATCTCTAGCATCAGTGACATATGAATGTGAACCTTGTTGAAGGCCTCTGTTTTGGCTTTGGTGAGGCTTTTCATTCTTTGAGACATTGGCAACATCCATTTCATTAGCAAACGAAACTTCACTTTTAATGGCGCCAAAGATACTGTAACAATTATGGTTTGGCGCAACTTCACTTGAAGTTCCATGCAAGCTCAATTTGTTACCAGCATAAGCTCTGCCTCCTTTATCGGCATCAAACATGTCTATTCTTTCACCCTGGCTTATATTTTGGCAGGCAGCAGAGGGTGGAACATCAAAAGTTGGTGGATACTGAGCAGAGGCTGATGCTGCAAAATTTTGACAGTTTGGAGCCTGGAGCCAAAAGTTTGAACCTGGAGTTGAAAAATTGGCAGCAGTGTTCAACCATCCATTTAACTTGCGTCTAGCAACCATTTGGGCAGTTGGCCCTAAGTCCTTAACAAACAACAGTAAGCTTTTGCTGTAGGAAGTATCCTGCTGATTCACCTACATCAAGCGAGAAACACCATGTCATTAACCATCTGAAAGCTAGTAATCCGTGGTATCAGGAAGCATAGAAAGAAAACAGAAAACTCTCTTGGGTTAGTCACTTACATGCACTAGTGGCTTTGAATTACTATAAATTGATGAAGTAATTGGATAGTTCTCATTGAGGTAGGACATCCATGGTTTATATGTAGAACGCCTATCTGTTTCATCAGAAGATCTTTTACTGTCTCCAGAACCTGTTGAAGAAAAGCTAATTAAAAAATGTTATGAAATTTGTAAAATTATACTTCATGGTGATAAAAAAAAAAATCTGCTTCTCTGTTTCCCTATTGTTGGAACAAATGGCTTCATGCATTTGTGTACAATCTACATTGAAGCACCTCACAGACTAGGGGTATGAATATTCTTGAGTTTGAAACCTTCAGAATTGCGTAATCTAAACAACCAGTTGTGTAGTGGGAACATTCTAGCCTTTTTCCATGGGGAGCAGATCCGATTATGACCTCATGTCAAAGGGATAAAATCATAACCTAGCGAATCTTTTGGATTTAAATGCAAGTGTACGACAAACCACACATGGAAAGCTCCTTATGGACAGAGAGTTTCTATCCTTTAAAGATACAGATTCCAAACATCGACAAATCACAGATGGAGAGCTCCTTAGATTCGTTTTCAAAGCAATTCCTTAAATTTCTAGGTCAACACTTTGACATCTTCTGTGCATGTTGGGTCTGCCCTTCCCTAAAATGAGTCCTTGAGGAATTTGATTTTGAGAGGGTCAGAACAGAATTCACGTCTTACCAAAAAATAATCTGTCGTCTGTTGCATCAGAATGAGTTGTAATACCCAAACATCCAGAGTTCAATCGGATTGCTCTTTTCAGACTTGATGAACAACTTGTTAAACATGGGGTGGGTTTTGGAGATAAATGGACAGCTGTATTGCTTGATTTTGAACTCGTCACAACCTTAGGAGATGAGCTATAATTTGAACCCCTGGCTTCATGTTGGGGCCTTCTACCATTTCTCCTTCTCGTCCCCAAGAATTCCAGTTCAAAATTCTCGGGATCAGTTCTAAGAACATGGAAAACCTTCTTTGCTAATTCATCTATGGCACGAGCCTGTAAAAACCAACCTTCGACATTCAATTGAAGTGAAAATTTCATAATTCATCTAAGCAGAATATTCTTTGAATATGATTCAGTTCTTTGACAGGAAATCAATATCATACCTGTCTGAAATAAATGGTGGAAGAGGAATTAAAGTGCATTGCATTTCCAGATATTAGAAACACATCATGCTGCATAACAGTAAAATTTAGTTATCAGAAAAAAAAAGAAAAAAAAAACCAGAAGTTTCTTGTTCAGAAGATACATGTTTCACACATCAACCTCGTAAAACAAATGTACATTTAAAACCATAAATAGAGAGCTAATACTTGATGAATGAGCAAACCTCAAATTGTTCAAGACTTTTATACATTCCCTCATGTAGTTTAGCCCTCATGGTGCCGAAATCCATAGGCTCTTTAATGATTTCATAGTACTCCTCAACCTTATCAGCAGTAATTCCATAAATAAAATGGACAAGAAAGGACAAATTCATGGTATGAAAAGAAACTTCTGGCCAAATACCAACCTCATTTGGGTCAACTGGTTCTGCAAATATTTCATGGGTATCTCTCCTAAGACAGAAAATAAGAAACAAATGTCAGAACAAGAAAGAAAACCATTTTCAACCAGCGATAGACACTCCACAGTAAGAACCTCAGCAGCTGTGTCATTTCCCCGGTTGCAAAACACAAAGTTATAATTGGGAATTTAATAATGATCTTAAATACTTAATGCATACAAGAATTCCTCAGTATCTCAAATGATATAAAAACATTTGAGAAAATATCCACCTCTGTAATATGTCAATGATATGCTCAAGTATGCGTTTTTCTGGCACCCATGATGTACATGGCGAACTAGATGGTTGATCTGATGCAGGAGAAAAACTAGAGTCACAAACAGAGAAACTTGAAGATCTAATTTACAAAATTAATTAAAAAACATGAAGATCACCTGGAGAATCAGCTTGTCCTTTCTGTTTTGGGCTATCTTTATTCTGCAAAATGGGTTCATCTGGTCCAAAAGGGAATGTGATGTTAGTGTAAATGAAACTTTAAAGCAGCAGGCACTTTGCAACAACATTTTAACGAAACCAAAAGGCTTACCACTACTGATTGGATGATCTTCGTAACTTATTTCTCTGTCATCCGATACATCACTTGACCTGGGCTCCTGAAACCAAACTCAGGGAACAATGAATACTTTATATCAATCTATACAACCTCTAGAGCCATGAGGAGAGACCAAGAGGCAACAATCAAGCACCTCATGACAATCACAAAGTACTGTTTAGTTACTAGCACTCTATAGAAACAGGTTTTGCATATCATGGTAAAGTAGCAGGCTTTTTTAAAATTTGAATACAACATAATTCATATGCTGAAGGTAAGAATGCAGTAGAAAGAGAAGAAAAAATTCTGAGGGAGCCCCACTGCCTTAAGAATTACAATAAAAGCAACAAAGATAGTAATGATCAAGTAAAACCCATATGCTGTATTTGAGCTGAAATGTTGGGTGGGGTCAATCAACTGCTACTTCCAATAGCACAACACAGATTCTTCTCATGAATTTATGTAGTCATCAACTTTCACCCATACAGGAGCCCTCTTTAAAACGCCCCAGCAACTTAGAAGTTAGATCCCAAATAAAAGAACACTTGGGCATGACCAACTCAATTATAGTGAGCAAGAAACCAGCAAAAATACTCATCATTGCAGATAATTAGCTCCATAAAACAAAGAATTTGATGAAAATGATAGTTGTTACCTCACCCCTCCACCAACCCCGAGTAAGTAAATAGATGGATAGATAACAAAAATAGAAGGGAGGCAAAGAATAAAAAACCTGTTGAGAATTGGGAGCAGAAGCCACATCTTGAGGAGGTTTAAGCTTCCTCTTTTTCTTAGCCCTTGTCGTACAGGCTGGACCCTCAGTTTGGTTCTCCTTTTGCTGGTCTAACTCCTTGTCTTGTACCTCGGCAGCAGTGCTGGTACTAGTGCTAGTAATGCTCCTAGTAAGCCTAGTTTTTTTAGCAACAGTGGTCCTCCTTGGTGGCTGAGCCTTCCACAAATCCAAAGCAGATATCCTAGGACTCCTTCTGTCTCCCTCTCTCAGCATTCTCCCCCTCTTCATTTTTGTACTTTCCTAGCCAACAAAACCAAAAGAGAAACAAACCCACATTGTCAATTTTGTAACTTTGTGTTTACTCATTTCAAAGAAGACAAACTTTACACTCAAATAATCACAAAAACCCACCTCAAGTTCGACAAGAACAACAACCCAGGTTTCTTTTTCCCCCAACACAGAGCTTTATAGAAAGAGACGCAGGTGGTGATGAGACAGTGAGCAGTGAGAATGGTAAAGAGGGTGGTGCATAGAAGAAGTACAGCTAGGAGGAAGCAAATGGGGTGTAGTTTTTTCCATTTTAGTGAGAGATATGCAAAATTTTCAACCAAGGAAAATGCTTAAAAACCCCATTAATTGATTTGATTGCTGTTACTATTTGCTGCTGGTTGTTAAAAATGAAATCCTTTGTTTACAAAATAAAAGAGTGGTATTTGGCAGGTGATTACAGGATGCTCCTGCCATCAAAGAGGACTGACACACAGGATAAATAATTCAATATCTTTTAAATATAATAATAAAAATAATAATTGAAATGAAGGGTTTTTTGAAAGCTTCTGCCCTGTAATGAACAGAAAGAGAGAGAGACAGAGAGTGTGGGGTTCCACAGACCGCAACCAGACAAGAAACGAATCAGCTAAAAAGAGACTCTTCCCATAAATCGTTTTCCTTTATTTATTTATTTTATTACTTGAAATAATAGTTTCTTTTTAATTCTTTTTTTTTTTTTTTTTTTGCCGTCGACGCTTGATAGTCCATGGGCCGAGTCTGTTGTCACATCCTGACCACTTCGACCTTTCAGGCCCATGCTTTTTATGGAATAAAAAACTTTCAACTTATTTTTCACATTGAAAAAAATAATAATAACGAATTGGTAGAAAATATAAGATTTTACGAATAAAAATTTATTATTATTGTTTGCGGCAAAATTTAAATCCCCCCCTTGCTTTTCATTTTGGTTAATTTTCTCTTTAATTGAGAAATATTTTACAAGTAAATTATAAGAATAAACTTTTATTATTATTATTTGCAGCAAAATTATTACGAATGTTGTAGTTATGTGTGTGTAAATTTCTTGGTTGGAAGGATTGGGGAGGGGAAGCTTTGGCCATTAAAACAACAAAATAATTTTTTTTTACATTTAATGAAAACAATTGCATTTACTATTTTCCATCTTCATGCTTCATAGGATACATTCACTATGTGAAAGCTAGTTTAATGTTTGGTTTCTTTCTTTTTTTAAGATATCCTCCGAACCCTGATATTTGAGATATTTAATTAATTTTATAGTTTGGACAATTTAATTCATCCATTATTAGCGAGGTGGCTGATAGATCATGCTTGATATTTGTAAAACTATAGAAGGTTCTTTTTATGTATTTGAGAATTCTTTGATAATTAAACAAGTATTATTTGAAAGAAAAAACAGTTATAATTTATATAAAAAAAATCTTAAAATAAATGAAAAATTGAAGGATATTTCCTCTTCTTTTATACCCCCGCTCTTTTATTAGAGAAAAATTGTTAAAATATCAACAAAAAAATCTTTAACTAGTAAGGAAAAAATATATTTGGCATTAAAAAAACATAGACTTAGCACCTAGCTGAGCCTATAAATGATGGGCCTAACAGCTCACGAACTCATATATATCTAGGTAGAGTTCTTTGATAGGTTCAGGGATAGTGGGCCTGACAACTTACTAAACTCACATATATTTGAACTCAACACTTCACTGAACCTAAAAATAATAAATTATTGCCCTCTTTTTTTTATTTTTTAAAGCAAATTCAAACAAAAACAATAAAATGTTGATACATCACTTGTTTGATTGTTCATCCATTTTATTTTCAAAAATATTCTATTCATATTGCCTTTATCTAAGTCATTAATCTTCTTTTTATTATTATTTTATACTTTCATTTTTAACCAATTTAAATTTATGTTTTATCCATAAAAATTGGTGTTATTATTGGAATTTTAGGCTCAAATCTCACCCATTATATATTTGCCTTTATCTAAGTTGGGGTTTTGAAATCAACCATTTTTAGTGTTGTTTGGGAATATGGTAGTTTTTGTTTTTGAATGTGTTTTAAAAATATGTTTCACTTGTTTTGATCCCTATTTTTTTAATTGTTGTTTATTTTATTTGGTATCATTTTTTTATTTTTTTTTAGATTTCATCCTCCTTGTTTTTTTTCTATTAAATTTTATCCTCAGTATTTTTTATTGAATTGGTTGAGAAGTAGACTTATTGATTGAATTTAAGTTTAAGATTTCACTTGTTACAAATTTAAGAGGTTAAGTCAGGTTAAAAGGTTCGCCGAGTTTGCTTGTTTTTTTTTAAATGATGTTTTTTTTATTTTTTTTATCTTTGTTTTGTTTTGTGTTTTGATTCTATTGGGTTAACCTTTAACGATTTCTTTTTATTTCACCCCTATCATTTTTTAATCTATAAATAATCTATCAAATTACAAATATTTTTCAAATTCACCCCCTGTGATTTTTTAATCTTTCAAATATGATTCGCATTTTTTTAATTGCAATTTATTTTGTTTGGGATCATTTTTATTTTTATTTCAAATTTCATCATCTTTGAGTTTTGCTTTGTTAAATTTATCCTCATTCTTTTTGTTGATGTTTTTTATTGTAGAATTTTTTAATTAATATTTTTATGCGATTTTATCCTCTAAAATTAAATTTATTGAGAATAAAGTTTCTTAATTGAATTTAGGTCTAGGATTTTATAAGTTATAAGTTTTAGAGATTAGACTATGTTTAGGATGTTCGCCTAGTTTTGCTTTTTTTCTTTTCTTTTTTGAGCATATTTTTCTTATATTTAATCTTTTGTTTTTGTTTTGTTTTCTTATTTTTGGGGTTTGATTCTATTAGGTTAGCCCTCTAATTTTTTTTAATTTCACTTCCTATCATTTTTAAATCTATAAATAATATATTAAATTACAAATGATTTTCAATTTCATTCCTTATGATTTTTTTTTCTTGCAAATTTAGTACTTATTTTTTTAATTGCTATTTATTTGTTTGGGATTATTTTATTTATTTATTTCAAATTTCATCATCCTTAGTTGTTTTTCTCTTAAATTTTATCATTATTTGTTTTTGTTATTTCTTTTGCAAGTCTTTTTATTAATATTTTTCAATGATATCATTCTTCAAAATTAAATTGGTTGACAATTTAACTTCTTGATTGAACCCGAATACATGATTCAACGAATTGCAAGTTTTTAAGATTATATCAGTTTACTTGGGTTTTTTTAGTTTTTTCTCCATTTTTTTAAGTTCATGTTTTTTTTGAAGTTTTACTTTTTTATTTTTTTATAGTTTTCCTTCTATAATGTTAATACTGGATTGTTTGATAATTCAGATAAGTTCATGTATTTTTTTTTGGTTAGTTTATTTATTATTATTGTTTTTTATTTAAATTGTCACTTAAATTAATGACTAGATACTTAGAATTTTTTATCTTGACACTTTTCTTACATCATTTTTTTTTTTTGATTATCGTGGGGTGTCCGGGCCAGCTTGCGCGCACCACGACTATTCCCCACGGCCCACTGAACATCCTGCAAGCCCAGTAAGCAGGTAAGGCACCGCGGGGGGTGACAGGCGTGCACATAAAGGATCGAACCCGGGACAGGAGCGGAACAAGTCACACGGTTGACCACTGAGCTAAACCCTCACACTTTTCTTACATCATTTTTGTTTTCACCTCACGTGGAGTGTAGATAACATTTCTAGAATATTCTACTATATCTTTCATTTAACTTTTTGAAAACGCGGTGTGTTTGTAAAAAATTTAATTTTTTTTTTTTGTTAAAAATTAACTTTTTTATATTTTTAGATATATTGATTTTAAAAATCAAATTTTAAAAGTGAAAAAAATATTATTTTAATACATTTTTAAATGAAAAAACACTTTAAACCACAACCGCAACCATAATCCAAAACAAGCTGTATCCATGATCAATATGGAACATGTGGAATGCTATTAGAATGACACATATAAAAAATAGTTAAAGTACCAAGATGTTGTTTGGTAATGTGGCTGCGGGTGAGGTTCACCCGCAACCACACATATAAGTGTTTGGTAAAGCAAGCAAAACTGATTTTGCTTGGTAGAACCCACTAATTTTTGCTATCCAGCCACAGGACTCGTGGGTATTTTTAAGGAACAGTGGATCCATGCTCCACTGTCGCACTGTTCAGTTTTTGTTTTTTTGAAAAACCAGTGAGAAAAGTTTAGTTTTATTTTTCGCCGAAAAATCAGTGAAGTTAATCGTGAACAATATTTTTTTTTTTTTTAAAAAAAATTAGTTTAAGGTGAATTAAATTTACTCGTACTGTAATCTCAATTTTATTCCTGATAATATTTTACCTAATTTTATTGCACGCTCAAAAAATTATGGAAACTATAGTTCTTGTCGAATGACTTTTGTACGTAATGAAATTGTAAATTTTTTTTAAAAAAATTGTGTTTTACTCGAAAAACTAGTATTTAATTGTTGGATAGATTTCATATGTAATGACATTGCACATAGTTTAATGGAATAATAAAAAAATATTTGATATCAATATTATTTATTTCATGATGTAATAACAATAGTTAAATCTACAATATTTAAATTAAAAATCATTAATATATATATCTATTAATTATTTTATAACCTCAATTTGAAAATCATTTTTTTAACCAAACACATTAAAGTACTTTTTGTTCAACCTCTATTTCAACCACAGTTTTAACCAAACATATATTTTTTCAAACCAACCTCAATTAAAGTACTTTTTATAAAACAACTTTTTTAAAACCACAACAGCAACCGCAATACCAAACACACTCTTAGACATGTTTGGAATTGTGATAGTGGTGATGATTTAAAGTATTTTTCGCTTAGAAATGCATCAAAATAAAGTTTTTTTATTTTTTAAAAATTATTTTTGGCATTTGCACATCAAAACAATCTGAAAACATAAAAAAATTATTTTAAACAAAAAAAATTAAAATTTTTGAGAATGCGATGCAACCCTAAATCAAATTTAATCAACCTGGTTGGATAATTTATAACCGATCAAACCTTGAGTAAAACACAATGTAATTTTTTTATTTCTTTTTCAAAATAACTATTTTATTTTTTTGTTAAAAAAAATATTTTAAAACCATGTCGTTTTAAGCCGAGTTGCATGACCTGTGACCCAAATCTTACGTGTTATGACAGGAATTCCGTATCATTTCATGAGAGACGAAGAATAAAAAAAATGATTGGAACTTTGGAAGGGGGACGTGAGTTTTATAGATAAGGAGAATACATCCTGAGTGCATTTTAATATTGTTTATTTCTCAATTAAGTATTTGAAGTCTTATGTTTTTCAATCAAGTACCTTCCTTTGCCTCTATGATTTATAATCAATTTTTGGGTACTAAGTAGAAATTATAATTAGTAAAAGACTTCGCTAGCGTTGCTAGATTATCAGTGGAGAGCTGGTGATACTGGGAGTTCACAAGTTCAACTCCTACCTTGGATAATGCAAAGGGCTTAGTTGTGTCGGAAAGACAATTGTCAGTAGTCAGGTGAGGGCTAGTTTGGTTGCTCTTATCATCATCAATTTTTAGTCTTCACTTCTCTGTTTAAAGACAATCCCAACACCTTCATAGGTAGTTTTACTTGTAGTTGTTGCGGTGGTTGTCTTGTCCTTTCCTGTCGGGATTTCCCATCTTGCTTGCTTCTTCTATAAAAAAGAGTCCCTGTCTTTCTGTTCGGGGTCTTCTGGATATCTTCTTCTCTTTTTGCAGCTTTCTTTTTAGATCCATTTTTGCCACTACTTGCCCCCACCCACCCACATACATAATTGCTGTGCTGTGGCGCTGTTGGATTCTTCACTTTCTTATTTGAAGACGAAATTATTCTACTTTATCTCTTGCAGTTGGGGTCGCTGCTGTCAAGTTCGATTTCTTTCCACTTTCTTGATTTCTGTGGTAATTTTCTTACAGTTTTTCTTCTTCTTTTTTTAAGCATTTCCCAGTCGTGTAGTGTTTTTTTTTCTTCAATTAATCTCGTAATTTCAGTTCGCATCCTTTATTTGTTTGCCTGTGAATTACTTACTACAGTACTGGTAATTGGAAATGAATCACTGTAAAAGAAAAAAAAAACAAGAAATTGCTGTTTATGTCCCTTAGCTAGTAGTAGTTGTAATTCATTTGATTGAAATACAAGAAGCAATCTTTATGCAATCAAAACCCACCTTGCCCTAGCTATAGCTATAGTGTTTAGGGTACAATAATCAAGCTAAAATATCTTGAGTGGTGCATATGCAAAACCCCTTTTCTTTTCTTGTTCTTTTTTTAATCTTGGCATGCTTGCTTTTGTAACTGATGAGAGAATTTGGGTTTTGCTTACTGGGTTTGGAGGCGATGTTATCAATGAGTAACTACTTTTAAGATTTCTAATTCATATGCCCTCCCTGCTCTCAGGATTCAACTCATTGCGTCTAGGGACTTGCTCCTTCTAATAGAGTTTCAGTTTAATTCAACAGATTTTATTTTTTTTATGAATGTTCAACAGATTTATACGAGTCTGTGAACAACTACTTCGCTAAACCTTTTCATATTATCCTGGTGGTGGTGGTCGTATTGTAGAGATTACTTAGCGGAAGTCAATTGAGGAAGTTTATTTTTTTTCACTGTTATTATCCTAAGATAAAGGGTGCTTAGGGGTGGTGTTGTTGTCAGGGTTTTGAAGAATAGATGGTTTTCATTGGAGTCATCTGCATGCAAGCACTCAGCCACCTTTGGGTATTTCTTTTACATGACTATTTTATCAACAAGGTGACAATAATTTTCTTTTTTTAAATTTAACGACATTATCTCTTGAGGAAAATGGTTGTGCATGGTTTTAGTTTCTTGTACAAGGTGAATTTGTTATATTTGCTTTTGATCAACATTAGCATGGAGGGGCCAAGGTGGATGGTTGATTTGGTAATCAATTCACCTATTCTTATGTTGTGGTGCAAAGACTATCTGATGTAGAACAAGCAGAGGGATTTGAAGGAAAACATAAAAAGTAAAATCAATTGCTTTTTCACTAACTTGCACTCGCGATCCTGCTTATCTCTCATGTTTTTCAATATTTTTTCTTCTACTTGGTATAGTTTCAGATGGATAGGGAGTCACAAGGAACTTTACATGATGTGCCCACATCCACTGTTCATTTCCATGTTAATGGTGGTTTCGTAGTTGGCCATTCTACCCTCCCAGCAGTATGTGCTCTGTGCCAAAGAATTATATTACCTGATAATGATGATCTTGAGATTATCAGTATATGTGGGGACTGTAGATTTTTGTTGCTTGAAGATCTTGAGAGGCCCACTCGAGACTCTCATCGGAGGAGGCGTCACAGAGGAAGAAGAACCAGGTACAGCAGTGCTGAGTTGAGTGAAAACATTTTCCCACAACAATTTTCTCATGTGATTAATTTGGCTAGGCAAAACCAGTCCACTGTTCATGGGAATGAGGATCGCTCTTTAGATGTTGATAGTTCTGCTAGGTTGTTGCAGCATACAAGCTCCCGCACGACTCCAAGTAGTTCTCGAAGATGGCAGCGTCTTTCTTCAGATTCTGAAAGTGAGGATTTTGGTAATGTGGATTCTCTTTATGGGGATAGTGAAATTAATTTCAGATCCAGTAGGTACCGGGTTTTCCATAGTGGGAGTGATGCCATTTCTTTTAGTGCGTATGGGGGGGACTCTGATGCTTCTGTGGACGGATGTAGTGTCCTGGACCCAGAAATGTTTATTCAAGCAGATGAGGGAAGCAATTTTGACAGTGATACCAACATCGATCCAATGCATGCTGGTCTCCACCAATGGAACTCTGATGACCTGGAAGAGGAGGAAGAAGAAGAAGAGGATGGTGAATGGGAAGAGGCTGATATTGAGGAAGATACAATTGAATCTGTAGAAGCAGGAGCTCGACTTCGAAATCTGTTTGTTTCAAGTCCTAGTGAAGTTAATGGCCCTGCTAGTTGGCACAGGCAGTCCCATTCACCAGAATTTGAGGACCTGAATCGGCGGAGAACCAGGCAGAGCAGACAAGCACATAACCGTGACTTCTTTGCTAACTTGGAAGAATTGGAATTACCACAGCACATATGGAATTATGAGTTGGCAGATTATGCGACAGGCTTCGGGGATTTGCTTGAAGTTCTTACTCATTCTGACATTGGAAGGAGAGGAGCACCTCCTGCAGCTCTGTCTTTTGTGAATAATCTACCACTTGTGATCATCAATGAGGAACATGAGAGGCATGATGGTGTAGCTTGTGCAATCTGCAAGGATCTTTTGCCAATCGGCACAGAAGTTAACCAACTTCCATGCCTTCACCTATATCATCCTTACTGTATATTGCCATGGCTGAGTGCACGAAATACATGTCCTCTCTGCAGGTACGAATTTCCAACTGATGATAAGGACTATGAGGAGGGTAAGCAAAACTCTAGTACCAGAATGGGGATCCATGATGTTCAGCAGCAGGAAGCTAGTGAGGACAGTTCCTCTGATGTCTCAGATGAACCTCTTGAACATGGTCAAACCGGAAGGGAACTCCTAGATGTGGGCCTGCCCTTAAGTAGTTCTGGCAGAGTGGGCAGTAGAAGGAGATGGTTTCTGCTTGCTGCTGCTCCCCTTGTTACCCTTTTGGGTATTGTCCTTGTGATGTGGTGGGACAATCCTCAAGGAAGGCGGGCAAATAGTCATGGCAACTTCCCTGAGCGAGGCTTGTATCAGATTCAAGTTTCTGGCCCTTCACAACCCAACCAAAAGGTTAATGAGAGGAGAAGATGGTGGTTTTTTTCCTGAGGTTTGGTTGAACGAGGTCATGCTGATGGCTTTCCATGCCTAATTGAAGGTGTTTAGTAAGAGTGAGATTCATTTCCGCATTGATTGATTCTAAAGTGATGTGCATGCGATTCTGAAAGTCCAGTGATGATTTGATCTTTTTAGTTGATGCTTGGGACCATGCGATACCATTCCATACATTAATGGCTTGAATTTATTGCTCCAAAATCCAAAACGAGGGCCTCACACAGCTACACTTGTTCGTGATTGGATCTCCTTTCCTCGTGTTCATTTCGTTTAGGGTTGGCGCAAGTGTTGGCATCGGGCAAGATTTTTCATGTTTTTTTGCTTATCAAAATTTTTATTTTCGTTTGGCTTGGCATCAACGAAGAAGGGGAGAAATCAACCTGAGCTGCTGAGCATCCTTTCTTTTCAAGAAAACCCTTGTCTCGTTCTCTGTCTCAAAAGTAGACTCTTTCTCGTGGTTCAAGGCATGCTGACATAAGTTTCTGCTTCACATGAGTTGGGAGTGATTCAATTTAACCTATTTTTGTACAAGGAATCCAACCTTGAGTGAGAAAATGCGCCGTGTTTTTGTTTTTGATTATTACAGACTTTATATACCGTTTGTTTTTACACAAACTGTGTCTCTGTGCATTTTAAAATTACATTTAGTTCCAAATTATTTGTGTTTTTTCTTTTAGTAGTTTTGATGTGTGATGATACAACCAATAATTTCTCATGTCCAAATATAAGCTTGAACAGATGCTCTATCTTTTAACGTCGAAATTCATGGATGCTTGTAAAATGACTCTTAACCTATAAATCTCAATTAGGATTATCCAAGATTGCGAAACCAGTCTCGTCGCCATACACTTCGATGTGGTTCTACATAACTGAATACTTACAGGAACGGAAATACAGAAAAAATTAACCAATGAGAAAAACATTAAGAACGATATGGCAGCTGATGGGTGAAAAACAGAATTAAATTGAATTTAAATGAGTATTCCGGAGCTCCTTCCTGCAGATCTTATAAACATAGGCTATGCAAACAATAGCTGCTTCCACTGAGCTTGCAGCGCAATTGGTGCAATGTCCACCGCCCTTCAAGAGGTCTCAGGCTTGAGTCTCACAAAAAGAAGAGTTGTTTCAAGTTTTTGGTCATCTACTTGGCTATTGACCTGAGTAGGCGGTAATATAAATTGCAACTGGAGATAGCTCCATGTCAGCAATGGCTTGATCAGCAGTTTCAGAAGAGTATGTTGAGATAAAGGACAATCCATCCAGCCATTGAGAAAATAGCAAAAATATGAACCCAGAATAGGACAGCAGCAGCTTCTCTTCCACATCCTCTTAGGTTGGCCACAGCACCTAGAGACAGGAAACTGATTAAGTAAAGAGACGCTTCCCTCCAATCTCATCCCATCTATAATAACATTGATTTCTAATCCCTGCTTTCAAATGAATTACTTCGGCTGTTTGACATTTTAAGGAAGGAATCTTCCATATTTTCCCTTTGGCCAATTTCTAACCCAGTTAAATACATTCTTCGTATACCAGATCAGATAAAATATCAATTGCTTTTTCTTTTTCTTTTTTTCTCTTGCATATCATGACAGTTTCAAGAAGGCCATTTAAACACTGTTCCAAATAATAAGATTGATTATGAAATGCTAATTTTCTGATTGCTTAAAAGTTTGCCTTCAGATTGAAAAGGTTGATTATGAAATGCTAATTTTCTGATTGCTTAAAAGTTTGCCTTCAGATTGAAAAGGCATAAATGAAAGTTTCCTGGAAAGGAAAAGAAGATTTACCAGAAAGGACAGATGTAGGCATCGTATGCTGCAGAAGCAGAACAAACCGGAACATCTTATCACCAGCAGGAAGGAAGCCAAGCTTATCAGCCAACATAACAATGCCAAGTCCAGTAGGTGGCACCAAAACCAACCGACCAAAAATAATAGCAGCAGTTGTCCGAAACCCAAGTTTAGAACTTCCAGGTCCTGCAGTGAAACAAAGAGCTTTCACTTGAAATCCACTAAGCTGTTAAGCTGATAATCTAAATTTTCAACAAAACCATGAGGCCATTACTCTGAATAAGCCGTTACTCTGAATATAGTTTATAAGATGGCACAATATAGTAACGAGAAGATTGTTAGGAATTAACTCACCATCAACGAGATTGCCTCCTAGTGCCAACAAAATGCATGGAATCATGGCCTCCCTGAGAACCAGAACCAGAAGCATCAGCAAAACCAAGTAGATGCACTTTCATCATGCAATGAAAAGGTAACTTAGCAAGAATGAATCACTACTCATGTCTCAGCACCATAAATAAATTCTCCTTGATTACTTGAAGGGAAACCAAACATCATACATGTAAGTCCAGCTTCATTTTCAGAAGTTACAGAAGCAGATGGTTTTTGTTCTATTAAATTAGCAAGGATTGCAAGGTAACTCCACCCTGTTTGTGGAGTTCACATGTATTCAATACACACATGATGTTCAAAATGAATTAGCATAACTAATTACACAAGCCTTACAGTTCCAAGAAGATTCAATTTGATGTTCATGCCAGTTAGAATAGCAAAAACTTGGTCATGTTCAGCAGAAAAGTTGAGCATCAATGCTACTTTCCACTTCCTAATTCTTGTATATTACTTCAAGTGATTTGACACAATAATTCAGATGTAGGCCTGTTGAGTGCGTAGGCAAATGTTTTAAGTCCCAGGTCTAACTAACCTCGCAAGAGCTTTCAGAATCTCACTGTTTACATGCTATGCAAGTTTCTAATTCCTTAAAACTATATTGATTCACTAACTTCATATATGAAATTAATTCATATTATAACAAGAATAGCTGTT
Source organism: Populus simonii (assembly GCA_007827005.2). Classification (NCBI taxonomy): domain Eukaryota; kingdom Viridiplantae; phylum Streptophyta; class Magnoliopsida; order Malpighiales; family Salicaceae; genus Populus; species Populus simonii. The sequence continues at coordinate 258,075 of CM017479.2, read as the reverse complement.
CTTTCCTTTATTCTCCCTTTCTATAGAAACTTGTCAATGAGTCTGGTGCACACAGGCAGCAAAAATGACATGTTCCAATTTGCTTGCAATCAGAAAAACGACCAACCACAAATAACAAGAAATGATTTGGTGTAAGAGGCAAGCATACCCAAGAATATTGCAGCTGTCAGTGAAAAAGAAAAGGGGAGAATCAGTTGTAAAGATCAATTGCTTCAAGAACGGTACTGCACCAAGGAACATAGCTAGGATCTGCAGAAAACATGTACATATGAAAAGGAAAGTTAAAAGACGAGAATAATAAAAAAATTATTCTCTCCGTTGCTTCCCTTTTCTCCTCCTTTTAATATAATGCACTCTGCTGGAAATAAGGGGTAAAGCCAAGGCTTTTGACAAGAACCAACTTTACCAAGCCAGCTCACAATGCCAATTAGTTAAAAAGTGGAGCTTAGAACTTTGGCCCATTAAAGGATGGTGAATTATAAAGGTGATCGTATGCTTCATCTTTAGGCCTATCATAGTGCCAACAAGTGGAACAAAAATGATATTAGCACAACCATGTTCAGGGTTATTTCCTATTCAGGCCATATAAGATGCACCAACACAACACTCCATGAAACCAAGTGCCAGCTCCACTTGTCAACAGCATTCTTACAACCAGGCAACAGATTTTGCAATTCTAATAGGTAACAAGAATCTCATATTGCAGTTTCATGGAATCACTTACAAGTTTGCCAAAAACATACCAAAAAAAGAGGTCAAGGAAAAAGATGAACTTACCGAAGCAATGATAGGGGGCTGAAGAATTTGCTTGAGCTTCAACTTGTCATAGAGAAAGACAAGAATCTGTTTGATCTGCAACACCAAGAGATAAAGAAACTCAAGTCCATGCAGATAAAATATTGATATGATACAACACCAGCATCAGGTTAAATAGGAATAAAATCGTTTTTATGTGCTTTTTTCAAAAGTTTATGGTGTTGGGTCAGAGCTTAGAGAAAGCTCTAACAAATAGCAAGAGCACTGATCACCTGTATTGAGAAAAGTGGTAAGTTAAGTCTTAAAACCACTTTAAAAATCAGTAAAAATCTCTCTTAAATACCAAGAACAATAAGTTTCACTGTCATTAGTTGTGAAATTCATCTTAGTACCATTTCCTTGCTAAAAATATAGAAACTTAAGAGCAGATTGCAATCAATTGACACCAAATAGTAGATACCATTGGTACAGAATGTCAAGTTATTCATCCATAAGATAATCATGATCTGGAAGTTTGATTGCCAACTGTTTATCAAATAAGTATAACATGCAAACATAACTTAATTCATACCTTCCCTCTCTTTGGAGCATCTGGTTCTGCCGGTGCCTCCTCCTGGGCAAGCAACGGGACTTGCTCCATGGGAGCATCTTTGGCTGGCTTCTTGATGGGAAGATTCGGTTCATCAAAGGTACCTTCCGGTGGAGGTGCCAACATGTTAAATACATATGTGTATAGGATGATTGCACCAACCTGGCATGCATCAACCAGAGCTTAACAAGTTGAGAATATATATAAAGACATGTTTTAAAAGTAAAAAAAATTATTTCCTTAATTTTTAGCTTCCAGCTTGTTGGGTGAGGTAGTGAAAAGAGAGTAAGCAATCACGGAGTGTGAAGAATTAGTAGTGAGAGAAACCCCAAACTTATTTCAGCAAGAAAACTGTATTTATCACGAAGGATACCATATATCTAAGGGGAAGAAGTATGCAAGGTAATTTATTAACAACCAAAGTATGACATGGTTTTGCAACTCTGATCGTAACATACAAGCAATTGCAAAAGACTAACAGATGCTTGCGACTTACCCACTGGCCAAACGAGATGTAGGCAGTCCCATCTGTGCTACATTTTTCCGAGTCACCAAAAGGGTTGGATGTATCTCTACATAAAGCTGCAATCAAGACAAGTGGCACATTCCCAATATTCCCTGCACGTTATAAACAAAGGTTTGAAAAGAGTGAACACCAGCACATTTGAAGCACTAATATGTAGAGACTGCAGTTTATGTACTTAGAAATTAAAAAATGCAGAGATTTTCAAAATTACTGCATAATATACACACTTGTTTTTGAAACTTGCATATGCATTTCACTGCCCAAGTAGCAGACAAATTAATAAGCACACACTCAAAATTAAAATTTCAAAAAAGGAAGTGGCTCACCAATTCCGATTTGTACAATTGAAAACTTGAAGAATGGGTAAGGTGGCCGGACAATGGATGCAACAATAAAACCTATTAGCGAGCCACAGATGGAGCTAAGAAGAACATTCACGGGAATAAACCACCTGCAATCAAACAGACAGCAGCTAAATTAACAACAAACCCTATTACAATTTCGCAGATGTAGTAAATTGAAAAGGAAAGACAGGAAATAATTACCACTCCAACATTTTCTGTAAAGTGACAGCTTGTCCAAGTTGAGAAAATATCAAACAAGGAAGCAAAAGGGAAAACACCAACTGCACATATAACAAGAAAACATGGTTGTTTAAAATAGCCGATTAGTACTGTATTATTACTAAAGCAGCAATGAAAAAAATAAAATAAAATAAAGTTGGAGTTGGTTTAAATTTACCCCATTTAAGAGTTTCCTTCCACTAGCAGGCAAGATGTTAACATACTTGGAGGCCATGAGAAATCCCAAGAAGCACATGGTAAAAACTTTGGCAATGGGCAGAACAGCAATTTTGATGGTGCCCAAGAGAGTCTGTCCTCCTCCCACCTGATTTGCTCCCATGGTGTCCACAGCTAATAAAAATCTCTCCATGGTCTTTTCTGTGATCCCTTTGGCCGATCGCTACGCTCATTCACCAAGTCTGCTCTGCTCAGACAATCATTTACCTATACCGGCCGAGAGACAAAACACTATATTAAAATCCATTTCAACCAAATACCAAACACACTCGTCTAATGAATCCTCTCCCTATACTTTTGGAGTAAAAAATTTATGCATGTAGGTAATAATCGACCCAACCCAGCCCGATCGAATCTAATCCAACATATCATCATCATCTGAATAAATTTCTTGAAAAAACAGAGAAGAATAATATTCTTGAGAGGGGGCGGGAGAGAGAAAAGGCATACCAGTTAAAAAAAATGACGAGGGAAAAAAAGAGAGACGGCGTGTCTCCTTCCTCGGTGCAGGTTCTCTTCCCTTGGGTTGGTCGAAGAGGACAGAGAAGAACAATAAATTGGGAAAAAAAAATGAGAGAAAGGGTGATATGAATGTTTCTGTAGATTGATGATGCGACAATAGGGTTCCAGACAGATAAAAATCTAACGTTGTATCAATCAAAGGAAGTGAATTCTTGTACTCTTCTTCTTCTTCTTCCTCCTCCTCCTCTGTAAATTAAATGAATTTTATCATACAAAGAGAAGATGAGAGGGGGGGTTAGTGTGGAAAGATGAAGGACGAAAAGAAGGCTTGGAAGAAGAAGCAATCTGTTTTGTTGTCAAGGAGGAGAGAATGGAGAAGAGACTGTTAGCTGTTGATAAAAATAAAAAAGAGCAAATAAAAGCTTATAAAAAAAAAAAATTGATGAAGGCCAGGGCGAAGGCACAGGCTGACTGTTGAGTGCTGAATTCCGTTTCTTTTCTTTTTGGTCTTGTAACGGTGGGCAGGTCGGTCACTCACGCTGTTAAAAGATAGAGAGAGAGAGAGAGATGGGATACGTGGTGGATTAATTTTGATGAGAATAACTCGGAAACGTACGCCCCTCTCTCTCTCTCTCTCTCCTGTCGTAAATAGATGGGACACGTCCATAATTTCTTCAAGGGAAAAAAATAAAATAAAGGATTTTGTTTTTGTCTTATTACTGAATTATCTTGTAGTTAATATATAAAATAATAATTTATCAGAGTTTAAGTAGATGTTTTCTAAAATTAATATTCAGGCCGTGGTTGTGGTGTGAAAAAGAAAAATACATGTCCTTACGTGTCAAATAGTTTAGTTTCCTAGGTAGAAAGGATACAATTTGTGTGGCCCTTCTACCCTCTTTCCTACCGATTTTCTTCTTTTTTGTCTCTGTATTTCACGGGTACCATTTGCTTGTACACTTTTTTTAATTCCTTTTCTGCCCCTGCTCTCGCAGAGGAGACATCAAAGAGGTCTCAAGTTTTACCCTCGTGGAGCGTAAAAGATATATTTTTTAAATTTTATTTGTCTTCAAAATAATAAATTTTTTATGATTTTGATATTCTGGTATACAAAAATCATTTTAATCTATTTTTAAACAAAAAAATATTTAAAAAAAACATCAAACACACGTATTATCAATTTTAAAACAAGTAGAAGGAATTAAGCATGTTTTTTTCTCTTTTATTAACCAACCTTTTACTTTTTAATCGAGCCATATATACATACATATATATATATATACATACATATTTCCAACTATATTCACCCTTGATATTTTATTATTTTATTAAAAAATAATATATATCTGGCGGGATAAGCAGCCATGTTTACCTTGGGCATTTACTCGATTTTTAATAATAAATCTTCAAAATCAGTCCTTTTCTTCGGACAGTTTTCTTTGAAAATATTAAATCAGTTAAAAGGCACTGTGCATGTGCGGGATGACGTACGATCAGGGATAAAGAAACAACGAGAGAAAGAAGGAAAGATACAACTACCCTTCCCTCCCACCCACCGATCAACCCCCTCAATGTTATTCCTTCGCCCCCCCTCCCCTCTTTTTTTTTTTTGATTGCCAGTTTGTTATTATTATTCTTTTATTTAAAAAAATATATTATTTTATGCTTTAGCCTTCTTCACCCGAGAAGTATTACATTGATTTTTTTTTCAAGTGTGTTTTTGATTTTAATACAACGTTGTAAGAAAATTGTTTTAATTAAAAAATATTTTAAAAATACATCTTATTACTAAACACAATTATTACAGGTAGTAGGATAATTGAACTAAACAATTTAAAGGTCAATATGGAAGACGGATGCGTGATAGAGGGTTTTTCTTGCATGTGGCACAATAATTCAGCATTTAATTATTATTTAAAAAAAGGTATTTAAGATAATTGACCTGTGAGGGACCATATAATTATTGGTAAATCCAGGGGGCGCTATATATATAATTATTCAGCATTTAAATATTTTTTCAATCTAAATATTTTTCTCAAAACTTCTACTAAACATTGTCATTTATCATAAAAAAAACAAATCCTTAAAGGGGGCAGTACGGTCACCACGGGCATGGTGTCAGCTAGCAGTTTCTGTAAAGTAAAAAAGGGTAAAAATATTATAATGGTCATGGAACTCTGCTCTAGGTTTCAGGTTGATCTTCCTCTCCGCTAACTACAATTTAATAATATATACTTAATTCCCGAGGCTTCATTATTAGTGCCGTTTCGGTATTGTTCTTCTTTTAAACGTAGAAAAAAACTATAAAAATGGTTTTGTACGAACGTAGAATAATTTATTTTTTTTTTCTACTTATTAAATTCATCCTATTTTTATTAAACACATATTTTTTTATTTTTTTAAATCATAATTAAAAATATTTTTTAAAATCTATTTTTTTAAAAGGACACCCATAAACACTATATATAACGGTATTGTTGTGCATAACACTGTATATAACCACTATATATAACCGTAGAAAAAAAGTATTTGTTCAGCTAAATAATTTTTTTTCCTACTAGATTTTATATGTAATTATGTTTAGTTTTGTACGAACTAGAATAAGTTACTTATAAAATCTCACAGTAATTCTTACCGAACACATAATTTTTTTAAAAAAGTAATTACTAAAATTATTTTTAAAGCTTTTTTTTTAAACGGCAACCGTAAAAACTATCTATAATGATATTGTTATGCAGAGTATTTTTCAAAATATTTTTCGCTTCAAAATAAATTTGCTTTATATTTTTCTAATTTTTAACTCCGACACATCAAAACAATAAAAAAAACATTAAAAAGCATAAAATTAATGATTTTTCAAAATAAACACATTTTATTATTTTGTGTTTTAAGTTCCATGGTGCTATTTAACAGGAGGAAGTAAATTTATTTAATATGGTATTGAGTTTCTTTTCCATGATGTGACATATTTCCTTCAAATACGTGTTTATACAAAGCATAAGTTTTCACCATGGAAAAGAGAAGTGCCTAGAATGTTTTGTCAATTCACCAACTATATATCTCCTAGCCAGCACTAGCAATAAAAATAAATTGGTTGGAAAAATGATCTTACAAAACAAGGTTCAAAAGTAGTTTTTGAATATTTTTTTTAGACTCTTTGTTATTGTGATGACTGTTACTTTTTAAAATGTTTTTTAATTTGAATATATATCGAAACATTATTTTTTTGTTTTTAAAATTTACTGTTAATATCAACACATCAAAATAATCTAAAAACATTAAAAAGTAATTAATTTAAATAAAAAAAATCAAATTTTTTAAAAATATTTATCAAACAAAGAACAAATGGGCTAGCTATTTATATTCAACGCGTGCTTGGGATTCCAAGTCAAAAGATTTTAAAATAAAACACAACTTGCAGGAAGAAAGGTTATGGAGTCAATCTTGTTATTATTACAAAGAAGAACTGATTAATTAAGATGGATGTATGAATGAGAATGCATAGAGACAGAATAAGTTAATTGGTTCGTTACGCCTGGACAGTGTATAATAATAAATACATGACAAGAAAATAACACGTGGGCCCCTTCCCTCGCTCGCGCACCACTACGTACCAAAAGACGAATCTACAGTGAAGCAACACATCCCATGAGCCCTCCGCTAACTGCTGGCAATTTGATTGCGACATAGGAAACTTCGTCGTCTACATGTCTATGCGTATATATGGTTGCTGGTTAAAGTAGCCGACGGCGGTTTTTTTGGAAGAAAATAAACTTATTTGATCGGGCAAAAATCTTGAGTTGATATGGTGATTGAAAAGTATTTAAATTTTTTATATATAATAAAAGTTATTTTTCAATCAATCATGGATTTATAATAAAAGTGCCCACGTATTGTGTACTTGATCAACTTTGTATTTTCAAGATAGTATAACATTTAGAAGTTTGGACACATGTTAATTTTCTGGTATCATAGACAAAGAGGTTTCATCAGCTTAGAAGCATAGAAGTTTTCTTCCAGTCCATTCCCTTTAGGTAAAATACTTCTCGCTTATTCGACAATTCTATCATAACCAACCTCACTCACCCATGACATGACTTGATGTTGGACACATGTGCAACGACCAATAATTTACTGTGATTTATGCAACCATCCTATAATAGTTCGTTAGAATCTTTTAAAAAATAAAAAAACATGGTCGTGTCTGCATGAGGTTCTTCATCTACGAATGTATGTTGGCCGACACGACCTTGATTCATTCTCATCGCATCCATAACCATATTTTTATAAGGATTAATATTGTCATCAACAACTTCATGCACGTTACTAGAACTAAAAGTTGACTCAACCATCATTTTTACCATGGTATCGTGAGGAACATATGTTTTTCTGTGTGTATACCAGCATAAATATTTCTTCATGAACCCTTTTTGTAGAAGATGTATTGTTACAACATTTAGATCGAACAACTTTTTATTTTTACACCTCTTGCATAGATATCTAATATCCTCTCCACTAATATTTATCGGACTAGATAGTGTGTAATTAATAAAATCCTGAATTTCATTACAATAATCCATCATCCGAAACTCTTAGAATGAATCTCTATATATCCATAAACGATCATCTATTACTTTTATCAAACCTATATAAAATAATAATGACAACATGTATTAATTAATTACGTTAACTAAATAAATTTGAAAAACAAATACTGACTTAGCTCAAACTTATTCAATTTATTTTAGTAGTACTTTTAATTCATTATCAATTATCTACAAAGTCAAATTTCTACACATTTACCAAAAAATTTAACTCAGCAATAAAATTGAAAAAATATAAAATGAACTGTTAAATAAATCATTATTTATTTAATCACAAAACACATAAGTCAAAAATTTGATATAAGTTTCATCAATTTACAAACAAATATAATTTTTTAAAATCTAAAACAAACCCTAACATGTACAAATCATAAATCCATACAACAAATTTGTATGAAAAAAAACTATAAAATAAGTAAATACCAAAGCAAAATATATATACTATAAAAATATATAAAAAAATGAACATTTTAAAATTGAGTTAAAATAAAAAAAGAAGAAGAAGGAAGATTTGCTTACTTAAAGTGGATAATCCTCAACAATTTGCTTACTTAAAGTGGAGAATCCTCAATAAAATTTGAATCAGAACATAAAAACTAACAAACTAAGTATTGTGATGATAAAATTTGTTGTGGGAGGTTGAATTGTATTAAGATTGGAGGGTGCTGTTTGTTGCAGAGAAAAAAAAACATAAGAAAGAAAGAGAAATAAAGGAGGGCAAAGGGAGGGTTGATCGCCATGTCATAAATTAAGTATTACTGGTGACATTACCAACAGAATTATTTCATTAATAAATTTATTGGTTATTTTATCAGTAAAAATATTACATCATATAATTTGTCTTTTTTTAATCCTACTGTAGTATTTTGGTATATATTGAGAATTTTTTTCTATTAATATATTTACGTATGTACTTTATTTTTGAGTTTTTGAACTAGAAGGGTTTTGTAATCATTTTGTAATTTTTTGTTTGCATTTTTTTTTAAAAAAATTATAATTTTCGCCTAAACATTATTTAAAAAAAAAAAATCGGCGAGGCGCAGAACGAAGGATAGTGTCTTTCTAAGCGTGTTTATTTCTGCAATGATTTCTCCCTGTTTCTCCAATCCCCACCCACCCGCTTTCTTCTTCTTCTTCTTCTTCTTTTTTTTGGTTCATTTTGTTCTTGTAATCATCAACCAGCAGCGCCGCCCTTTCAGTTTGCTTGCTGAGCTGCAAGTGGAGACCCCGTGCATGTCCGTACTCTTTTTGTCTTCAACAGCTGCCGTGCCTCCTCCACTCCCACACGAATCGAAGATCTTTCCCTTCATATAGTTCCATGCATATATATAAATGCGTCTGGTCTGCCCCTTGTATTAAAGTTCCATGCATATATACATATATAATTCTCTCAGACTTTCCAGAGTTTTCTCTGCTTTTATATGATCGAAAAGGTTTCAAACGGCATGCATCCATCCATGCCGTGACATAATCAATTAGCCTCTTTATTATTTAAATGTGGTTGTTTATTCTCTTCTTCCTCTAATTAATTGTTCAAAAAGAAAAGGGTAAAGAGGATAAAAAACCAAGCTATGAAGAAGATATATACGTGTTCCATGCACTGCTAGCTAGCGAAAGGAGGCTGCAGGGCGGGAGGGAACAAGAAGTTTATTAGTGTTGATCATCTTCAATTTATTATATTTTCAAGAAACATAAAAAAATATTGATGAGAGCATCTATGGAATTAAATTAATTTTTTTTAAAAAAAAACACATATTTCATGAAACCATCGAAATTAATTATTTTTTTTTAATCAAACTTATATAAGTTACTCAAAACTAAATAAAATTATATTCTATACATCCCCATGTATTATAGTATTTGAGACGATTGCTAACCGTAGAATTCATAGATTCTACTTTTATCTATTTGTTTGTCAATAAATGAAAGATAATAAAATTAATTTTCTGTTATTTTTTTTTTTTTTTCTAAATAGTGTTTTAGAATATAATAATAGTTATTTTTTAAAATATTTTTTATAAAAAAAATAAAAGAAGCAGGAGTAAAAATAAATATCTGCCGTGACTTTTAAAACCAAGTACACTTAAAACCGTGGACCCACGGTGGAGAAATCTGCCAAGGGAGGCCCAGCTCATGGTCTCGGATCTTCATATCCAAGGGAAGGGAGGCTGAGAAGTTGAGGGGCTCTCTCACTAAGATTTCAATCCTGGCAAGATAATCCCAAAAAGTGGCCAAGTGGTAGAAATCAAATGCATTCCTTCCTAGAAAAGTCTGTCCGAGCGAGATGCAGACAACTAGCTACTTGTTAGGTAATCCCAAATCTTAACGTCAAAACCATGAACATCTCAGATATGGAGAACACATTGTTTTGTTAAATCAAGATGGTGATTCTGTACATGAATTTCAACATGCAAAAAGGAGAATTTAAAAATAAAATCACACAATATTTGGGCCAAATGATCTCTTGCAATGAGCAATAGCAGCCTGGATTGAGTTATCCTGAGCACATATTTTGTGATTCTGATTTCCACTCGAGAAACCTAGGTGAGTTGGGGAGGATTTTGTAGAACTTGGACAACTTTTGGATTTCCTATCTTTCCCACCAACGCTAGTACTCATTGCTTCCAAAACTCCTCTAATTGCATCCGAGTTCTTCTCCATAACTCTTGACCTGTCACCATTTCCGAAAGGGTTGTTCGAGTTGCTGCTGCTGCCTTGTCCTTTTCGCACTAACCATTTGTCAAAAGGCTTTATTAACGTCTGATATGCGCCAATGTTTTTCTTTCCTCGGGGAAAGTTAATTTCTTGGCGAGACTTCATAAATGATGCGAGCAAAGTCCGAATTCTCAAGGTTCGAAACTTGACCAAGAACTTCATCATGATGCCACTGCTGTTCATTGCCGTTTCCTTCGATCCTTTCATTGTGCTTTGATTGAATTGAAACAGGAAATCAACATGGCAAGTACTCAGTGATTATTGTAATATCAAATGCCTATAGTCATCATCATACAAATAAATATAAATTATTGCAAATAAAATCTATACCCACATCGCTGTATATTAGTTGCCACATTCTGAAAAACTCGAGAAACTAAAGGGGCAAAAAGCTGTCCTTTATCCTTGTTATTTTCCGGATTTATCTCTTGAGTTGCGTTTAGTTAGTATCATAGTGTAGAAGAGGAGATCAAAGACTAAATTGAAATGGACGACTCAAGGTCCATCTGCGTAAAATTGTGACCATGGGCCTTTTTTTCTTCCAAAGTCTAATGTATTTTTAATGAACAATACTGATATCGAACATGGCCATTTCTGAAAAAAATGCCATAAGAAAATCGAAAAATGAAAATCAGAAAATATTGAAGGATACCTGGGGCGTACAAGCTCCAAGTGATTGCTGCTAGCCGGACGGCCATTTTCATCACTGGCCTCTGATGATACCGTTAAACTGGGCTTTAACATATTGAGAAAACCGTGAACTTTAGGAAACTGAGCCCTCCTTTTAATGGTCTTTTGGATTCTACAATTAGAATTAGAAGCCTTGGACCCCATTTGAGTATCCCATTGATCACCCTCCTTGGAAGGAGAAGAAGAGTTCATAGTGAATGTTGTTGTTGTTGATGATGACGATGGAGACTTTGACATTGTCGCAGCAGACTCATACTCAATGCTGGTTGTTGTGGTGGAGGGTTCTTGGAAGGGAACACTAGAAGAAAATGATATACGTAGCTCCATTTCCTCATCAGCCCAGTCATCAATATCTCCATGATAATTCTTCTGTTCAAGGGCTATCTCAATGTAGGATTCATCGTCGCTTTCATCGGAGAAAATGGACTGGAACGATGAGGAGTTGAAGTCATAGCAGCTGCTGAATGAGAAGCTCTCTTCTAGCTCTTGATCTCTGTATGCGATACTTGCCATGTTAAATAGTTATTCATCGGCTAATCACAACAAGAGTATTGAGATATTTGTGAAGCAAATGATTCTTGACATATTTTGAGGTATTTATGATGATCATAATCTCGAAACCTATAATAGAAAACGAATCCCTACAGATAAAAAAGATCAGAGGTTGTTGGAATGAGGGTAGAAAAACATGAGCATGGAGGTAATTAAGCTAAGGTAGATTTGATAATCAAGAAATTTTGCTAGTTAGCTAAGCTTTAACCTTTTTGGTTTTGGTTTTGGTTTTGGTTTTGGTTGAAGAGTCTATGTCTAATATAGTCTTGGTCCAAATCAGACAACACCAGTGGTTATATTATTTGAAGAGTCATCATTTTAGACCCTTGTTTATTCCAATAAACTGTGTTAAAAGTTGAACACTTGGGCTTGTATTTTTGGTTTAACAAACCTCAAAATCCCTCGACCTCCGTGATTCAATATTCTCTTCTCAGAAGAGACCAACCCATCTTACGTTTGCAGATTTGGTTGTGTCTGCTACACTTGTTTTTCAATTTTGTTACAGATTATGACCTCTTAACCCATCTACCAGTCCTCTTGTGCCACATACCATGGCACGTCTTCCATTTTTATACATTGAACCAGACTTGGTCCATGTGTTAGCCTTTTCGGTCTCAGCCAACACTCATAGTATTAGGACCAGCTCGGCAATCTGATTCTTGTAATTGTTAGTTGCAATCTCGAAATAAAACCGCAACTTCATGCTGAAATTTCCCCAGTATCAGGAAGGGAAAGAGACTGTCTGGTCTAGTCTTACATCATCTGGTGTTGATACTTGGCAACATATCATCATGTTTCGTATGAATGTGCGCCTATAATGCTGATAAAAGCTGATTTCTGTGCTGAAACAAGGTACCATGCCCTCAGAAATACTCCAAGAGTAGGCGGATCCGGCTCCTGGTGCTTGGTTTTGAAAACGTGTAATAAAACAGAATTGAACTACCCCATTTGCTGTGTTTGTGATGTTGGAAACTTTGAAACCTGCTTTGAAACTAACTACCTATATGGGCCTATGATTCCTTCTTATTAACTGTCTTGCTTGTTCCTCAATCTAGTAATCAAATTAACTGCAGAAATCAATCAAATGAAGCCTGGATTTAAGGTAGTTTGATGACGTCTTCTAGATGTAGCTGGCATTGGTGCATCGCTCCATCCTGTTGTTTTACTCGAGTCATCCTTTCATATTGCTTCAAGAATCATAATTTTTCCTGGATTCCTGCGCTCTAATTTGGTTCTTATTTTTCTGAAAAAATCAACAAGCAAGCACAACACAAAACACAGCCTGGACCAATGATTTTTTCTGATCTTATGCAGCTACAAGCAGTGTCAATCATAAAGTTGAAACGGATTTATTACCAACGTCAAATCTCCATCTTGAATGAAAAAATTCACCAAGACTTTTCTTGGGTTCCCAAGTCATCTAATAGACTATATAAGTTTAGAACAGTCAGACTGCTGTGTGAACTCAATTAACAGGTTTTATTTTATTTATTTTCTGCTTTCCGTGTCTAGCTAGTTTCTCCTTTTGATTATTCAAACGTAGATCGAAACTATGATAAAAAATTTTTGTATTTCTTAAAAAGAAATGGATCAAAATTTAAAGGTCGCTGTTGTCTATCCCCTTCTTGAAAGGAACATTTTTCTTTTACAGGAAATTGTATGAATGCATAGATGTCAATGGTAGTATATTGTTGACAAAGTCGTGCAAGGGCTAGCTCAATCACAATCTAGACTCTAGAGGTCAACTTAAAGCTGCATTTTGAACAAGATCCAAGCTGTGGGCAATAAAGAAATAAAACCTTGCTGTCTCTGTACATGTGCTAATTATCTTGGAAGATGCATAAGCAAAGAGAGAATTGCTTATGCCCAGGCATATGGAGCTAAGAACACAGAAAGAGCAGACACCGCATGATGGGATCTAAGAGAAGCAGCATAGAAATACATGAGAGTGCAAAACCTGAAACATCAAAATCAACAAGGATACCTTATTAACACATACAAACATGAAGCCTGAGCATCGTTGGTACAATCATGACAATGATTGATTCATATTTCTAGCTTCATGCATATGAAAACAAGCCATAATTAAGACTAATTAACCACTGAAAAGAAAGCGAAAGAAAGGGAGAGAAAAAAAAGGTTTTCAGGGAGAATTAAGATCATGAAGATGAATAATTAAGAGCTCCTAACAAGAACGCTCCTCATCATTTCCTTAAATTCAAAGAAATCAACACGACCATCATGGTTGCTGTCGACAGTGATGATCATCTTCTGAATTCTGTCAATCTCTTTGGCTTCAGGAAATCCCAACTTCCTCAAGACCACTTGCAGTTCATGTGCTGATATGTAACCATCCCCATCCTCGTCGAAAACCTTGAATGCTCTGACAAATCAGATTCCTCCATTCTCATCCAAGCTTGATCTCCAATATCATTCGCAGACGCCTCCTCCTCGGCCGCATTATTATCGTAACCAAAGAAACTGTTGTGCAATGATTGATGAAGGGACATGAAATCTTCGAAAGAAAGGCCAATGTTGTCTGGCTTAATGTGGGATTTGATGGTGAATTCAAGCTCAGAGAAGTCAGCGTCGAGGCCAAGAAGGCTGAGTGCTTGACTAATTTCCTGGATGGTGATCATGCCATCGCCATTCTTGTCGAAAAGATCAAAAATGCGGCGGAGGCGAAGGGAATTGAGACTGGGGCTACGTAGACTAAAGGAGGAGGATTTCTTGTGTCTGGCAGAGGCAGAGGTTGCTGCTGCTGCTGCTTCCATAGTTTGCTTTATATGTACTTGGGTTGTTTCTGTTGCAGCAGTAGAAACTGATTTAGATACACCAATAGCTAAACTGATTTGTTGTTGAAGGGATTTATTGCATGGCGATTGCGTTGTCAAAACTGTGAAGGAAAAAGCGCGTTTGGTGGCGGGGAGCTTGTTTGGCCAGCCAGTGATGACTCACGACCATTTTCCTGGTGTTTCTTTTCCATGACATCCCATAGACTTCAGTGTTATAATAATTTAGATCAATTTACATGTGCTCTTTACATGGAAAAAAATTTAGAGATGATGAAGATACGAAGAGTCTTGCTAGGTATATAAGTTTATTATTAAAATTAAATTTATTTTATAGTTTTATATTCATCTCTTAACTAAATATACTTATGTCATTTCTGAGATATTAATCAAATATATTAGCAAGAATGATTTTCAAGGGACTGATTTTTTATTTTTATTTTTGTTTTAAATTAATATTTTTTAGTGTTTATAGATTGTTTGATGTACAAAAATAATATTTTAAAATTAAAATAAATATTTTTAATATATTTTTAAATAAAAAATACTAAAAAAAAAACACTTTCACTCTTTTGAAAACCCTCCCACAGCCTCATGGAATGGCATGAGAAATTTCGAAGAAATTATAGCGTCAAATTCACGGAAGAGGTCTTGGTCCACCGGAGCATGCATTGCATTCCCAACACGCGGCCTGTTGTGGTGCACACATAACAAAATATCTCCCTGCAAATTGCTTTTCTCGGGAAAAGGTGGGGGAAAAGAAGAGAAGAAAACAAACGTCAGCCGTGGAGCGTGGAAAACGATTTTTAATTTTCAATGCTAAAATTAGGGTTCATGGTCACAATGTTTTCTATTTCTTTTTGAGGTGTCGGTCCCTGAATGAATGAATGAATGGTCCGACGTCGAGATGGTAGGAATGGGTGTCTGTCAAACGTCGTGTCGGTATTTGTTTCACGTGGATTCTAATAGTAAATTGACATTTTTATTCTTAAAAACACTCTTATTTAAGTGCTTTTTAGGGGTAAAATAATCATTTTATTTCATTTATTTGTTATTTGTAAATTATTAAAGGATATCTCGATCTTTTCATTAATCTTTTTCATAGTCCAATCACTTTGTTGCTTTTAAAAACAAATAATTAATTAACAATAATTTAAGGGTTTTTTTTTAGCATTTCATATTTTTTGCTATAGCGTAATTATTCTATTACCTTTGGATTCAAATTTTTTAAGGCTTGACTTAAGCAACTAATTCGTAATTGCTTTATTTTTTTTTAATTTTGTAATTAAGCTTGGGTTCTAAGAGTAGAATGCTGTTTTAAATAAATCATTAAAAGTTGTTGCTGATGCACGAGTTAGATGCCTCAGTCGCTCCGTCATTTTTGGGCGACACGTGTGACTAAACACGGTGGTTAAAAAATTGATTCCGCCACACCACTGAATTTATCTTAGCCTTCTCTTTCTTTCTATGTGATGCATGTACTCGTCGGACCTCTAGTGAGTGACGACATCCTTTTCTTTCTCTCTTTTCTCCTTTAAAGTCATGTTTGGCCCTCCACATCCCATATTATCCCTTCAAGCTCCATTTCTTTTAATTTTGCTCCTGGTTTTTTTTATAACTATTTGTTTTATTTTTAATTAATTTCTTAAATTTTCTATGTTTTTTTCTTTTCAAATACCACACCAACCCTTCAAATTTTCATACCAGCCCTTTCAATTTCATTTTCCTTCACATTTAGTTCTTTACCTTTGATTATTATTATTTTTGAATAATCTATCAAATTACAAATATCTTTCAATCTCACTATTATTTTTTAATCTTTGAAATTTGATCTTTATTCTTTTAATTGTATTTGAATTGAGGTCATTTTTAAATTGTCTTTTGAAATTTCATCATTCTTGGGGTTTTTCTATATCAAGTTTTATCCCAATTCTTTTGTTGTTACCTTTTATTTGCTTTAACAAGTTTTTTTTAATTGATATTTTTTTATAATTTCATTCTTCAAAATTAAATTAGGTTTGAATTAAACTTCTTTACTGAACTCAAGTTCTATATTTCACGAGTTACGAGTTTTAAAGACTAGGCGATGTTTAGTAGGTTTGTTTTATTATATATATATATATATATATATATATATATATATATATAAGTTGATTTTCTTATTTTTTATCCTTTTTTTTTAGTTTTGCTTTGTTCTTTTTTAGGTCTGCCTTATAAGTTAAGTTCTGAGTTCATTACAAGAATAACTAGTTTCAAAAGTTAACCTGGAGTGATTTGTTTTGTCTTTTTTTTATCTTTTTTAATTGATTTATTTCAAATTCATCTTTCAAGTTTTTTTTCTTTTTTTTCTACGAGATTATCCTAATTTTATATTCATAGTTGCAAAGTTTGCGAGTTCACCTAGATCAATAAGGCTTTTTCTGGGTTTTTTTTTTGCAGTTTTACCTTTCAACATTGAGTTGTTTGATAACCCAGATGGGCTAAGGTTTTTTTTTAAAGCTTTTTTATCGGTTTATTTTTTGTTATTTTTTTGTTCATATTATTTAAATTATAAATTAAAACAATTACTAGGTTTCGGATTTTTTTACCCTAACATTTTTTATGTAGAAAAAAATGTCTAGCCCACAACAGGCGCAAACATGAAATCTAGTATTTTATTATATATAATAATTATACTCCTTAGAAAAAAAATAAATTGGAGTCATTTCTTGTCACATCGTCAAGTTCAAATTAATTTCTCATACTAGAGCTCCTCTTAGTTCTATAGTCTGCTTGTAAGTATAATAAAAGTGTTTTTTAAAGTATTTTTTACTTAAAAAAATATTAAATAAATATTTTTAATTTTTTAAAATTATTATTATATCAGTATTAAAATAATTAAAAAAAAAAAAAAAAATAATTAATTGTTTTTTTTTTCAAAAACACATAATAACTACAACCCAGACATCATCTAGTCCTAGATTCCACTCGCCCACATCGCAAAATACCCAACTCCAACTCCAACTCCAACTCAAAACTAAAAACTCAAGCTCAACCCAACCCTAACATATTTTTCTGCCCCTAGAATGGACAAGCCCTCCCCTAGTCGAAACGCGAAAACGAGTGACTGAGTGAAAAACAAACGCTGCCGTTTTCCTACCTCTCTCTTCTTCTACGTTCTCAACTTGCCCCCCCGCTGCAAAAATCATACATTTTTCTCTCTGTCCAAGTCCGGTAAGCCCTTATGTCAAGATTTCTGATTTGTAATCTACTACACGTTCGGCTGCTATTCATACATTTCTATCTTCCCTCTCATAGAAAATAACTGACGCTAGTGCTTGTGAAAACCTTGTTTATTTAGGGTTTTAATTAGGATTTGAAAGATAGTTTACTGGTTATTGTTTTAGTGAATTAGAGTTTTCATTAGGAGCTGTGAAGCAAACTTTTCTTTGGATTTTAGCTGATTAGGGGTAGTTGTTGTCATTGATTGTTTTTTCTCTTTCTTACAGATATCTCATTTGCTGTTTGATTACCATGGATTCTGAATCTTGTACGGACCAAACAAACAAAACCCAAGATGAGCAAGCTAGCAAGGCCATTGTTGAGGCATATCTAGGTCCTGTCACCCCTGATTCTATCAAAGAGACTGGGGATTTCCCACTCTCTCCAGTCACTTTAGTTAAAAAACTGCCCAAAGTTCTCTCCTTTACCTCTAAAACCAACAGAAGTGAGGACCATTTTGACAACTTTAGCAGCCCACGAACACCCAAGGACGGTGTTTTTGACCCTTTTGCTCCTGGCCATGAAGACAAAATCCTGGCTCCTCAGTGCAAGAAATACAATGATGAAGCGAGGGCCAGTGTGTGTGCGCCGGCTTAATTTTACTTCTTCTTTCAGAGCCTTGAGAAATGGGAGTTTTGGTGATGATGTGGAGTTCTTATCGGATGAAGAGATGTTTGAATCTGTGTATGAAAGTTTATTGGAAGCTATTGTTTCGAAGCAGACTGAGGGTGCTCTTGAAGAAATGACAAAATTAGAATGGGATTCTGATGACTGCACAACACCGCCTGCAGCTCGTATTCTAACCGGAGTTCCTGATACTTGTCCCGCCGCTCCTCTCGAAAAGGTAAATCGAGGATTATTGATTGGGATTATGCAGAAAGCTTGAATTCTAAAGGTCATTTACTTGTGCTTATCTGATCTGATGAGAGTAGGATGCAGTGCTGCCAACTAATTTTATAAGATTTCATAATGTATTTTGTATGAAAGCTGTTGACTTATGTGCCTCTATGTCATAACTTGTGGTCTATACAGATATTATTTAACTAGGATGATTTGCCGGACAAAGATCACAATGTAGTTGTAGCATTGTATAGGAATTCTTGACGCGTATTTACTTTTGGAAATGAGCAACTGTAGCGACAAGTGTATTTTTTTTCTTATGACTCTACCCAGGGAGTTCATTATGTTTGTATCTCATAATGTGAATTGTTGAAATTAATAAAAAGAATGCCGCCTTGTCTTTTTTGGAGTTAAATTAACTTTTGCTGATAATGGTGCAAAAGTATTACATGCCTGTTCAGGGTCATTTTTTAGGCAATATATGAAATGAAGGAGGGATAGTAAATGAAGAAATGCCTCATGTTTTAAGAACTTTATTTATTAAGGTTGGATTGACAAAGATGGAACTTCAACCTGAATCCTCATTGCTCTTGCTTATGCAATGTTACAACTGAACTACGGGCTCATTGGTATACTTTTTAGCACCTGAGCATTAATAAGCTTCTTTATTAATTTTCTCTTTCTTCGTCTTTGTGCTATCTAATGGTCTGGACATTTTGTGCCCCATCATAATTTACGTACTATTTACTTTACATACTTTACTAATTTGTATTAAATGGGATGGAAAAATTATTCTGTTAGTCCTGCATTTAGAGTATTTGTCTTTCGAATGGTTTTGGCATCTTGTGCTCCATAATAAATGAATGAGATCCAGTCTTTGATTAGCTTCTCTGATTTCTCGAAGCAAATGTAAAATTACATCAAAATGTTAGAAAGTAGGAAACACAAATGCTTAGCTTCTCTGATTTCTCGAAGTAGATGTAAAATTACATCTAAACGTTAGAAAGTAGGAAACACAAATGCTATTATGCTGCTAAGTACCACCATTGTGATTGAGATATCCTTCTAACTTTTGTATTTCACCAAATTAGGTTTCGCCTCTTCAAAAAATGAACTTTGCTGAAACTCGGCATCACTTACTATTTAAAATGGAATGAGATGCTTATTTCTAACCAAGTATCGATTGTTGTGATAAGACTGGGTGATTGAAAAAAGTTTGCGTGCTAACAATAATTGCTAAATACTAGTTCAAACTGCTCAATGTGTGGAGATACAACGAATTGCGTAACCATTAGTAGCAAAAATGAAAATAAAATAGCAGTAGTGTTTGCAGATGATTACAATATACAGATGTTTTTCCAGCCTCTACTCCCTACTCTCTAGAAGTGGCTGAGAAAAACACACAGAATATACGCAGCACACAATAATGGATTGGATTCTCTAAAACGATTGAAACTGATGAACAGAAGAACTAATTGACCAGCTTGCTTACTGTTTCCTACGTATATGGTGCGCAAGGCAAAACTGAAGAAGCGTGGTGGGGATGCATGCTTTAGTTGATTTAATCAAAATTTAGTCTTGTTCTTGCATTCCTGGCTTTTGAATCTTCAGGGAAGGAATATCAATAGTGAATCGACAATCAGATGTAGCGACAGCATGCTTTTTGATTATCTTCAGGAAGGTGGCCCTGCCTGGAATTCTAGTGCGTGTTTCCAGAACAATCTGTCCGGCTAGAACATCACTGATTAAAGCTGACATATCAGCAGCCATCTGATCCACCTGTATAGTAAGCCGGGAAGGAAGTGTCTCGGTGCCCTTAGAGGGTATCAGGCCCGGATACAGGTCAGCATCTCCCACCTCATCGCCTCGATATAGAAGGTAGCTTTTCCGGGGCCGTGCTTGAAGCTGACATGGTTAGGATTCTTGACGAGGAGCGTTAGGTTGAGGGTGATGTTAAGTTGGATATTAACAACAGGGAATGAGATGCGAGGAGAGATGCCTTCGAGGGTAGCTGATAGCAGCTGGGTTTGGGGCGCTTTAGGCTTGAAGACTGTCAATACTAGGATAAGAAAAATAATGAATAGCAGCAACTGCAAGAGGAGAATCACCCCACCAACAATGAAACACCTTCTTCTAGCTTAGGACCACGTCCTTGGTCGTTGGTTTCTGTCATTGATGCCTATAGGGTTTGGCTAGTTATTGAGATTCTGAAGGAGGACAAGGGACATATAGGGAATCCACAGGTTATAAATACAGGCCACAAACAGTACAGGTGGGAAGGAGGAGGTATAAATGCATGGATGTGCCAGCTACCAAACAGGGTGTTGGGGGTTGGAGGCTTTTAATAATTTCCCACCACCATCGCCCCAGAGTCCCAGACAATCTTTTCTTTTCTTACTTTTACGAATGGAAGAACTTGTTTGGCTTATATTTGCCCCCTCTAACCTCTACCAAATATTGGTCATAATTATACTTATATGGCCTTTAAATGAAGTATCTCCTCATTTAATTACCAGTTCGATTTGTTTTCAAACCATGATCCATGTACGAACACGCAAACGTTAAGAGAATCGAACAAATCAAGAAGGGAGATCTTCACACCCAAAAAGTTAGTAGTAGTTCTCTTCACGAGATGACTATCGGTTGCATGTAGTGTAATAAAAAAGAGATAACATGAGCTCAGCAACTTTCGTGCAAGGGGGTTAAGTTCACTTATCTGATGCCGTCACACTCACTACTAGTCTGTTTTTTAAACCATTTTATCATGTCACAATGATTCGTTGATCATGCTGTTGAAGTAGTTTGTCACTGCCACCTCCAGGAAAAGACTTCAGAAGAAGGGCCTCCCTTGAGGAGGCCTTGCTTAATTGCTTGATGGTGAAGTGAAAGAACCAAACAAGCAATGAAGATTCCCGCTTTGCAATTCAAATACTGAAATTAAGCAAGAGTTGGGCCATGAAGCCTCGAAGATGTCTCGCGGATGAACAGTTACACGTGGGCATGGTTTCAGCAGTTGGATCGTACTGTGTAATCAAATGCTCATATGAACATGGACAATTCAACTTCCAACTAACTCTTAATTGCAATTGCTTGACGTGAACAATATGTCAAAGGCTTCCTAAATCTGTGACATGTGAAAGAACCAAACAAGCAATGAAGATTCCCGCTTTGCAATTCATATACTGAAATTAAGCAAGAGTTGGGCCATGAACAGTTACACGTGGGCATGGTTTCAGCAGTTGGATCGTACTGTGTAATCAAATGCTCATATGAACATGGACAATTCAGCTTCCAACTAACTCTTAATTGCAATTGATTGACGTGAACAATATGTCAAAGGCTTCCTAAATCTGTGACATGTGTGGCTCCAGAATAAATGTTGATTGGGTCAATGCTTTGCTCTCAACAAATTACACACGCAAAGAGCACGACTTGCTGAGGTTTGCACGCCTTATTGTCTGGAGATGCAAAGCATAGGCATTGGCTGGGTAAATAGCAGCATGGAACCCCTGGGTTTCTGAATTATCTGTTAGTTTTACCCCCAAAATCACCATTTATCTCGATGGTAAATCATAATGCAGTAATCATAGAACAAGAATTTACTACGGCTGCTTTGATCTTGATATCATCTTGCCCATAAAAGTAAATCAGAATTCTCAGAAGAAAACAGACCGACTGGTCAAATTTCATTTCTAAAAGCAAATCACAATGAATGTAAGATACCAAGGAGATCACACTAGTAGATGCATATGATTCTGATATCCTGCTATCACAAGCAAAATGTTCAACTCAGTTGTAAAGAGACAAACATAGGAGTAGCTAGTTTGAGCTGAGCAACTGCTGCCTTTGAGACACCAGACAATCCAACAGATTTCTCACGACCTTACCATTGAGAGATTGGACATTTCCATGTCCTGAGGAGTGTTTCAAATTCACTTGGTTGGTTAAAACTCTTTCCTTCAGAAATGGGGAAAGTCTAATAAACATGGTACAGCTATAAAGTGCAACAAAACTGATTTGACTAGAATACTAAATCAGAAACCCTCAGTAGCAAGCTGTTTCCACTTAAAAGAATAAGAGACGACATTTTGCAATAGAAAAGCATAACAAGTCAACGTGAAATTAGAAGTCGGTGAAATCAGAGAATCTGATGTCAGAAAGAAGCTTGAAGATGAAGAGTTTTTGCTTCAATTAGCACTGGATTGAATCATGCGGGGCAATTTATCCCCAACATAGCTGGAGAAACAAAACACATCTCTAATTCTAGTCTCATAAATTTACAGTACCTGATCAGTCTTGAAGCTTTGCAAATTATGAATCCGTACAAAACACCATATGGGAAAAGAAACAAAAAATCATGAACAAGGCTTCTCCAGAAAGCTGCAAATAGGTGCGAGTGTGAAAAGATATGTAATTGCTTTCAATACCTTGCCATAAACAAACATAAAACGCAATCAAGAATTATGTCTGCATCTGGCCAATCCAACAGCAATCAGCATCACAATATGATGTTGCTCTATTAATACATAATCATCTCAATCAAAATCAACAAGAACTAGTAACACAAAAAGAAAGAGAAAAACTAGCACTATAATCTAAAACAAGAAACAAGAGAGAGGAAAGAAAAGAACAAAAGGGTTCCTACAATTTTGTCTTATACTTGCACGTTTGATCCCCTATAGTTCTATTAGAAACAAAAACAAGAAGATCACAACTACTGGTAGAAGTGATATGTACATTAAACAGATTAAAAATGCTAGCTTTTCCAGAAATCTTGGTCAAGGTATTAAAGGGTATAGTACCAGCCATGACATCAGAAAAAAACTGCGAATCAGACAACAACCGATCTGCCATAAGTGTAACGGTTACGTTTATGGGTTTGTGTTTTGTCTGCTAAAATCTTACCCGCAGGAATTGGAGCTTCACCAACAACTTGGCCTCTATAATTCAGAAAAGCAGAGCTGTTCTTGTACTTGACACTCACCTTGTTCGGATTCTTGATAGAGAGATCCACGTCAAGACTCACGTTTACATCCACTCTTAGCCTGGCTATGTCAAAAGAAACCTTCATGTCACTGATGGAGGTGGAATCCACGGTGGTTGTCGGTTGTTTAGGCTTGAACACCGTTAACCCCAAGATGAGCAAAAGCAGAAAAATAAAGAGGATCACAGCTGCGGTCACCCCTAAACAAATGTTTCTGCGTTTGTGTTTCTTAGGAGATTCAGATTTCATTGCAGCAGCTTTTGACGATTCCACATCCATTTCTTTTTTCCTTCAAAATTGTCTCTCCTTAGGATTTGTAATTCCGAGGGGGTCACATGCATGCCTATTTATAGTTGCTAGAGCTTCTTATATTTATTTATTTATTATATTAATAAATATGCAATGAGTTGTTATTTTATTATTCGAGTGTGTTTTTTTAGTCAAATCGAAGAGATATTTGATATTTTGATGATGGATGCATTGTCATGATTCATGAATTTCGAGGGATTTCTGCGTGTCCATATGTTCCAAATAGAAGCCAGCAACTTGATGGTTGGAAAGATGGCTTTAAAGGGAAGCTCTTTCTTTAATCATCAATCTGAATCATTTCATCCTTGATCAGAAGAAAATATAGTAATTTCTTTTTCCAATCTCTTAGTTTCCTTAAATATGTCTTCAACTATTTAAAAAAAATATATACTTAAATATCATTCAATAATAATTAATAAAACCGTGCGAGAATCATTCCAGGTATATTTAGAAAAGAGATGTATGTTTTTCCTTTAAGAATTGCTTTTGAAAATCTTTAATTTTTTTGTTTTAAAATAATTTTTTTATAATTTTAAATCGTTTTAATATATTGATACAAAAATAAATTAAAAAAAACAAAAATATATTATTTTGATATATTTCGAATAGAAAAACACTTTGAAAAACAATAATTACCACGACATCAAACACTATCTAAATATTATATTTACATTTTACCATAAATCTTCCCATCTTATAAAGAATTTAGCATTATCTTTTAACAAACCCTAAAAAACAAAAAAAACTAAATTGGAGAAATCAAAATTGTTTGTTTGGGGATAAACTTGGTATAAACCAAAGGGTTGGAGGGTATTTTGGAGATTTGGCAAAGAAACATCTTTTCCATCTTAAGAGGCAACGACGAAAGATTAGGACTCTAAAAGCAAAGATGGGGCTGTGGTTAGGATGTCATCATCTCCATTTTCCTCTCTTAGTGGGTTTACTATTGCTTGTCTTGGCATCAAATTAATTGCATGGACATGCAATTTCTTGGCCACTCTTTTTTTTTTTTTTTTTGTTTCCAAGAACACTATATATTCATGAATATAAATTTAGCTTATCATAGAAAAATTAATTTAACACACCATTATCAGGAATATTTTTTTTCCTATCTTGTTATCAAGGAATAAGTTAAGAGGCAAAGCATCCACTTTATATATATATATATATATATATATATATATATATATATATATATATATATATATATATATATATATAGTTTAGAAATAAGAACAGCACTGTATAAATGTTGAGGAATAGTTCAACTGATTAGGTATTGAGTTTATTATCTAATGATCACGAGTTTAAGTTCTCTCAAGATTATTGGAAGGTTACATGATTATTAACTTTAGAACTCGTGGAATTAGTTGAAATATACACAACTGACCCGAACATCTATATTAATAATAATAATAAAAAAAATCAACAGATGAAGAAATAGCTAGTTTGGCAATAAGCTCGATTTGCAGGCATGCATACCATCCGATCTTAATCTAGTGTAGTTAGAAATATATGATTGAAATTAAATACAATAATAATAATAATATTTAGTAACATCCATCAGTCACATTCTATTGGATTAATCAGTCAAGAAAAAGAAAAAAGATTTTAATTAGGTAAACTTGTAATATCATCACATTATCGATCTTTATATATATATATATATATATATGTCCTCACGGATCCATCTCGCACCTCAAGGATTCACATCGAGATTAAGAAGAACCACTGGCAGGCATATCCCTCTGTAGAAGCAATATATATATATATAGATTTTATAATTTAGATATTTATGAAATATTTAAAGTTGAGACCGTCGATTGCCTGAATCAATCATGGACAGATATTAATATATAAAACAATCATATAAAATTAAATTCATGGACAGCACATTAATTTATCTTAATTTCATTAATTAACTATGAGGAATCTCATCATTTAGAGATCGATGATATCATAGTTCATCAACCTACCTAGTTAATTATGATGGGCTATATATATATAGAATGCCTTTGATCATACATCAAGTCCCCTTCCCCTTCCCCTTCAACATCAAGAAATATTAATTAAATCCTAATTGGATACCACTTTCGTCCATGGTAGCTTCTTCAATTTAATATCAACTTAGAATAGTAGTTATATGAACTTGACAACAAAACAAAGCAGCAAAATTCATGAACATAATCTATGCTAGAAAAATATTCTTGTTTAAATATTCTTTAAACTATAAGTATCACCAAGGGTCATCCTTCTTGGATTTTACTAGCTCTAAATATAAATTCATTCTTTCTTTTTTTTTTTGTAGATTTACACCGCCCATTTAAAATTTTATCTAATTATAGCATTTCTTTTTCATAAGTTTCTCATCATCTCTTATAAAATTATTTTAAATATTAAATCTTTTATATCTCATCTCACTCTCTTAATAATTTTTTCAAGTATGAGTTTCTCCATGATTTCTTTTCACACACTTATAAATTTTCTCAAACATAGTACGTATCCCTACACACGAGCCCTCTAATTTATTATCCGAGATTTCAACTCCTCTTTTCATATAAGTCTAGCAACAAGGAGATAACTCTTCCCATGAGATAAAGGGTGTGTTTGAGTGGAAGGTGTGATGATTTTTTTAAAAGTAGAACCCTTTTAAAGCAAAGCAGGCATCACATTTTCTAAAAGTAAAAAATATATGTTTTTCATTGGTTCACCCAAACACATTCGAACACGGTTTGAACCTCTCACTGGTTTGAACCTCTCACTGGTTTGCACCTCTCACAGGTAGTGAAACCCGTTTTAAGATGCCTAACAATACCATGAAGGGGGTTGGTCTTCTGGTTCAGGGGAGGCCAAAAAAACATGGCCAGGTACAACCACGGAAAAACTTGGAATTTAAATTAGAAAAAATCAAATCATTTTTATTTTTTCTTTAACTTGACTCGAAACCGATCGAGCCACGTCCTATGGTCACACAACAGGCCCACAGAGATGACATTGTCCAAGGGTAGGGTCGTGTGTATAGAATAAATATATTTTGATTGTTAGGTGATTTTTTTAATACAATAATGACACGAGTGTGTTAGGCGGACAACAAACTAACTGGAGGATAAATAATGATACAGACAGTCCTTCAAGATTCACAATTCGGCTATATTAATACTTCTACCACGATTTTGTATATATACGCCTCTGAGGCCTATTAACAATCCTAGCCATGTATGTTCACGTACAAGCTCTAATGATTCAAGGTTTGTTTTTGCATTTTAGATTCATCAATGTTCCACTTTTCACTCTATAACTCGAATATCTCAATCTTACCCATGCAATTTTTACTTCTTATTACCACTAAATAGCTAGCAAAATACTCATTTTTTTACTTTTAATATTTTTATTTTTATTTAATTTAATTCTTAGCTTCTTCCTCTCAGCTATCCATACATGCTATATATATATATATATATATATATATATATATATATATATATATATATATATATATATATTAGTAGTGACATAAAAAATAAAGTCTCGGGTTGAAAAACTTAGGTTGCCTGGCCAAACCAAGCAAGTAGAGGCAACAATTTTCTTGCTTGCAGCTCGTCAGTGTGAGAAAAACTAGGTTTTTCTTTTGTATTTTTATACATATTTTCTCTTATTTTGACTATTTTCTTACATTATTTTATTTGAGTATCTTTACACATAACAAATTTTACCACACAATTCAATAAATAAAATACTTAAACTCATTTTTTATTGGATGAACAACAAGGCTAATCAAGCATTGATTTCTAAACTAATGAAACTCAATTTCTTATTTCAAAAGGTAAGAATCTTTTTAACATAGCTATCTTGTAAGGTAAGACAAGTTTTTATAAGACTTAATTGTAAGCGAGAGGTCAAAGCTCTCATCTCTCGACTACACATAAAAAATCACTTCTTTCATTATCTAAATAATTTTTTTTACTTACTTATCCCTTAAACAACAAAAACTAATTTAACTACTAGAGAATTATTTTGCAGGTAACACCAGCACAATCCAAACCAGTATGGCCCAATTTGTTGTTAATCGTGAAAAAACCCAAAGAGATTCGTTGGAGTTCTTCACTGATTTCATCATATATTATCTCACAAAAACTATCAAAAACAAAAAAAAAAACTCAATTTTTTTTTTTCAAAATATAGATTGATTAATGGAGTATTTAACATTAGAACTTATCAAAAACTAGAAGAGTAACGCCTTGAAATTTTAAACTACAGTGGTATAATTGAACATTGATCAATCTATTAGGGGAAAAAACAAGATTTAATGGTTTAACATAGGAACTTGGGAAACTAGAAGAGTAATATTGGAAAATCTTAAAGTATAAAGGTATAATAGTAAGATTAATGAATCTATAGGGACAAAAACGAAGTTTATCCTGAAACAGAAAGGAGTATAAATATCGTGGGCGACCATCACGTGATACAAAATCTGCCGTCAATTATTATTAAATTGAGAGGCCCAATGCCAATGCTACTGCGCAGGATAACAGAGTAACTGACTGGCTACTACTACACTCCGTTTAGCATTTACCACACAACAAAGAAAGCAATGGAGATGGAGATGGAGATGGAGAAGACGAGAGGAGGAGAGAGTGAAGAATCAGAGAGAAGAAAACTGATATTACTGGAGAAAGTGAAGGAATGCCTTTCACAGAGACAGGATCAGAGACGAGAGGAATCGCCGTTAGTGTGGGCGATGGAAGTTGTGAAATGTTTAAAATCGTTAAAAATGGAAATGCCGAGCCCTGAGTTAGCTGAAATCTTAGTCTCTCATCTCTGTTTCGATAACAACAACGCTTCTACCTGGAAGTTTCTACAACAGGCTCTTTCCTCTCGCCTCCTCTCTCCGCTTCACGTCCTGTCTCTCCTCTCCTCTAGGTATAATTAATTTTTAAGAATTTATGTTTATTATTAATTGATTAAATAATTATTATTACTTCTTTTTATTGTATTGATTGATTGATTGCAGAGTGATTCCGAATCGACGGTCTCAACCGGAGGCCTATAGATTGTTTCTGGAACTTTTCAGCAGATATGCGTTTTCGCTTGATACAGCTGTTGATGATGCTTGCAGAGATAAGTATGTTTTTATTTCTGTGCCAATCCTGTTTAATTAATTCAATTCAATTGAATTGAAGAGTAGGATGCAGGCAGCAATCAAACATTTTTTTTTCCAATTTTTTTTAAATTGATAAATTAAGAAGTATTCATTGTTAAAGTAAGAAGAGGAGAGAGTTGTTGAGTATTTGCTGCCAAATTTTAATTCCTATAGTATCTGTCTCTGGAAATATTGGTGGTTAGGAGGCTGTCTGATGATTTTTACTGCCTGATTGTGCTTCTGTAATGTGTTTGTGTTTTCAGTGGCAATTTAGATTTCTTGTTGTCATTTTCTTTCTCCTGGTTTTGTGGCACTATTCAATACTCTAGCCGAGTAACTATGGACGTTTCTCAAAGAATCATGCTTTGCTTGCTTTTTCAGGATAATTAATTCTGTTGATGCTGCTCTTCAACTGTCACGGACTTATGAAGTTCGTCTTTCAGAGCTTGGACAGTTGTTGGTGTTGTTCTTTTTTACTGTTTTTGTTGGATTGATTGATAGCACTTTTGATGATATGGGATTACAGATAAAATCTTCAGATATACAAGAGGGACCATTGGGAATAGATAATTTCCAGGATATGGATATGGATTCCAGAGGGGATTATAGTGTTGAGAGAAATGAGCATCGTGAGCTTTTAAGGAAGAAAAATACTATCATGTCCATGGAAGTGCTGGCAAAGCTTATGGAAAGCAGAAAAGCTGTAGTTCTGCTCCGCCTTGTACACTTTAACATGTATGATACATTTCCATTTCTTATTTACTTTGCCACTGAATAACTATTGTTGTTTCCACAACTGAATTGTGTGTATCTTTTTTTTTTTACTCCTATTCTTTTGATGCTAATGTGAACGAAGATGGTGCCAACTTTGTGTTGACATTACTTTGATAATGCATACTTTCAACCCATCTTTTCTGCTCTTTATCAATCTTTACACTTTTAGTTCTCTAATTGCTATATTCGTTTTTTTCTCATTTTATGTTCTGATTGTGAATCCCACAATGACTTGATTGGTAGTGGTACTCTTTTGTGTACCCTCAAGCTCATGTTCTTAGGATAGTGTATGGTATGCTGGGGATGGCATCTATATATGGATCAACATGTGCCTGTAATCATCCATGTCCTACTGTTCTAAAATGTAAGAGTTGTACACCAAAACAGGAACCATTCATTTGCACATGACCGTGGAAGGAAACACTTATCACCAATGAGATCACAACCCAAATGCCATAATTAATAAATTTCTCTCATTATTTTCTGTCTTTGCATTTCTACTTTCTTATAACTTATAGGAGCTTAAAAGATGATACGACAGAACAAAATGAGGGAGAAGGACTTACATAGCCAAGTAACTAGAAACTGAAGCATAGCGAGTTGCTCTTTTATAGTTCATGTTATACAGTGGTTGCTTTCTTTACTGAGGTCGCCCACTAGGCATATCTGATTATAATTGAATATGTTTCTCAAAATTAAAGAGTTCCATTGTCACTTTTCTTTAACTGTTTAACAATAAATGTTAAGTAGAGACCTTGTGATGAATTGGAGCTGAACAAGTTGGATTGCCATCTCCACAACAAGAAGTAAAAAAGAAGCCAATGGCTGTTATACTTCGTTTTTCTTTTTGGAGAAAAGAATCATGGGACCAAGAAGAAAACATTGCCTCTTTATTTTACGCATGCTATTAGAACTATGCTCACATCTATACTCTACTTAGTATAATTAAAATTTGTATAATGTCATCCCATTTCTTAAGGTTGTAAATGTTTGAACCATGTACATTCACATCAGTTGCTACACGCCACCTTTTCTACATTTGTTTCAATATTTTCCTTCACAGGCCTGAAAAGTTCCATGGCCTCCTACAGAGGCTGTGGTTTTCTGAAGCCAATAAATTGGCATCCTCAAGTATGAAGCCTGCAAGCCAGTTTTTTGAAAGATTCTCAGCCAGCATCCGTAACGTGTGTGATTTTGAATACCAGTTAAACAAGGGCCAACTTGTTCGGATGCTTACGGATATCAGACAACCACATAAGCGGCTGTCCTATTGCAATTCTGAATCTGTACAGTCTGCTTGTTGGGCTCCCTTTGATATTTACCTAGAGCACATAATGGATGGGAAGCAACTTCTTATTACTTCAGGAGTTAGCATGCTCACAGGTAATGCTCTTGAAGTTATATGTGCACATTTCAATCTATATTTGTGCTTTTGGGTAGGTATATGTATTGACTTTATAAAATGCATGGTTTTTCTTTTTCTTTTTTCCCCCCTTAAAAATCATATTTTGAGTACTTAAAAAAAACCGTGTGGAAGTGGCAATGACACGTTTTCTGATTTGCATGTTATAATTGCAGAAACAATTATGTTGCTTCAGGTTTTTAATCGGGCAAGCTGGCAAGAAACCTTCCTAGCACTCTGGCTTTCTGCTCTTCGGCTTGTGCAACGAGTTGAGATCTATCTATCCTAACTTTTTTTCTTGCAGAACATATGCATCTATGTGTAGTCTGAAGCTTATTCCATTTCATGGCTCGCTGCAGGAACATGACCCTCTGGAAGGCCCTATTCCACATCTCGAGTCTCGTCTTTGTATCCTTTTGACTATTGTCCCTTTAGCAATTGCTAATATTATGGACGACGAGGCGAAGTTTTGCTCTTCTTCTCTTCAGGGAGCTGCAAAATCTGGGTTCATAGAGATTGATGGACATGAAAATCAAGTGGATGGGAAGGGCCAAACTTTAAGAAAAAATGGGCTTATTTCCTCTCTTCAGGTCCTTGGACAATTCTCCGGGCTCTTATGCCCTCCAGCATCAGTTATTGGTGCAGCCAATGCTGCAGCTGTAAAGGCAGCCAGCTTCATTTCTAATTCCAAGAGTGCAAAGGGTGGTTCAGTTTGTGGCACTCACAGCGATTCTGATATAAATGCAGGTATCTTAGAAGTATTTAGTTCACATCTAGGATCATAGAAAATTCCAACCCTGAATCCATACTTTATGGATTGAAATGCACAGATACTTTTAACTGGCTGCTGCTTTACACGGTATCTTGGCAATATTTATCCTTTTCAGGTGGTAATTTGAGGCATCTCATTATCGAAGCTTGCATTGCAAGAAAATTAATAGACACGACTGTATACTATTGGCCTGGTTATGTGTCTGCTTCAGTCATCTCATTTGTAGATTTACCACCAGCTCAAAAATCTCCTTGGGTAATATTTATGGAAGGAACGCCATTCAGTAATTCTCTTGTGAATTTTCTACTCGCAACACCTGCTCCAAGGTAGAATAGAAATTTTTCCAATTAACCTCTAGTTGACATGCTTGTAACTGATCTCCTTCATTGCTCTTCTGTTAAAGTTTAGCAGAGATAGAGAAGCTATATGATATTGCATTAAATGGGTCAGTGGAGGAGAGGTCAGCAGCGGCAAAAATTCTTTGCGGTGCATCCCTAAGCCGTGGATGGAACATTCAGGTTTGTATGTGTACTATATTGATGCCAAAAATTCCCAAGTTGTTTGTTTGGTGACCATTGTAGAAAATAGTAGTTCTTAGCCAATATATTTTAGTGCTTTATTCATATGCTTCAATTCTTGCGTGTACTGTTTGCTCTGATCAATGCCTGCCGAAGGAAGATGAACATGCATTTTTAGATTTGTTGACTTGCTGTGGACTAGGGATGGGGGTGCGTTTACTAGTGTTTCTTAATTGAAGATGTTTTTTCTATCTTTTTTTTTTAATGTTTGTCAGGAACATGTGCTGCACTACGTGGTGAAGCTTCTTTCTCCTCCTAAGCCTTCTACACATACTGGACAAAGGAGTCACTTAATTGATTATATGCCTATGTTAAGTGCCATCCTTTCTGGAGCTTCTTCAATTGATACTGTCCATGTGCTTTCTTTGCATGGTTTGGTAGGTGAAGTACTGTTCCTTTTTATGGTATTTACTCCTCGAGTATGCAATGAATTTAGACTCTTTCTCACTCTTTCTCAAACAAAGCCATTTATTTATCCATGCTGGCTATTATAGGCTTAATATCTTGCCATCCAGCCCGCTATTTGTCTTGAATCTATTTGCTGTTTTTCAGGTGACTTTGTGTCACATTGATGTGGGCTTTTCTTAATCGTAAGAATAATGAATTATTAGAGAGCTATGTGGGCTGCTTGGCTGGTCAAAGCAGGTTTTAGCAGGATCATCTCATTTGTTTTAGCCTAAGGCCAACATGAAATCAAATGCATATGCTGAAGCTGCACCAACCAGTGCCTTAACCACTATCCATGAATATGCTGTTCTTACACACCCATTGTTCTTGAACTGCTGAAATCTGTTTTGAATTTCTATCGCCGCCTCTTAGACACTCATAAAGTATTGCAAGTTGGATCTTCTTTGAGTTCTGATGGATCTTTGTTTATGTTCATGTAGATCCCTGAAGTTGCAGCTTCTTTAATGCCTCTTTGTGAGGTGTTTGGGTCACTTATGCCTACATCAAGTAACATATCAAGCAAAGGTGATGAGCCCTCCATTTACATGGTTTTTTCTTCTGCCTTTCTCTTTCTTCTGCGTCTATGGAAATTCTACAGACCCCCTATCGAGCAGTGCTTAACAGGAGGAGGAGCCATTGGAGGTGAACTCACTTTGGAGTATTTATTATTATTGCGCAATGGTCGCATTGCATCTCACAATTATTCTGCCCAGGATGAAATTAATAGCAATCAGGTTCAGCATGAATATTCATCAGATAATTCCGAATATGTTGATTTTTATCCAAAACTGCGAGCTTGGTATTGCCAGAACAAGTCCTGTATAGCCTCTCCGCTTTCTGGCATTTCCACTGGAAATCCTGTTCATGAGGTTGCTAATAAAATCTTAAACATGATTTACCGGAAAATGACTAAAAGTGGGTCCTCATCCGGGAATTCTTCAACAGTTACAAGCAATAGTTTATGTGGGTCCCCTCCAAGTACTGCCGAAGATCCTTACCAGAGGCCCATGCTTCCTGCATGGGATGTGTTGGAAGCCATCCCTTTTGTTCTTGAGGCAATTTTAACAGCTTGTGCTCATGGACGACTTTCATCTCGGGACTTGACCACAGGTTAATCACAAGTCTAGCTTTAATTGTTGCAAAGGATTTTTAGTTTGTGCTTTGGTTTTCGTTTTATTTGTTATGGTTAGGGTTCAAACTATCTCCTTGATCTCTAAAACTCCTGTCTTGTTATTAGAAGAATAACAGCTTTGCTATCAAGATTTATAAGTATAATTGAGTCTCTCTAATGTGTTACCCTCTGGCATGCATAGACTTGAGAACTCTTGAATCCTTGCAGGCCTAAGGGACCTCATTGACTTTCTTCCGGCAACTCTTGGAACCATTGTCACTTACTTTGCTGCAGAAATCACTCGAGGTATATGGAAACCAGTTCCAATGAATGGAACTGATTGGCCTAGTCCAGCAGCGATCCTTTCAGCTGTTGATTCTGAAATAAAAGAAATACTTGCTGCTGCAGGAGTTGATTTTCCATGTGGTTCCTCTGGTACATTTCAGCAGCAAATTCTTTTGATTTATTTATACTGATTTACTATTGCATGATAAATTTTTAATGCATTTCATGTCTGCTGTTCACCAGCAATTTTTTTTTTTGTTAAGGGATATCACCTAGTTAGGATCTTTGCTGACTTGTGAGAAGGGTGTTATCCTGCCTTCAACCTTTTTGCAAGAAGTGATTATGCTCTCATGATTCAGTTATGCTCTCTGGTTAAGACTCTGCACCCTATCTACATTCAAGGCCCAAAAATTAGTACTTCACCAGGCATTCATCTCCTTCTCCATGTCTTTGTATGTAGAAATAACTTCCTAATGATTAAACAAGTCCTTGTATGATCACCGTATTTACTGTAAGGTAATTAGCTATGTCAGTTAACCTTGCATTTATGGGGACTTGACATGGTGCAGACTTTCGTTGAGTGTTTGAATGCTCATATTGCTTCTGTTCTGGTTTACCTTCTCTTGTTCATGGACTTCTTATAACAGGCAACTCAGCCAGTGATGCAATTGTTTGTCATATTTGGATGCACATTATAGATTAACACTGACACGTATGAAATTGTCATTTGAAGAGGAGAATGCTAGTGTTTTGCTTGCTAAATCCTGTATAATCTCTTGCAGGGCAATCACCTCCCATGCTTCCATTGCCAATGGCAGCTCTGGTCAGTTTAACCATCACTTTCAAACTCAACAAGAGCCATGAATACATACATGCCGTAGTTGGGCCTGCCCTGGAAAATTGTTCGTCAGGTTGCCCTTGGCCCAGTATTCCTATAATTGGCTCTCTGTGGGCCCAAAAGGTCCGTCGCTGGCATCACTTCATTGTTGTATCATGTGCTCGCTCTGTCTTGAAACGAAATAAAGTAGCCGTTGCCCAGCTCCTGAGGAGTTGCTTCTCATCATTCCTTGGATCACTTAACGATTCCACATCTTTGTTGACCAATCAGAGCAGCGTAAGTCGTCTATTGGGCACCACTATTGCAGTTCCTGGTGTTTCTCCTTCCCTCGCACCTGGATTCCTGTACCTTCGCTCTTGTCGGACTATAGAGGACATTCAATACGTAAATGGTGTGGTCATAGGTCTTGTAACAGAGTATGCAAGGGAATTAGCCACCAGATGGACTGGGATGGACTCCTCTCGCTTGAAGTCTAGCCAGGCATCCCTATCCCATGCAGCTGCCAAGGCAAGGGAAGTTGCCATACTGGGCGCGAGCCTGTTATGCTTGTCAGGTGGGATGAATCTGATTCAAGAGCTTTACCTGGAGACTATCCCAACATGGCTGCTCTCATCCAAAAAAGAGAAACTTGGTGAGGTCAGTGCCGTGTCCCGTATATTGGAAGGGTATGCAATGGCATACATGGTGGTTCTGTCGGGCTCAGCTTTATGGGGCATAGGGCCCACACCTCCAGCATGGGCATTGTCTAGAAGAGCGCGAGTGGTCGGCGTCCACATGGACTTCTTGGTTCGAGTGTTGGAAGGAAATATTTCACTTGGCTGCCATCCAGCCACATGGAAAGCTTATGTATCTTGTGTAGTGGGTCTAGTAGTGAGTTTTGCTCCAGCGTGGATTCAAGTCGTGAAGCTGGAAACACTGAGGAAATTGGCAAGTGGATTGAGAGGGTGGCATGAAAGTGAGCTGGCTCTCTCTCTGCTTGAAAGAGGTGGGGTTGCAGCCATGGGCTCTGTAGCTGAGCTGCTAAATGTAATTAGTTGAGTTTTGAATGCAGAAATGCAGTGTCCATCAGCTGTCATTTGAGTTTAGTAAGGTCCATCAAATGTCGTTAGAAATTGGTGTCTTCACACCGCCGTTATAGCAATATTTGAAGGCCGTAGCTCAGAATGTCAGAGAGACCTCCGGGGCAGGCTGATCTACGACCTTTTGGAGAGTAACCTGTTAGTAGTTGAGTGATGGCAGCTACCTTCATGATAGTTTTTTCTTTTTCTTTAAGCAAATAGTTTTGGGGTCTAAATCTTGATCTCCTCCGTGTACGAAACCTTTTAACTATCTCTGCAAATGCTGTCATGTGTTTCCTGTGTCGCGGGCCGAAGTCCCATAGAAGAAGCCAGGAGTGATTACCAAATGGCGTGGGGCGATCAGTTGTCCTGGTCTCGTGTTGAAGAAAGATATCGTCCAATGAAAAAAACAATATGAGCAGCTTAGGACATCAGATCTTGCTTTTGCCCATGAAAGGTCCTCCGCCGACAATAGAGAGGCCTGCTCCTTGGTAAATAGCCACAAGTTTGACTTGGGATTCTTTTCTTCCTTTCAGTTTCCCGTTGGGTGGAATTGACAGTATGTAATATGTATGTACCCATCTAATGTTATTCTTTTTTATTAAAATAATCTTCTTAATCTTTAAGCACATCTAATTTGCATTAATTTGAATCATTTGCATCTAATGTTCGTTGTTTTGTTTTCTAAAGTGAATTTTAATTGAAAATATATTAAAATAATTTTTAATTATTTTTTTTTGATTTTAACATATTAAAATTATTAAAAATATATCAATTTAATGTTTTTTTAAGTGAAAAGCATATCATAATATAAAAACAAACATTCATTCTATTTTGGCCCAGTTTAAGGTAGCGGTTGAACCGATTTTTTATCAAATTATGATTTTTTGTCTTTAAGTTAAATTACTTTTAGTGTTTTTAGATCGCATTGATGTGTTAATGTCAAAAATAAATTTTAAAAAATAAAAAATATATTATTTTGATATATTTTTAAATAAAAAATACTTTAAAAAATAACCTTAATCACTCTTCCATGTAATCTTTCATTTTAATATATTTCTAAATAAAAAATTACTTTAAAAAACAACCTCACCAAATCAATTCATTCATGCCATTCCATTCCATTTATTAGGTTGTTTCGTGTGATTTCAATGGAGAGCAGGCTCAAATAAAAAATAATATAAAAAGTAAAGTGAGGTAAAAATCAAGGATAATGCTAATGGAATCATCTTATAATTATTTCACCTTGGGTGGAAAAACTAACCTATCTTATTCACACAATCCATAGACTGTAGTAGATAGATGAGACACCACGGAAAAAGGCATGATCCTCATCTCTACAAGCATAGGGAGGGGCCCAGGTGGGTGATGCGCAAACAAGCTTAGTTTTTTTGAGTGCTTATAATGCTTAACTTCATAAATCCCCAACTCCATAAAATAATATTAATAAAAATATAGACATTCTCATCATTCTTTTTAATCTTTTTTTCTACAATCATGGAGTCACAAAGAGTCTGTTTAAAAAACATTTTTTAAAAAATTATTTTTTATTTTTTATACTTTAAATTATTTTTTTAGATTATTTTAATATAATAATATTAAAAATAAAATATATTATTTTAATATATTTCAGAGCTAAAATTATTTTAAAAAATAATAATTACTATACTTTCAAACATCCTCCAATTTTATTTTTCTTCTTCGAGGGCGGCCACGATTATAAATCTTTTTTACAGGTTAGAATTTAAGTTTTGCTAGTTTAGACTCTAAAGTTTTAAATTATTCAAGAAAAAACTATAATTTTATTTTACAAGGGTCCGGGTCCGAGCCCTCCCAAGTCCCAACCTTCCTGACTCTGCACCCAGTGCTGCTGCTGTTCATTGAATTACTCGTGAGAGACTAATAAAAGATTGGGTAAAACTCTAAGAATCAAACGAAGTATTCAGATTCAAATTTACCACCTATTAAATATTAAAAAAAGAATACGAGTAGAAATTAGTCGATGACACATAAACTGTTAAGAAATTTACTATATAAGCTGTGACTCATAATTACTCATTTAATGTATTACAGAAAAAACTTAATTCGCTTCTCAAATAAGAAAAACAATTAAAAACACTTTAATATTATCAAGTGGATAAGTTTAAAATAAAGATGCCTCTTGGCCGCAAGATTAAACAACAAAAAAATAAAAATAACCGACATTATTATTATTATTATTATTATTAAATTGTAGGAAAGGCATGGTAAGGAGTGGGGTTTAAAACTTTAAATATCTGTTCGGTATTGTTAACTATATTATTTTTTAAAAGTGTTTTAAATTTAAAAGCATATTAAAATATTATTTTTTAAAATTTTTTATTGTTAAATTATTAGAATTATAAAAACAAATATTTATTTTTAGAACCTTTTATATTATAACAGTGAATATTTTTCAAGTATTTTTTATTTAAAAACATATTAAAATAATATTTTTTTAAAAATTTTATTTTTGATATAACCCCTCAAAATAATTTATATTAAAATAATTAATTTTAAATAAAAATAAAAAATTTAAATTATTTTAAATTTAAAAATACTTTTCAAATAATAGAAATTGAATTTAGATTTACATATCCTTCCTTCCTGTTTCCTCTCATCATCATCGCACACAATCTCCACTCTCTTTCCCTCTCCTCCCTCCCTTAAGACATTATTATTATTATTATTATTATTATTACTACTACTACTACTCTTCTGAAGAGAGAGACAGAGAGATCAATTTCTTTTCTCTAGGGTTTGGTGTTCCAAGCGCAGAAGCATATTAAAAACACTGAAGGAGGAGGAAGAGGAAGACAGACAGGGTGCTAGCTGGCTAATTAGTTTCTGTAAATTAGGGTTTTTTCCTCCTCCTCTTCTTTTTTATTATTTATTAAAATCAATTCAAATTTGAAAGAAAGAGAGAGAGAGAGAGGGAAGATGATGATGGAAGGGTCAGGGAGGAGGATATCAGCAGCGAATCCAAGGCCGTGTTCCGGGAGAAGGATATTAGCAGCGAAGAAACGGGGTCGATCTGATGGGTTCTTGAACAGTGTTAAAAAGCTTCAAAGAAGAGAGATTTCCTCAAAGTCAGATCGTTCTTTCAGTATCACCAATGCCCAGGAGAGATTTCGCAATATGCGCTTGATGGTACCCTCCTCACTCTACCACTCCTCTTCACAACCTAATTTTGTCGCTTTGTTTTTTAACCATCGAGACTCGTGTGCTTCTACTGCTCTTGTTTCTGCTAAAAAGGGTTCTTGAAACCTTTGATTTATATTCTTTTTCCAGGAAGAATACGATACTCATGACCCCAAGGGCCATTGTTCGATGGTGCTGCCCTTTTTGATGAAGAGAACTAAAGTTATTGAGATTGTGGCCGCCCGGGACATTGTCTTTGCCCTTGCACATTCTGGTGTATGTGCTGCTTTTAGTAGAGGTACTCACATTCTGTCTTCATTCTCATGTCATGTTACATAGAAATATACTAGAAATGTTTTCTTTGTGAATGTGAAAGACTATGACTGCATCATATCTTATCTGCTGTTCACTATTTGAAACGCAGAGACAAATCAGAGGATATGTTTTTTGAATGTGAGTCCTGATGAAGTCATTCGGAGTTTGTTCTACAATAAAAACAATG
The DNA here is from genome assembly GCA_007827005.2 of Populus simonii. Classification (NCBI taxonomy): domain Eukaryota; kingdom Viridiplantae; phylum Streptophyta; class Magnoliopsida; order Malpighiales; family Salicaceae; genus Populus; species Populus simonii. The sequence continues at coordinate 218,129 of CM017479.2, read as the reverse complement.
ATTCTCTCATCACTGTTTCGGTCTATGCGTCGGATAACTTCAGCTCCTTGAAATGCAGATCAACGAGAATTGAGTGCGACTGCGCTTCCCTAACCTTTAACATTTCTTGTCAACTTCAGTCTTACATGACTTGTGTGTGTCCTAATTGTGTGATGATGATGATGCCTTGTATTTTAAATGTTTAGGTACATTCGAAGGGGTAAGCCAGATGCAGGTTTCCCTCTTTTTGAGTCCGAGTCCTTGAAGTGGCCAGGTTTTGTGGAGTTTGATGATGTCAATGGAAAGGTGCTAACGTACTCAGCACAAGATAGGTACCGTTTACAGTCCATCTGCTACGTCAATTACATGCTCCAGCTATCCTACTTCTAATATTTTGTTATTGGTATCTGTGATCAGTATATACAAGGTTTTTGACCTAAAAAACTACACCATGCTGTACTCCATATCAGATACAGATGTGCAAGAAATCAAGATCAGGTAGTTTCTCTCTCCCTCTCTGTGCGCGCGCGCGCATGTTTAAGATGCATCATTATCTTATTAATTATAAGATACTGTTAAAATATGATAGAGGCTTATGCCTTTTACCTTTTGTTAGTGTAGCATGGCAATAAATTTTACTCATCATGGCAGTCAATTTGTACGGTCATTCATTTAACTTTCACATACAGTGCTACGTATCTCGTTCTCTTCTGGAATGTGTCTGTTTGATTGGCCTGTGATTTGTTTGTTCTGCATGCTAAATGTCTAACTTTGCCTATGTTTGGCTTCATCTGCATCAGTCCGGGCATCATGTTATTGATTTTAAATAGATCAAGTGGCTATGTTCCTCTTAAGATTTTGTCAATAGAAGATGGTACAATTCTCAAAGACTTCAAGCATCTTCTTCATCGAAATAAGAAGGTGGACTTCATTGAACAATTTAACGAAAAGCTTCTTGTCAAACAAGAAAATGAGAATCTCCAGATTCTTGACGTGAGTTACCTTTTTTCTTTTTCAGTATCTATCTTTCAGCTTGGCTTGTTGTCTGCTCCAGTAGTTGTATCTTCTTTATGCAGGTTCGACATACTGGTATTAGGGAAGTTAGCAGAACCGACTTCATGACACCATCAGCATTTATCTTTCTGTATGAAAACCAGTTGTTCTTAACATTCAGAAATAGAACTGTTGCTGTTTGGAATTTTCGTGGAGAGCTTGTTACTTCATTCGAGGATCATCTCTTATGGCATCCTGACTGTAACACAAATAACATTTACATAACAAGTGATCAGGATCTTATCATTTCATACTGCAAGGCTGATTCTGACGATCAATGGATGGAAGGAAATGGTAATTTTTTTAATCATCATTTTGGTTGGCAAATACTAATGCTTAAATACTCATGGTCGATACTAGATGAGGTCTAGAATCCTTTGTTCTCTTCTCATTTGTGGAGAAAAATTCTATCTTAATTCTATAGAATGCAATTATTAAACATAAAACTGAACATACTGCAGTGTGTCTGAGTTTTTAATTGTTTGATTTTAAGCAGATAGTATACATTTTCTTTCTGTCAATTGTAGCTGTACTGCCTATTAACAGCTGGAACATTGTCAGATACTTTCAGGTTGTCCAGCAAGAATAAAACTTGTTCTCGTACACTGATGGTCCCATATGATCCAAATGAGCTTACTATAATTTTGAATCCCTTATGAATTCTGTGCTTTGGTTTATCTTAATAAATAAGCTGCTTAGAACTGACCCAATAAATTATGCAAAACTTTATCATCCAATTTGACAAGCATTTTTTGAGTCAGGTTGTTGGCTTATTGTAATCCAGTAACTTTTTTGAACTGCTGTCTTGTTTCCAACCATACAGTGTATGTTATTATTTCAGACACTTTTTTTAAGTGACTTGATACTTTTACCAGTCCATATTAACTACCCAATTTAAGTGGCATGGTCTAGAGTTAGATCTGTTATCATCTAGAGCTCTGATCTACTCTGAAGAATAAATGTTGATCCTAAAAGCATGTCTGGATGCCACAATGCTGTATCAACTTTTGGTTTTTTTGACGAGCATGAAAGCTACTAAACATTGTTGGCAAGAGGAACAAATAATCAATGGAGCATTTGGAACATCTGTGTTCCTGACACTTTGTTAATGTAGATTTTTTCGTCTCTGTGGTTGGTGTCCACGAGGACAATCCCTCTGATGGTGTTTCTGCATGAATTGCTTTTGAGAGACCAATAAGTTGTCGGGCCTTTGTTTGTATAAGATCTTTTGGGAGTTGCCTTAATTGTGATGCAGTGAAGAAAACTTCTTATCGGGAAATTATCAAATCTCACTGTCTGATTCTGGATGCAGCTGGTTCTATCAATATCAGCAATATCCTGACAGGAAAATGCCTAGCTAAAATAAATGCCACCAATGGCAGTCCCAAGGACGAGGAATGCAGCAGCAGTACAGGAAGCTCAAAGCAGAGCCGCTTGATGATGAGAAGTACAGTGGCAGCGGCTTTGGAAGACATAACCGCTCTTTTTTACGATGAAGAGCGCAATGAAATCTACACTGGTAATAGGCATGGTCTGGTTCATGTGTGGTCTAACTAAAGAGGAGTTTTCATTATTTTGATTTTGAAACTTTGAAACTGCAAGAAGGGGATGTTGTGTCATGCCTGCACTACATAACTTGAGTGCGCACACTGTATCATTAGATTGCATCGGCATTATTTGTATCGGTAGATATTCTTGGACTGCAGCTGTAGCTGTCTGTACATTAGTATATAGGCTTCTTGATTGGGATTCAGAGGAGGCTTAAATCTTGATGTTGTCTCCATGTATACTAGATTGTAGTTTTCTAAATTCTAGTGTCTAATGGTGTTTGGATTTTATTTTATTTTATTAAGAAAAAACATAATTTTAAGTTGTGTTGTGTCACTCGCAATAAATCACAAAATAATATTGCGAGGTTGTGTAAAACATAAATGGTAATAATTCTTGGAATCCCCAAAAAATTAAATCAACATGGAAATAAAAAGAAAGAAAACTAACCCGGGGTCAGGCTATACCTACCAGGCCTAGGTGTTGAAGTGCACATTGTTCTTTGACATCCTCTCGCAAGAAAGATATAATTTTGATAATAATATTAAATAATATAATACATGTAATTCTTTACAAACTCAAGCACATGTAAGGAGAAAGTTTGTTAAAGGTGCATGAACATGTGAGTTTTTTCTCTTAGTATCCTGCGGAAAAATGAAAAACTTGTATATACAAAGATAAAACTTGTAATAAACTTCTCATAAAGTGTTTATTCACACGTGCACGTGTGTGTGTGTATCAATGCGCGGAATCTTATGTAGGATATTTTTTAATAAAAAATAATTTAAAATAGTTTTTTTATATAGATATTTTTTAAATAAAATATATTTTAAAATCTATATATATATATATATATATATATATAGAAAAGACTAACGATATTCATCAACACACTCCGGTACAAACAAGTGTTGAGCATATGTTTTTCCGACAAATTGATAAGAAAATGTCTTGTCCAAACTAACTTGCATTCTCAAGCAACAAAGAAAGGGGGATGGACTGAAATTCACGGAAGCTCGAGAAGACCACGTGATCGTCACCTACGTGTTGACACAACATTTGTTGGAGCATAACGCATCAGATGTCATGATAATCTTTCATTTATACATATATCTACTACGGGAACGTTTGGTACTGCGTTTATACCTGCGTTTCGTCCAAATTTAATTTTTTTTTTTTGCTAAAATTGAGTACGATTTGTAGTTTTTGGATCGTTTTGATGTGCTGATATCAAAAATGATTTTTAAAAAATAAAAAAAATCATTGGCATGCATTTCGGCACGAAAAGCTATTTGAAAAGCACCCACAACCACACTGCCAAACACGCTCTACATATGTGGCGGTTGACCAATTTTTTTTACATAAATAAATAATGTTAAAAAAATAATCAGTTATTGATTTAATTAATAATTTAGATAATAAAATATAAAAATAATAAAAAATATAAAAGAACCCGACCTATCTCTTCTAAATTATTAAACAATTCACGTTTAAAAAGCTAAACTAAAATAAAAAAAAACAACAAAAAAAAACCTCGGTTAAACCGAGTTAAATCACTAACTTTATAATTATGAACATAAAAATAAGATGATCTTGTAGAAAGAAAAGCAGAAAAAAAAATTTGAAGATCAATTCTTAGTAAATAAAATAAGAACATAATAACTTCATATAAAATAAAATGAAAAAAGAAAAAATGAAACTCAATTTTAAACAAATAAAACATTGAAGGATTGAAACTAAAAAAAGAGATAATTTAAAAAAAGGTTGAAATACTCATCCAAGCCCAATTGGGTGAAGATCAAATATCTTTGACCTAGTCTTGATATTAGGATAATCACTTTCGAAAGGCAATTGAATAAAATCATGAAACTTAATTATCGAACAACCTAATATTTAAAAAGAAAAAAAGAAATTTTATTAAAAAAAGCAATGAAAAGGCAAATAGTAAAAATAACAATGCAAAACTCTAAAATTTGATGATAAAAAACAAAAACATTAGCTTGAAAAAAAAAAGCAAACCTTAGTGAATTTTCTAAACTTGGTCTAATATCTAAAACTCACAACGTGTGAAATCCTAGATTTAGGTTTAATTAAGAAACTCAATTCAAAACTACTTTAATTTTGAAAGATGAAATCATGAAAAAAATATCAATTTAAAAAACTTGTCAAAGCAATTAAGATAGAAATAAAAAAAATAGGTATCAAATTTAATTGAAAAAAAAATCAAGGAAATTGAAATTATATATAAACAAGTTAAAAATTAATCTCAATTAAAAGAATGAGGATCAAATTTAAAAGATTAAAAAAATAAAAAGGGTGAAATTGAAAATCATAAGTAATTTAATAGATTATTAAAAATAAAAAAAGTAATAATCAAAAGGATATGAACCAAATGCAAAGAAAAAAAAACTAAAAGGGCTAGCACATGATTAGAGGATGAGAGAGAAAAGAAGAAGAGAAAGAAGAAAATGGTTGCCGGCAAAACCAGAGGTGCATTAGGAGCATGCACTACCTCATTGTGTAGGGGGCGTTGAGACCTTTCAAACATTGCAATAAAAAACGATATTTGATGACTGGACAACCATGCATCGCTACTCGATAGGTGTGGGAGTCTCCCGCTATGCACGCACCATCATTTTTATAATAATATTTATCATGTGATCAAATATAATAATGATCCTAAGTAACATTCACATCATCACTAAAACCAATATAAAAAAACAAAAAAAAACTCGAGTTATGTTGATTTTGTGTTTAGGAGCAATAAAATAATTTTATTATTTTGAAAAAATTGAAAAGACCATAACACCCTTGTTTGATTGAAAAACATTCAATTTTTTTTTTTATTTCAGTGTTAAATTAGTAATTCCATTGTTAAAAGAAACAAAAGTGCTAACCTAACCTTGCACAAATTATTAAAAACAATTATATCATGGTAAAAAAACCACCATATCCTTATCCCTAATGCGTAATTTAAAGCTTTTTTTGAGCAAATAATTTTGTGAAATCACTATTCCAATTAATAGACATTTATAACCAGGAGTATATCGAAACATCCTTCTCTTTTGGTGTTTTTGTTAATGTACAAGCTCACAAATTCATAAACCATGGCATTTATTTAGAATTTATTTTGCTGCTAAAAAACCATCTTTATGAATGCTTTTAAAAGTAGAAGTGGCTCTGGTAACGCGGTACCATCCGCGTTCCCAAGAAAATCAAGAACAACATGCTTTGTTGTTTCTGATTTTTTGAGAAAACGGGTTATATCACGTTTCATTCGAAACAAAAAAAGTCTTAGCCATTTTTTTAACTGGTGCTGCATGGGTATAATAGTGGATACCCACGATGTCCAAAAATTAGGGAATTAATTAACTATTTGTTTTTTGTTTTTTTTTTAAAAGAAGAAGACAGGGCTGTATGATCATGCCTTGCATGATTATTACGAGTAGTAGCAGTAGCTGTTAATTAGAAGAAGAAGAAGAAGAAAGCTGCCTAATCTAATGAGTGGATTGCATTTGGGTTTGGCAGCAGGCAGAGAGACAGGCAGAAGGTGGCTTCTCAAGGAAGAGAGCAAAATGGATGGAGGCAGTCCGCAGCTGGCATGGATGTCGGGAGAAGCTGATTCTTCACCCTAAATATATCTTCAACTCTTGCGCTTCTTTCGCCAACTCCCTCTCCCTCTCCCTCTCTCTTTCTCTCTCTATATCATCCAACAGGTCATCTTTCTTTTTTCATGCACTTTTTAACTTAATCAAGAATGAAGGGATACTTGTTTGCGTCCTCATTTCATTGCCTTGCCTAGACATTGTACATTTATTTATCTATTTATTTTATCTTAGTATTAGTTAGGAGGCCAAACTGATTACAAAGAGAAAAGAGAGAGAGAGAGAGATCAAATCTACGTTGGAGCAGAATGTTGGTAGATAAAAGGAGGAAGAAGGGAAGGGTTGGGATGGAGGGATTGGAAGGGCTGATACAGAGGTTGCTGGAAGGAAGGAATAATAGAGGGAAACGCATCCAGCTGACTGAACCTGAAATCCACCAACTCTGTGTCACCGCCAAGCAAGTCTTTCTTGCTCAACCTGTTCTTCTTGCATTAGAAGCTCCCATCAACATCTGTGGTACATCTTTCTCTTCCTTCCTTCATCCATGCCATCACCACCCCCTTTCCCATCTTGTTCTTCTGCCTGTTCAATCGGAATTCCACAATCAATGGCCTTTTTTCTTTTTTATGCAATCTATATATCAATTTGCTTGCCTTTTTGTTTGATCTTGTTCCATCTTTATGTTGCCCATTGACTATAATAAGCATTCTATCTTCGTCTGCAATTCTCATCTTCCATTTACGATGTTAGATAGATGTTAGAGTTATCTCATAGAACTGATTAATAAGGCAACATTTTGCGAATTGACCCCCGCAAAAATGACACCCTTTTGGACTCGCATATCTCTGCAGAAGAATTACATGCCGATCCTGTTTAACACTTGATACATATTGCTGTTAGTATTCTGGTTGTTTGCAGGTGATATACACGGGCAATATCCAGATCTCTTGCGATTGTTCGAGTATGGCGGGTTTCCACCAGATTCCAATTATCTATTCCTTGGAGACTACGTAGATAGAGGAAAACAAAGTATAGAGACAATATGCCTTCTCCTTGCTTACAAGATCAAGTTCCCTGACAATTTTTTCCTTCTTCGAGGGAACCATGAATGTGCTTCTATCAACAGAATATATGGATTCTATGATGAGTGCAAGCGTCGTTTCAGTGTCCGTCTATGGAAAACTTTCACGGACTGCTTCAATTGTTTACCGGTGGCTGCAGTGGTCGATGACAAAATCCTATGCATGCATGGTGGACTATCACCGGAAATGGATAGCTTGGATCAGATCAGAGCTATAGAGAGGCCAGCAGACGTGCCAGACCAGGGCCTCTTGTGTGACCTCCTTTGGTCTGATCCTGATAGAGACACCACGGGTTGGGGTGATAATGATAGGGGTGTCTCCTATACCTTCGGAGCCGATAGGGTCACCGAGTTCTTAAAGAAACATGATCTCGATCTCGTATGCCGAGCTCACCAGGTATTCCTTGATTGTTCTCCCCCGTTCTTCAGATCAAGTCCATTACCTTCCAATTCCTGCCCTAATACTTGTACCAGGAATAATAATGTGATAAATAACCCAAGGTGTTCTTCGATGGGAAATGATTGACAGGTAGTCGAGGATGGCTATGAATTCTTCGCAGACAGACAGCTGGTCACCATATTCTCAGCACCGAACTACTGTGGAGAGTTCAACAATGCAGGTGCCCTTATGTGTGTTGATGCTAGTTTGCTCTGCTCATTTCAGATTCTCAAGCCATGGAGGGGGAGAGAAGGGCATCCTGAATAGTTCCCAAGTGAAGGGAGAAAAACGTTGGATGCCCAGCAAAGGAAAGACATCTACCATCCACTACAAACAATATTCTATCTAGTACTCTGCTGCTTCTTCTCATGTACAAATTCTGCTTCGAAAAAAAGAAGAAAAAAAGAGGGAGATGCTTGCCCACATTTTGCATTGCAATACTAGCTGCAATATAAACAAAACATGAAAGCATATGCATGCAGCAACAAGTGTAACTAAATCTAGCAAACTTCACTCCTCAGGAAACCTCTAGTCTAGTTACTGCTGTATTCACAACCAACCAAATACTTTCTTGTAAGGCATTATAAGCTTCTCTGAAAACCTTAATCCATGCAAAACAATGCTATGTGAACACACTAAATTAGCTTCTAAAAGTAATGTTCAGTGACATGTTTTATTTCACTGCAACAGATACATTTACTCAAACCTTTCCTTTGCCAAGTTCTTGGAAGACATAGTGATCAGAACTTAGTAATGCATTTACATACAGTCAAGATATGACAGAGGCAACACAAAGTTGAGTGCATGAGCGATTTAAATGTCCATCATACTTCATTTTACTAACGAACGTCAACAATATAGAAGACCTTACAACACCTGGACCCATTCCTTCAACAATGAACATTTAATTATCATGTAAAACATGGAGAGAGGCATGAACAGTGAACAACTGAATCGCCATTCACAAATACATGCGATATTTTACACTTGATCAGCAGTTATCCAGAGATTAATTTCATTCTTAAAAAAACAATAGATGAAATCTTGCAAATTTGGCGCGCAAAGATTAATTGTACGCATAAATTGCAAAAACACAAAATAAAATATATCATATAAGTTGTGACAAAGTTCAAAAGTTACATCACCAAGACGATGAACCAAACATCTTTTACATAAAGGTATCTAATCCTAGAAAATGCATGATGGAAGCAGAAAGTAAAATCTCCCAAAACCTTGTAGCTTCAGAACTGCGACTTGTCAAGGCTGTCGAAATAGGGATGATCCATAGCTGCTTTGGCCGAGATTCTTTCAGCTGGATCGTACTTGAGCATCTTCTGCATTATCCAACACAATATGATATTAGTATCCCAATATAGAGGTGATATTGGCAAACGAAGAAGAGCCAAAGTGATGGATCAGTAGCCAGCTTGGAAACCGTAGTTGCAGGACTAAACCTATTTGGTAAAGAAATTTATTAGAGTATCTTAGAAACGTAGAATTTGCATATTCCTACTCACATCACTTGTAAAATTTGATTTCATGTTCCCATCCACATTATTGTCATAATCCGGCTCTACTTGTTACTTTTGAGCAAAAAAGTGATTAAAGAACATACATAAATCCTGACAATATTCCAAAACAAGACGATCTGCGTTGTCACTTGTCAGTGTGAGCATATCAGTAATATGACAAAATCAACCATTTGTGAAAAAATATTTAAATCAGCGTCATCCTCATCAGCCTATAGTATTTCTTGGCCAAATTTCAGTCGTGTCACCTATATTGTAAACTATATACTTTGATAATCATCAAACATCAAGCTGACTTGATTCATACCCTATATTCTAAAAATTAGTTCGAGATAACACGAGAATGTATATACATTAGCAACAATATTATATACATTCTCATTCCAACCGATGTGGGACAAACATATACATTATATACCTTGGCTTGAAAAGGATAAGAACTTCTTTGCTGATGGATTGCCAAGGTTGTATATAATGTTGGTACTAATGTATACATTATATACACTATTACATTATATGTTAATGTGTATGTTTATTCCACATACGTTAGAATGAGAACACTCCCCTTAGACTAGACTATAAATAGGATACCCCTCTTGTAAACAAATCATACCATTCAATACAATTCTCCTTGTATTGTCTCACTCCCTCTCTTAAATTCAACTTGGTATCAGAACTACTATTCTAAGAGTTGAGCATGCTCTGTGATCCATTATTAATAGACCTTTCACATCAGAAATACTTCTTATATAGTCTTGGTATATCAAGAGTCAAGTATGAGAATGTATATATATATATATATTAGCAAAAATATTATATACATTCTAATATGGGACAAACATGTACATTAACATATATGTTTGTCCCACATTGGTTAAAATGAGAAACCTTGCCTTTAGGCTACACTTTAAATAAGATACCGTTGTAAGCAAATAAGGTTGGTTTCTCATTCTAACCGATATGGGACAAACTTACTCTTGGGCTGGAGAAGTACATCTATGGGAGAGCAACAACAATTCCAGCGCAGAAGCTATGGCAAGTGCCACATTCACATTCAATTCAATCCAACATGACAATCCAGCTATTGAGGTGCACTTTGCCACCCATAAAACAAGAAGCCAGCAATTGGAAAAAAGCATGCACTTATAGCAGCAGCAGCAGTAGTTACCGATAAGAGGTCCACCCCTTGAGGTCCAAGAGATGGAACAGCTCGTGCAAGGTTTTGAGGCTCCCATTTGGGATAGACATGCCAATCTCTAAGAGAAGTAACTCCTGGCCACTGCTCTTCAGTTGGTGTTCCTAACAACCTTGGAATTAATCGGTAGAAATTAGGTTACGTAATTTATAAAAGTAAATGTATGGTAAAGTGCAAAAGCCATTCTTTTCATAGTTATTAAACCCGGACCGGCGGGTCGACCCGGAGACTGGACCGGTCCGGGTTTGTCAAAAAACCAGTCGGTGCAACGATCTGGCCAAACCCAATCGACCCGACAAGTCAACCCATGGCCCGATGTTTTTTTTTTCCCCTTCAAATATAGGATTTAAATCCTATTAGTATATATACTCTATGATTTCAATAAAAAAAAGTTATGTTTTCTGAGATAAAAAAACATTTTGGTTTAAATATTTCAACTTAAAATGATAACATAGTATCTTTTTAATGTGAGATTTGAAACTCATTAGTATATATATTCTATGTTTTCAAGAAAAAAAAACTAATCTTTTTTTAATATGAAATTTGAAACCCATTAGAATATATATTCTATATTCACAAGAAAAAAACTATGTTTTTTCATGTAGAATTTAAAACCCATTAGAATATATATTCTATGTTCATAAGAAAAAAACTATGTTTTTTCATGTAGAATTTAAAACCCATTAGAATATATATTCTATGTTCATAAGAAAAAAACTATGTTTTTTCATGTAGAATTTAAAACCCATTAGAATATATACTCTATGTTTCCAAGAAAATGTTATTTTTTTATGTGGGATAATTTTTTTTTTAAAATATTCTTTTAAACTTTATTATTTACAATATATATAGTCTATATTTACATGATTTTTTCTTAATTTTTTTATATAAAGTATTAAAACTTTAATTTTTTTTAAAAAAATTTCAAGTTGATTCGGGTTAACCTATAAAACATGGGATCTGATCTCTTGGTCGAATCAATCTAAGACCGGGTTTAATAACTATAATTTTTTTATCTATTAAGCACAAATTAAATTAAATTAGATGAATACGAGAGAAGCATACCTGAAAATATGAAGCAACTGTTGAAGCTCGGAGTCTCCAGGAAACAGAGCTTGCCTTCTCGACATTTCAGCTGCAATGAATACAATAAGAAACGACACTTTCATCGAGCACCAACAAATCAAAATCAAATTGATCACATTAAATTATATTACCAAAGATGCAACCGACAGACCACATATCGATAGCGATGGAATAATGAGTGGAACCAAGCAACACCTCAGGAGCCCTATACCAAAGAGTGACAATCTCATGGGTATAACTCTTAAGAGGCACAGTAAAGGCACGACCCAATCCCAAATCAGCAATCTTAAGAATCGCTCTCTCCTGATCAAGAAGAAGGTTCTGAGGCTTGAGATCGCGGTGAAGCACACCGTGGCTGTGACAGTGAGCAACTCCCTTGCAGAGCTGGAAGAGGAAGCTCTGGATGAGGGAAGGGGAGAGAGGTCCAGGGTTGGGACCTTTGCGGTGAGAATCGATGAATTTCTTGAGATCCGTATCGAGAAACTCGAAAACCAAGTAGAGATTGGATTTGGAGTCGTCGTCGGAGTTGTTGACGTCAATGTGCTCGACTGAGAGGAGGCGGACGACGTAGAGAGATTGAGAGAGCATCTGAAGAAGAGAAACTTCGCGGAGAGCGGTAGGGGAACGCCTTCCTCATCCATTTGGAGCCGAGTTTTTTTGAGAGCAACGAGCTGACCTGTTAATTTGTCTTTGGCTTTATAGACTTTGCCGTAGGTGCCTTCCCCGACCTTCTCCAGTTTCTCATACTTTTCCATCTTTCGTAATCTGGATTGTGTTGGATTGGTGATGGTGAGGGGGGAGGGAGGAGGAACCCTATGTTATATATATATATATATATATATATGCATGCAATTGGACAGGAGGAGGAGGAGGACATCCTCGCTGGAGTAATAAAGGTTATTTCCCTCGGTTTGTAGGGAGAAGCGTGGCTGCTTTATTTTGAAATTCAAATAAGGAAGGGAAGGAGGGAGGGAGGGTTGCGTCGGGTCCAATCCAACGGATAGGGTAGGAGCGTGCGGGCGTCTATCCCCTCCGGTTGAGTAACGTTGAGGTCAAAATATTTTATTTTATTTTGATTTTCCAACAACTTTATTTATATATTCATCACCATGGTTGGCTAGTGATCCACGAATAGAAAAAATAAATGCAAGACCCTTGACTAATTGATTATGGAGTTCCACGTCGGGACCCATTCGGTGGATGTCGAAGTTGTTTGTTTTTGTGTGTAAGAAAATATATTTAAAAGTGTTTATTTAAAGAAAATATAAATAATATTTTTCAATGTTTTTAATATAATAATTTAAAAATTAAAAAAAATCTAATATAAAAGATTTTAATATATTTTTTTTTTAAAAAAAAACACTTTTTAGCCTGCAATAACAGAGAGCGTTTGGAAATTCGGCGATGATTTTTATGCTTTCAATATTAATGCATTCAAGAGATCTTAAGACGGATTGTATTGCTAATAAATCTTCATGGCATATGGCATAAACATGAAAACATGGCATTCATTCCAAAACAGACAGTGCTCCTTCACAGCTTATAGGCAACTGGATGTCATGATATCATATCACAAACAAGAGCACAATCACTAATAAGACCGCCATTTGAAATACAATTCTGTCATCCACCGAGGGGGCAGAAATTACAATGTTCTCTCTCAAGTCTCAACTGGGAAATGGAAAGCCCACCGGGCAGAATCAAAATTACAACTTATTTTACCGGATAATACATAGTTCTCAACAGGCTTCTGCAATTATAGTTGCTTAAAATCAAAATTTATGGGATTACTGGTGTGTTTTAATTATGCTTCCCTTCTCCTAGTTATCGACAACTTCAATCAGAGTGGGCTCGTAGTCGCTAGGAGCCTCAAATCCATGCAGATTCATCACGGTTGCAGCTACGTTGGCAAGTCCACCAGTGGGAACATCATTGCGGAACCTGGCACCAGGGGCCAGTCCAGGCCCTCCGATTGCGATAGGCACCTACACAGGAAGTGGGCATATTTAATCGGTTGACTCTATCAACTCAAGCAAACGGAAGAACAATAACCAATGAAACCACCATGCTATTAAATCCAATCCTTCAATGGGAATATTAGACACTATTTGTTACTTACTGGTTGAAGAGTGTGGGAAGTGAGTATCTGAAGGCTGCCATTCTTATCTAAAAGAGGTTTGCCAGATTATCCCTCTTGACCATGTCTCTCAGCATTGCCATGATCAGCAGTAATTACAAAGATTCCACCAACTTGCTCTATTGCATCAATGATCATCTGTGGTAAAGCATATCTCCAGTCAACAAGAAGGTAACAAAATGCCAGGAGAAAGAAAATACAGCATGCCAGGAATTAGGAAGGGACAAACAGCCAAACAGAAATCATACAACTCGCTCATTGAAAATGCACAGTTACTAATTTCATGTTCACATCTCTATCTAGGCGTTGTGCATAAACCTTTTTACTAATTTTTTCCCTCCATCAGCCCCTAGCTAACGCTTATTTGTCCAAAGTTGGAGGCAGCTTTGGTATTCACATAAATTGCACTGGAGGACAACTTTTTTATTTGACCTTCACTATCAAGTCTAAAATGAAAAAAATGGCAGCAACACGGTTACTATTAACCACTTTCCAAGTACTCTAATGCTTTGACGTGGGCTGGCTCTTGTAATTCATTTAATTGTGTTAGCTTTATTCTGAAGAGAAATAAATTCCCTGGTGGTATTTCCTGAGAACTACTAATTCATTGTCGCTGTCCAAATGATGAGCGAATGAAATTAATAAGAATAAAAGCATCCACACAGATGGATGACACCATACCAGATGGACCAGCACACAAGTTAGCCTGAAATAATGGTAGCATAGACCATACAACAATCAAGTTCAAAGAAAAAGAAAAGACAAAATGATCTAACAGCAAGGAAGTTGTACCTTGACAGCATCATCAGCAACCTTGCATGCCACAACTGTGGCCTCAATGTCTCCTGTATGTCCCACCATGTCACCATTTGGTAGATTGACACGAACCTTAACAATCATGTGAAACAACATATCAGTCACCAGTTCAACGAGAAATGAGAGTTTCATTCACATTATACAAGGCATTAATTACCTGGTCAATTTGCCACTAAGGATGGCATCCCTTGCTTTCCGCATCTCTATTGCCTTCATCTTAGGTTGGACATTGAAAGTAATTCCAACATCACTTGGAATTTCCACATATTCCTCCATTCTTGATTAAAATAACCAGAACGATTTCCATTCCAAAAGAAAGTGACATGGCCAAATTTGACAGTCCACTGTAGTACAAAAACCCAAACATATGTAAGAAAATAGCTAGGACTTAAAACTTTCCAGAAGATGGCAAAGAGGAGAAATAGATTTATGCTCAACATTTGAACGACAATTTATAAAACTAGTTGAAGTAGCAAAAGTGTCAAATTTTCCATCACAGATAATTAGCCACCTAAGGCATCTGTTATACCTTATAACTTCATAAATATGCAACTTTCCTATGCCAAAGTTAGATAAGCCACAAGGCTGGACCAGGGAATCAAAGAGTCGTGGATGGATAATTGCATTATCCAAACAAACATTACTTGAGAGAAACCAGCATATGATTAAGATGCAGCCTACAGTAAAGCCCCCTAATGACTCGTGTAATCATTCTGCCAAAATATGGTTACGAAATGAGTTTGCTTGTTGATTTATAATCAAGTTATTTGCAAACCAAAGCAGCTAAAATAGCTGAGGATGCACCCACCATATAGAAACAAGAAAAGGAATTTAAACAGTTTGATGAAGGCAAAGACCTTATCAATGGTTCTAGCTCACCTGCAAGCAAAGGTGCGAATGCCATGCACCAAGTATTCACCAGATGTCCTATCTATCTCAGGAGGAGAAACAAGGTAGTGGCTGAAGCTTCAACTCGCCATCATATTGAGCATTCCAGCATAATGGATTTTAGGAACTCGAACCCGATCAAATTTGTCAAAATCCTCGTATTCAAGCGCCT